>JAHLJS010000001.1:65799349-66399349 GCA_038502445.1 Eremochloa ophiuroides
AGGGACTAGCTCTTGTAACCATTCAAGCACCATTCATCACACAGTTCTTCCAAAGATAGAGGTACAAGAAGACAAAGACATGTTGCTCAGAGAGAACAGAATAGATGAAGCAAAGAGAGCAAGAGAGAGAGAAAGAAGAACCCCAACTATTTAATTAACAACTCTATGATCTAAATGAAATTGTAGACAACTCCACAAGATCGTTGCATTCATTACAAGATCCAAATCAAACATAGTCATCAATACAATAAAGCAAGCACTCAACAAACGCCACTATCGTTTTTATTACATAAAGGGGACAACTTCTATTGCCTAAACACGATGAAGATACAGAGCTTTGGGGGATGGCACTTCTTGTTAACCATGTTACCACTTTCTCTTAGCTTGCTTAATCCTCGAGGCTGAAACTCTTTACAGGTGATTGTCCATCCGTCTACACATACTTCACCTGAGTAAATTAGCTTGAGAATCATCTATCTTCTTATGGTCAAACGGACTCAGTTGTTGACTCTGTCCCAACTCTGGTTCTAGTGTGTTTGACTTCCTCTTCTTGTCTGCACTATCTTCATGAGTTGGGTTTCACATTAACTTCCTTGTCGCTTGATTTTCCTTGGAAACAGGGAAGGTTATAATGCTTACAACATGGACACTGATTTTGAATTTGGAACACCTTGCAGCTAGCATCTTCTAGATGGTTGACTTCCTTCTTGTCAGGCTGAGGTTGGATACCCTCATACTCTACTATTTCTCCCGACGGCGTCGTCAGAAGTAGTGATCGCTGATCATTCTTGATCACTCCTTTATGCGAAGATAACCATCCATTTCCAAGGATAACATCAAAGTCCTTTAACTCCAAAACATTAAGATTTGCCTTGAAGTTCACTCCATTTATGACAACATCGACGTTGGGACATACATAATCTGGCTTTAATTCACCTCCTGGAGTGTTAACCATTATAGGCCTTCGCACCGGAACCATCTTAACATTATGATCTTCCGCATACTTTTTGGAGATGAATGAATGCGTAGCTCTACGGTCAAACATAACCATGGCAGAGGCTGAGCTTACTGTAATCACCCCATGAACAACCTTCTCATCTTTCTGAGCTGTAACCATATCCATATGGTGCAATCTGCCGAAGACATAGTTTTGCTTCACTTTATCCTTTGCATGCCGGATGTAACAAGGGACTCCATGGCTTGGTCTTGAGATTCAACATGATCAATCTTCTCGTTGCTAAACATCTATTTAGATGGATGGAGAAGAATTAGAATAGAATCGAAATCTTATAATAAAAGAGAGGCCAAGTGAGAAGAATCTATTAGAAATTAACAAGGCTAGGAAGAAGCAAGAGATAGACAAGGTTGAGCACTATCTAATCACACCAGTTCTAACTAGGCTTGCGTCCTACAGTCAGCATTGCTCTGATACCACTTCTGTCACACCCGGTTTTAAGGACAAAACCAGATATATAATATATGTGAAATAAAAAGACGAATCTCACATATAGTCACAGAATAAGGTAATATCAAGAGACAAAATGCTTAAATAACGTATTAACAATTAGACATCACCTCAGAGTACAACGCGGAAAACGACTTCACGCCGGGTGTAGACTTCACTCCGCAGGAACAAACTGACTGGTTGACCACAAGTCTAACTTCTCCTGAGGTGTGGGGGAATAGCAAGAATGAGTTCATGTCGAACTCAGCAAATATAACGACAAGATACTGATTTCATATACTCATGATCAATGCAAAGTAAAAGGTAAAGCGTAAACAATTAATCAATAACAATACTTTCTGTTCCATGAGGATTCCAGGCCACCCATGACCGAGGGCGCGGCTAGTATACCAGTTTTACACTCTGCAGAGGTTGCACACTTTCACTACGAGCCGTGGTTTACCCTTTTTCCCGAGGTGATCAGCCTCTTGGCCCACTACCAAGGAAGGCCGGCAGGGTCCACTATGAAGTCTTTCAAAAGTCTTATCCAACATGTCGCGGCCGCTATTGGTTTCATCAGTCAGTCTGTGTGATACCACCTGTCCAGAGATCCACAGTCTGCTTTTCCCCATTTGCGCCACACGGGTAACCGCCAACGATGCTAGAAAGAACTTCATACTTAACTAAAACCAGAGCCCATTAGCACTCATAGTTGCGCGGTTTTCCCGGGGTATTCACTTACGGAATAAAGTCATCTTTTAACGTTCATTACTTTCCCATTAGTTAATTCACATGATCACGATTACAGAAATAAACACCCAAAGCTATACTTGCCTTTATTTGCTTTTCACCCACAGCTGCTCAGTAATCCTTGAAAGAATTCCTGGATCACCTTCTTCTTCTTCTTGATCACCAACGTAACTCTCAACGGCTGAGCGCGATCATAAAGCACCACACAAGCATTCAATACATACATGCATAGCAAAGATAATATTCTATTAGAACAATACACCAATCAATGAAATAGAAGTTAAAAGGTTATAAAACGATTCTACGCATTGCTATGATCACATAGACGCGAAGATCACGCTAATCGGAGCTAGGGTTGGGAAGATAGGATTACCGAGCGATTTACTTTCATTTATAAAAGAAATAATAAAGAATATATAAATAAATATATTATATTAAGTTTTCAGATAATATCATTTTATATAAAACACATATTAGTTCAACAAAACAGAATAAATATCATTTGTAGTCATTAATAAAAGAGTAGGGTTGAATTGACCTTTTATATACAAAAATCATTGGCTTTATAGGTTTATAAAATAACATTTAGTTAAAACTCTTCAAACAGTTTTGGAAATCTTACGAAACTGTTCTACTCGTTCCAACGATCGCATCGATATAAAGATCACTAGAAACGGGTTTATAACACGAAATATATGAATTTTATAAACATTTTTATGCATTTAAGGAATTTAAATAATACTTGAAATCAAAATACAGTTAACATAAGTAAAAGCTATACCACTGGAAAGAGGATAAAAATATGAATCTAATGCAATTTGAATCACTCAATTTGGAGTTAAAATGAGCATTTTACAAGCATTTGAAATCCAGTGGCAAAACTGTGAATATTTGAAATGATTTTCGAATTAAAACAAATCAAATTCTGATTTTAAACCGGATCAAGGACTGGGGCTCAAAAACTGTAAATGGCAGGGGCTAGATGGCAACATTCCAGAGACTCAGTGCATAGGGCTTCTAGGACTGCGGGTTGCGACTTAAATACTTGGAGGGCTCTTATGCAAAACTGACAGCGAAAGGGTATCGGCAGATGGGAGCCGTTGATCTGGCTTTGGGCGGTCCAGAACAGATCAAGGAGGGAGAGGAGGGCCTGCTCGCCGGAGTTAGGCAGCGCCCGGCCGATTCCTCGCCGGAAGTTCGTCGGCGTTCATCTAAAACGGCCTAGCGTGCACGGTCCTGCATCGGGAAGGCTCCGGGTGGTAGAGGAAGAGATGGCGAACTTACCCAGGAGGTCCAATCGGGAAGAGAGAGGCTTGGAGATGGCCGCCGGCGGAGCAGCGCGGGCGATGGTGATGGAGCTCCGGGAGACGGGTAGTCCGGCCTTCAATCGGTGATGGGAAGCGGCGAGGAGAGGTCGCGGTGTCCCTGCGAAGCATAAGGGGAAGAATGAGGCACGGAGGTGGCATGGGTAGAGGGATCGAGATCTTGACCCAAAGCGTGGTAATGGCGGCGGTGCCGGCGAATTGGTGCTCTGCGGGCAACGAGAGGGCTCGGAGAGGGTTGTAGATGCCCGGTGATGCTTTCGCGGAGCTCTGGGTACCTTCAATTCGCACGGAGACGCCTCGGTGACGGCGAATCGATCGCGGCGGAGCTTCGGTGCCGCGGCGACAATGGCAGCTCAGCGGCGGCAGCTCGGCTTGTAGCGAGCGGCGGCTGATAGGGTTTCGGAAAGGGGCGAAGAGGGGTCGGCACAGGCTTAAGAAGGCGCGGGCATCTCCAATTTGGAAGGGAGGACATCCCGCGGCGGATTTGCCGGCGGTGTCATCGTCAGCGCCTTCCAAGGGAAGCAGAGGAGGAAGAAAGGAAAGGAGGAGGGAGGCTGACACGCGGGCCCTGGTCGCCATCGACAGCGAGCAGAGAGAGAGCGCGCCTGCGCTTCGGTGCGGCTTGGGCCGGCTGGCCGGGCTGCGGCCCAAGAGAAAGAGGAGGGAGGCCGCGGGGAGAGAAAGGGGGAAACTGGGCTGCGGCCAGGGGAGGGAGAGAAGGCCGGCCGAGCTGGGCTTTTGGGCCAGAAGAGAAGAGGAGGTCAGGCTGGGCCAAAAGGGAGAGGAGAGTGGAAGAGAAGGTTTTGCTCTTTCTCTTTTTTTTTTTCCAAAAGAATTTTCAAATATGATTTTCAAACCCAATTTCAAAAACATGTTCAAATTGTTTTGAATTCAAAACATAATTAATATCACATGGGAGATCAAAATAAAGTATTTCAAACTTTTACAAAATATATATTTGGTTTATTTAAATTTATTTTTAAATCAAAACCCTTTTTGCATAACTATTTAAAAAGACTTTCTAAAATCCACTTTAAGAAGTAATCAAAATAAATCAAAGTATTTCAAACATAAATTTGGAAACAAGGAAAATAATTTCCTATTTTTAATATATTTTTAAATTATTTGATTTTTTTGGTTTTCCTTTTAAATCAAGGTAATTTTTTTCCAAAACTATTTTCAAGGGGTGTTTGAATTGATCAAACATATTTACTCAAAAGAAAGATTTTTATTAAATACACTCAACACAATAAATAAAATGCAGCAGCATGAGAGCTCAACTATGTTGAAAACCCTAGGATAATTTTTAATTTAATGAAGATTTTAATTTCCTTAGGGTTTCATGATCATAAAATACAAAATTAAAGCATTTTATTTCTATTTATAAAATAGCAAAATTCAGGGTGTTACAATTCTACCCCCCTTAAAATGAATCTCGTCCTCGAGATTCGAGAAGAGGATTAGATTCCAAGAGAGAAACATGAAAAAGATCTCGTTAACTCTTTCAACTTCAAAACATCCATAGCAACTTTAAACACTCATGTCTCGTAGTCACACTTGCGTACAAATCTTCCACTGAACGGATATTATTCATAATTGACCAAAGTCTTCCTTGACTACTATCTTTTTAACTCACCACTCAATAGATATGGAAACATGATCTACATCTGCCCCTCATCATTATGGTGGTATTCCCTATTGTGCTTACTCATAGAACATGTCATTTGTATTCCACAGGTAGAGGTTGACCACCATGATACTCAATTCTTTTCCCCGACGGTGCTGTTAAGAGCATTGTGCCTTTGGTGCCATGAATCACTCCCTTGTGCGCACACAACCATCCGTTACCAAGAACAATGGGAATATTGAGTGACTCTAACACCATAGGGGTTACGGTAAACTTTTCTTGGTTTATGACCAGACTGATATTTGGGCATATCTGATCTGCTAGTATTTCTCCCACTGGGGTTTGAACTAGCAAAGGTCTCCTTGTTGGACATTTCATCATCTTGTCGTTCTCCACCAACTCAGCGGAAATGAAAGAATGCGAAGCACCTGGGTCAAACAGAGCAAGAACCAGTACTTCGCCTACTTGAATATAACCGTGCACCACTTTGGTAGCTCCTTGGATGTTATGCCTATCCATATTGTTCAGTCTTCCATTGATGAAGTTCCTCTGTGCTTTTCTTTCTTGCGTAGGCTTCTTACGTGCTTTCCTTTTTCGCTTCCGACGTTGTGGATTCTGACTTGGTTCACTCTCAAATTGCTCTTCTACGTTGTTGTCTTGATAGTGCTCATCTTCATTGTACTCACCACCTCCTTCAAAAGCAGGTGCATCAGTCTCTTCCCACATGTTCGGATCCATGGGATACTACACTTCCTGTCATCAAGTGACCAATCATCAGTACACGAGTAAGGATGGGGAAACCATCTTCAACTTGTGACATCAAGGCACTACCCCCCTTAAAATAAACTAGGGGCAGCTAGGGACTAGCTCTTGTAACCATTCAAGCACCATTCATCACACAGTTCTTCCAAAGATAGAGGTACAAGAAGACAAAGACATGTTGCTCAGAGAGAACAGAATAGATGAAGCAAAGAGAGCAAGAGAGAGAGAAAGAAGAACCCCAACTATTTAATTAACAACTCTATGATCTAAATGAAATTGTAGACAACTCCACAAGATCGTTGCATTCATTACAAAGATCCAAATCAAACATAGTCATCAATACAATAAAGCAAGCACTCAACAAACGCCACTATCGTTTTTATTACATAAAGGGGACAACTTCTATTGCCTAAACACGATGAAGATACATGAGCTTTGGGGGATGGCACTTCTTGTTAACCATGTTACCACTTTCTCTTAGCTTGCTTAATCCTTCGAGGCTGAAACTCTTTACAGGTGATTGTCCATCCGTCTACACATACTTCACCTGAGTAAATATTAGCTTGAGAATCATCTATCTTCTTATGGTCAATAGGACTCAGTTGTTGACTCTGTCCCAACTCTGGTTCTAGTGTGTTTGACTTCCTCTTCTTGTCTGCACTATCTTCATGAGTTGGGTTCACATTAACTTCCTTGTCGCTTGATTTTCCTTGGAAACAGGGAAGGTTATAATGCTTACAACATGGACACTGATTTTGAATTTGGAACACCTTGCAGCTAGCATCTTCTAGATGGTTGACTTCCTTCTTGTCAGGCTGAGGTTGGATACCCTCATACTCTACTATTTTTCCCGACGGCGTCGTCAGAAGTAGTGATCGCTGATCATTCTTGATCACTCCTTTATGCGAAGATAACCATCCATTTCCAAGGATAACATCAAAGTCCTTTAACTCCAAAACATTAAGATTTGCCTTGAAGTTCACTCCATTTATGACAACATCGACGTTGGGACATACATAATCTGGCTTTAATTCACCTCCTGGAGTGTTAACCATTATAGGCCTTCGCACCGGAACCATCTTAACATTATGATCTTCCGCATACTTTTTGGAGATGAATGAATGCGTAGCTCTACGGTCAAACATAACCATGGCAGAGGCTGAGCTTACTGTAATCACCCCATGAACAACCTTCTCATCTTTCTGAGCTGTAACCATATCCATATGGTGCAATCTGCCGAAGACATAGTTTTGCTTCACTTTATTCCTTTGCATGCCGGATGTAACAAGGGACTCCATGGCTTGGTCTTGAGATTCAACATGATCAATCTTCTCGTTGCTAAACATCTATTTAGATGGATGGAGAAGAATTAGAATAGAATCGAAATCTTATAATAAAAGAGAGGCCAAAGTGAGAAGAATCTATTAGAAATTAACAAGGCTAGGAAGAAGCAAGAGATAGACAAGGTTGAGCACTATCTAATCACACCAGTTCTAACTAGGCTTGCGTCCTACAGTCAGCATTGCTCTGATACCACTTCTGTCACACCCGGTTTTAAGGACAAAACCAGATATATAATATATGTGAAATAAAAAGACGAATCTCACATATAGTCACAGAATAAGGTAATATCAAGAGACAAAATGCTTAAATAACGTATTAACAATTAGACATCACCTCAGAGTACAACGCGGAAAACGACTTCACGCCGGGTGTAGACTTCACTCCGCAGGAACAAACTGACTGGTTGACCACAAGTCTAACTTCTCCTGAGGTGTGGGGGAATAGCAAGAATGAGTTCATGTCGAACTCAGCAAATATAACGACAAGATACTGATTTCATATACTCATGATCAATGCAAAGTAAAAGGTAAAGCGTAAACAATTAATCAATAACAATACTTTCTGTTCCATGAGGATTCCAGGCCACCCATGACCGAGGGCGCGGCTAGTATACCAGTTTTACACTCTGCAGAGGTTGCACACTTTCACTACGAGCCGTGGTTTACCCTTTTTCCCGAGGTGATCAGCCTCTTGGCCCACTACCAAGGAAGGCCGGCAGGGTCCACTATGAAGTCTTTCAAAAGTCTTATCCAACATGTCGCGGCCGCTATTGGTTTCATCAGTCAGTCTGTGTGATACCACCTGTCCAGAGATCCACAGTCTGCTTTTCCCCATTTGCGCCACACGGGTAACCGCCAACGATGCTAGAAAGAACTTCATACTTAACTAAAACCAGAGCCCATTAGCACTCATAGTTGCGCGGTTTTCCCGGGGTATTCACTTACGGAATAAAGTCATCTTTTAACGTTCATTACTTTCCCATTAGTTAATTCACATGATCACGATTACAGAAATAAACACCCAAAGCTATACTTGCCTTTATTTGCTTTTCACCCACAGCTGCTCAGTAATCCTTGAAAGAATTCCTGGATCACCTTCTTCTTCTTCTTGATCACCAACGTAACTCTCAACGGCTGAGCGCGATCATAAAGCACCACACAAGCATTCAATACATACATGCATAGCAAAGATAATATTCTATTAGAACAATACACCAATCAATGAAATAGAAGTTAAAAGGTTATAAAACGATTCTACGCATTGCTATGATCACATAGACGCGAAGATCACGCTAATCGGAGCTAGGGTTGGGAAGATAGGATTACCGAGCGATTTACTTTCATTTATAAAAGAAATAATAAAGAATATATAAATAAATATATTATATTAAGTTTTCAGATAATATCATTTTATATAAAACACATATTAGTTCAACAAAACAGAATAAATATCATTTGTAGTCATTAATAAAAGAGTAGGGTTGAATTGACCTTTTATATACAAAAATCATTGGCTTTATAGGTTTATAAAATAACATTTAGTTAAAACTCTTCAAACAGTTTTGGAAATCTTACGAAACTGTTCTACTCGTTCCAACGATCGCATCGATATAAAGATCACTAGAAACGGGTTTATAACACGAAATATATGAATTTTATAAACATTTTTATGCATTTAAGGAATTTAAATAATACTTGAAATCAAAATACAGTTAACATAAGTAAAAGCTATACCACTGGAAAGAGGATAAAAATATGAATCTAATGCAATTTGAATCACTCAATTTGGAGTTAAAATGAGCATTTTACAAGCATTTGAAATCCAGTGGCAAAACTGTGAATATTTGAAATGATTTTCGAATTAAAACAAATCAAATTCTGATTTTAAACCGGATCAAGGACTGGGGCTCAAAAACTGTAAATGGCAGGGGCTAGATGGCAACATTCCAGAGACTCAGTGCATAGGGCTTCTAGGACTGCGGGTTGCGACTTAAATACTTGGAGGGCTCTTATGCAAAACTGACAGCGAAAGGGTATCGGCAGATGGGAGCCGTTGATCTGGCTTTGGGCGGTCCAGAACAGATCAAGGAGGGAGAGGAGGGCCTGCTCGCCGGAGTTAGGCAGCGCCCGGCCGATTCCTCGCCGGAAGTTCGTCGGCGTTCATCTAAAACGGCCTAGCGTGCACGGTCCTGCATCGGGAAGGCTCCGGGAGGTAGAGGAAGAGATGGCGAACTTACCCAGGAGGTCCAATCGGGAAGAGAGAGGCTTGGAGATGGCCGCCGGCGGAGCAGCGCGGGCGATGGTGATGGAGCTCCGGGAGACGGGTAGTCCGGCCTTCAATCGGTGATGGGAAGCGGCGAGGAGAGGTCGCGGTGTCCCTGCGAAGCATAAGGGGAAGAATGAGGCACGGAGGTGGCATGGGTAGAGGGATCGAGATCTTGACCCAAAGCGTGGTAATGGCGGCGGTGCCGGCGAATTGGTGCTCTGCGGGCAACGAGAGGGCTCGGAGAGGGTTGTAGATGCCCGGTGATGCTTTCGCGGAGCTCTGGGTACCTTCAATTCGCACGGAGACGCCTCGGTGACGGCGAATCGATCGCGGCGGAGCTTCGGTGCCGCGGCGACAATGGCAGCTCAGCGGCGGCAGCTCGGCTTGTAGCGAGCGGCGGCTGATAGGGTTTCGGAAAGGGGCGAAGAGGGGTCGGCACAGGCTTAAGAAGGCGCGGGCATCTCCAATTTGGAAGGGAGGACATCCCGCGGCGGATTTGCCGGCGGTGTCATCGTCAGCGCCTTCCAAGGGAAGCAGAGGAGGAAGAAAGGAAAGGAGGAGGGAGGCTGACACGCGGGCCCTGGTCGCCATCGACAGCGAGCAGAGAGAGAGCGCGCCTGCGCTTCGGTGCGGCTTGGGCCGGCTGGCCGGGCTGCGGCCCAAGAGAAAGAGGAGGGAGGCCGCGGGGAGAGAAAGGGGGAAACTGGGCTGCGGCCAGGGGAGGGAGAGAAGGCCGGCCGAGCTGGGCTTTTGGGCCAGAAGAGAAGAGGAGGTCAGGCTGGGCCAAAAGGGAGAGGAGAGTGGAAGAGAAGGTTTTGCTCTTTCTCTTTTTTTTTTCCAAAAGAATTTTCAAATATGATTTTCAAACCCAATTTCAAAAACATGTTCAAATATGTTTTGAATTCAAAACATAATTAATATCACATGGGAGATCAAAATAAAGTATTTCAAACTTTTACAAAATATATATTTGGTTTATTTAAATTTATTTTTAAATCAAAACCCTTTTTGCATAACTATTTAAAAAGACTTTCTAAAATCCACTTTAAGAAGTAATCAAAATAAATCAAAGTATTTCAAACATAAATTTGGAAACAAGGAAAATAATTTCCTATTTTTAATATATTTTTAAATTATTTGATTTTTTTGGTTTTCCTTTTAAATCAAGGTAATTTTTTTCCAAAACTATTTTCAAGGGGTGTTTGAATTGATCAAACATATTTACTCAAAAGAAAGATTTTTATTAAATACACTCAACACAATAAATAAAATGCAGCAGCATGAGAGCTCAACTATGTTGAAAACCCTAGGATAATTTTTAATTTAATGAAGATTTTAATTTCCTTAGGGTTTCATGATCATAAAATACAAAATTAAAGCATTTTATTTCTATTTATAAAATAGCAAAATTCAGGGTGTTACACAGGCATAGTCTTCGTCTCACCTCTCGGGGTCCGGCTCAAGTATTTGCTGCGGCTACACTTCACGGCATCCAACAACGTGGCCGAGTACGAGGCTCTCATCAATGGACTCCACATTGCCATTGAACTAGGAATCAAGCGCCTCAAAGTTTGAGGGAATTCCCAGCTCATCGTGGACTAGGTGATGAAGGAGTCGACATGCCACAGCCTCAAGATGGCCGCCTACTGCAAGCTGGTGCGGCTGCTCGATGAAAAATTCGATGGCCTCGTGCTCAACCACGTCGCGCGAAGGTACAATGAAGAGGCCGACGAGCTGGCAAAAATCGCGTTTGAAAGGGCCTTAGTCCCGACAGGCGTATTTGCCAACGATCTCTACAAGGCTTCGGTCAGCATTGATCCTTCGGGAGGCAAGGGGAACCAGATCCCCGAGCCCCCGGGAGAGCTCGGAACATCTTCAAACCACGGAAGTCCCTCGGGGTCTGGCGACCCCTCTGGGAAAGAAGAGCTACCCAGGACCAAGGTTGAAGCCGACGACGACGAAGCCGAGGCGATGGAGATCGAGGCCGAGATGGACGTCGATTGGCGCGCGGAGCCAAGTCCTTCACAATGATCGACGGCGATCTTTACCAGCGTAGTCCCTCCGGAGTCTTGCAGCGCTGCATTCCCTTTAGTCAAGGCAATCCCTGGTTGAGGAGATACACGCTGGGGCCTACGGTGACCACGCCGCGCCAAGGACGCTCGTCGGCAACACCTTTCGACAAGGCTTCTACTGGCCAACCGCCGTGGCCGATGCTACTGAGGTAGTACACTCCTGTGAAGGGTGCTAGTACTACGCTCGGCAAACTCATCTCCCGGCCCAAGCTCTCCAGACGATTCCCATCACTTGGCCCTTCGCCGTATGGGGACTGCATCTTATCGGGCCCCTCAAAAAGGCGCCCGGGGGCCTCACCCATCTACTTGTTGCCATCGACAAGTTCTTGAAGTGGATCAAAGCTCGAGCGATTACCCAGATCAGCTCAACCCAAGCAGTGCTGTTCTTCACCGACATCGTTCATCGATTTGGCATCCCGAACTCCATCATCATCGACAACGAAACGCAGTTCACCGGGAAAAAATTTATGGCGTTCTGCGACGAGCACCACATACGAGTGGATTGGGCGGCGGTAGCTCACCCAAGGACGAACGGCCAGGTGGAGCGTGCCAACGGCATGATCCTCCAGGCCCTAAAGCCGAGAATTTTCAACAGGTTGAATACATTCAGCAAAAGGTGGCTGACAGAGGTCCCTGCAGTGATATAGAGCCTAAGGACCACGCTGAGCCGAGCCACGGGCTTCACGCCTTTCTTCCTGGTCTATGGCGCCGAGGCCATGCTCCCCATGGACTTGGAGTACGGTGCACCGAGGGTCAGAGCGTACGACGAGTAAGGCAATCAGACCTTTCGGGAGGACACATTGGACCAAGTCGACGAGGCCCGAGACATCGCCTTACTGCACTCGGCCAAGTACCAGCAATCCTTACGCAGATACCATGCCCGGTGCATCCGAGGCCGAGCCTTCAACGTAGGCGATCTGGTGCTGCGGCTCAGGCAGGACAACAAGGGACGGCACAAGCTAACACCACCATGGGAAGGGCCATTCATCATCATGGAACTTCTGCGCCCTAGAATGTACAAGCTGGCAAACGAGAAAGGTGAAGTCTACGACAACGCTTGGAACATTGAACGGCTACGTCGCTTCTATCCTTAAGATTCCAAGCATTGTATATTCTGTAAATCTTGAAATCAATAAATGACTTGACTTCTCTTTTTCGTATGATTTTAAGATTTTCGCCCAAGCCCACCCTCGGGAACGAGTGAACCCGTGTGCCTTCGTGCAACCAAAAGTGAGGCTCGACCCTATGTCCAATAGGGCCGACCCTCCCTCAGGGGCTAGGACGGGGAGAACCCCCGGACTCCTTCGAGTCTCAACAAATTAGAAACCTGAAATTGCAAAACCTATTGAAATTTTTTACCTCCCGAGTTCACTTCTTATCTAAACCAAACACAATCTTATAAGTCTTAGACGAGCAAAAAAATCCAAGAGGGCAGAGCCGGCCGAGCCGCGAGACCGCCAACGCCTCTGGGATACGGCACCTCCACTCGCCACTCTACGCCTAAAGATAACTTGCGCTCAGAAAGGTACTTATAAGAATAACGTTGGCGAAGGGAGCTTGCTCGGGTAGAATCGACCAAACCTTTTTTCTAAGCCTTCGCCCTACCGAAATCCCTAGGACTACGGTCATGTTTACGCCGCTAAAGCTACGACGCCCAAAAAAGTCCCTCGAGGCTCGATGGCCTGGGCTCAGGGTCGGCAGGGAAAACGCTTAAGAAAAAACGTCAAGCGAAAACGAACTAAAAAACAAGCGTGCAACAAATATTTACATAAATATTAAGGCCACGAAGGGCCGCATGTTTGTTTCTCACAAGTCCCTCTTTAAAATGGGCACAATGGCCCAGCTTTTCTAGTCCAGGTCCAAGGGGGAGCTTCACATCTTCCTCAAAAAGGGCCGCTAGCGCCGTCCCAGGGACCGCCATCGAGCCGATCAGCGCGACGAGCTCGTCGTCAAAGGCCTCGAGGAAACCTTCGCTGACGGCGTCAGTGTCAAAGTTCTCGTAGTGAGACTTCGCCACTGCCAGCATCTTCTGAACGCCCGTCAGGAGAGCTTCTTTGAGTTGATCACCCACCCTCCCGTGGAGGGCTTCCAGGCGGCTCCTGAGCGAGCTCCCCGAAGGCTCTTCGCCGGTGCCGAGGGCATCAAACAACGCGTGTGCGACCTTTTGCAGGTCCTGGTGATCAGCGACCTTGGCGTCGTGGGTGGCGTTGAGGACGGTAATGGTCCCTTGCGCACTGACGGCCTCCACCTTCAAAGCTACGGCGACAAGTCGATCAAGCGAAGGAGACGAAATAGGACGGACGACCAGGATGAATGAAAGGTAAAAAGGTAAGGCTTACCTTCAGCCTCCTCCCGTGCTTTCCTCACCTCCTCCCGGATAGCGTCGACCTCGCCCACCGCCTAGTTTAGAGCTGCCTGGGAGCGGTCCAAATCCAACGACAGGACATCAACAGCGGCCTCCTTCTCGGCGGCAAGCGTCCGCGCGGCATCCTGCTCCCAAACGGCCTCGGCCAGGGCGACCTCCAGCTACCGGACATGCTCCTCTAGGGGAGCAACTCGGCCCAGAGCCTCCGCGACCTTGACCTTCAAGGAGTCGCGGTTAAGGGCGAGGTCGGCCAGCCGGGCGGTCGGGCGGGCGAGCTCCTCCTAGGAACGAGTGAGGGCCTGGCCCTTGAGCTCCAGCTCCTTCCAGAGGCCAAGGCCTTGGCGAAGGAGGCAGGACTTCTCACGGGAGGTCATCATGAGCTCCTAAGAAAATCCAGAAGCAAGCTGGTTAGGCGAAGACACCAGCCCGAAACATTGATGCAGCGAAAAGAACTATGCGTTTATGCTCGCCTGAAGTCGCTCTTGGAACTCCGAATCAATGGAGTCCGCGAGGAGGCGCAGGCTCTCTGACCACTTGGACTTGAGGTCTTGGACATCGTCCCAACGAGCTGCCTCGACGTCATCTCGCAACGTGAAGACCGGCGGGGCTTCGCGGTTAGCCCGGTTGGTCCACTCGATGTCGGAGATCGTCAGCACCGGGGAGGGCCCCTCTGAACGAACAACGCCTTGGAGTCTGCTGGGGGGCAGGGTCTCGGCCTCGTATGGTGGCGGGACGTCAATGTCCATGGCTGCGGCGCTGGTGTCGGTCGGCTCTAGTACAGGAGCGGTGGTCACTGCCCCCGAAGTATCCCCGAGTGCGACAACGGGAATCTCCGGCGCCACTAAGCCCTCGGACGGACGGGTCTCCATCGAGGAAGCCTCCTCGGTCAGCCAGGCGGCCTTCCTCTCCAGCGGTGCTTACAACTTTTCGTGGGTTCTTCACACCGAACGACTTGGTGTACGAGTCGACGCGGAAGAGGTACCGCCAAAGGTCCCAGTGCGGCATCACCCCGAGGTAGTCCTCACAGACGGCGGCAAAGATGGTCACCTGCGAGACGGAGTTGGGGGTGAGATTTTGTAGCTCCAGCTCATTCGAGAATAGAAGCGCCCGGCAGGACTGGCTTAGCGGCGACCCGAGCCCCCGCTCGTGGAAGGCGACGAAGCTGACCACGTACCCCGCGAGGGGCTGCGGCTCTTGGTGGTCGCGCGACGACACGATCCACTTCGGGTGTTGTGGGTCGGTGCGGTGGCGCAGGAGCCCCAGCGTCACGAGATGCTCAAGCTGCTCCTCCATCACCGAAGATGGGAGCCAAGGCTCCACCTCGAGTGGGGCGGCAGTAGTAGTGGCGGCGTCGGAGGGCGCTGGAGCGGCCATGGCGAGAGAAAAAGGGTGCGAAAAGAAGGAAAGGATACCGGCGGCGAGGGTGAGGAACTAGCAAAGGGCTCTGGACGACGGGGACGAGGAAGCGGACGAGGAAACGACTGCGGCGAATGGCTAAGGTAAAAAGAAAAAAGGAGCGATTTTCCCTTATATACCTGAGCCACGAACCGAAACAGATGCGGTGAATCCACCGCATTAACTACGCGGGCCCCGCCATGACTCTCTGCACCGCCGCCTGCCTCGCGCATGCAACCGTCCTGTCTACCCCGAACCGTCGCGTCCGTCTGGCTTCTCTCCTCAAAAGGTGCGTCAAATCATTATGCTAACCTCCTCGATTCTGCCAATACTCTCCTTCTCCATGAAGGAACCCCGGGTTCGGGTGCCCGCTACGTTCTCAGGGGATCGAAGACAGGCCCATAGTGGCTCGAACAGTCGCCCCAGGGATATCGAGTTAGGGACAGCTAGAGGGTGGACCACCAAACGGTCAGTATCCCGATGCCCGAGCGTCAGAAGGGATAGCCCACGCTGTGTCCAAGTCCCAGCAGCGAGTTGAAGATGTGAGATCCCCTCGGGGAGGCATCAGGCCCTCGGGACCCGTCGAAGGACCCGAGACCCATGAATCGACCCTCAGGAAACATTCGGAGTGTGCTCAGGCCACTAGTCGACCCCCAACGAATGGGGCACGGACCTCCGCTTGGACAAACCCGCTTACAGCTCACCGGAAACACCGACTCGCGCCCGCCGTGAGAAGTCGAGCATGAGCCAAACCTTCCTCTTCTCGAAGAAGAGCACGAAGGTCGAATTAACGGAAAAAGAACCCGATCGACCCGCAGGTACGAAAATGGAGGCTCGGGGGCTCTCCATGTACCTTGGCAGGATAAAGGACGCTCCTAGACCAACCATCTACCCGTGGCGGAGCCTCAGGGGCTCCTGCCCCAGAAAACTCCTACCAAGGGACGGATCGCCAGCGAGCAAGAAGGCACCCGAGATTTTGCAAGCACTGATTTCAAGCCCTTGAAGGGACACACCATGCCTCCAAGGCCTCGGCGAGCGCACCCACAGGATAAAATAACCAAACCTTACCAACATGGTAGGAGAAACTAACTTGAGCCTCTGGAGGAGTGCCTACACTCCACCACAGGCTCAAGGGCTACTGTCGAGTACCCAAGTATGTGGTACCCAACTTCAACGCAAAAACACACTTCCCAAATAAAACCTGGCCCAAGAAGGCACCAACCAAGGCCCATGCGGGAACGGCCCACGCGGCCCAAGATAGAGCCGCACGGAAACACATTGCCTCCCCCAGGCGCGTGGGCCCCTTGGGAGAACTCCTCTGATTGGCCCGAGCCAGCACGACAGGGCTCGGGAAAGCAGGACCCTCGGGCGACGCCATTCGATTCACCCGAGCCTGCCACCAAACGCCGCGGCCTTGGGCAGCCGACTTTTGATTTGCCTGAGCCCCCCGCTATATGCGAACTCCCTCGGGCGCACCTCTCTGGTTCACCCGAGCCCTGCCGACGTCAGCAGAGCAATCTTGCCAGCCAAGGGACCTCCCTGACCACTTTACAAGCATGGTCCTATCGAGTGGGCCCCTTGACGCGACTGCGCCCCACACAAGCACGTCCGCCGTACCAACTGCCATATCCCCTCTGGCAACCAATCTGACGGACTCACTCCTCCCACACTGTTACAGGGACAGTCAACCGTACTGATGCCCTAGGCTGACAAAGAGATTCTCCAACTACGACAGCGACTGCCCATATCCCAGTCGTACCTATGGCGCCAGGAAAGGGGGAACGACAGCCATCCGGCCAACCCGGGGGAATGGGAATGCAAGGCTTACGACCGGGCTCGCCTACTCCTTGGAAAGTACCGCACATGGGAGGGGGACACGCCCGAGGGAGGACACTCCCACCGCTCCGTCCCGTCTCGCCCCCGATGGCATCACGGATTCCTGAACCTCGGGAGCCAATACTCAAAGGTCAACCCATCTTCTCGTTGCACTTGTGCAGGGTCGGATGTGACGTCATGACGTGGTGGCACGCAGCAAACCATGCCCCGCACTGTGTGCCGCCTCGGGACTCACCAATCGAACAGTGGGAGATCAACTGAATGACTGAGGACATACCTTCGAGGTGCCAAGACGAGGGCGTGGCTGAAGATAGTCACCGGTCACCATGGTCTCTACCACGCCGAGTACTATAACCACAGAAAAACACATGTAAGTTTAGCCCCTCCCTTGTAACTATAAAATGGAAGGCAGAGACAGATCTCAGGCAAACTTCGCGTCACCACAACACCTTACTACCATAAGAACACACACATACATGTACGCACAAGAGACTTGGGAGTCCTCTCCCTTTCTCGCCTAGGCTTGTAACCCCTACTCCAAGCACCCCGGTGCAAGGTAACATGACAGGACCCGCACTGGACGTAGGGCATTCCTAGCCTGAACCAGTATAATCCCTGTGTTCCCCTTGCACACCACCCATGGCCTCAACCGCAAATCACAAGTTTACTAGCCGGTGTTAGCACCCGCTAATCCTAGCACCGACACCTGTACTGCGGGATTCATTGTGTCTACCTTGAAACTTTGAGCGGTTGAAGAATAGAACAGCCAGAAACTGATCACCTTCTTCTATCAATCAAGTAGTTGGAGGTTTTTGAACATTTTGAAAATAAAGCATAGCTTACCTTCTCCTTCTTTGTAGTACTCTCATGTCACTCATATGTGGTGGCACTGATCCTTACCAAGCCATAGATGATGTTGCCTTTTCTGTTGCCTACTTCTAAAGCTTATGTGGAGCTGAGGTTGGGGTAAAGTGAAAACATACTTGCATTGCATATATTGTAAAGTCAAAACAAGGATCCAAGGAGAAAGATGTCATACTCTTAGATCAAGATGTGCATGTGTGTGGAATATATGGTGGCCATCCTAATTCTACTATGCTCCTTTTGAGAATTCTCTCTCTCTTTTCCTTGTGCAGGACAACATGGGCTATCTTTCTCTCTCTTCTTTTTTTCTTATGGGAATCTGAGTACCCATTGTTTTGGCATTCCAGACACTTGTCCATTTTTACCTCTCAGGCGGGCATCTTTGTACCCATTGTTTTCTCTCTTCTCACACTTTTTCATAGCCATATGCCTCTTCTCTGCATACTTTTGAGAGATGGTAACAAGAACTTTTGGAGCATTTATTCCTAACATCTTTTTGTGCTTCCTCCAATATCGGAGTAAAACATTTTGGGGTGGAAAGGCATGTTGTTGCGTATTCCCAGTGTAGGAATAGCAGATATATGTGGAGTGTATGTGATCTTGATCTTGGGAGCATGATAAATATCTCAGCAAGGGTCACTCGGTTTGACAAAACTCAAAGCAATAGCAAGTAGTAAATGCAGAAGGTTGATTCTATCTTATTTTTGGCTCTAGAAGGTAAATGCTTTTACTACAAAGGAGAAGCATAGCTATTGGTTTTAAGTTTTGCATATAAAATTCTCCAACAACTAGATATCAAGAATCAATCTTTCATTATTCTTACTATCTCGTATTCCACAACAACTTAAGCAACATGGGATCCCTAATTTAAGTTCCCAACAGCAGCAAGACTATCAGGAAAAGTTTTATGTGTGTCTATCCTTAAGTCATGGCTACTCAGGTTAATCTTTTCATGTTTTAAAGTTGCTTAACTGTAAAATTTTTAATTCAATGTAACATAGCGAGCGGCGTATGCAAAAATAGAAAGTTCGGGGTGTGTACCTGACCATGGACGAAGCTCGCGGCGAAGGCGGCACTGGAAGGGATTGGCCGACCTAGGGTAGGGGTCGGCTGATCCCTCTTGTGGCCGTTCGTGCCCTGTCTCATCGTGTGTGATCTGTGCAAGATAATATTGACTCAAACTGAGTTTTATTAAATAGGGCACCTTTATTACACAAGACTCTCAAACTAAACCAAACTAAGCAAACTTAAAGGAACTAATCGAGCTAAGTGAACTATGGGTGCCCTATGGATACATAACTCTAATACTTCCTAGAATTGGTCTAGGAGAAATGATCAAATTTAATATCTAACTTCCTTAGCTTCTCGTCCTTTAGATCAATCCTAAGTTGGTATCAGCTATAGTTCTAGCAAGGAGCTTATCCTGGTTCTTAATGATCTCCATCTCATGTCTCATCTGGTCCATCTACTGCTGAAGCTCTACTGTGGTGACCTTGGAACGCTTCCGTGAAGGTTGCTCTCCACGTGGTGCTTCCTTGGGTGGCACGAACTTGACTTTGGATGGCTCGGCGCATACTCCATTGAAGGTTGGGTGAATGGTGTACCTGGCACATGAGACATGGCCATCCCTGTCTAGCTTCACCCCCGTCAGCGTCTTGTTCGGCTTCGGTGGCAGGAGCTTGACATCCTTCGGCAGCTTGACGATCGGTTCCTTCCGTGGTGCGTACTTTAGGTAGAGGGTCTCCGGCGGTGATGAAAGGGTTGATCTTGTACAGGCACGAAAGGATTGCTCATGCTTGCGAGGCTGGTTTGGTGGAGCAATGGCAAGAGGCCAGGGAGTTCTAGTAGGGATGATGGCTTGAGAGTCATCGGCGGGAACCTTGCTTGGATCCATCCCGTAGGGGATTATCTTTTTGTCGGCCATGGGACTCTTGGAGGAGAGCTCGTAGGCACGAGGAAGAGGATGGGTTAGATGAGATCAGAGGGAGGCTAGCAGGGGCTGGTTATATAGTCGTCCGGTGGGTGCTAGGGCTTCAAAATTTTCCCTACGAGCTTACGGCGGCGGCGGATGGCTTAACAAAAATGAAAGTTGGAAAATATGTGAGAAGAGACCCGAAGGATCATGTCACGAAAAGGTGGCGGAGAATGGAGTTGTAGAGGGGTCGGCCGACCTGGCTGTAGGGTCGAGTGACCTGCCCCCATATCCATTTGCCTCTGGTCTCTTCGTGCGGCTTTCTCGCGATAGTTTCTAAAATTCGGACATTCCCGTGCGGGAAGGCAAAAGGAAGGTTTAGGCCCTAATACACTTGGTAAATTAATAAATTCAATAATATCTATTTCCTCTGGGTCTTTAATTGGTTCTAGAAAGAGTTTGAGGCAGTGACCATTTACCTTGAATAACGTACCTTCGTCAGTTTGAAGTGTGACCGCTCCATGGGACGAAGTGTTGATCACCTTGAATGGTCCTTCCCATTTGCTTCATAGCTTTCCGTGACCGAATAACTTCACCCTGGAATTAAAAAGTAATACCTGATCTCCAGGTGTGAAGTCCTTCTTCTTCAACCTTTTGTCATGCCATCTTTTGGTTCTCTCTTTGTAGATCTTGGAGTTGTGATATGCTTTTTCACGCCATTCGTCTAGTTCAAAGAGTTGTGTTTTTCTTTTTATTCCTGTAGCATCCAGATCCATATTCCATCTCTTGATTGCCTAGTGAACCTTGAACTCAAGCTCTACTGGCAAGTGACAGGTCTTTCCATAAACATACTGGTATGGTGACATTCCAATTGGTATCTTGTAGGCTATTCTATAAGCCCACAGTGCTTCTAGTAGCCTGTCCTTTCATACTGTTCCCATTTCATTGACCGTCTTCTGCAGAATATTCTTGATCTGCTTGTTTGATGTCTCTGCTTGCCCACTTGTCTGAGGATGATATGGAGTGGCAATGTTGTGGCGGACCCCTCTTTTTGCTAAATATAGTTGGAATCTCTTATCGATAAAGTGGGATCCTTCGTCACTGATTACCATCCTTAGAGTACCAAATCTTGGAAATATTATTTCTTCAAACATCCTCTTTGAGCTTCTGGAATCTGCAGCTTTGCATGGCATAGCTTCTACCCATTTTGAGACGTAGTCTACTACCACCAAAATGTACTCACATTGCTTTGACTTTAGAAACGGTCCCATGTAGTCTATTACCCAGACATCGAAGAGCTCTACTTGGAGGTTGTTGACGAGGGGCATGGCATCTATTGAATTGATGTTTCCATGTCGTTGGCATGCCCCCATGTCTCCAGATAAAGCTTTTTGTGTCATCATACATGGTCGGCCAAAATAATCCACTCTGCCAAATATTTGCATGTGTGCAAAATGCGCCATAATGTCCTCCATATGGTGATGACTGGCATCTTTCAATGATCTTGATCCCCTCTTCCACTGGTACACATCTCCGGAGTAGTCCATCTAAACATATCCTGAAAAGGTACGGCGGGTCCCACATGTGTTGTCGACTCTCGTAGATGGGCTTTCTTTTCTCCTCCCCTGGTGTTACATATCCTGCAACCATAAAATTCACAATATTTGCGTACCAGGGGTCGGATCGGGTGATCCGATAGAGCATGTCGTCCCTCATCGAGTCGTTGATGGGCATTTCCTGCATATTCTCAAAATTCATTCTAGACAATTGATATGCTACAGAATTTTCTACTCCCTTTTTATCTTTTATTTCTAATTCAAATTCTTGGAGTAGCAAAATCCATCTTATCAATCTAGATTTAGCATCTTTCTTAGTGAGCAAGTATTTTAATCCAGCATGATCAGTATAAACAATCACCTTAGCTCCAACTAAGTAAGATCTAAACTTGTCTATAGCAAAAACAACAGCCAAGAGTTCTTTTTCAGTTGTTTCATAATTAATTTGTGCTCCTGTCAGAGTTTTACTAGCATAAGCAATGGCATGATACTTTTTATCATTATTTTGTCCCAAAACTGCCCCCACAGCATAAATACTAGCATCACACACAATTTCAAAAGGTAAAGACCAATCAGGGGTTTGAATGATTGGTGCAGAGATGAGTGCTTGCTTAAGAGTGTTAAAAGATTTCATACAAGCATCGTCAAAATCAAAAGGAGCATCCTTGGCTAGCAAGTTTGTAAGAGGTCTAGCAATATGTGAAAAGTTTTGAATAAAGCGTCTATAAAAGCCAGCATGACCAAGGAAACTTTTAATCCCTTTAACATTAATAGGAGGAGGTAGTTGTTCAATTACTTTAATTTTAGCTCTGTCTACCTCTATCCCTCTTTCAGACACTAGGTGTCCTAACACTATTCCTTCTCTAACCATTAAGTGGCATTTTTCCCAATTAAGGACTAAGTACTTATCTTCACATCTTTGCAAAACCTTGTCTAAATTTTCAAGACAATCATCAAAACTTTTTCCATAAACAGAAAAGTCATCCATGAAAACTTTCATGATTTCTTCAATCATATCAGAAAAGGTAGACATCATGTATCTTTGAAAAGTGGCTCGTGCATTACACAATCCAAAGGACATCCTACGGTAGGCATCGGTTCCATAAGGACGGCTAAATGTGGTTTTGCTCTGATCATCTGGGTGGATAGGAATTTGATGATATCCAGAATATCCGTCAAGGAAGCAAAAGAAAGAGTGGTTTGTCAGTCGCTCTAACATCTCATAGATGAAGGGCAAAGGGAAGTGATCTTTCCTTGTTTCCTTGTTGAGTTTTTTATAATCTATGCACATCCGCCATCCAGTGACGGTTCTCTGGGGGGATTAACTCATTCTTGTCATTCTTGACAACCGTCATGCCTCCCTTTTTAGGCACAACTTGAACTGAGCTTACCTACTCACTATGTGGCACATGATAAATAATCCCGGCGTGCAATAGCTTCAAGCCCTCTTTCTTTACAATCTCTCTCTAGATGGGTCTACGCCGGGGCTCTCTAGATGGCATGATATTAGGACTAGTTGGAATGCGATGGGTGCAAAGAACAGGACTAATTCCTTTCAGATATTGGAGTGAATAGCCAAAAGCTGATCGATGCTTTTCCAAGATAGTGATCAAGTGTCTACCAGGGAGAGTTTATCACTTATGATCACTGGAGATTGCATATCTCCATCTAGGAAAGCATATCTAAGACCGGCTGGCAATGGCTTGAGCTGAATAGGAGGTTTAGGTGGCACTAGGAATTCATCAAGGGGTAAAGGTTCTGGATTTTCGGCTTCTTCCTTGATGAAGAACTCCTCATCTTCTTCAAGATGGGATTCTCTCAGAAAATCAAGGGCTGCCACCGTGATCTCACTAATTGGATCAGGCTCTGGACAAAGGGAATCTAAAGTTTGGTCCTAATTGAACATGGATGGTCCCTGTTTGTCCCTCTTGAATAAGTTTCCCAATTGGTTGGCCTATCAACAGGTCAAACTCCATGACATCAAAGATATAAAAACTTAGATGGAGCATGGTGTCATTTACCTGGATAGGGAGCACATATAAAATGCCTAAGCATGGAATAATGTGCCCGGAAGAACTTTTCAAGAGCTTTGTTGTTGGGGTTAGTGGCATGTCTATTGATAAATCTTGAGCAAATGATGCAGACATGATATTAACACCCACAACTGGATTGTAGAAAGCTTCAAAAGGGCCTTTATGGATATGGCATTTGATTAGGACAGAAGGTGAATCAAATCAGATTACATCAGAGGAAACCTCTGATTCTTCTAGCCAATCATTGCATATTATGGCTATGTGCTCTCTTGTGGTCTTTCTACAGAAGGCTACTTCAGGAGGTTCTATAGGTTCTAAAGATGGTTTCTTGGGCTCCTGAGGCTTCTGAATCATATGGAAGTGAGAGGTGTTTCCAAAATCGGAGAAAAGATCATCTTCTATATCTAGTATAAAGTCCGATAGTGGAGTATCCTCCTTTTCCATAGGGCTGGAAATCGGGATAGCTGAGGATTGTGATGTTGATCGTAAAGGTTTAGGTTCAGCTACCCTAAGCTCGTCTTCTAACTTCTCCTCAGGTTGGTTATCTAAGATATTGTCCAGGATCTTGCGTGCTTTAGAATCTGAAACATGAGCAAAAGATCTTCCCGACGAGTAGTTGAGATGCTTCTTGGATTTTCTTCTCAGACCCACAAAAAAGTGTTGAATGAGAATCTGGTCTGGAACGGATAGGTCTGGTCCAGATTTTATGAGTTCGTTGAAATGCTCCCTAGGATGTGGCCAAAGATTCATTATCTTTCTGTTTGAAAGATAGGATCTTGGTTCTGAGGTTGACAATTTTGGAAAGGGCATAGAATTTGAGACAAAAGTTTGAATGAAGTTTTTCCCAATCTCCTCCTTCTTTCTCTACAGTTTGGTCGTACCAGGTTTTAGCTCTCCCTCTCAAAGAGAAAGGAAAAAGCTTCCACCTTAGGGTTTCATTGGACATGCCCTCTATATGGAGGCAATCACAGGTTTGATCAAACTCTCATAGGTGAAGATAAGTATTATTATCTCCCCCTCCTGAAAAGGATTGGCTTTGGACCATTTCAATCAGACACAGGCGTAGCTCATAGGTAGGAGTTTGGATAGGCTTTGAGGACTGCCCAAGCCTATGGCTTGTGCTCGTGGATGCAACATATTTATAGATGGGTGTGGTTTCAATGGCATCCATATGGATGAAAACAAAAATAAGGAGATAATAAAGATAAAAGTATGAATACAAGGTTAAGATAGACTCTATATGTTTCAACCGTTTTCCCCGGCAACGACGCTAGAAATGCTTGTTGGTATAAGATAACTAAAACAAATAAACACTAGAATTATTTGCAAGCGGACAGATACCGATGTAGCACTTCACCCGAGAGTACCACAGGGAAAACGGGATGACTAGAATCTAGACTTAACCCCTGAGCTGCTATCAAGGACGGAGAAAATAGGTGATATTGGAGATTGTTAAGGCTTCTAGTTCTAATCCTCACAAGATATGATATGAATGTTCTGAAAGGGGTATTACTATAGGAATACACAAACAAAGGGTAAATTCCTTAGCAATGGAAACCTACGGTCCTACTGACGGGAGGTGGACTGTGTAAGACTCAACAAGGCTAGGTCACCCTCGCGATCTACCACCGATCCGGACAGTATAGGGCATTTACGAGTAAATATAATCTAAGCACCACGCTTAAACTATAAATAACTACTTCAATCAAGGAGCTACCAAGACTAAAGCACTCAAAAGAATCATAAACCTCAAGAACAATAATAGTAACGTTACTCACTTGGATTAGAAGTTGAACTCCGAAGGAATCTTCAGAAACAAGTCCTAAAGAAGGACTTGAATCCACGGGTACAAGTCGAAGAGCAGTCATCGACAGGCCGGCAACTCCCCCAACTATCTCCAGCTCTACTACCACACTACTTTTGGAACAAGAATAGCCCTAATCTAGAGAGACTACAAGGCTAATCTTCTACTTGATGCTTGGCTCTAGATTCTATCTTGGGTTTCTACTCTATTTGAGATATGTCGGTGGAATTCTGAAACCCTGGATTGATTTCTCTCTAGATCATATGAAACCCTGGGGGGTCTGAGGGTCCTTATATAGGCTGGTGGGATGACCCGTAGCCCTCGGATCAAACCGACTTCGGCGAACAGTGTAGATTGCGTGAAATTTTGGGATGTGGGTCCACGTCGACGCGCACGCGGAATGGACTCCTGATAGGGTTGGCCAACCATATCAGAGGGTCGGTCGACCCTCTCTAGCTGACATGTGGGCTCTACTTTGGCAGGCGTGTCTCTGTTGTTCTCTATAATATTCTTGATCTCCTGCCGCGGCGTAATTTGGTATTTTTCTCTGCGGTGTGGGTCCTCTTTGGTTCTTTTCCTGTATAGTCCCTGAAAAACACTGATTCACCAAAAGTCATGGAATTCTGTCAGTTTAAACCCTATTCTAGGTGTTGTCTTTCATTTATATCCCTTTTCATGATTGGTTGACGGGTAAAATCATATAATAACTACCGTCAACAGTAGCATTTCTTGCAGAGACTTTGGAGCGGCGGGCCACCGAAGAGGTGCTTCACCGAGATGAGCTGAATGATGAGCTCAAGTCTACTAACCTACATCTAGCACAGGAAATGAAGGATGCCCAAGAGAAAGAGAGGATTATGGGGGAGGAACTAGTTGAATTGCGCGCTAAGGTCCTTGAGATGGAGAAGGCCCGTGCATCGGCTGCCCAAGCGGAGGCAAGCTTGTGCAAGGCGTTAGTGACTTTGGAGCCCTTGCTGTTGTTACCAACCTCTCAAAAATCCTTGAAGTTGCTGGTTGCTCCGATATTGCAGAGATGAGAAAAAGGAAAGAATATTCTAGCCCGGCTGAGCTTGGAGAGGGGTCGAACCTGGTGAGAGCTTTTGCCCACTGCTTCATGGGTCACTTTTGGCTGACCTATGGGCATGATGATGCGAAGGCCCTAGCCGAGGCACGCCGCGCGGAGGTATGTCATGCCTTTTGTTCTTTTTCTGATCTAACTTCTGACTTCCGCTACGTTTGTTTTCGCTGATGCTTTCTTCTGAGTGTAGGCCGCTGAACGGAAGGCGAAACCTGAAGCGGCGAAGGCTATCAGTAGTTCCAAAGCTTCATCGCCGCGCGCACCTCGGGAGACTGACGCCCCAAAGGACGGCGCTCAAAGCAAGGTTTAGGGCTAGATATGCTCGGCTTGGAGATTTGAACCCTGGTTTGGGTCTTGTATATTCTGTGTATATGAATCTTAACTATGTGTTAATGTTGGTATGTCCTGCGTAGGGTTCCTTCGCTAGCCCTGTGTAGGAAATCTGCCCTGTGAACTTCTGGAGTCGCGGAATACTTATCAAATGCGAGCTCTGGGACTACTGGCGCGAATGTTTTCCGAAACTTGGCGTTGAAGACATGTTCAATTTTGTCGAGGCAGAGGTTGACGAACCTCGCAACACTTTTGTTAGGGCTCTAGTTTGGCGCACTACCGATGCTTGACATTTTCAAATTTCGATGTCTTCGTGCAGCATGTTGATGAATACAGTTTTGTTTGGCGTTCCGCCCTATGATTTTTTGTTTTTATATTGACTATTTTAGCTAGCAGCCTTCGCGTGTTTGGCTAACTGGCAATGTAGTTAGCCTCCGCGTTGGCTTTCCGATCTTGCGCTGACCTGCTCGTATCTGGCACGTTCTTGATCTTTTTACCAGCTCTTCGCCTTGATCGTTGGCCAGCAACTTGGTGGACCTTCGCGTTTGCCTGGTGATCCGCTTGTGCCGAGATGGTGGACTGCGGATGTTGGACCCATGCTCGCCGTCCTTGCTTCTGTTGTTGCTGACTCAGAGGATGCGGTTGGCGTCATGGCCTTCGGGTCCTCTGGGGCTTCACAAAGCACTGTAGCGCCATTGCCTCGTCTTGGGGGCTATTTTGAGCAAATCGAACGTAGGAATCTAGGGGGATGTTACGAGTCTTCGCGTGGTATCCCTCCAGGTTACTACTGCTTCGCTCTTTGGACGGTGTTAGTCGCTGCGCTTTCATGAGTATTTGAGTGGTACCTCAATTCTCTCTGCTTTGTAGGTTTACATCGGCAGCCATCCCCCTTGACCTAGGAGTGGAAGGTGAAAGGATCAAGGATGCCCAAGAGGGGGGTGAATTGGGCAACTAATAAATTTTTCGCAAATACAATTCAACCTATCGCAATTTGCCCAATGTCATCCCACAAGTGCTTGTGTCAATTCTATTCCTAAAACAAGTTATGCAACCTAGAGCCAAGTCCTATCACAAGTATACTACTCTAGGAAAGTAGAGAACACAAAGGAAATGCGGGAATGTAAAGAGTTAGAAAGACAAATCCGATTTTTCCCGAGGTATCGGAGAGTCGGCACTCCCCACTAGTCCTCGTTGGAGCACCCACGCAAGGGCGTAGCTCCCCCTTGATCTTCGCAAAGAGCAAGTGCTATCTACGGGCTGATACTTTGCCTCTCCGGCGTGGTGGATCGCCCACAACCGCTCACAACTTCGACTTGGGCCGCCCACAAGCTCTCCAAGCGGTCACCAAGCTACTGATCGCCACCAAAGCGTCTAGGTGATGCCGATCACCAAGAGTAGCAAGCCTAGACTCTCACTTGACCAAGAACAAGGCCAAAGAGGGTGATGGATGCACACAAGTCACTCTTGATCTCTCTAGGGAAGAAGCTCACAAGCAATGGAGTTCACTCAATGCTCCCTAGGTTTCTTGCTCTCTCACAAGATCAACAAGGGTTCCTTCAGCTGTTAGAAGTGGCAAGAGAGATAGAATGGAGGCTTTGGTGGAGTATAAATACTCACCCTCTCCAAAACTAGCTGTTTCTCACTTTCCCGCGAACCGTCAGACGCTGCCAAGGCTCGACCGTCGGACCATCCACCACGGTCCGACTCTCACAGTCGCACTGTGCTCAGTCCTGTGCCAGAGGGGCGTCGGACCGAACCCGATGGTCCGACGCTTTTGAACAGCTGGCACAGTGCCTCTCAACAGCTATAACACAGATCAATGGTCCGACGCACACCGTCGGACCATGTCAGATGCTCTTTTTCGCTGCGAGAACCTCTCTGGAAGCGTCGGACGCTAAGAAACATTAGTCCGACACTCACTCTCTCGACAGTCCGACGGTCGCTGAACACCTAGAGGCACCGTCGGACTCTGGCCAATGGTCCGACGACCATCCAGCCAGGGTCCGACGCTCCCTGGCACGCTGAGAATCGTCCAGGGGCTGCCACGTGTCGTCGGACTCTAACTATTGGTCCGACGCCCATACTAGGTAGAGTCCGACGCCTCTAATTTGATCAAAACTTCGCCGAATCGAAAACTTTCCAAAACGAAGTTTGATCCTCTCTCTCTCAAGAGTCTCCCTGGGCTGTCTAGAGCTATGTTGGACAAGTGTGCATCACGTCTACACTCTCTAATCTTGCTCTAAGTCAAGCCACCCATCCAAACCACTCTTAATAGTATGGTCAAAGAGAAAAACAAAACCTAAGACTACGCCAAGTGTCTCTCAACTCCAAACGACACTTGGCACTAGCCTATCACCGTCTTGTCTTTCATCCTTTGAAAACCGAATCGAATTCCATCGCTAGGGGCTTGAACCTACATGTTATTATGACCTAACCTCTAGGTTATCCTGCAAAACACACGTTAGTCATAATAACCGTCTTGTTGTCATTAATCACCGAAACCACTAGGGCCTAGATGCTTCAGAAGGGAAGTTGGCTATGGTTGCATTGGGGTGGGGGTTGCCTTTTATGTGGAACGAGCATGGTGATAGCATTAATGCGCGGTGTGAAGGTACTGTACTTTGTTTGTTGTGGCTCTTTAAGTTGCTCTGCTCTTAAATTTGGTGATTCTTCTTCTTTGATTGCATGATTCCTACGCATCTTAACATTTATTGTTTAGATTCGTCTGTCCTTTTTAGATTTGTGGTCCCCGCGTATGTTGCGCAAAGATACCTATTCGATAGTTTTATTATTTGAACTCAATGGAGGTGGACTTTTGCCAGCGAAGGTGATTTTTTATGTCCTGGTTTTTTGAGCGTGCTTGTGCCTGAGGCAGGGTGGGTCTTCACCATTTAAGGTTCATTCACACCCCAATTTTTCAGGAATTTGCTGGTGCCTGAAATAGGACAGGTTTTTGCCAGCGAAGGTGCGTATTATGACCCGATTTTTCAGGATTTTGCTGGTGCCTGAGATAGGACAGGTCTTTGCCAGTGAAGGTGCTTGTTATGACCTGATTTTTTGGGATTTTTCTTGTGCCTAAAATAGGACAGGTCTTTGCCAGCGAACGTGCTTGTTATGACCTGATTTTTTGGGATTTAGCTGGTGCCTGAAATAGGATAGGTCTTTGCCAGTGAAGGTGCTTGTTATGACTTGATTTTTCAGGATTTTGCTGGTGCCTAAAATAGGATAGGTCTTTGCAAGCGGAGGTCAACCTGCGCCGCACGGGGCGTTTGCGGGTTGTCCTTGTGATTAGGTTGTCAAATGTTGTGGTCGCTTTGCTGACCACTTTCGACTTCGGCGAAGACTGCTCTTGGGGTTTTATCCTCTTTATAACTTAGAGGGTTACATAGGTACTGTCTCGTTAAAAACCTCACCTTCGTTAGGAGCCCCCGTTGTGAGGAAAAGAGTGCAGACCTTTTTGAAAATTGTAAAATAGAAAATGAAAAGGAAAGAAGGGCCTTCGATTATAGTTTCTCGAAGGTTACTCAATACATTTCAGATGTAGAATCTATGAAGATTGTCGATGTTTCAGGAGTGCGAAGATAGCCCTGCCTGTCTGTGAGGTAGAATGAACCTGGTCTTCCTGCTTCCATTGCTGTGTAAGGACCTTCCCACTTTGGTTGTAATTTGCCGACCTTTGCTGCATCTGGCCTTCGGCAGAGCACCAGATCTCCGGTCTTGATGTTCTTCTTGACCACTGTGCTATCCCTCTAGTGCTTTGTTTGCGCTTGATATTTATCGATTGATTGCACTGCTTCTAACCTTAACCCTTCTATTGTTTCTTTGTAGTACGCTTCATCTTCTGCGAGGTGGTGCTTGATTACGCGGAGGCTCTGATGCTTTGCTTCTTCCGGGAGCATGGCTTCTTCTCCATACAGGAGCTTGAACGGGGTGAACCCGGTGGTTCTAGAAGTGGTGGTGTTGTGTGACCATACGACCTTTGGCAGCTGCTCTATCCATTTTCCTTTTTTTTTCAAGCCATACAGAGTTTCGGCGATGGCTGAGAATACTACCCTGTTTGCCCTTTCCACCGCTCCGTTGGACTCTGGGTGGTAGACGGATGCGAAGGCTAACTTTGTGCCTATGTTGCCACAGAATTCCCTGAAGCTGTCGGAGTCAAACTGTTTTCCAGTGTCCAGAATGAGTATCCTTGGTACACCAAATCTGCACAAAACATTCTGCTAGAAGAATTTTTGCACTGAGTTTGAAGTTATTGTTGCCAATGGCTTTGCTTCTATCCACCTTGTGAATTACTCTATTGCCACCACTACGAACCTATTCCTCCCATGCGAAGGAGGTAGAGGGCCAACTAGGTCCATTCCCCATCTCTGTAGGGGGCATGTAGGAGGTATCATCTGAGTCTCCACTCCTGGTTTTGACTGATAGGGTGCATTCAGCTGGCACGCCTGACAACACTTCACTATGTTTTCTGCGTCCCTGAGGTGGGTTGGCCAGTAGAATCCTTGTCTGGTTGCCTTTGCTGATAAGGCACTGGCCCCGATATGGGAGCCGCAGATTCTAGAGTGGATTTCATTGAGCAGTTCTATGCCTTCGCTTGACGGGATGCACTTCAGCAGAGGCCGGACCACTCCTTTCTTCTAAAAGGTTCCATCTATGATTATGTATGATCTTGCCCATGTTCTCAGTCTGATTGATGTTGATTCATCCTATGGCGTGTTGCCTGAGATTGCTTCAATGATATCTGATCCCCAATCAATGTTGATAGCTAGGTGTTGACATCTACTAACGTCGCCAAATATAACTATATAACTTTTAATACTAGAGACGAGATTAGAGATGTATGGTAATTAATTAACTGGTCATTAGCAACTAGCCACTTATCTATTACCAACATTCTTAGGCATGAACTAGGTTGTCATCCCTAATTATATATGCTAAGAATAAATAAAGGTTTCATATATTATTCAATGTGACTAGGCAGAAATATATAAATATAAACTAAGAACAATTCTACAAGCAGACAGATAAATATACCATTGTAGCATTTTACCTAGAGTCTACCAAGTTATCGATTTATATTTATACCACTGGGAAGGACTGGATAAACTTTAATCTACTATATTGATAGTGATTATATACAATGGATAAGTGACATTACTGATGTCATTTACTCTACTCATAACAGGTAGAGGTCACAAGATAATAAAGATAAATAAAGTGATAAGTATGATCAAGCATCATAATTAAAGGATAAACATGAGAGCACTTGAAACATCATTGTAATAGCTAGCCAATGGATAAACTAAGGAATTCATATCTAAGGTGATTCTATAACTACGTCAGTGAATAACTCTAATTAGTGCAACTATATCTAGCAATCGTTGTTAGATTAGTCCTATATCATGATCACATGTAAAGGGCATCATCTAGGAAGGATGTGAAACAGAGTCATCACCCAACTTCGTGATCGTGCCTGCTTGCCTACATACGGGGGTGGACTACAGAGGACTCAACGCAACTGTCACCTTCCCGATCTACCACATGACCCAGCACATCAGGGTGCACTCGCAGATAAACAGAATACCTAGACACCATGTCTACATATCGTTCATCATCTACCCATCGATCGTATGGATAAACGCTATATGAGCAATTACATGAATTCAATAAGATCAAACCAACTATACTAGACATATAATCAAAGTAGACAATGATATTGTAATCAAGAACATATGAACTATTACGAACAATGTTTCACTAATCATAATGAAGAATATAATAATAGAGAAAGAACAAGAACTATACCAAACTCCGCGCTCCAGACAGACGTCAGGGCTCCAGATCCCACTGAAGAACTAGAACTCCTCTACTTCTAATATAACTAGGCTAGAACTATGAACTAGATGGCTCTTGATAAACTAGGAGGCTCTTGATGGCTTGATCGAAGACTTGATGCCTTGGATGAATGATTGGATTGCCTCCAGGGGGGTCTGCCCCTTTATTTATAGCCCGGTGGGTTGCACGTGCGCCGTAGAATCAAACCGACTTTACCAAGGGCCGAGATGACTCCTCAAAGGCGGTGGAAGAAGACTCCAGAAGGCGGCGGGAAAACCCTAGGGAGAGGGCGCCGCCCGGCCCCCCAGGGGTCGCCCGGCCCCACCACCTGCCAAGTGGGGCCCCGGTTGCTTCGGGTGCCTTCTACACTCATCTAGCTTGTCGATGACGTATGTTGCCTTGGCATTTAAGTTTCGTGATAATTAAGCACTTTAATCCCTCTCTTAAGCTTTTCTGGATAATTCCTTGGGAAATACAGAATATGCAAAACTCGTGGAAATTGTCAGTTAAAACCCTAGACTAGTGTGTATTCATATATCCTTTGGTGTCTAAAGTTTTATTAAAAGTTGACGTTATCCACCGTCAACAACACCCCCAAGCTTACCTGTTTGCCAGTCCCATGGCAAACAAACCAAGGCTAATTTGCCAAAGTATTTGGATCAGGAGTTGCTATAATGCTTTCACATTTTCCATGTACACATGCTTTCAAACAGAGATTCTCCTCCAGTTTAGACAATAAATGCTCTAACCTTCAGACTTACCCATTTTACCTTTAACTATGGAGCTTTACAGCTTTCGCGTAACTCTTGAGCAATTGAAAGATAGAACAATCAAGTCAAGCACTATGTAGCAAATTCTTCACAGTACCAACATCCTAGAGTTTTTATAAGTCTTTGAAATAAAACTCAGAGCTTAATTGCATGACACCCTCAAGTCCCTCAATATATGTGGTATTTATGGATCTCACTTAGGGCATTAATGATGTTATGCCTTCCTATAACTAAGGATTATAGTGGAGTTTATAGGAATGACAATAACAAGGATGAGCATACTTGCAATTCATATGTTGTAAAGTCAAACAATGGATCCACAGAGAATAGGCATACAATCAAACCAAGATGTGCATGTGTATGGAATATGGTGGATATGAGTATATATGGTGACTAATCCTAATTCTACTTATGCTCTTTTGAAAATAAATCTCTCCTTTTAGGATTTGTAGGAAACATGGGCTATCTTTATTCTTTTCTCTCTCTCTCTATCTCTCTCTCTTTTCATTAGGGAGGCGGGCATCTAGTACCCATTGTTTTAATTGCTAGGACACTTGTCCATCTTTTACTCCCTTTTCTTTTTATACTTCTGCATAACCACATATATTCAATGAATGATTTGGAGAGATAACAATAGTAAAAACTTAGAGCATTTAAAACAGGACAGTCCTATGGGGTATGTTTCTGGTGTTTTCCTCCCAGTGTAGGAGAAAACATTTTTATGATGAACATAGATGGAAGTGAAAATGGTTGCGATTATTCCTAGGGTAGAAATAATACATATGTGGTTGGAGTGTGTAAGTGATCTTGGTTTTAAAAGCATGACAAGACTCTTATGAGATATACAACAAAGGTTGACTGAACTCAATGCAAAGCAAGCAGCATAAATGTGCAAAGGTTTTCCTATCTAAATTATCATATATGGTTTTAGTAGGAATTCATACTTTGTCATACAAGAGGTCATCATGTAGATTTTAAGTTTTCACAATAAATCTCCAGAACTTAGTAATGCTAGGAATAAGATAAATAGCAGGTCAGACCTTCATGTATCATATCAATCAATCACCTAGACTTAGCTCAAGCATGTGCCTCCACAAGTTTCAAGTTCAGAGTAATTTCTCAAGTCAAAACAGTAGTATCTAAAACTCAGGAGAATTTAAGGTTGAAAACTAGGCACTTGAAAGGTATGATAACAGAGCAACTATTCATCATCTCCAAGATAAATTTTAGTTTTCATCAATTTTAATTAGTTCTAGCCTAGACTGACTCCGAACATATTCTAATATATAGCTAAGTGTTTATTTGGTTTTAATTATTTTTTATTAGACTCAAAAAGGACTCTATAACTTGTGGACCTTCATGTGCCCACATATTTTTGGTATTTTTTTTATTTTCCTATGATACTATGGTGAACCTTCATGTGCTCACATATTTGTATTATTTTATGACTATATAAAATAGACTCAATAATCGCATAGGTATAATTACCTGATAACTAGGGGACGCTCCTCCCCCAAGCTTGATATTTGCAATACTTGGTGTTGAATGATCTTCAGATTGAGCTAGCCAATAATAGTCCTGGTGGGTGCCACTGATAGACTCTCTCCTTAGTTATAATATTGTTCTTGCATAATTATACTCCAACAAGAAAACCAAAACTTGAGGGTTGAATTTAACAAGGGGTTAGTGGTCAGCTAATGAGCAATTGATTATTCTCTGGGTTGATTTTAATTGACAGATTCTACCAGGATTCTCTTCTTAAGATTTTCTGATTTTCTCATGCAGCAATCAAATATGTATGCATATTATATATTTTTTATGCCACCACAGAGAATATTTATTCTTATGGGGCTTAAGATTTTTATAATGCAACAAAGTAAATACAGATACTATTATAGTATCATTAATATATATTTTTTATTTGTTTTTATTTTTATGCCATCACAGTAAATATTCCTACAGGGTTTACCATGAGTGCATTCACATGGGGCTTAGTTTTTTATGATGCAGTAAATAAAGCAGTAAATATTTTTGTTGTTTTATATTTAATGTGCAAAAATGATTGTACTAATAAATGTGTTAAAGCAAAATTACTAATAAATGCTAACTTAATTAGATGACTACCATTCTAACCTTATGGTTAGGGTACGGAATTTAAAGTCTACCGACAGGACTTAGATAGTGGAGAATTCTTACTCAGCAGGTTCATCGTCTGAGGTAACCTCAGCGAATTCCCCATTTTACGGTGGTGTAGTAGGTGCTTCTTCTTTCTCCATCCATCTTATTTTTGTCTCTTCTGCTTCTCTCTTTTCTAGCTCCAGCTCTTCCTTGTCACACACCCTCAGGTGTGCTTCTCTTGACTCTTTATCCTTCTTCATCCATTCTTCTAATTGTGCGTGGATCTCTTCTTTCTCTACCTTAGCAATCTGATCCATCCTTTCAGCTTCCGCTTCCCACTCATTCCAGCGTGGTGCTTGTATGGCTTCCTCTTGCTCCTTGTAGCAGTCTTCATACTTCACAATCTTGCCAGGGAATTCCTCCCATCCCCAGTGAGGCTGGGCTGCCTGACGGTGGGCTTGACGTCTTCTCCTGTTGCGTTGCTTCCTAACCTGCTCATGGTTAACAAGTGTTCTAAATTGACAGCGTACCTTTCCCATGGGTAGGTTGAAGTGGATCTGTCCAGACTCGATGTAGATAATAGCATTGGCAGTGTAGAGGAACGGTCTTCCCAAAAGAATAGGCGATTCATCGTCTCATTGCATATCAAGAACTAGAAAATCTGCGGGTATATATTTATCTCGAATTCTTACCATCACATCCTTAACCACGCCTTCAGGGAATCTTAGTGATTGGTCTGTCATCTAAAACTGAATATATGTTGGGTATAGAGGTAAATCATTTAATAAATCATCATATACCTGTTTGGACATTACATTGACGTCTGATCCAGTGTCGCAGATGGTGTCGGCAAAAGTGGTGTCTCTGATTATGCATTCAATGATCGGTACACCTGGGTCACCTTTCTTTGTTGGAAATGGTTGGGGGAGCATATGATCATTTTCTGTGTTGAGAGCAGTGATTAGTTGAGCAGTTTTTTTAGGTATATGCTGGGGCTTGTTCTTCCTCCATCTTCTATTGTTCTTCTTCTTGGGTGCTTGTTGTTGTTGCTCTTCTTGTTGATGGAATTGCTTCGGGACTGCAGGAGTCTTCAAGATGCGGTTCTTGAACAAGAATCTCTCTTTCTTGTCCTTGATGGAAAGAACAATTTTGGCATGTTCCGCATAGATGATGGCATTGGTTGTGCACAAGAATGGTCGTCCCAAGATAATGGGTGCCTTCTCATCTCCTCCTGTCTCCATGATCACGAAGTCAACTGGGACATATGATTGCCCCACTCTGATAACAACTTCTTCTAGCACTCCCTCGGGTAGCAAATGGACTGATCTACAAGCTGCAAACGCATATCTGTGTACAACAAAGGATCACCCAAAATTTTCTCATAAATTACCTTGGGCATTATGTTGACACTTACGCCGAAATCGCAGATAGCTTCTAGAAAGCTGTGACATCCTATAGAGATAGGAATGACAGGTCTTCCAGGGTCTCCCATCTTCTCAGGTAGTGAGTGATCAGTCCACTGTATATCTGCAGGCTCAATATGGTATTGGGTTGCATTGTGAATATCAACAAGGTTAGCAGTTTCTAAATCTTTTGGCTGGCCCAGAATCTTACCTTTCTCAAATAGAGAGACATCTGCATCTAGCTGAGCTAATTGTGATTCTAACATTTTATTAAAGCTGTGCTGATTCTTTATAGCAGAAGCAAAGGTATCCATTTTAGTATTAATATTTTCTAAAGCTTTATCATTAGAGGATACCTTTCTAGACATTTGGTCTAACAATTTAGATTGACCGGTAACTAAATCTCTTAAAGGTGGAAGATTGTAATTATTGTAATTATTACCTTGGTTGTTACCTTGGTAGTTACCTTGTCGAGGTTGCTGATTCCATCCTTGGTTTGACTGGTTCCATCGTTGACCTTGCTGAGGACGATAGTAGGTGTTATTGTTGATGAAGTTCATATCCTCTTGCAGCGTAGGGCAGTTGATAGCTGAATGCCCGTAATCTCCACATTCTTCACAAGTCATGCGAGAACCATTAATATGCATGACTTCCTTCTTCTCTATATCAAGCTTCTTCATGATGAGGTCTAGCTTGGTAGTGACTATGTCAGTTTCCTTGAAATGATGGATGCCTCCTCCACTCTTGTGAGGTTGAGTACGTCCTTCATTATAGCTTGGATTTGAGGCCATCTTCTCAATAAGTGCTTTAGCTTCTGGAAGCTTAAGTGACAGGAAAGCTCCTCCTGCTGCAGCATCTATGGACTCACGTGTGCTAGAGATAAGCCCGTGGTAGAAGGTCTGCATTAATAGCCAATCCTCTATCCCATGATGAGGACAGTCTTCAATATAATCTTGGAATCTTTCCCATGCTTCAGTGAATGATTCGTCATGTTGCTGTTGAAAGCTTGAAATTTTCCCACGCAGAGCATTTGTCTTGCCTGTAGGAAAGAACTTTGCCAGGAAAGCAGTTGAGCATCGGTCCCATGTAGTGTTCTTCTCTTTGTTGGCGTAGAACCACTGCTTAGCTTTTCCCAAAAGTGAAAATGGGAAAAGACGTAGTAAAAAAGCATCTCTTGGTACTCTTCTGATCGTAAAGGTGCTGCAGATCTCTAGAACGTATTGTAAGTGTGCACTTGCATCTTCATGAGCTTTTCCACAAAATTGACTGGCTTGAACCAGGGTGATAAGAGCAGGCTTGAGCTCGAATCCATTCTCCCTAGTGTTGACTGCTGGTCCAGTCCGGATGTTTTCTGTTGTGGGGGCAGAGAACTCGCGCAGTGTCTTCTCAGCCATGTCTTCAAACACAGGAGTTAAATCTTCTCCTGAGTGTTCTTCTTCCAATGTTAGAGCTGGCTCCTCTGATGGACGAGCTTGAGTGGCGATGGGTACTATTGATAGTGACTCGAAATTGTCCCTCGCCTCTACAACCTTCTTCCTTCTAAGAAGTTTCTCTGGATCGTTAGTGAAGTTGTTTGGAAGAGAAAAACCATTCATTCATCACCCTGCATAAGATAAGCAAATGATAAAAACAAGGGTGTGCCTGTTTGAGTTATAGATCAATCGGTAACACAATCCTATCCATTATGTATATATGTTATCAATATTTCCTAAGTTTAATGTGCCTTCCCCGGCAACGGCGCAAAAAATGCTTATTGACATCTACTAATGTCGCTAAATATAACTATATAACTTTTAATACTAGAGATGAGTTTAGAGATGTATGGTAATTAATTAAGTGGTCATTAGCAACTAGCCACTTATCTATTACCAACATTCTTAGGCATGAACTAGGTTGTCATCCCTAATTATATATGCTAAGAATAAATAAAGGTTTCATATATTATTCAATGTAACTAGGCAGAAATATATAAATATAAACTAAGAACAATTCTGCAAGCGGACAGATAATTATACCATTGTAGCATTTTACCTAGAGTCTACCAGGTTGTCGATTTATATTTATACCACTTGGAAGGACTGGATAAACTTTAATCTATTGTATTGATAGTGATTATATACAATGGATAAGTGACATTACCGATGTCATTTACTCTACTCATAACAGGTAGAAGTCACAAGATAATAAAGGTAAATAAAGTGATAAGTATGATCAAAGCATCATAAGTAAAGGATAAACATCAGAGCACTTTCTAGTCATAGTAATAGCTAGCCAATGGATAAACTAAGGAATTAATATCTAAGATGATTCTATAACTACGTCAATGAATAACTCTAATTAGTGCAACTACCTCTAGCAATCATTGTTAGATTACTCCTATATCATGATCACATGTAAAGGGCATCATTTAGGAAGGATGTGAAACAGAGTCATCACCCAACTTCGTCACCGTGCCTGCTTACCTACATACGGGGGGTGGACTACAGAGGACTCAACGCAGCTGTCACCTACGTGATCTACCACACGAACCGGCACATTAGGGTGCACTCGCAGATAAACAGGATACGTAGACACCACATCTACATATCGTTCATCATCTACCCATCAATCGTATGGATAAACGCTATACGAACAATTACATGAATTCGATAAGATCAAACCAACTATACTAGACATATAATCAAAGTAGACAACGACTATTGTAATCAAGAACATATGAACTATTAAGAACAATGTTTCCCTAATCATAATAAAGAATATAATAATAGAGAAAGAACTAGAACTATACCGAACTCCGCGCTTCAGACAGACGCCGGGGCTCCAAATCCCGCTGAAGAACTAGAACTCCTCTGCTTCTAATCTAACTAGGCTAGAACTATGAACTAGATGGCTCTTGATGAACTAGGAGGCTCTTGATGGCTTGACCGAAGACTTGATGCCATTGGATGAATGATTGGATTGCCTCCAGGGGGGTCTGCCCCTTTATTTATAGCCCGGTGGGTTGCACGTGCACCGTTGGATCAAACCGACTTAACTAAGGGCCAAGATGACTCCTCAAAGGCGGTGGAAGAAGACTCCAGAAGGTGGCGACGAAACCCTAGGGGAAGGGCACCGCCCGGCCCCCCTAGGGGCCGGGCGGCCCCACCACCTGCCAGGTGGGGCCCCGGTTGCTTCGGATGCCTTCTACACTCTTCTAGCTTGTCGATGACGTATGTTGCCTTGGCATTTAATTTTGGTGATAATGAAGCACTTTATTCCCTCTCTTAAGCTTTTCGGGATAATCCCCTGGGAAATACAGAATATGCAAAACTCGTGAAATTATCAGTTAAAACCCTAGACTAGTGTGTATTCATATATCCTTTGGTGTCTAAAGTTCTAATAAAAGTTGACGTTATCCACCGTCAACACTAGGACTTCTCTTTCTAGGCCATCAAACTTGGTTGCGGGCTCTATAGCTTCACAATAGAATACATCTTCGGGTAGCCTGGACTGGGTTGCCGCAGCCTTCGCTAACTCATCAGCCTCTGCGTTTTCTGCCATTGGTATGTTCTGCACTGTGAATCCTCTGAATCTTCGCTCTAATCATTTCACTGCCTCCAGGTATTTTGCTAACTCGGGCTCCTTGGCTATGAATTCTTTTCTACTTGCCCTGCAATGACTTCGGAGTCTGTTTTTACAAGGACCCTCTGAGCCCCAGCTGCTTTTGCTCTGGTTAACCCGAGCAATAGACCTTCGTATTCAGCGATGTTGTTGGTGGCTCTGAAATTTAGTCTCTTGGCATACTTGAGCTTTGACCCAGACGGGGTTGTGATAACTGCAGCTGCTCCTACCCCCAGTCACCCCCACGCGCCATCTGTATGCATTGTCCAATGCTGCTAGTGGTCCGGTCTCTCTGTTTGCCTGGACGGTGTCCAGTTTGCGACGAAGTTCGCTAACACCTGAGATTTTATTGCTGTTCGAGGTACATAGCTTATGCTGAATTGGGACAGCTCCGCCGCCCAGTTGGCAATTCTGCTGGATGCCTCCTTGTTGTTCAATATCTCTGCGATGGGTCTGTCCGAAGGGATGGAGATCTCGTGAGCTTGGAAATAGTGTTTGAGTTTTCTTGAAGCTGTTAATATGGCATAAATGATCTTTTCAACCTCCGAGTAGCCTAGCTTGGCCCCAGACAGAGCCTCAGAGATGTAGTATGCTGGGTGTTGTGCGATCTTTGCTCTCTCTTCTTTTTCCAGGACTAGGACTGCACTTACTTCGTGATCGGAGGCTGCCACATAGAGAAGCAAGTGTGCCTCCGCTGGGAGTGCCACTACTGCCAGTGTTTTTGCCAAGTATTCTTTTAGCTCTTCGAAGGCTAAAGACTGTTCTGGACCCCACTAAATATTCTTTGTATTTCTTAGGACTTTGAAGAAAGGTAGGCTTTTCTCGGCTGACTTTGAGATGAACCTATTGAGCGCTGCAATTCTGCATGTTAGCCTCTGGACTTCTTTCCTGGTCTTCGGTTCTGTCGCCGCAAGCACTGCTTGAGTTTTTTCTGGGTTGGCTTTGATGCCTTCTGTGCTGATGATGTATCCAAGCAACTTTCCCTTGCTGACCCCGAAGATGCATTTCTCGGGGTTGAGTTTTAAGCCTGCTGATCGGAGGTTCATGAATGTTTCTTGCAGGTCTGCAATGTGGTTACACTCTTCTTCGCTCATGACAACAATGTCATCCACATATGCTATGATATTTTTATGCAATTGTGAGCCTAAGACTGCCTTTGTCATTCTGGCGAAGGTTGCACCAGCGTTTTTCAAGCCTTCGGTCATTCTTGTGAAACAATAGGTCCCGAAGGGTGTGGTGAAGCTTGTCTTTTCCTCATCCTCTGTCTTCATCCAAATTTGGTGGTAGCCTGAGAAGCAATCCAATAGTGAAAATCTCTTGCATCTTGCTGCTCTATCTATTGAAGAGTCTATTCTCGGCAAAGGAAACTGGTCCTTTTTGCACGCCTTGTTTAAGTCTGTAAAATCGATGCACATGCGCATTTTGCCATTCTTCTTGGGCACAAGCACGACGTTTGCCAGCCACTCTGGGTATTTTACTTCTCTTATGACCTTTGCGTCTAGCAATCTCTGGACCTCCGCTTTGGCGGCCTGGATTCGGTCCTCCGACATTTTCCTTTGCTTTTGCTTTCTTGGCCTGATGTTGGGGTTGATGTCTAGACTGTGCTCAACTATGTCTCTTGCCACTCCTTTAAGATCGGAGGCATCCCAAGCGAAGATGTCCTTGTGAGAAGAGAGGACTTTGAGGATTTCTTGCTGCTCCTGTTGCGAGAGGTCTTCGCCAATTAGCACCTTTCTGTCGGGCACATCCTCTTGCAGAGGCAGCGCCTTCAATCTCTCTTGATCTTTCATGTCTATTTTCCCCTTCGGCATATCTGGAGGCTGCTGCTCTACTGAGTTGATATTTCTTTGTGATTTGTTGATGGCTCGCTCTATATTTCTTGCTTCTTTGTGACTGCCTTTGACTGTGATGACACCGTGTAAGGTTGGGATCTTCATGCAAAGGTACGCCATGTGTACTGTAGCATTGAAGCCATAGGTGAACCCTCGCCCGAAGATGGTGTTGTATGGGTATTGTAGATCGACTACATCAAATGTGATGTATTCCGTCCTTGTGTTGTTCTGGTCTCCAAAAGAGACTGGTAGAGAAATTTTTCCAAGCGCCTGAATTTTCCTTCCTCCGAAGCCTACCAAGGGTGACTCCGAAGGTTGGAGCTGAGCTCTGCTGATATTCATCTGGTCGAATGCATTGGCAAAGATAATGTCAGCTGAACTGCCAGTGTCCACAAGTATTCGGTTTATTTGCCAGGCTGAGATATTCGCCTTAATCACCATCGCGTCCGTGTGCGGGAAGCTTTCTAAACACAAGTCATCTTCGGAGAAACTCAATGGCATTTTGGACCAGTCTGAATACCTTACTGGACCCTGAACTGCCACATTGTTGATCAACCTGTAATGATCCTTCTTCTGCCTCTTTGTTTCAAACTCTAGAGCGAAGCCCCCGGCTATCGGTAGAATCATACCAATGGTTGGGAGGGGGCATGCGTGCTGACCTGGTTTTCTGGTTGATGTGTCGGCTCTTGCTTTGACTGGGGTGGCGGTGGTAAGGCCTGTTGGTTTTGTGGTTCTCTTTGGATGTGGGTTTCTAGGTAGTTGAGTTGCGGAGGCCCAGGGTACTGAATGAGCGGAGGTTCAGTGCGATGGCTTTGACTCGGCTGGCTGGGTCGCCAAGCTGGAAGGAAGCTTGGATAATATTGGGCGGCTGTAGTGGATGGGTGGATTTGGGTAGAGTTTAAGCTTGGGTAAACTCGGCAGTATGGCTGTTGCTGCCATTGGCTGGTAAGGTTTACTTGCCTTTGATCTTGGGCTTGCGGGGGTTGAGGGTTGGCTTTTGCTTTTATCCTTTCTTGGGTTTCCTTCGCATCTGGGCAGTCTCTAGTTATGTGGCATTTGTTCTCTCCGTGCAAGAAACAAAACTGCCTCCGTGTCCTCTGCTCCTGTCCCTTCCAATTTGACTGCTGCTTCCGCCCTGAGGGGCCTGTTGCTAGTTCTAGGGGGCGGGGGCTCTGCTGGTTTTGACGATTGACATTGTATACTTGCTGGGTTTGTTGCCAATTTGGGTTTTCGGGTCTCTGCTGTTATTTCCTTTGCTGAGATGTACTCTGCTGGTTGTGTTGATTCTGCTCTTCCACTCTTTTCTGAAGATCATTGTCCGACCAACAATACTTCTCAAACTCCGGATAGAGTGCGTCGAGGTACTGCAGTCTTTCTCTTGCTAAGTGGGCTACAAAGGGTCCTATGCGGAGACCCTTGATTGCAGCTTCGATGGCTACCTCTTCTAGGACGTCTGGGGCCTTTGCTTTGAGCTGAATGAATTTCTGGAAGTATTGCTTCAGGGAATCACCTTGGGCTTGCTTGCACTGGAAGAGGTCAGAGGATGTCATGGACTCTGTTGAGAAACCCCTAAGGTTTGCTATGATCTTGTCGCAGAGGTTTTCCCACGAACATATGGACCCGGGCTTGAGCATAGAGTACCAACCTAGAGTGTCTTCTTGTGCTGAAATCACAAAGGACTTGGCGAGGACTGCGTCGTTTCCTCCAGCGGAGGCTATTGCTGCCTCGAAGCTCATAGGGAACTGCCTTGGGTCTGATCTCCCGTTGAACTTGGGTAGAGTTGTTGGTTTGTATTTGGGTGACCACGGTGTGGACTAGAGTCCCTGTGATAAAGGGGATTTTCAATCAAAGGTTGTGTTGAATTGGATTGTAGGGAGGTGAGAGACGCTTGGTTGGTCGAGGATGTGAATAACTGGTGGAGGCTGGTTTGGGATTGGATTTGGCTGAATGGGTGTTGCCGTAGAAGATGGAATTTGGAGGCTCTGAATCTTCGCTTGAATTAAGGCAAGCTGCTGGCGTAGCTCGTGCCTACTGTGAGATCATCACTGTCTTTTGCGCCGCTGCGCGCTCTTGGGCTAACCTGTCCCTGTCCTACTGCGCTCTGATTATTTGCTCCTGTAGTCGCTGGAGGACCTGCTCAGGGGTTAGATTAAGCTCCGGAGGCTGTTGGCCTCCGCCCTCGTCACGGCCTTCGTCTCCGCCGCTGGCCAGTGGCGGATCCTGGGTCAACTCGTCCCGCCGCCTTCGGCGCCCGCAAGTTGGCGGCCTCTCCGGCTGCGGTGTTTCATCTTCGTCACGGTATCGTGCTGGTGGTCTTCTCTTAGGTGGCATATTTGGGTTTTTGAGTGGCCTAGCACGGTGGACACCAAATGTTGGCCTTGGCCCCTTCGCTCTAGGGGAGCAAGGGCACCCCCGCTAACATGGGAAGTCCGACTCGCCCGATGATGAGTGCCATAATTTCACCTCTCTCTCCCTTACAATAAATGTCGCCACGAGTAAATACATTCCACCTCCTTCTTAGCACTGTAGTTACACCGATATTTATAGGCTACAGTTTTGACCCCTAAGCTAATTACATGGGAATCCCCTTGGGGAGGAGGGATATTCCCTAGATATCCTCGAATCCACCTAATCGCCTCTAGGGCATTTGGGTAACTACCTCACCTTAGCTCAACCACCCACTCACTTGTCATGTAGCGATCACAGGGGCCTTCGGCTTACAGTCTTCGGGTGCGCGGGGGTGGCGCGCCGCCTCTGATTTCCGGCGCTCCTAGCCTTCTCCTCAAGCGAAGATTCTATTTAAGGCACAGTCTTCGGGCAAAGGCTTCCTGTGCTTTCGGGGAGCGCGGCGAAGGTTCTATTGAACTCAGTGTGCTCTTCTCCATCTTTCCCTTGGACACGGCCCCCGAAGGTTCCCTTCCCGCCTTCCGCCTCGAAGCCTCCTCTGCTCCAAATGTCACCTACACATCAAATAGCGAAGACCATGGTTTTTAGGTTGACGTGGCGACCGAGGCTTCGCCCTCCTGTTACATCAAATATTTTATTGTCTTTTAGTTATTCCCATGTTGATACTAGCTACCTCATCCAATATTTCAGTTTGTATCTAGATTCAGCAAACATTAAAGGGCAGCAAGTATACTGGGTGTGTAGTGTTTTCCTCTCACAATAAGGGGTATTTAGATTGAGGGTGTAAAAACTTTGCGTGTTAAATTGGATGTTCCATGGGATGTCAGAAAAAAATTTTGGATACTAATAAAAAATAAATACATATCTCGTTTGTAAATCGTTTGACGAAATTATTAAGTCCAATTAATCTGTCATTAGCAAATGTTTACTGTAGCACAACATTGTCAAATTATGGACTAATTAAGCTTAACAGATGTGTCTTGCAATTTACATGCAATCCGTGTAATTAGTTCTTTTTCGTCTATATTTAATACTCCATGCATATGTCTAAATATCTGATGTGATAAGTGTAAAAAATTTTACGGTGGGAACTAAACATGCCCTAAATTTGCATCAGCCTAAATCGGGGGTGAATAACTAATCTAAACTGGGCTAACAAAGTGAATATCTAATCTAAACTGGTCTAACTTGTTGTAAATATCTTTGGGGTTCCCATCATGATGTTGATAAGCTTAATGAATATCTCATGTTAGGCTGTCACCAAGGAAAATCTGAACAATTAATAGTAGGGCGGTCATGAGCCATGCTCGACCACGAGGTCCACGATGAACAACGAAGTGTCTAAGGAACCTAGCTGCTGTTACTGCTTTATTGATCGCGCAAGGAACTAGGGGTAGGGGTATAGTTGTACATGTAGACCAAGCCATTGCCCTACAAGGCTCGTGTTCTTGGCCTGGCCCAAGCACAACTTGGCTCGGTGGCTAGCTGGTTCGAGTTGGCATAGCCTGGGGGAGCAGGCCATGCCAGGGGAGAAGGCTAGGCACGTGGGCTGGCACGGCACAGTCCACACCCAGCACCGTGCCCACCCCATCACCTGTATATATAGGCAGTCGGCCGCTATTTCTCACCTTAGCACCCCTAACCCTAACCCTAATCCCAATTTCCCTATCTAACGTGCACCCGCACCGCTCTCTCTCCTCTCGCCTTCACCCACCGATGGTGAATCGAAGGCCTAGTTTCGTCGTCCCCAATCCACGACTCCAATCCACTTGCCGTTGTCTCGCCTCTCCTTGTCTTCTCCCTTCTCTATGTCTCCCCTCTCCCTCTAGCTGAACTAGGTGAGTTCGTGTTCGCGTCCAATACCTCCTTCCTTGCTCGCCGTTGTTTCTAATTGTGTCTCTCATCTAAGTGGCTGTTGTCATCTCCAGCGTTGGGCTCCAGTTGTGCAGGGGTGTGCCCGGAAACACTAACCCTAGATCTCCCTTTGTGAACCCTAACTATATATTGTGTTTTCTCTACGTATGACTATTATTGAGGAACGGTGCTGGAGATCAGCCGTCCATGGTGAAGGTCGCCATGGTGGATGATGAGGATATCTGTCCACTCACCAACAACAATGACCTTCTCGCTGCAAGGCTGGTCCCCGAGAGGAGGCCACTGCATTGCTCGGTATCAATATCGACGTTAGTAGCAGCTCTGCTCCGATCGATGTCGACACTGGTAACGGTTGTGGAGGGGCCGCTGCGGCTACTGGGACTTCGGTCAGCTCCAACAGCACCGATGGCACTTTATCGGTTGGTAAATGTAAATATGGCATGTAGTTTGATTTAGTTTTGACGATATTTGAATTGCCGCTATTTGTAGAATGTGTAAAACTAGATCGTCTACTAGATCTTTTGTTGGTACTGGGCATTTGCTTAGGCACTAGAAAGCTTGTAGGAAAAAGGTTAATCACGCTGCTAGGGTCCACTTTCAGCTTGCTTTCCATCTTGATGGTTCTCTGCATAACTGGGATTATGGTCCTGCAATTGCTCAAACTGAGTTGTGTTTAACCTTCCATTAGGTATAGGTGAGGCACATGCCTGCTGAGGGGACAACATTGTTCATGCTCATAAAGCTATGTTTCTGGACAGACCACCACTAGAGATCTTGGTAAGCTATTTACTTGATGTCGTGATGTGCTTAGGAATTATGTGTTGCCTGCTACTTCTTCTATTGCTTTAACTTCAGACATTTGGTCTAATAATGCTAAGGAGGACTATATTAGTGTTGTTGTTCACTATGTCATGCTGGTTGGGAGTTACAAAAAAGGGTAATTGTCCATAGGCTTAAAGAGGCTAAACATACTGGTAAAAATATTGTTGAAAGGATTGTTGTTGTGGTTGAGGAGCATTGTTTAGTATATAAGATATTCTCTATCACTCTGGACAATGCTTATTCTAATGCAAAGGCTATGGATACTTTGACACCTCTATTTGCTGGTTATTTGGTCCTGATCCTTCACCTGATCATGAGGGGTGCTAGAGCTAAAGAGTTTGGCTTGAATATGGATGTTAGATGGAATTCTACTTACCAAATGCTTAAACACTTGGTTCTATACAAGAATGTCTTTTATGTCTTCATTAACTCTCATTATGAATCACAATTGCTAACTAGTAATCATTGGTATGTTAGTGAGAAGATTTTGGAGTTCCCATTGTTTTGTCTAGTATTTACTCTCTAACCAGTCCACTTATTCTTCATCATATTTTACAAAATTGCATCTCATTTGAAAGCATTTGAAAGAGATGTGAATTTTTTATCTACTGCATTTCTTTTGCAACTGAAATTTCTTAAGTATTGGAATAACATCTGTTATATTCATATGTATTCATTCTTGATCCTGGAGCTTGGATGAGAGGTTTCTTTAATGTGTTGAAATTACTTTGTGAATGCGGTGGTTCTGAGTACATTACTTATCATGTTGATGTCAAAAATGAATTGTATAACCTGCCTAACAAATATGAGAGCAAGTTTGGTACACCTAGATCTCAAAGGGCTGCACAACCTTCAGTTCGTACAGGCAAGAAAAAGTAAGCATGGGGAAGAATCTTTGGAGGCCTAGGATCAAGTATTGTTTGTCCTCCCTCTGTCTCTACCCCCTTCTTCTTCATCATCTATTTCTACTATTTGTGAGCTCTCAGCCTACTTAGATAGTTACAATAATGTCACTTCTTATGAGGATGATTTTGACATACTTCTATATATAGTGGTGTGACCACAAGCTAACTTATCCAATTCTGTCTATAATGGTAGGAGATATCAAGTCAGTTCATGTATCTACTATCTTTTCAGAGTCTTGTTTTAGTTTTACAGGCACGATAATAGGAGAGCGGGGGCGCTTGTTGCCTGAGAATGTAGAGATGCTGACCTAGTTTAAAAGATTGAGAGTTAGGAGCAAGAAAGGAGCAACAATGCTATTGACAACCTGGAGCTTGAAGAATCATTCAAGATTGGTGGTGCTGGTGCTCTGGTACTTGGTGTGAAGTGAGAGTGACTGTGTGAACGGTGTGATCTGGTCTGTGACTGTGAGTGTGTGAAAAAACTGAGTGAGTGTGACTAAGTAATCTCACTTAACTGTAATTTTGGCCGTTCCATACTTGAACTTGGGTTTGTAAGGCTTAATTAGGAGCTCCATTATGATGGCTCTGTTCGGCTGACTGTATTGTACGGCTGGCTGGCTGATTGTTGTGAGAGAAAAATACTACTGAATGACTGGCTGATAAGTTCAAGCGAACGGAGTGATATTTTGTCTTTTCTTTCATTTTTTGTGAATGAAATTGTCAAAAAGCGATGGATGACTCTGTGAGGAGAATTTGAGGTCCTAAAGTATCATGGAGACATGGACTGACGGCCCATTTTTTACTGGTCTCAGCGGGCCGACATGACATGAAAATCGGCACATATAGGCTAAAGGCCCAGGTACATGCACCATATGGGGCACGGCGTGCCGTGTTAGCCCGTTGCCGATCGGGTGGTGCCCGCCGTTGGCCATCTATAGGTATAGGTAGGGGTAGGGACCCTTTTTTTTCTTCGATATTTGGCACTAGCCGCACACGAAGACGTGTTATGGGGGGCGCCCCGATCGACCCTAATCCGACTTTGCCAATCATAGCCTCAGTCTCTACTTGCAATTGCATTGCAGGCATCCCCTCCGCAGGACGAAACGCGCTTGGCTGGCTCCCCGCCCCGTGTTTACTTTTCGTCGTCATGGTTGTATAAATAAAGAGGGGCAGCTCCCTCCGGCGTCCGCCTCACTCCCTCACCACCCACCTCCCCACTTGCCTCTTCTCTCTGCGCTGCCTCCAGTTTCGGAGCAGCCATCGCCAACAATCAATCACGATCCGGCAGCTCGGCCTCCAGCTGCCCTGCCATCCTAGCCTGCTCTAGTCTCACGATCCGGTTGGTCAGTCGATCGATTAATGGCCAGCGTCGCCGACGGCAATGGAGGCAGCCGGCTGGTGACGGAGCAGCTGGCCAACATCAAGGAGCTGGTGAGGCAGCTGGAGCTGCACCTCGGCGGCTCCTCGCACGACCTGTGCAAGCACCTCACCTCGCAGATCTCCTCCATCACCGAGCGCTCCATCAGCCTGCTCATCACCACCTCCACCTCCAGCCTCGGCGGCGCCCGGAAGCGCTCCGCCGTCGCCAGCCCGCTCAGCGACGACGCCTCCGTCGCGCCCTTCACCAAGGCCACCAAGAAAAGGTATATATCCATCGAGCTTTTGTTCTTCAATTCGCGGTTAAGAAACACAGACCCTCCTCTTTATTGGTCTGTCTTTTTTTGCTGAGTTTATTTGCAACTGGTTTTGTGTAAACTTGCAGGAAGACGATGGGCAAGAAGAGGCATGAGGTGAGGGTGAGCTCGGCCGGAGAAGGCGGCGACCACCCGGCCGACGACGGCCACAGCTGGAGGAAGTACGGCCAGAAGGAGATCCTTGGAGCCAAGCACCCAAGGTTGGCACGCACTGTCTCATCTGCACGTGTTCTTGTAGCAAGTGGAATCGAAATCATTTCCTTCTGCTTTCTTATCCGCTTTCGATGGCGGAGCTCTGCTTCTGCACTCTTGTCTGAGTGAAAAAGTGCAATTTTTTTGTCCGATGTTCGGAGGAACAGTGATTCACAGTGCAAATGTTGCTCGATCGGGATGCACAAGCAAAAAATCTCTTCTTTTAATTTCCCCACCAAACAAGATTTTTCCAGAGCTCACGAACGAAATCTCTTGGGCAAAAAAATTTCCAGGGGCTACTACCGCTGCACGCACCGGCACTCCCAGGGCTGCGCGGCGACGAAGCAAGTGCAGCGCACAGACGAGGACCCGGCGCTCTTTGACGTCGTCTACCTCGGCGACCACACCTGCGTTCAGAGCCAGAGGGCGGCGGGTCAGGCTGCCGCGGACGCGCAGGAGCCGGAGCACAGCGCCAGCTCGGCCGCCGGCAGCCTCCCGCAGAGCCTGACGGTGAAGACCGAGGTGCCGGCGGTGGCGCCAGAGCAGCAGCTGCAGGGCTGGGACTGGGACGACGCGCCCGCGCCCTTCTGCTGCTTCTCCTCCACGCCGGCGACGGCGAGCGGGTGCCTCGTGCCGGAGCGCAGCCCCTTCTCCACGATGGAGAACTGGGGCGTGTCCCCGGCAACCTCGGATTCCAACCACGTCGTCTCTTTCCCGCCCTTCGAGGTCGCCGGCGACGACGCCGCGCAGTTCGGCTTCGAGGAAGTCATATCAGCGTTCGACAGAGCCGACGGCGAGTTCCTCGACATCGACGTCGCGAGCTTCCTTGCGTGATCTGAGTGTTGCTAATGCAGCTGATGAACACTGGGGAATGGGAATCTGAGTTGCTCTGCCGTTTGTCCAGGGACAGAGGACGAAGAGGAGGGAAGAACAAGGAGTCTCGGTCAGTGGAACCTTAGGATATCAGAATAGTGAATGCCCCATCTCTCTCTTACGTCCGGGCGGAGGCGCAGCCTTTTTTTTTTTTTTCTCGGTGAGGGTTGCAAGTAAATAATTTCCTAGTAGCTCTGTCAGCATGTGAGTTGCTTCTTTTGAGTTTTAACATCCTTCCAACAAATAATTAATCGTGCAGCTTAAATTTCCGTGGTATTTAATCTGATTAATTAACCCCGTGAATACTCGATCATGTATAATTAGCTTTTCATAAAGAGAAAGCTACTTACTGTACTACTGAATACATGCATGCACAAGCTTTCCTTTAGCACTGGGCGTGATTGAATTGGTAAAGACAGTGAAACACAACTAAGTGCAAAACCCCCCATTCCATTCCAATCCAGGTACACCGTACACAACGATGATTCAACGGCGCTCTTGTATTTCCATTTCCGTTGCACGTTGCTGACTGCTGCAGGTGCAGCTCCCCTGGACAAACGAATTTTTATTCTGGTCTCTATAAGAGTTTTGCACACAACCAAATCTTATTATAGTTTTAGACACCAAAAAAAAATTTAAGAAGCTCACAAAAATTGAAACCAAGCAAATGAGCGTCTAACTAAGCACTAATTTTTTTTAAAAGACGACCACCCAAACTTGGCGAAGAACTACCATAGCTAAAGTCTCCAATGTGCGACAAGCCAACTTTAATGATAATACGTTGCTATCCTTTTATAGGATGTTACAGAAACGAGTCTAATAAGTCACCCTAAAAATAACCTACAAATAAGAATATAATTTTTTTTGTCAAAAGTCGTTTCATTTCTACAGAGCCAAATAGACCATAGAATTGTACTAGTTCTCAAACAAATTAGAGAACATCTATGTTGGCCTCTTTGTTGAAACCACACTCCATGGAGTGTTGAAACCACACTCCATGTATATCTTCTAAATCTATAGGAAGTTGTAAACCAAATGCCAAAGTAAAAACTCTCCAGACAAATCTTGCAACATGACAACCAAAAAAGATATGTCGGATGGTTTCCTTGTTGTCACATAAACAACATCAATCACCTCCTCACCGACCTCTTCTTAATAAATTGTCTTTCGTAAAAAGTATCCCTTTTAGTAGGAACCAAATGAAAACCTTGATCTTAAGGGCTATTTCTAACTTCCATAGTGGTTTGCTTAGAGGCAAGGCAGTTTGGTTCACAATATGTTTATACATTGATTGTATGGTAAAAGATCCTAGTTTCGACATGCCTGATAAAATTGTTCTAATTAAACTCGTTTTTCATGTTAAAATCAAATTAGTTGGTTTCTCAACTTTTCCTCGGTTCGATAGGGTCAATTTAGAATGTACACATGGGTCTCTATAAATACTCTCTCCGTCCCAATTAATTCCTTGCACATAAGCCATCTTAAGTTTGGCTAAGAGCATCTCCAAGAGTTTGTTAAAAACTATTTGCGGTAAATCTTGTGATTTAGCAACTTCGTAAAATAAATACCAAGTAGGAAAACACCTCCACTCCAAGAGTTTGGTATTTTGAACTTACCAAAATGAAAAAGGAGTCCCACTTCTCTCTTTTTTTTTTGCGGCAAGTTTTCTGTTGGACGCGTTAGCCGCAAGATCGAAGCTGCCGCTGTGAAGACTTCAGGTACGAAGAATACATTGCCTTCACCCTTCAGGCACACGACAGCTTTTCGGAGCTTCTCGTCACGACGGCGGCCAGGATTGGCGACATATCTTCTCGTCTTGACGGCGGCCGGCGGCCAGGATTGCCGCGTTTACGCACGAACTTGTCGCGACGGTGGCCGGGATGCAGGCCGCGCACGAACTGGTCGGCGACGGCGGCCGGGCTTCCTGCGCACGAGCTCGTCGCGACCATGAACAGATCGTGAGAATCCTTCCGGCGCACGAACTGGTTTACCGCACGAACAGATCGCGGCCACGAACGCCGGACTTTGGATTGCGATAAATGAGGCCAGGCTGGGCGCGCGCGAGATCGACCGCGGAATTGTCCGCGCGCGCGGGAACTCAGCGGCGACGTGCGGCCTCGCGACGTGATGTGGTTTACGCGCGCGTAAACATGCGCGTACGGAGGCGATGATGCCAAGTTGCTAAAAATAACAACTTCATTTGCCAAACTGCTGGAGACCAAATTTTCTTGTTTTGCTAAATTTTTAAGAATGCTAAGTTCATTTGCCAAATTTTTGGAGATGCTCAGCATCTATGATATAAAATGAGCATATTATTAAAATTAAATTCTATGATATGTTTAAAGATATTAATTTGATGTCATAAACCTTAACGGGGTATTCCTAAAAAAAATTGATCAAAGTTCAAAGAGATTGACTTAAGATAACTTCAAAAATCTATTTATTCAGGGATGGATATGGAGCAAAAATATATAAACTTTTAAGTTTTAAATGAAACTTGAAACAAAGCTATTTTGGCCTGTTATACATTGTGGTGGTAGTAGTAGCACTACGGGTTGTAACAGAACTGCCTAAATCATATGGCTCACAGGCACCTGTCATTGTCACTAATGAACTCTGACAGCCGGGTCCGTGTCCCAAATGACCTAGAAGGCTCTGCCGGGCTACACCAGCGCCCGTTTTCTCCGACAGGATCCCATGCGCAGCTATTACAGGATTACAACATTTTATAATAAAATACATCAGAGTAAAAGTGCGGAAAGATTATATAGTACTTAGATTATAAACCAGTTGTCCAAATAGAATTTAAGTGCAGTTATTACAAACCATAGGTAAATAACAGTAGCAGTGAAATAACCAAATACAATAAACTTATGTAATATTAATAGGAATCCTGCCCAAAGGTCTTGCTTCACTCATCATCACTTCCTTCCTGTATAATGGTCACGCAGCAGGGGGCAAGATAAACCTGCTGCGGCGGTTCTCCTGCAACAAGGGTTAACAAACCCTGAGTACTGGGGTACTCCGCAAGACTTACCTGACTAAAGAAAATGAGAAGAAGACTCAGGAATGCAGGCTAAGGGGAGTCAAGGTAAGGTTTTAGCAAGAATCAAAGAGTTTTGTAGAAAAACATCACTACACTTGAATCCTACTTACAATATTTTAATTCAATATTATTTTAATTAATAAACATTAATCTCAGTTATTCCACAAGTGTACTTCATTTTCAATTACTCATTCATTCCAAAAACATCCTAGTTTCGAACCACTTTTCAATGACGGTCAGTGGATCAAGTCTCCATAACCGAGGAGCAACGACGATTCGAATCGATTAGTACCTAGCTGAGGATCCCTAACCACACTGCATAAGTAGCACGTAAGCTTGCATATACCAATCCTGTCTAACACGGCTTTTCCAAAACCTGAACCGGTCCTGCGCCACCCGAGAACACAGTACTCCTCTCCTATTCAGGCATGCCGGCTACGAGGGTACACGCTACTCTTGCCATCTCTCCACTCTCAGTGCGTGGTCGTCGGTTCAAGTAGTAGAGCTACTAGAGATAGGGCTTCCCAGAGTATGTGACTAGTTGCAAAGTCTCGATCACAGCAGCAGGCCTACAACGAACGGTCACTAATTCTTTTTCCGCTGGAGACATTGCATTGGAACACTAACCCAAGTACAAAGTAACCAGCGGTCTCAAATCCACTTCCGTCGGTGACAAGACATAAGACTCTAACCCATGTGCACATCAACCAAACGGAATCATTTTTCTCTTTTTCTTTCTCATGATTCATCAATAATATATATCGCATAGCATGAAAATAGCATTTTATGCCAAAAATCTAATTTAATTTAAGTAGGACTAAGCATTTTCAAATATTCCTTTTAAATCAGGTTTCAAGGGTATTGTATCAAGATAGGTAATGCAGCAAATAGGTATCAATCAACTCCTATCAACCTAATGCAATATTTTAACTCATGTGATAAAAATTTATAAATCATAAGGACAGGGCTGAATGCACTGGGGCTTGCCTTGAAGTGCGAAGAGAGTCAGATCGGGATCTATGCCACAGATATCAAAGCCTTGTACCACCTCAGGAGCAGTCTCCTCAGCTGTCACCTCAGCTTTCACGTCCTGGTTCTTGGTCACTACACATATGCAATAATGTATGCTTAATGCGATGGAATGATACGGGATACAAGATATAACAATATATAGTAATACAAAATTTCAAATACTACTTCTCAACATAACTATCCTAAGTGAACTTATTCTAAGATGTCCTAGGTCATAAGGGTGTTTGACCGAAGACCACAATCAATTTTAAAATCACACCCAACCTAGGTCATTAACTCTTTTAATTCAATTTAATAATCAAATAACGCAACATTAAATAACAACCTAATTAGACTATTTCTATTTGAGCCCAAAATTTACCAACAGGTAGTTCTTGCCCTAAAACAGTACCAAAACAAATTTCATGATTTTTGGATTAACATAGAATTAATTAGAATTGTTCAAAGTTGCATTTATTAATTAATCCACTGAGTTTTAGCTGTTACAGAAAGTATCCAAAACATATATTTAATATTTTTATTAAATACTACATATAACAGAGAGCATCCACAATTATTTTCATAACTTTCAGTTCAGCAGAAATATTCATACAAAAATAGTAAAATAGAGCACTATTCATTTAACTTATAAATCAGAAACTCTATTTTTATTTGCTGGAAATTGAAAAATGCGAAATGGCCCGAGAAGGCCCACGGCGGAACAGGCCGGCCCATCTCGGCCTACACCGCACGCGCTCGACACATTTGCTAAAGAGACCCCGAAAGAATTTATACAAAACCCGAAGCCCAAACCTTACTATTCACTTGAGTCTATCAGTTTGCACATAACCCCTGCCATTTCTTTTCTTCTAAACCGAGGTCCTTCCCTCTCTCCTCAGCGCTGACCGAACGCCGCGCTGCTTCTCCGGCGACGCCAAGGTGCTCGTCGCACTCCCAGGAACCAAACGAACCTAACGAGCTACTTGGTGGAGCGGGTTAGGGTTCGGTTCGAACCCAGCGATGACCGCGGGTTAGGGTTCGGTTCGATCCTAGCGATGATCGCGGCACGAAAGCTTGTACAGATTGAGGCACTTGGTGCGCAAAGGAGTAGTAAGCTTAGCTGCTCAGACAATTGGGAAGTAGTGGAGGGATGATGGCCAATTTGGCCGGGGCAGCGAGGACGGTCTCCGGCGAGCCGAGAGGAGGAAGGAAGAAAATGGAGGGGCACTCATCGTTTTTAAGGAAAGGGGAGGAATGGATAAGAGCGAGGTGATTCCGGGGCCCCCTGGCGACCCTGTCGCGGTGGCGACAGCGCCGTGCCTCGGTGTTGGCAGTCCTTAGAGCCTATTTCTTACCGCCAATATGTAACTAAAATAAATAGTAGGTAGGGCTTTAAACTAACATTTCCATAAGTTTTGGTGTATACTTGACTTGCAGGTGTGACATGTGGAAATGCACAAAAACTATAAAGAAAGCGCATTCCAGAATTCGTATTCAGAAAAGGCACAAAGAAGAAGAGAAGCCCACCTTCATTAGCATTCTGGGCCCATTCGTAACCACAGGAGAAGTCCAGGCCCAAAACAAACCGACCACGCGAAGGCGGTGGCCAAACGGACCCATCAGGGGGGCGGCCGGTCCCCTAATGGGGCCTCTCGGGCCAAGTATTCTCAGGCAGTGCGTAGGACGGTTCCCTCAAGGCGGTTCCACCTGCTTCAATATCTGTTGGTGCCCGAACCATCCTTGTTAGACTATAAAAGAGAGGGAGAGCTCCCCTCCAACACACACCATCATTTGGAGCCAGTTACCTCACCTCTCACTTGTATTCTATAGATTAGTTTTAGTATTAGAGCAAGGCAAGAGCTAGCAAGGAGAGTTTGTATCCTTGGGAGAAGAAGGAACACCTCGGTATGAATACAATGCAGTTCTCTTCCAAGTTCAAGTTCTTATCTTATTTATACAGCAATGCATATGAACTAGAGTATAGTCTTGGTCACGTTATGATCATGATATATGAACTAGCATATAGTTTATGTGTTATGTTCTTGATATGTTCATCGTTGTTCTTCATCGTTCATCGACTTAGTATGAATAGAGGAAGAACTAGGGATGAGGTGACGGTTCGTCGTGCCTTCTTGGTTGCTCTTAGCCTAGCCTGTCACTCCGAAGGGGTGGGGTCCTAGGGGGTTAGGAGTTGTTTCCAAGTACGCGAGCATGGTGCTCGGGTATGCGGAGATCGGCGAATATGTTGGTATCCCACGGGCAGAGGGGTAGGTGGGCAGGTGGTGACAGCCCTGTCCATCCCTAGCACTCCCCCACGTTCGAATATTGAGTAGGAGTTCGTAAAGTCTCTATCGGCTGGCAGACTAGCTGCGGGGATCTTCCTGTCATCCCAGACTTAGTCCTGATACTAGACATGCTAGTTAGATGTTTACTAACAGTTCTTTGCGTAGTTATATATGACCAATGCCTGCTCAATTAGATATATTCTTTTATTCTTTATTTCTCTTTTATCCTTGAGGTCAGCTCAGATGTGTGTCCACTATCTTTGAACTATGATTTACCCCTGCCTATGCTATGTCTACCTATGCATTCAATAAGTGATCATGTTTATGCCAAAGCTAGATGCATTCGTCCTGCTCTCCTACGGAAAATTATAAATACGGCACCCCTGAATACTCACGGGTTGAAATGCTACAATGATAGTTCCGTGCGCTTGCGGATTTATCAGCCTTGTTTGAGCTCTAATAAAAGTTGGTTGAACAAGTTCCTAAAAAAATAAAAATAACCTAAATAATAAAATTTTGTTTCCTTGATCTTTTAGCCAATAAGACCCTTGCCTGTTGTAGTCCCTCTTGTTTTGTTTTCTTTGTTATAATAAAAGCAGGTACAAAAAAATAAGTATGGGGGAGATCTCTCAAGCAAAACTACAACAAATTCGAGATCTCCCTAACACATTGCACAAACATCAAGCAAGCCATCAAACAAAAGGACGAGACAAACAACTTCCATTAGTTCCTTCATCTTCAACGATGGTTTGTGCAACTCTACCCCCGCTCTTTTCAAAGTTTTGAAATTTAACTTTGAACACTTTTGAAAAGACAAAACTTTTGATGCTCCATCTCCATGGCATCCTGTGATTAAAGTTTGCATACTCTTTATTCCTTGCCAATATTCCTATTACTTGTGAACAATTATCCTGTGATTAAAGTTTGCATACTATTTATTCCTTGCCAATATTCCTATTACTTGTGAACACTTATTATAGGGACCCCATTTTATCTAAGTGATTGACGAATGAGATATAGTAGGATGACATGACGCCAGCTCATTTCTTGGAAAGAACTTGGGATTTATTTTTACAAAACAAAAATCAATATAGCATGTTCCTTAAATGATTGCAAATACCTACCAAGGCCATACATGATCTTTCATGACAAAACCTTCCACATATGCATTATACTTTGTGTTGAGTTTGGTCAAGTTTTGTGACCCCTGTTCAGAGAAATTTCATGCTCCCAAGATCAGATTTCACGCACACACAAATAAGGTTGCCAACTCTTACACTAAGAGTTGCGCACAACATTCATCCATCCACCAAATAATTGCACTACTCCTACCTTGGGAGTAGGAGCAAAATATACCTTCCACTTTGATCCACCCAAAATGTTCTACTCCTACACTGGGGGTGAACCAAAAATATACTTATTAGGTCCCATCCAAATAAATGCTCTGAATCTTTGTTCACATCTCCCTTAAAGTTTTTGTTGCAAATAAAAGCATGAGGCTATCTTCTAAAGGGTGAAAAAAGGGTGGAGAAGAAAAAATGATGAAAAAAAAGAGGAAAAAAAAGTGGAGAAAAGAAGAAGAAGAAGAAAAAGAAGAAGAGAAATATACATATAAATATATATATAAAAAGAAGAGAGAGAATAAGGATAACTCATGCCCTCATAAAATATTTTTCTAAGTCCTGATAAGGAGGGAGATGTGTTTCAAAGAGCATAGTGGAATTAGGTTAGACACCAATAATACCCACCATATTCTTTTCACACACATGCACATTCTGATCTAAGAGTATGACGCTTCCCTCCGATGCGGTCCAAGGTTTGACTTGACAATACATGCAAGGTAAGTGTACCTTAGCATTTTCCTCCCTACCTAAAACTCCAGATAATCTTTTTAGAGGCAGGGTGATCAAGTGAAGGCAATCCCTATATATGCCTTGGTGAGGAACCACATACAAATAAGTGACTCGAGAGAATCATTCAAGGAACAAGTTCTATCTTTTTGTTTTCAAAACTTCACAAAAACCCAAGTTTCTAAGCAGGGATACGAGTAAGAAGATTTTAATCCAAGCTATTCCATTTTTCAATTACCCAAGATGACTTGGTAGACACTTGGAAGTTCACAGGTTTAGGTGAAGCTTGGAATAACATGTACGCAGATTTCAAATCAAGGAGATAAACCCGCTTAGTCCTTCAAACCTTTACTCGAGGACGAGCAAAGGACTAAGTGTGGGGGAGTTGTTGGTGGTCCATAGAGCCTATTTCTTACCGCCAATATTTTACTAAAATAAATAGTAGGTATGGCTTTAAACTAACATTTCCACAAGTTTTGCTGTGTACTTGACTTGCAGGTGTGACATATGGAAATGCACAAAAACCATAAAGAAAGCGCATTCCAGAATTCCTATTCAGAAAAGATGCAAAGAAGAAGAGAAGCCCACCTTCATTAGCATTCTGGGCCCATTCGTAACCACAGGAGAAGTCCAGGCCCAGAGATAAACCGACCACGCGAAGGCGGTGGCCAAATGGACCCACCAGGAGGGCGGCCGGTCCCCTAGTGGGGCCTCTCGGGCCCAGTATTCTCAGGCGATGCGTAGGACGGTTCCCTTAAGGCGGTTCCACCTGCTTCCATATCTGTTGGCGCCCGAACCGTCCTTGTTAGACTATAAAAGAGAGGGAGAGCTCCCCTCCAACACACACCATCATTTGGAGCCACTTACCTCACCTCTCACTTGTATTTTTTAGATTAGTTTTAGTATTAGAGCAAGGCAAGAGCTAGCAAGGAGAGTTTGTATCCTTGGAAGAAGAAGGAACACCTCGGTATGAATACAATGCAGTTCTCTTCCAAATTCAATTTCTTATCTTATTTATATAGCAATGCATATGACCTAGAGTATAGTCTTGGTCATGTTATGATCATGATATACGAACTAGCATATAGTTTATGTGTTATGTTCTTGATATGTTCATCGTTGTTCTTCATCGTTCATCGACTTAGTATGAATAGAGGAAGAACTTGGGATGAGGTGACGGTTCGTCGTGCCTTCCCGGTTGCTCTTATCCTAGCCTGTCACTCCGAAGGGGTGGGGTCCTAGGGGGTTAGGAGTAGTTTTCCAGTACGCGAGCATGGTGCTCGGGTATGCGGAGATCGGCGAATATGTCGGTATCCCACGGGCAGAGGGGTCGGTGGGCAGGTGATGATAGCTCTGTCCATCCCTAGCACTCCCCCACGTTCGGATATTGAGTAGGAGTTCGTAAAGTCTCTATCGACTGGCAGACCAGCTGCGGGGATCTCCCTGTCATCCCAGATTTAATCCTGATACTAGACATTCTAGTTAGATGTTTACTAACAGTTCTTTGTGTAGTTATATATGACCAATGCCTGCTCAATTAGATATATTCTTTTATTCTTTATTTCTCTTTTATCCTTGAGGTCGGCTCAGATGTGTGTCCACTATCTTTGAACTATGATTTACCCCTGCCTATGCTATGTCTACCTATGCATTCAATAAGTGATCATGTTTATGCCAAAGCTAGAGGCATTCGTCCTGCCCTCCTATGGGAAATTATAAATACGATACCCCTGAATACTCACGGGTTGAAATGCTACAATGATAGTTCCGTGCGCTTGCGGATTTATTTATACTAAGCTATCATGATTGGCATACCTATGTACCATTACCTAAGGACTGTAATTGTTGCTGCACCCCAAGGCTTCGTTCTTCAGTATTGCATATCGTAGTAATGATGGTTGGGAAGGCCAATCAGGCACTTCTAACTGTTATTACCAGACTGTATTATCTTGGCCGGCGCCGTTAAGGGCCGAGAGTTACCTTTCTGAAGTAATGGTGGTTAGGGATGTCAACACACGTTTCTAGTATCGTTGCTAGGGATGGGCTTTTAGTCTATCTTTAGTAATGACGCTAAGAAACGCCAACACTCGGCTGGACAGCGGCAGCGGTGGCGCGCGCACGCGCGCACGGCGTGCCCAGCACAGGGTAGGGGCCCCCAGTACTGTTGACAGCCCCAGGTCAAACCCTACTTGATGCAATTATTCCCTAATCATGTAGAATCAGGTGAAGCACCCAAAATGAAAGTTATGGAGAATTTTGTGTAGAACATTTTTGCTTTTTGAACAAAGTTCAAATTCGAAATATTTTTGAAAATATCAGAAAGGGGGTAAAACTTGAATTTGAATTTCCTTTGCAATTCAATCTTATTCTCAAAAATTTTCCCTATAACTTGAAAATAGGTAAGAATCAAAGTTGTTCTATTTGTCAAGCTCTACAACTTTCATTAATAGAGTTTGGGAGATTCTTGATAAATTTTTAAATAGCATTTCAAATTCAAATTTCAAGGCACTGTTTTGAGTTTAATTTGAATTTCTGTTGTATAACTTCAAAATCTCCAAAAATGAGAGTTGTTCCATTTTAAAATATCTACAACTTTATTTAAAACATTTTCCTCAGATTCTTTATAGTTTTTGTTTTAGGTTTTGGGACCCAACTAGGGCTTATTTTTTATTATCCTTTTGAATTTATTTTTGGGATTTCAATTATGGATTTAACTACACAATCATCATCATTCATAATTAAGCCACTCTAAAATCCCTAAGCACAATCATATGCAGGCAACAAAATTCAATATGATGACATGGCAGTTTTAATTAACCGTAATACCAGAGGTATTACAGCCTTTCCCCCTTAAAGAAATCTCATCCGGAGATTTGATACACGACTAAGACTTAAGGCTAAGTAATGGAAAAGAAAATGTGTCAAGTACAACTAGTTCAATCTTGAACATAAAACAAACGGAAATGTTTTCATATTATAAGACTAGAAAATTTACATCTACAAGGTAGCAAAGAACTCGGGTATGTTTTCTGAGAGATAGTCCTCCGATTCCCAAGTGGCTTCATCTTCAGAGTGTTGACTCCATTGTATCTTGTACCGCCTAGTTGGGGTTCTTCGACTGACATGATCCTTTCGATCCAGGACTCGAATTTGATACTCAGAGTATGTCAGTTCTGGTTCGAGTTCCACTCCTTCAACATCAATGACTTAATCAGGCACTCGAAGACACTTCTTGAGTTGAGACACATGAAACACATTGTACACCGCCAAGAGATGATCCAGTAGTCTCAATTTGTAAGCTACCTTCCCCACGCGCTCCAGGATTTTAAATGGTCCAATGTAGCGAGGGGCTAATTTACCTTTGACTCCGAAACGACTAATTCCTTTCATGGGTGAGACGTTCGGATACACATAGTCTCCCTTTGCAAATGCTAAGGGTCCACGCCTTGTGTCTGCATAGCTCTTTTGTCAAGATTGGGCTACCTTCAAATTTTCCTGTATCTGCCTGACCTTTTCTTCGGCTTCGTTTACCAAGTCCACTTCATAGAACCATCTTTCCCTAGGTTCAGACCAATTCAGCGGAGTACAACACCTACGACCATATACGGCTTCAAATGGTGCCATCTTGATACTATCTTGATAACTATTATTGTACAAGAATTCTGCTAGTGTAAACACTCGTCCCAGGTGGTGGTATAAGTGAGTGCACATGCCCTCAGCATGTTGAAAGCTCTAGTTTGAATTTGGCTAATTGATGACACCTAGTATCTAACCATGTGCTTAAGTATTGTGATTACAAGATTGGTTAGTAGAACAAGTGGGGAGCTATGATGGCATCCATACAAGTGGTGTAAGTCCATCAAAATGTTGGATCAAATGCTCAACTTGGAATTTGGAAAAAGACTCAAGGCAAAGGTAAATTTTATAGGGCTCTTTTCACTTTGGTGATCAAGACACTATAGAGAGTGTGATCACATTTAGGTTAGATGACCGTACTATTAAGGGGGATGAAATTTCATTAACAACCTCGGTTATCAAGTGCCTCTAGGTGACATAGTTGAGCGTATGCACTTAGATGTAGAGCACTAACCTAAAACCTTACAAATGAACTTAAAATCATGCTAACACTCATGCCTAAGTGCTCAAACACTTGGGTGTTAGCACCTAGAAGTAAGGTAGTTGAAGAGAGGGCAAGAACTACTCTCAGAGGTGCACTAGACGCTGGTCTTGTCCGGTGGGTGCGCACCGGACGCGTCCGGTGCAGCCAGGACCTCTCTGGAACCCCTCTGAGTGAGCACCGGACGCTGGAACAGTAACTCCAGCGCGTCCGGTGATGTTTTCCGAGCGTCCGGTGAGACTTCGTGCCTTTTGACTGTCTGAAAGCACCAGACGCTGAGGCGTCCAGTGACCTAACAGCGGACGCGTCCGGTGCAACTTTGAGCTCTCCGGATGCTCTCTGGACGCGCACCGGACACGGGCGTCGGAGCGTCCGGTGTGTTGGCAGGCTGCGAGAAGTTTGAAATGGCTAGTACATGTGGCTACGAGTGGTACACCGGACAACCACCAGACGCGTCCGGTGCCAACTTAACCAGCGTCCGGTGTGCACACAGAAATTGTAAAACGGCTAGTTTTTCACCCTCACTTATAAATAGCCGATCAACCGGTCTTGAGAGTCTCTCTTGCGCATTTCACTCATTTCTAAGCATCTCTTGAGCCTCCTAAGCCTCTCCCACTCACTCTGGATCTTGATTCTCATCCATAGTGAGCTAGGGAGTGATCCAAGTGCATTGTGTTAATCTAGGTCGTCCATTGGCACTTGTCGATCATTGTTGCTGCGGATTTCATCTATTCTCTTGGTGATTGCCATCACCTAGATGGTCTTGGAGCAACGAAGGAGTTGGCGGTGTTGGAGATTGTCTCCGGCCACTCCCGTAGGTCTTTGTGAGGGGTTTGCACCTTCCCTGGCGGAGAGCCGCAAGGTAGCTTATTGGATTGCTCGTGTCATTGAGTTACCTTGCTCGTGGTAGGTTCTAGTGGTGCTCATTGGTTGAGCTTGACATGGGTTGTCAATTAGTCACCGAACCACCGAGTAGTGGTCGACACAACGGGGACATAGCGTGCCGGCAAGCACGTGAACCCCGGGATAAATTGGTGTTCATCTTGGTATTGATCTTGGACCATCACCTTCGAGTGTATTGGTATTCATCCCGGTGATTGGTAAACTACTCTCTCGGCGGTATAACCACTCTACTCCCTTCGCGTTACTTTGTGCTTTTCGCTTGCGTAGTGGTAGTGGTCATAGTTTGCTTGTTCACCTAGGAGTAGAGTAACTCAATCTAGGTTAGCTTGTGTGTGCTTCCAGAGACTTGGATAGATTAGTTAGGAAGGCTTGCATTTTTGGGTAGGCTAGCGCAACATTCGTTTCGCCGTTGTTTTTACTAATCCTTTGGTCAAGTGTTGTTTGTAGATTTTAAATAGGCTATTCACCTCCCTCTAGCCTCTTTGGACCTATCAATTGGTATCGGAGCCGTGGTCACCGTTGTTGCAAGGCTTAAAATCCTTCGGTGTCAAGTATGGCTCACAACAACTTGATCAATCATATGGGCAAGCCACCTTGGTTTGATGGCACAAGCTATGGGTATTGGAAGAAGCAAATGAAAGCACATTTGAAATTAGTGAATAGGAAGATGTGGGAAATTGTTGAAAGGGACTTTGTTGTGATTGATGTGAATGATCCCACACCAAGAGAAGAGGAGAAGCTTCAATTCAATGATATTGCCCTCAATGCAATATATAGTGCTCTTGATGAGAAGGTCTTTAAGCAAATCAAGGATTTGGAGTTTGCTCATGAGATGTGGAAGAGATTGGAATACTCATATGAAGGCACAACCGCAGTCAAGAGTGCAAAGCTATACATTCTCAAGGACAAGTTTGCAAGCTTCAAAATGAAGGATGATGAGAGCATACTGGAGATGTTTCACTGGTTGAGTGTTATTGTGAGTGATCTCAAGGCTCTTGGTGAAACAATTAGTGATAGAAACTTCTCCCACCGGTTCTTGAGATGCCTACCTCCCCGGTTTGAGACTTTAGTTAGTATCATTGTGAGGGAGGATCTCTCAAAGGTGACTCCAACACAGGTGCTAGGTTATGTCATGACACAAGAGACATACCGAGTAGAGAAAAATGGAGGAGTCAAGGAAGAGAAGGATGAATTGAAGAAGGACAAGAATGAGAAGGAGAGCATTGCATTCAATGCAACTTCATTAAGGCACAAGGGCAAAACAAAGAAGCAAGTATCTAGTGATGATGAAGATAGCTCAAGTGATGATTATGAGGAGATGGCACTTCTTGTGAGAAGATTTGGAAGATTCATGAGAAAGAAGGGCTATGGTGCAAGAAAGAGAAGAGACTTCACCAAAGGCAAGGGTCCAACCATGAGATGCTATGAGTGCAAGAGTAAGGACCACTTGATAGCTGATTTTCCTCACAAGAATGAGAGTGATGATGAGGATGACAAGAAGAAGAAGTCCAAGAAGGATAAGAAAGACAAGAAAATACAATTCAAGAAGAAGAAGGGGCATTCTTATTGTGTCACATGGGATAGTGATGCTTCTTCTTCCGATGATGATGATGATAGTGATGATGATCATAAGATCACCAAGAAAATGGCCATTGCTAGTCTTGCTGTTCCTAGCAAGCCATCTCTAATTGACTCTACACCGACTTGTCTCATGGCTAAGCCATCAAAGGTACAATCCGAAACCGATGAGAGCGGTAGTGAGAGTGAGGAGGAGGACTTCTCCAAGAAGGGGCTCCTTGACATGTTGCATGACACACACTCTTATCTTAAGAAAAAAGTGAAAGAGTGCAAAGCTTTGACCAAGGAGAAGAAACTCCTTGAGCAATCCTTTGATGAGCTTAATGCTTCTCATGAGTGTCTAAAGGAAGATCATGAGAGCCTAAAAGAAGCTCACTCCAAGCTTGAGAAAGCTCACTCATCACTTTCGGAGTTGGCTATGATAGAGGATGTGCCCACAATATATGACGCAGGTGTTACTTGTGATATTCTTGATACACCTATTGTTGTTGCCTCCACTAACATTTCTTGTAGCACATCCACCTCTACCTCATCTAAGGATGTTGGTGTCACTTGTGATGCCACAATCTTGGTTGAGAACAAGAACCTCAAGAAGAAGGTGCATGAGCTCACTCTATCACTAGGCAATGCCTATGGTGGAGATGCCCGCTTGCTTAAGTGTTTGGGTAGTCAAAGGTTCTCCATTAACAAGGAGGGTCTTGACTATACCCCCAAGAAGGGCAAAGCCGCCTTTGTCCCTCACAAGACTACTTTTGTGAAGGGCAATGGTGTGGTTTTCTATAGTTGCAAGCAAGTGGGGCACAAAGAGCAATATTGCAAGAAGAGGATGATGAATCAAAGCAAGCCTAATGTGTCATCCATTAGACTTGATTCTTGTTATGTGCTTTCAAAGAGTGTAAAGGGAGTGAGAATCAAGTACATTGGTGCACCTAAGGAGAGCCCAAAGAAGAAGGCTATTTGGGTGCCCAAGAGCTTGGTCACTAACCTCCAAGAACCCAAACAAACTTGGGTACCAAAATCTAATTGATTTCTTTGTAGGTAAACTACAAGTCCGGAGGGAGGCATTGGGTGCTAGATAGTGGGTGCACTCAACACATGACCAGAGAATCAAATATGTTCAATTCAATCAAACTAAATGAAGATGGGAATCCTGATAGTATCACATTTGGTGACAACAAGAAGGGCAAGGTTATTGGTCTTGCAAAGATTGCAATTTCAAATGATATGTCTATCTCCAATGTCTTGCTAGTTGAGAGCTTGAACTTCAACGTGTTGTCCGTGGCTCAATTGTGTGACTTGGGATTCAAATGCATCTTTGGTGTTGATGTTGTGGAGATTGTTTGTGTTGATGAAAGCAACTTGATATTCAAGGGATTTCGGTATGGCAAAAGCAACTTGATATTTAAGGGATTTCGGTATGGCAATCTCTATTTGGTGGATTTCAATGCTAGTAAAGCTCAATTATCAATATGTTTGTTCACAAAATCAAGTATGGGTTGGTTATGGCATAGAAGGCTTGGTCATATTGGAATGAAGCAATTAAATAGATTGGTCAAGCATGATATGGTGAGAGGATTGAAAATGTGCAATTTGAGAAAGATAAGTTGTGTAGTGCTTGTCAAATGGGAAAGCAAGTTGGAAACACACATCCTAACAAGAGCATGATGAGTACATCTAGGGCATTTGAGTTATTGCACATGGATCTATTTGGCCCAACCACTTATGCTAGTCTCGGTGGAAATAAATATGGCTTTGTGATAGTGGATGACTATACAAGATACATATGGGTCTTCTTTCTAGTTGACAAAAGTGAAGTGTTTGGCATATTCAAGACATTCATCAAGATAAGCCAAAATGAATTTGAAGTGACAATCAAGAGTGTGAGAAGTGACAATGGAAGTGAGTTTAGAAATGCAAGAGTTGATGAGTTTTGTGATGAGTTTGGAATCAAGCATCAATTCTCCGCCAAGTACACTCCTCAATCAAATGGCCTTGTTGAGAGAAAGAATGTAACAACCCTAAAAATCCACACAATCTAAAAATCCCAACCAATTAAAATTTTTTATTTATTTATTGTGAAAACCCATTTTTCTTGTGCAAGCATATAGGTTTCATTATGAAATTGGTAAATAAAGGAGTGTAGTTTGCATTTTAATTCCATTCACATAGAATAATAACTTGTGCATCACATTTGGGATTTATTGCAATTTATGTTTGTATTTACTCAATATTTAAAATGGGCAATATATGTATATATACACTAAATTGAAAATAGAAAAGGAGGAAGAGAGTTAGGCCAGCCATTCGTTTCGGCCAGCCGGGTCGCTAAGCCAGCTCAAGCCAGCCCGACCTTCCTCTCCTCATCTCACCGCGCGTGGCCCACGTCGCGGCTCGGCAGTGCACGCGCACGACCGGCACACGCGCGCTCGCGCTCGCGCTCGCTGCCAACCCGGCCCCGCCTGTCAGCCGCTCTCGCCCCCCCCACTGTTCTTCTTCCTCACGAAGGCGACGCGCCTGCTAGGGGTGCCACGCGAATGGCGTGACCCCGGTCCCACAGCCGACAGCATGGCAGAGCCCTGACCCCGCTGTCCCCCTCCTGTCCCCTCCTTCCTTGGCCGCCAAGCGAGCCCGCGTGCACCCTGAAGCCCTAGCGTCGAGCGGCCGAAGCCCTCTGATCTACCGAGATCAATCGCGGCCGTCCGCCATGGGAACCTACCAAGCTCGCCTATAAATTGGAGCACCCCGAAGCCCTACCCTCATTTCCCCTCGCCGCCACCGCAGCACAGACCGGCACACCGCACCAAACCGAGAGAGAGAGCGTAGGAGAAGGGCGGAGCAGAGGAGGAGAAGCTGCCGGAGCGCCGCCGCCGCGGAGCACGCCGGAGCCGGACACGGAGGAGAAGCCCGAGCTGCGGACGAGGAGCGGCACGGCACTGCGATCGCTCTGCACGGCTCCGACTCGCCACTGCACCGCCATCCTAGCTTCACCGACACCACGGTGAGCCACCGCACGCCATGTCCGAACCTTGCCCTGCTTTTGCCATGGCGTTCCACCCTCGGGACGCGCAGGCACGAGCCTTTACCGGCTCGGGAAGATCACCTGCACTATGCACTCATTCGACCGGCCGAAACCCCCGGACTACAAGCTTGCTAGACCGAGAACGCAGCACGACGCGTTCTCGGCGGAGCGCGCTCACCACCGACGCGTTCCGACGCCGAATCACCCGTTCCGAGCAATCCGACTAGCACCCGTATAGGTTAGAGCATCGTGGAGCACCGCCACGACCCCCTCGAGCTAGCTACGCGGATCTAAGCGCTAGAGGAAGCCTGAATCGCCTTGGCCGCGTGCGCCGCGACCTTACCGGAGCGCCGCCGCGAGCCGTCGCCAAAAGAAGGTCATGCCGTGGCTAAAGTTCGCCACCAGAGTGTTGTATGCCTCTCTGGCCTCACCAATTTGACAAGACCGCATTCGATTGAACCAATACTTGGTCGTAGCCGCGATGCCGCCTTCCGCCGTCGTCGGCGACACGCCGCCGCCACAACCGAGCACCTTGGAAAGCTCGGTAGCCAAAATTGGTAGTTGGTATACCATCGCCATAGACCCTGGACGCGTAAACATCTCCTAGAGGACCTCCTTAGCCCGCCGGAACCTCACCGTCGCGACGACATCGCCGCCGACAGGTTCCGCCTCGCCTAAATCCGTTCCGAGTACCCCCGGTCGCCTCGCGCTGCGGAGAAAGGCCGCCGAGGTTCGCCAAGTCTGCCTCGGCACCGCCGCTAGATAGCCGAGCCCTGTCTTGCCGAAATATGGTCATCGCCGCCCTGTCACCGTCCGCCGCACCGGAGAGACACCGCCGCCTTGAACAGACGCCCTGGAACCCTGCTAGCACCGAATCTCCGATTCGCCCGAGCCTCCCCAGGAGAGCTCGGGAGAGCAGCCCCTTCGGCGCCCAAATCTCCGATTCGCCCGAGCCTCTCCAGGAGAGCTCGGGAGAGCAGCACCCTCGGGCGCCCAAATCTCCGATTCGCCCGAGCCTCCCCAGGAGAGCTCGGGAGAGCAGCACGCTCGGGCGCCCAAATTTCCGATTCGCCCGAGCCTCACCGGGAGAGCTCGGGAAAGCAGCCCCCTCGGCGCCCAAATTTCCGATTCGCCCGAGCCTCACCGGGAGAGCTCGGGAAAGCAGCCCCCTCGGCGCCCAAATGTCCGATTCGCCCGAGCCTCCGCAGGAGACCTCGGGAGAACGGCACCCTCGGGCGCACCGAATCTCCGACTCGCCCGAGCCCCCCCGGGAGAGCTCGGGAGAGCGGCACCCTCGGCGCCGCGAATTTCCGATTCGCCCGAGCCCCGCCGAGGTACGCCGAACTATGCCGAGCCCCGCCGAGCTACCCCCGACCACCGCCGAACTATGCCGAGCTCCGCCGAGATACCCCCAACCACAGCCGAGCCACCGCCGAGCCACGCCGAGCTACGCCAACTCCGGCAACTCTCTGGGAACCAGCATCGAACACCTGGAAGACGACCATCGGGTTTGTGTTCTGTTGAGGCGCCACTTGCCGCACTACTGGACCCGCGCGCCACGTGGACCAATCCCGAGCTGCCCCTGATTTACCGACCAGTTTTCCCATTTTCAGAAAATAGGATAATCTTCGGAAATTCATAACTTATTCATACGATGTCCAAAAATTGCGCACCATATATCAAAATTCTCAGGAAAATGAGATCTACAATCTAAGACTATGTTTGTGTGCATTTGGCTCTTTATTTTATTGGATTTTTCTGAAATACTCTATAGGAGTCGCTGACGCGACTATTTCGTGTTCGATTTCAGAGCCGGAGGAGGATCTGACTAAGGAAGACGATCACGAGTACTTCCAAGAGCTAGGAGACGACTACGAAGGTGCCACGTCCCACCAACTCCTTAGATCCTATTACGCATTGCAAATGACATTGTTGCTATTGCTTTATGATTATGTATGGATTGGTTGCATGGTAGTATATTTGAATTCCCTGCCTTGATAAGACTTTACCCTGCTATCCGCTGTTAGGTTAGCTGCTGCTTAATTTACTGTTACTCTTCCACTACTTTCTACTTGCTATATGCTATGTGGTGGAATTGGGACGGTGTATAGCTGATTATAACCACTGGGAGAGAGTGCTGCGTGCGTCTTGGGTGCGTGGTAAGGGTTGATGTCGACCAAGTGGGATGTGAGACGAGCCCATGGGGCAAGTCGTGCCGGGGGTGCAACCTGGGCATCCCCAAGCGAGATACCTGTGGCGGGTAAAGTTGTTGAGGAGGTTCCGGGTGGGATAGCCTTGGTGGTTTGAAGCCCGTGGACGGAGGTGCTGTGATAGCACGGGGAGAGTATCCCCTAAGTGGAGATGCCTGCTTGGTCAAACCTAGGATGGACTAGTTTCAGGTTCATGGGAATCCTTTTCTACTCACTCGCTTCTGATGGGCGGGAGACGGCTGGACTACTTGGTAGGACGGTGCCACTACTGCTAGGTTGAAAGGTGATAAGGGTGGGCGGAGACGGTCGATGGGTTCCCGTTCCGTCCTAGATGCACAGTACCACTGGATGGGCCCGGTACTGTGTCTCCCAGTCTCAGCATAACGGTGTAGGATCCGGAATATCCCAGGGCTGAGTGGTAGGGTGGCATCGACCTAGGCAAGCAAGCACCCGGAATTCTGCCTAGGTGTTTGCGCAACACCTATGATGGCTAATCTTGTGGGTAGTGAAACCTCTGCAGAGTGTATGGTTGATCGATCGATACATATGCCAACCTGTTGGCTATGGACCTTTCCTGTGAAGCTTCTACTAGTGTAGTGAGTGTTCTCTTCTCCCCCTGGATGACATTTTTCCGGCAGTGTACCCGTTGTGGTAGTGTGCCGCTGAGATAGGCCCGAGAGGGAGTTGGGCCTGTCGAATGAGAGTGAGGTGTGGGTATGTGAGGTGTGGTGATGGGAAAAGGGATAATGGTGTTAACTGGTGATAAAACTTGACTAAATAAACATTGATTACAGCTGCATAGGAAAACCTCAACCTATAGGTCTGCTTGTATAGCCTTGCATCCACTTTCCACAAAGCAAATGCTGCATAGGTGGGCTCCGTGGCCAGTACAAATCGTACTAATAAATTTGCTGTCAGGTGACGAGAATGAGTACGACTTCGAGGGAGATGATGACGAGGAATAGGGTCGCGTGCTACACTCAAGTTGGCCGTGAAGGATGAATCGCTTCCGCATCTTCTAAAGCTTCTCTGATTGTTGATTCCGCCAGTTTGGCGATGTAATAAATATTTATGTAAGACTTATTTACCGTTGTATGGATCCTGGTGTCAACTGAGATATGGGTAATTTCATGGATTGTTCCAAGCAATCTGTTGAATTACAATTCGAGCCTGTGGATTTCCCTTCGTGGAAATCGAGGTCGTTTCAGTTGGTATCAGAGCCATACTTGACTGTAGGACGAGACCCATAGAGAATGGACGTTAGAATAGGAAGCCAGACTCTCTTTCGGTTATATTACCGACCTTGCATTCACTTTTTATGCAATGGCTTATCTAATACAAGGACCTGCTAATCCGTTTCTTGAAAAATTCACATATGACCAGCCTTGGACCACCACTTCGTCCACTGCGCGATGGCACTATTGAGATCCCGATCAAATGGCTATTGACCTTATGCACCAGTAGCTTATGGGACCCTGCGTGGCCCTTAGACTAGTGATACCATGAGTTGTCCTATCATTGGCTATCTGTGCATAGCACGATCTTCTTAGCAGCTAGGAACATCCTTTATGTAATAATAACCATGTGATGAGTGACTTTTGGATCTTATGCTTCTTATGGTTCTCTATGCTTCTTTGGTTGAGTGTAGGATAGCGTGAAAAATATTTTAATTCATTTAAATCGTTGAAAACATCTAACTCCTACTTAAACCACTACAAGATTATTACTGCACTGAGCACGTACCTAATAGCTTCAGATGTCGATGAGACGTTCCGCGCGCCTGGAGAACCGCCAGCCCTCCCCCGCGCCTGCGCCAGGACGTGGGCGTGGTCGCAACCGTGGACGCCCAGCTGGCAGACGTGCTGGAGTTAACCTGGAAGAAGAGCTGCGCCGGGCAGAGAATGCACCGCCGGTGAACGATCCACCACCACAAGGCGAGAACGTGCCTCCGCCACCGCCGCCGCCACCGACGTTGGCGGAAGTGATGGCTCAGCAGACCCAGCTGCTGAATGCCATAGCTACTGGGATGAACAGGCACCATGGGCCACCTCAGAATGACTTCCAAAGGAAACTGGAGGGTTTCCTGAAGCTGAGGCCACCTACCTTCGACGGGACCGACAGCGATCCTCTCGCTGCCGACGATTGGCTTAAAGAGATGGAGAAGAAGCTGGACCTGACCACTTGCTCCGACGAGGAGTGTGTTGGGATTGCTAGCCACCAGCTGACCGGTGCTGCACGAGCATGGTGGGACAACTACACCAGCGCTCACGAGGACCCAGCCCGCATTGACTGGGATGAGTTCACCGAGGTTTTCCGTGACCACCACATTCCTGAGGGAGTCATGGAGGCCAAGGAGAACGAGTTTCGCAACATCTCCCAGGGAGCTGACCGGATCCACGAGTACACCACCCGCTTCAACTGCTTGCTCCGCTACGCACCTGCGTCTTGCGTGAGTTCCGAGAAGGAAAAGATGTACTACTACAGGAAGGGACTTCAGACCAAGATCAGGTTGGCTCTGTCAGGGAACAAGAGCTACACTCTGCGTGAGCTGATTGACCGCTGTATTGAGATTGAGAAGGATCGCATGGAAGCACGTCTGGAGTTCGAGGCCCAGAACAAGGGAAAGAAGCGCCGCTCTGAGGGACCCGCTCGCGCTGCTCCACCCCAGAGACAGCGAACGGGTGCACCTCCGCCTTTCCGGACTCGCCAGGGACCTTCTTCGGGAACGAGCCGTGGTGGTACCAACAGCAGCAACTATCACCGCCCCGCTCAGACCTACCCTGCGCCGACTCGAGCTGTGCAGAACACACCCGCCCCCGCTACCAACACGCCAAGGACAAGCAATTGGAAGGCTCCTGCGACAGCCACAGCAGGCAGTGCGCCCTTCACTTGCTTTGGATGCGGAAAGCCTGGACACCGTGTGGCTGTGTGCCCCGACCTCAACCGTGCACCAGCAGCTGCACAGGGCACACCGAACCGGGGATCTGCTACCCGAGGAAGACTGAACCACATGACCGCTGAGGAAGCTGAAGCTGCACCTGATGCTGTGTACGGTACGTTCCTAGTTCAAGGTAACATGGCTACAGTTCTGTTCGATTCGGGAGCTACATGTTCATACATTTCATCTGCATATGCATGAAAGCATAACATACCTGTAACCCCGAGAGCAAACCCCATCCTAACTAGCTCGCCCTTAGGAACCTTCAGAAGCGTTCACATATGTAGAGGAGTGATAATCACTATCGAGGGACTTGACTTTCGAGCTGACCTAACCCTACTACCCTCCAATAGCTTAGATGTCATCTTAGGCATGGACTGGCTAACCAAACACCGGGGAGTGATATCTTGTTCACCTAGATATGTTCAGGTAACCCACCCTTGGGGAACAGCTGTCCGATGTGTACCCCAAACCGAGAGAGTCCAAGCCCTCCTATGTGCCCTGGAGACTAAAGCAGATAAAACAGAGCCGACATTCAGGGATGTGCCAGTAGTCTGTGAATACAATGACGTATTTCCAGAGGAGTTGCCAGGAATGCCACCAGATAGAGATGTGGAGTTTGTTATAGAGCTGATGCCAGGGACTGCACCGATTGCCAAAAGACCCTACAGAATGTCGGCTGATGAGTTGAAGGAACTCAAGAAGCAGCTGGGAGAATTACTGGAGAAGGGTTTCATTAGGCCAAGTGCTTCGCCCTGGGGATCTCCCGTTTTGTTTGTCAAGAAGAAGGATGGCACGATGAGGATGTGCATTGACTACCGGAATCTGAATGCGGTTACAGTCAAGAATAAGTACCCATTGCCCCGCATCGATGATCTGTTAGATCAATTGAGTAAGGCCAAGTACTTCTCAAAGATCGATCTCCGATCAGGGTATCATCAGATGAAGATCAGGGAAGAAGATATCCGAAGACTGCATTTGTCACTAGATATGGACAGTATGAGTGCACAGTAGTCTCATTTGGACTCACTAATGCTCCAGCATACTTCATGAACATGATGAACAAGATCTTCATGAATGAGCTAGACAAGTTTGTAGTGGTATTCATTGATGATATATTGGTTTATTCAGCCACAAAAGAGGAACATGAACATCATCTGAGGACCGTATTGGAGAGGTTGTCTCGCAACCAGCTTTACGCCAAATTCTCCAAGTGCGAATTCTGGCTTGAGGAAGTTGCTTTCCTTGGACACGTACTGTCAGGAGAAGGAGTCGCAGTAGACCCAGCCAAAATAGAAGCTGTGAAAGAGTGGGAACAACCCTGTAATGTGTCAGAAATCAGAAGCTTTTTGGGACTTGCAGGATACTATCGCAGATTTATTGAGAATTTCTCCAAGATTGCAAGACCCATGACCAACTTGCTGAAGAAAGAGAACAAGTTTATATGGACTCCTGAATGTGAGAAGAGTTTTCAGACCTTGAAGGAGAATCTCACTACTACACCTGTACTAGCCCTGCCCGATATTCACAAGGATTTTGTTGTATATTGTGATGCCTCTCGGCAAGGTTTGGGCTGTGTACTAATGCAAGAGGGAAGAGTGATAGCTTATGCCTCAAGACAGTTGAAGGAACATGAGCAGCGATACCCGACTCATGACCTAGAACTTGCAGCCGTGGTACACGCACTCAAGATTTGGAGACACTATCTGATGAGCAACAAGTGTGACATATACACCGACCACAAGAGCCTGAAGTACTTCTTCACACAGGAAGATCTGAATATGAGGCAGCGCAGATGGCTAGAACTCATCAAGGACTATGATCTTGAGATCCATTACCACCCAGGAAAGGCCAATGTTGTCGCTGATGCACTTAGCCGCAAAAGCTACTGCCATACCCTCATCACCAACTCTATGCCACCTGAGCTCAGGAGAGAGTTCGACGCATTCCAGCTCGAGGTAATCTCCTATGGCATGCTAAATGTGCTTCGCGTCGAGTACAATCTCACCTCACGAATCCGTGAAGCGCAAAAGAACTGTCCTGAGATAGACTATATCCGTGGTTTGATGAAGCTGGGAAGAGGCCCCGAATACCGAGAAGATGAGCAGGGAATTGTATGGTACAAAGATAGAATCTGCGTACCGACAGATTCAGCGATACGAGAAGAGATTCTGTCAGAAGGGCATGACTCCAAGTATTGCATTCACCCAGGGTCAGCCAAGATGTACCATGATCTAAGGAAACATTTCTGGTGGGAGAATATGAAGGCAGACATTGCAGGGCATGTAGCCCGATGTGACACTTGCAGCAGAATCAAGGCCGAACATCAACGACCAGCCGGCCTACTACAACCCCTCGCAATTCCAGAATGGAAATGGGAATGCATTTCGATGGATTTTATCGTTGGGTTACCCCGCACCGAGAAGAAACACGATTCGATTTGGGTGATAGTCGACCGTTTGACCAAAGTCGCTCACTTCATTCCCATCAGCATTGGCTACGATGCCGAACGGCTGGCGGATTTATACATAACCCACATTCTGAGACTACACGGGGCACCCACAAGCATAATATCTGATCGAGGCTCACAATTCACGTCTCGATTCTGGCAAGCCTTGCACAAATCCATCGGAACCAAGCTGGACTATAGCACGGCTTATCACCCACAAACTGACGGTCAAACAGAAAGAGTGAACCAAATTCTCGAAGATATGCTCCGAGCTTGTGTGATAAAATACAAGACCAGTTGGGAAAACTGCTTACCCCACGCTGAATTCTCGTACAACAACAGCTATCAAACAAGCCTCAAGATGTCACCGTTTGAGGCATTGTATGGGAGACCCTGCAGGACCCCGCTAATGTGGTCAGAACCCGGAGAGAGAGCCTTCTTTGGCCCTGCTAAGATTGTAGAAGCAGAGGAAGGCGTAGCACAGGTCAGAGAAAATTTGAGAATTGCACAGAGTAGGCAAAAGAGTTATGCAGATAGGAGACGTAGAGAGCTTGAGTTCAAGGTTGGGGATTATGTCTACCTCAAGGTATCTCCACTTCGTGGCACTGTCAGATTCCACGTGAAGGGGAAATTGGCACCAAGATATGTTGGGCCATACAAGATCTGTAAAAGGGTTGGAAAGCTTGCTTACAAGCTGGAACTACCGGAGGAATTATCTGGAGTACACCCCGTGTTCCATGTCTCGCAATTAAGGAAGTGTTTGAAGCTTCCCGAGGAGCAAGTTCCTACGGATGCATTAGACCTGCAAGACACACTTGAATACAAGGAACATCCGATCAAGATCTTGGCACGGGATACCAAAGAGACACGAAACAAAACCATTCCGATGTGCAAGGTACAGTGGAGCAATCACACTGAAAGGGAAGCTACGTGGGAGAAAGAATCGGACTTGCGGATTATGTTTCCTTACCTCTTCGATGGGTACGTTATCTCTGAATCTCGAGGTCGAGATCCTAATGAGGGGGGAGGACTGTAACAACCCTAAAAATCCACACAATCTAAAAATCCCAACCAATTAAAATTCTTCATTTATTTATTGTGAAAACCCATTTTTCTTGTGCAAGCATATAGGTTTCATTATGAAATTGGTAAATAAAGGAGTGTAGTTTGCATTTTAATTCCATTCACATAGAATAATAACTTGTGCATCACATTTGGGATTTATTGCAATTTATGTTTGTATTTACTCAATATTTAAAATGGGCAATATATGTATATATACACTAAATTGAAAATAGAAAAGGAGGAAGAGAGTTAGGCCAGCCATTCGTTTCGGCCAGCCGGGTCGCTAAGCCAGCTCAAGCCAGCCCGACCTTCCTCTCCTCATCTCACCGCGCGCGGCCCACGTCGCGGCTCGGCAGTGCACGCGCACGACCGGCACACGCGCGCTCGCGCTCGCGCTCGCTGCCAACCCGGCCCCGCCTGTCAGCCGCTCTCGCCCCCCCCCCACTGTTCTTCTTCCTCACGAAGGCGACGCGCCTGCCGGGGGTGCCACGCGAATGGCGTGACCCCGGTCCCACAGCCGACAGCATGGCAGAGCCCTGACCCCGCTGTCCCCCTCCTGTCCCCTCCTTCCTTGGCCGCCAAGCGAGCCCGCGTGCACCCTGAAGCCCTAGCGTCGAGCGGCCGAAGCCCTCTGATCTACCGAGATCAATCGCGGCCGTCCGCCATGGGAACCTACCAAGCTCGCCTATAAATTGGAGCATCCCGAAGCCCTACCCTCATTTCCCCTCGCCGCCACCGCAGCACAGACCGGCACACCGCACCAAACCGAGAGAGAGAGCGTAGGAGAAGGGCGGAGCAGAGGAGGAGAAGCTGCCGGACCGCCGCCGCCGCGGAGCACGCCGGAGCCGGACACGGAGGAGAAGCCCGAGCTGCAGACGAGGAGCGGCACGGCACTGCGATCGCTCTGCACGGCTCCGACTCGCCACTGCACCGCCATCCTAGCTTCACCGACACCACGGTGAGCCACCGCACGCCATGTCCGAACCTTGCCCTGCTTTTGCCATGGCGTTCCACCCTCGGGACGCGCAGGCACGAGCCTTTACCGGCTCGGGAAGATCACCTGCACTATGCACTCATTCGACCGGCCGAAACCCCCGGACTACAAGCTTGCTAGATCGAGAACGCAGCACGACGCGTTCTCGGTGGAGCGCGCTCACCACCGACGCGTTCCGACGCCGAATCACCCGTTCCGAGCAATCCGACTAGCACCCGTATAGGTTAGAGCATCGTGGAGCACCGCCACGACCCCCTCGAGCTAGCTACGCGGATCTAAGCGCTAGAGGAAGCCTGAATCGCCTTGGCCGCGTGCGCCGCGACCTTACCGGAGCGCCGCCGCGAGCCGTCGCCAAAAGAAGGTCATGCCGTGGCTAAAGTTCGCCACCAGAGTGTTGTATGCCTCTCTGGCCTCACCAATTTGACAAGACCGCATTCGATTGAACCAATACTTGGTCGTAGCCGCGATGCCGCCTTCCGCCGTCGTCGGCGACACGCCGCCGCCACAACCGAGCACCTTGGAAAGCTCGGTAGCCAAAATTGGTAGTTGGTATACCATCGCCATAGACCCTGGACGCGTAAACATCTCCTAGAGGACCTCCTTAGCCCGCCGGAACCTCACCGTCGCGACGACATCGCCGCCGACAGGTTCCGCCTCGCCTAAATCCGTTCCGAGTACCCCCGGTCGCCTCGCGCTGCGGAGAAAGGCCGCCGAGGTTCGCCAAGTCTGCCTCGGCACCGCCGCTAGATAGCCGAGCCCTGTCTTGCCGAAATATGGTCATCGCCGCCCTGTCACCGTCCGCCGCACCGGAGAGACACCGCCGCCTTGAACAGACGCCCTGGAACCCTGCTAGCACCGAATCTCCGATTCGCCCGAGCCTCCCCAGGAGAGCTCGGGAGAGCAGCCCCTTCGGCGCCCAAATCTCCGATTCGCCTGAGCCTCTCCAGGAGAGCTCGGGAGAGCTGCACCCTCGGGCGCCCAAATCTCCAATTCGCCCGAGCCTCCCCAGGAGAGCTCGGGAGAGCAGCACCCTCGGGCGCCCAAATTTCCGATTCGCCCGAGCCTCACCGGGAGAGCTCGGGAAAGCAGCCCCCTCGGCGCCCAAATTTCCGATTCGCCCGAGCCTCACCGGGAGAGCTCGGGAAAGCAGCCCCCTCGGCGCCCAAATGTCCGATTCGCCCGAGCCTCCGCAGGAGACCTCGGGAGAACGACACCCTCGGGCACACCGAATCTCCGACTCGCCCGAGCCCCCCCGGGAGAGCTCGGGAGAGCGGCACCCTCGGCGCCGCGAATTTCCGATTCGCCCGAGCCCCGCCGAGGTACGCCGAACTATGCCGAGCCCCGCCGAGCTACCCCCGACCACCGCCGAACTATGCCGAGCTCCGCCGAGATACCCCCAACCACAGCCGAGCCACCGCCGAGCCACGCCGAGCTTACGCCAACTCCGGCAACTCTCTGGGAACCAGCATCGAACACCTGGAAGACGACCATCGGGTCTGTGTTCTGTTGAGGCGCCACTTGCCGCACTACTGGACCCGCGCGCCACGTGGACCAATCCCGAGCTGCCCCTGATTTACCGACCAGTTTTCCCATTTTTAGAAAATAGGATAATCTTCGGAAATTCATAACTTATTCATACGATGTCCAAAAATTGCGCACCATATATCAAAATTCTCAGGAAAATGAGATCTACAATCTAAGACTATGTTTGTGTGCATTTGGCTCTTTATTTTATTGGATTTTTCTGAAATACTCTATAGGAGTCGCTGACGCGACTATTTCGTGTTCGATTTCAGAGCCGGAGGAGGATCTGACTAAGGAAGACGACCACGAGTACTTCCAAGAGCTAGGAGACGACTACGAAGGTGCCACGTCCAACCAAATCCTTAGATCCTATTACGCATTGCAAATGACATTGTTGCTATTGCTTTATGATTATGTATGGATTGGTTGCATGGTAGTATATTTGAATTCCCTGCCTTGATAAGACTTTACCCTGCTATCCGCTGTTAGGTTAGCTGCTGCTTAATTTACTGTTACTCTTCCACTAGTTTCTACTTGCTATATGCTATGTGGTGGAATTGGGACGGTGTATAGCTGATTATAACCACTGGGAGAGAGTGCTGCGTGCGTCTTGGGTGCATGGTAAGGGTTGATGTCGACCAAGTGGGATGTGAGACGAGCCCATGGGGCAAGTCGTGCCGGGGGTGCAACCTGGGCATCCCCAAGCGAGATACCTGTGGCGGGTAAAGTTGTTGAGGAGGTTTCGGGTGGGATAGCCTTGGTGGTTTGAAGCCCGTGGACGGAGGTGCTGTGATAGCACGGGGAGAGTATCTCCTAAGTGGAGATGCCTGCTTGGTCAAACCTAGGATGGACTAGTTTCAGGTTCATGGGAATCCTTTTCTACTCACTCGTTTCTGATGGGCGGGAGACGGCTGGACTACTTGGTAGGACGGTGCCACTACTGCTAGGTTGAAAGGTGATAAGGGTGGGCGGAGACGGTCGATGGGTTCCCGTTCCGTCCTAGATGCACAGTACCACTGGATGGGCCCGGTACTGTGTCTCCCAGTCTCAGCATAACGGTGTAGGATCCGGAATATCCCAGGGCTGAGTGGTAGGGTGGCATCGACCTAGGCAAGCAAGCACCCGGAATTTTGCCTAGGTGTTTGCGCAACACCTATGATGGCTAATCATTGTGGGTAGTGAAACCTCTGCAGAGTGTATGGTTGATCGATCGATACATATGCCAACCTATTGGCTATGGACCTTTCCTGTGAAGCTTCTACTAGTGTAGTGAGTGTTCTCTTCTCCCGCTGGATGACATTTTTCCGGCAGTGTACCCGTTGTGGTAGTGTGCCGCTGAGATAGGCCCGAGAGGGAGTTGGGCCTGTCGAATGAGAGTGAGGTGTGGGTATGTGAGGTGTGGTGATGGGAAAAGGGATAATGGTGTTAACTGGTGATAAAACTTGACTAAATAAACATTGATTACAGCTGCATAGGAAAACCTCAGCCTATAGGTCTGCTTGTATAGCCTTGCATCCACTTTCCACAAAGAAAATGCTGCATAGGTGGGCTCTGTGGCCAGTACAAATCGTACTGATAAATTTGCTGTCAGGTGACGAGAATGAGTACGACTTCGAGGGAGATGATGACGAGGAATAGGGTCGCGTGCTACACTCAAGTTGGCCGTGAAGGATGAATCGCTTCCGCATCTTCTAAAGCTTCTCTGATTGTTGATTCCGCCAGTGTGGCGATGTAATAAATATTTATGTAAGACTTATTTACCGTTGTATGGATCCTGGTGTCAACTGAGATATGGGTAATTTCATGGATTGTTCCAAGCAATCTGTTGAATTACAATTCGAGCCTGTGGATTTCCCTTCGTGGAAATCGAGGTCGTTTCAAAGAATAGAACACTTATTGATATGGCAAGGTCTATGCTTAGTGAATACAATGTGAGTTTGGACTTTTGGGCCAAAGCAATCAACATGGCTAACTATTTTAGCAACCGGCTCTTAAAGAAGACATCATATGAGCTATTGAATGAAAGAAAGCCCAACATTGCATACTTTAGAGTGTTTGGTTGCAAATGCTATATCTTGAAGAAAGGTGCAAGATTAGGAAAATTTGAGAAAAAATGTGATGAAGGCTTCCTAGTTGGCTACTCCACCACAAGCAAAGCATATAGAGTATGGAATCACTCCACCAAGCTCATTGAAGAAGTTCATGATGTGGAATTTGATGAAACAAATGGTTCTCAAGATGAAGATGAATATCTTGATGATGTGAGAGGAACTCAATTGGTGAATGCTATGAAGAACATGGACATTGTTGATATCTGGCCAAGACAAGTGGTTGATGTAGAAGATGAAGATGACAAAGATCAAGTGCAAACTCAACCTAGTGTACAAGTCAATCCAACTGAAGTAAGCTCTAGTGGTTCTCATGATCAAACTCAAGTGCAAAATGATGAAGATCAACATGCTAGTCAATCTCAAGTGGGTCAACCAAGCTCAAGCAATCAAGTTCTCCAACTGGTTCATATTGCAAGAGATCATCCATTGGATCAAATTGTTGGGGATATTAGAAGTGGTGTTCAAACAAGATCAAAGTTAGCAAACTTTTGTGAGCACTTCTCTTTTGTGTCATTTGAAGAGCCAACTACTATTGAGAAGGACTTGAATGATAGTGATTGGGTAAATGCTATGCATGAAGAGCTCAACAACTTTGAAAGAAATCAAGTTTGGGAGCTAGTTGAGAGGCCCAAGAACTATAATGTCATTGGAACCAAATGGGTGTTCAATAACAAGCAAGATCAAGATGGCATTGTGGTTAGAAAGAAGGCAAGATTAGTTGCACAAGGATACATTCAAGTGGAAGGATTGAATTTTGTAGAGACATATGCTCCGCTTGCAAGATTGGAAGCAATTAGGATCCTTCTAGCTTATGCATGTGCACATGATATCAAGCTCTATCAAATAGATGTCAAAAATGCTTTCTTGAATGGATACATCAATGAACTAGTGTATGTTGAGCAATCCCTGGGATTTGAAGATGATAAGAAGCCTAACCATGTCTACAAGTTGAGAAAGGCTTTCTATGGTTTGAAACAAGCACCAAGGGTATGGTATAAAAGATTGAGATATTTCTTGCTATCCAAGGGTTTCAAAATGGGAAAAGTTGACACCATTCTCTTCACCAAAAGAATTGGCAAAGACTTGTTTGTGTTGCAAATCTATGTTGATGACATTATCTTTGGGTCAACCAATCAAGATTTTTGTGAGGAGTTTGGGAAGATGATGGCTAATGAGTTTGAGATGTCCATGATTGAAGAGTTGAGTTATTTCCTTGGTCTTCAAATCAAGCAAATGAAGAATGGAACTTTCATAAGCCAAGGCAAATACATTAGGGACATGTTGAAGAAGTTTGGGATGCAAGATGCAAAATCCATTAGCACACCCATGAGGACAAATGGTTACCTTGATGAAGACAAGAGTGAAAACATGGTGGATCAAAAGAAGTATAAGTCTATGATTGGAAGCTTGCTCTAAGTGACCGCTTCTAGACCAGATGTGATGTTTAGTGTTTGCATGTGTGCAAGATATCAAGCTTCACCTAGAGAGTCATTTGAACGCAACTAAGACAATCTTGAGATATCTTAAGCACACACCTTGGACTATGGTATCCTAAGGGATCAAACTTTGAGTTGATTGGTTATTTGGACTCCGATTATGCGGGATGCAAAATCAATAGAAAGAGCACTTTCCGGCACATGTCAATTATTGGAAAGATCACTAGTATCATGGTCATCCAAGAAGCAAAACACGGTTGCACTCTCTACCGCCGAAGCCGAGTATGTTAGTGCGGAGAGTTGTTGTGCACAATTGTTATGGATGAGAGCCACATTGAGTGATTATTGAATCAAATTCAATAATGTGCCATTGCTATGTGATAATGAAAGCGCCGTGAAGATAGCCACCAATCCGGTTCAACACTCAAGAACAAAGCATATTGATGTGAGGCATCATTTCATTAGAGACCATCAAGCCAAAGGTGACACTCAAGTTGAGAGTGTGAGAACCAATGCTCAACTCGCCGACAATCTGACCAAGCCACTTGATGAAGCAAGATTTTACAAATTGAAGAATGAATTGAACATCCTTGATTTCTCCAACATGAGTTGAGCTAGCACCCCCACTATATGACTTGCCTCTACTCCGACAAAGCAAAGATAACATTGTTTGGCATGTCATTCATATGTTGCTAGAACTTGTGTAGAGCATATAGACATCTTTCTTCTTAAATAGGCTCATTCAAGGAAAACAAAATAATGTTTGAGATCATATGCCACTACTATTGCTTCTATGTCTTGTTTGGTCTAGTGGTGACATATGACTATCTTGTGGGATTGTGAACCTAGTATTTAACTAGAATATGAGCATTATGTATATAATTTAATTTTGACAAGATAACCCCTAGTGGTTTGAAGAAGCTTGCCAAAGGACAAACCTAGTTCTATATTTGTGCAAGTAATCTAGCTAAATGCTTAAAAGAAAGAAGACAATGGAAACAATCTAACAAGTTTAACAAGTGGTTCCCTCCATTGATTTCAAATCCTATCCTACCCATGCTACTCTTTTATGGTCTTTGATGACAAAGGGAGAGAGAATGGTACAAAGATATGGAGGTTGAGCGATGAACCATCATTAGGCCGATGATGGGAGAGCTATGGGACAAGTGAGAGGGATCACAAACTTTTAAAACTTGGATCTCACACTTAGGGGGAGCAAGCTCATAAGCATGATTGCAAGCATTTGATTGTGCATTTTCATATGATTGTTGCATTGCATTTGTATTTAAATTCAATATACTTGCTTGCATGGTGTATGTTAGACTTAAAACTTGTGTGGTGAATTGAAGTACTAGCATGCATAGGAAGTGATAGCTAGTTCTCGGTCTTTCCATGTGACCCTAGAACCTTGTTTCTAATGATGATCTCATGAGGTATTCTAGTGTCTTTGGTTGCAAGAATTCTTCCAAGTGGAATCTAACTATCCATGGTGCTAAGGATGGTTTATATGCACTCTGATGGTATCGCGCTTCAAAGGTCCAATTCTATAAACCTTAGCATCAAATTGGTAGTAATACCTCTCCCACACTTCTAATTCAATGCATATGTGCAAAGCCTTTCAAATCCAAACACTTGGCACATATGTAGGGGGAGCTAATATTACCAAATTGAATTCATTGAATATCTTTGTAGAGGTTGTCATCAATTATCAAAAAGGGGAAGATTGAAAGCTCTAGTTTGGTTTTAGCTAATTGAGGACACCTAGTATCTAACCATGTGCTTAAGTATTGTGATTACAAGATTGGTTAGTAGAACAAGTGGGGAGCTATGATGACGTCCATGCATGTGGTGTAAGTCCATCAAGATGTTAGATCAAATGCTTCTCAACTTGGAATTTGGAAAAGGGCTCAAGGCAAAGGTAAATTTCATAGGGCTCTTTTCATTTTGGTGATCAAGACACTATAGAGAGTGTGATCACATTTAGGTTAGATGACCATACTATTAAGGGGGATGAAATTTCATTAACAACTTCAGTCATCAAGTGCCTCTAGTTGACATAGTTGAGTATGTGCACTTAGATCTAGAGCACTAACCTAAAACCTTGCCAATGAACTTAAAATCATGCTAACACTCGTACCTAAGTGCTTATACACTTGGGTGTTAGCACCTAGAAGCAAGTTAGTTGAAGAGAGGGCGAGAACTGCTCTCAGAGGTGCACCGGACGCTGGTGTTGTCCGGTGGGTGCGCACCGGACGCGCCAGGACCTTTCTAGAACCTCTCTAAGTGAGCACCGGACGCTAGAAAAGTAACTCCAGCGCGTCCGGTGATGTTTTCCGAGCGTTCGGTGAGACTTCGTGCGTTCTGACTATCTGAGAGCACCGGACGCTGCGGGCGTCCGGTGACCTAACAGTGGACGTGCCCGGTGCAACTTTGAGCTCTCCGGATGCTCTCTGGACGCGTACTGGACACGGGCGTCCGAGCGTCCGGTGTGATGACTCCACATCCGGTGTGTTGGCGGGCTGCAGGAAGTTTGAAACGGCTAGTACACAAGGCAGCGAGAGGTACACCAGACAACCACCGGACGCGTCCAGTGCCAACTTAACCAGCGTCCGGTGTGCACGCAGAAACTATAAAATGGCTAGTTTTTCACCCTCACTTATAAATAGTCGATCAACCGGTCTTGGGAGTCTCTCTTGCGCATTTCACTCATTGCTAAGCATCTCTTGAGCCTCCTAAGCCTCTCCTAAGTCTCTCTTGCGCATTTCACTCATTTCACTCATTGCTTTTCGCTTGTGTAGTGGTAGTAGTTTGCTTGTTCACCTAGGAGTAGAGTAACTCAACCTAGGTTAGCTTGTGTGTGCTTCTAGAGAATTAGATAGAATGGTTAGGAAGGCTTGTATTTTTGGGTAGGCTAGCGCAACATTCGCTCCACCATTGTTTTTACTAATCCTTTGGTCAAGTGTTGTTTGTAGATTTTTAAATAGGCTATTCACCCCCTCTAGCCTCTTTGGACCTATAACATGTCCTCCAACACTTGGTTGACTCTCTCAGTATGTCCGTCAGTCTGTGGGTGATATGCTGTACTATGAAGAAGTTTTGTTCCTAATGACTTATGAAAGGACCTCCAGAAATTCGAGATAAACTGAGTACCTCGATCCGAGACAATGGTCTTTGTCACCCCGTGAAGCTTCATCAGGTTTTCTATATACAGCTTGGCATAAGTAGCTGCTGTGTAAGCGGTTTTAACGGGCATAAAATGAGCTTATTTGGTGAGACGGTCCACAACAACCCAAATTGAATCAAAGCCTCTGGATGTCTTGGGCAAACCAACGATGAAATCCATACTAATGTCTTCGCACTTCCACGCAGGAACAGACAATGGTTGCAATTCTCCCCCAGGCTTCATATGCACAGCTTTCACCATTTGGCATGTATCACACCTAGCTACACATCTTGGTCCACCAGAATTTTTGCTTCAAGTCATGGTACATATTATTGCTTCCAGGATGAATGGAGAATCTAGTCAGATGTGCTTCATCGAGTATCGTCCAACGTAACTCAGGAGCCTTTGAAACAACTAACTGATCCTTGAACCATACAACACCTTCATCATCAATTCTGAAGCAATTTGCTTTGCCGGCTTGGACTTTCTCCTTGATGTGCTTGATTCCTTTGCTTCCTTTCTGAGCAGCAATGATTTGCTCTTGAATAGATGTCTCTATGCTAATGTTGGCCAAGCTACCTTGCGGAACTATTTCTATACCTAACTTTTCCAACTCATAGCACAAGGAAATATCTTGAGGCTTCACTGTCAGACAATTACAATGAACCTTCCGACTGAGTGCGTCGGCGACCACATTCGCCTTGCCAGGGTGATAATGCACTTCAATATCATAATCCTTTATCAACTCAAGCCATCTTCGTTGCCTCATGTTCAACTCTTCTTGGGTAAAGATATATTTCAGGCTTTTATGATCAGTGTAGATATTACAGGTACTACCCGGCAAATAGTGATGCCATATCTTCAATGCATGAACAACGATGGCCAATTCCAGATCATGAGTTGGGTAATTCTCCTCATGGCGCTTGAGTTGCCTCGAAGCAATAAGCAATGACTCGGCCCTCTTGCATTGTTGACACTTCTTAGAGCAATCACCAGAGACAAGGTGTTGGGCTATCTCTGATAACGGCGCCAGAAGTGCCTTGAGGGGTATTTCTTGTGTCTATTGGATAATTCCATGAGCGCACAGAATATACCGCTGTAGCACTTCACCCGGGAGTATTCCAAGGTATCGTTATTTATTTTATCCCGAGGGAAAGCGGTTGCTAGAAATAACTAATATAAGAGAGAGATCCTTAAGTCTATAGCAACTTAGTATTAACTAGTGATAAGGGGTAAATCGATAAATAGAGGAAAGGGTAATGACACAAAGACATGACAAGGATAGGATAACTAAGGATAACTAGTAGAGTATAGCTAGGTGGGAGGACAACGAGTGAGTATAAGACTCCTATGACTCTTACTTTACTCTTGTGAACTATCTTATCAAATGGATGAATTACACTAAGACAGCTACCTTACTTCCGGTGTGTAGGGGGTAGTTCGAGACAATAAAGGATATAACCTCTAACCGAAACACCTACTCTCTTATGGGAGCCTACCTTTTAAGAACTTGCCTAAAACACGAGGAGGGATACTAATACTAGACAGGGCTGTCACCACCTGCTAGCACCCACTAACAATTCGTGCGACAAGTGGCATTCAAGGGTAAGATCTAGCCTAAGCACCACGCTTCCACTAATTCTCACTACTCTAGCTAGGTACCAAATAGCTAAAGCACCCTATGACAGGCAATGAACTACACACGTGAGCTGGTTATAGGATCACTATCTTGTATAACTCAATTATAAGGTAAGACAAAACACAACAATACTATAATGAATAGTAAAGCACTAATTAAAGACTTAGTAAGTAAAGTAAAGATAATATATTGCTAAAAGTAAAGTTTTACAGAAGGAAAGGTACAAGAGCTATACCAGACTCTTCAACAGACGACTCCGGAGACCCCGAGCATAGCTCGACTCGACTCTAACTCCCACACTAGACTAACACTACTACTAAGGAATGAAGTTTCTCTTGTCTCTTGTGTATCTTGTGTGTCTTGAAGAGGGTGATGACAGCCTCTATTTATAGGGGAGAATGGAGGCATGCCACGTCAGTGATCCGTGTGCTCCTTGCCTCTCCTCCCTTGGATGAACAAACCTTGAACCGCCTCAAGATGGACGGCTTTGGTGAATCCAGCACGTGGGGATCATGCAGAGAGGCGGTGGAGGCCAACCGACCTGGCTGGGCACCAGGGGGGTCGGCTGACCCCCACTATGACGGGTGGGCCCAGCCAGGCCCTTCTAGAAGCTATCCCCATCTGTCACAGGGTGTGGTTCCACCTTTTCTTCATGTTTGTCATGTTGATTTATCCCTTTATCCTTGTGCTTTGCTTCTCCACCATTGAATGGAAACATATGTTGATCTGAGGGTTGAAATGAGCTAGGTGGAGTGTCACACGGATCATGCCATGTCACCAGAGCCAGGTGGGCCCTGTCGGCGGTCCTTATGGATCATTTCTATGCCGCCAACTTAGACTAAAAAGAAGAAAGACAATCATATTCTAGCACATATGCCTTTACTACTAAGAAGTTCCACTTGTACCCCAAGTATTCAAGTTTTGCAGGATTTATGGTGTAACAAGTAGAAATGCACAACATCATGGAGAAAGCGCAAAAGCCAAAGACATATTCAACAAATGCACAAACAAGAATAACAAAGAAGCCCACCTTCGATGCATACCTAGGCCTGATCGTAACCACGGGAGAGGTCCAGGCCCAGGGTAGAACCGACCACCCAAAGGCGGTGGCCAGATGGCCCCACCAGGGGGGCGGCCGGTCCCCCAGTGGGTCCTCCCGGGCCCAGTCTTCGGAGGCGGTGCTCTAGGCGGTTCCCCAAGGGCGGTTTCACCTCCTTCCAAACCTGGAGACGCCCGAACCGTCCTATCCTAGCTATAAATAGAAGGTGCTCCACTATTTTACAAACACACATCATTTTGGAGTCATCTACCTCACACCTCTCATTTATATCTTTAGAGTAGTACTAGTAGTTTGTGAACAAGGCAAGAGCTATCAAGGAGAGCTTGTCTCCTTGGAAGGAAAGGATCACCTTGGTATGAATACATTTCGGTCTTCTTCCATGAGCAAGTTCTTATTATATTTATATGATCATGCATATGAACTAGAGCAAAGTTATGATCTTGTTATGAGCATAATGTATGGACTAGAATATAGTTTATGTGTCATGTTCTTGACTTGTTCATCGTCGTTCTTCATTGTTCATCGAATTAGTATGAATAGAGGAAGAACTAGGAATGAGGTGATGGTTCATCGTGCCTTCTTGGTTGCTCTTAACCTAGCCTGTCAATCCGAAGGGTTGGGGTCCGTGGAGGTTAGGAGTTGTTTCCAAGTACGTGAGCATGGTGCTCAGGTATGCGGAGATCGGCGAATATGTCGGTATCCCACGGGCAGAGGGGTAGGTGGGCAGGTGGTGACAGCCCTGTCCATCCCTAGCACTCCCCATGTTCGGATATTGAAGTAGGAGTTCGTAAAGTCTCTATCGGCTGGTAGACCAGCTGCGGGGATCTCCCTATCACCCAGACTTAGTCCTGATACTAGACTTACTAATTAGATGTGTTGCTAACAGTTCTTTGCATAATTATATAAGACCAATGCCTGCTCAGTTAACTATATTCTTTTATTCTTTATTTTCCCTTTTTATCCTTGAGGTTGACCCAGATGTGTGTCCACTATTTTGAAATCATGTCTTATTCCTATTTACTCTATGCCTACCATTGCACTCAATAAGTGATCATGTTTATACCACGCTTGATGCATATTGCCCTCCTACGGGAAATTATAAATACGACACCCTTGACTACTCACGGGTTGAAATGCTACAATGATAGTTCTGTGCGCTTGCAGAGTAATCTTATCTCTTAACTGAGCTATCGATTGGCGTACCTAAGTACCATTACTTAAGGATTGTAAATCTTGTGCACCCCACGGCGCCGTGTCACAGTTTTGCATATCGTAAGTAATGACGGTTAAGAAGGCCAATCTGGCACTTCTAACTGCTATTACCAGACTGCATTACCTAGGCCGGCTCCATTAAGGGCCAATGGTTACCCTTCTGAAGTAATGGTGGTTGGGAATGTCAACTTACGTTTCTAGTATTATTATTAAGGACGGACTTATAGTCCGTCTTTAGTAGTGATGCTAAGAAACGCCAACAAGCATTTCTGGCGCCGTTGCCAGGGAGGTCAAAAATATCTAAGCTGGCATAAACATCAATTGCATAATAAAGCATTGGTAGACGTAGTTTAAACAGGCTAACTTCGCTGTTTTCTTCCTCTTTTTATTGGAATGAAAACAGGATAGTGTATGAGCGGTTTTGCTCTGCCGAACAATTTCACCAGTAATCCGGAAGCACTCCTAAGGAAGAAAAGGTCTCGTACCGCTTCTTCCTCTGCTACCCCATCAGCAGACGAACCGGTCACTCTCGCACCATCCGCCACTACCGCTATGGCCAAGACACTCCGTGACTACTCCACTCCCGTTGTTGCCAACGTGCCCGTTGGGCCCGCTGTCAATGTTGGAGATGAAAATTTTGAGATCCGTACGGGCCTTATCTCGATGGTGCAGGCGAGTCAGTTCTGTGGCTTGCCAAGTGAGGACGCAAATGCTCACCTGCAACACTTCCTTGAGCTGTGCGACACCATTGTCATCAAGAATGTCGCACAGGACAGCATCAGACTCCGCTTGTTTTCTTTCTCCCTCACGGGGAAAGCGAAGCAATGGTTCTACCAGAACAAGGAAGCTATTAACACGTGGAACAAATGTTCCACGGCGTTCCTCGCCAAGTTCTTCCCCATGAGTAAGACCAGCGCTCTAAGGGGAAAGATTTCAAACTTCCAACAATCTTCGCTAGAGTTCATCCCCAAAGCTTGGGAAAGGCTTCAGGAATACATCCAAGCCTGTCCTCATCATGGAATGGAAGATTGGCTCGTGCTCCAAAACTTCTATGAAGGCCTCACGGCCATGTCAAAAGGGCACGTAGACGCCGCAGCTGGAGTTGCATTTCTCTCCCTCACCATAGTGGATGCAACTGCACTCATTGAGAAGATGGTGGCCAGAGTTAGGGAAAAGGAAGAAAAACACAAAAAGGCACGCATACCGTGAAGAAGACGGACTTGCTTGCCGCAAAAATAGACATGCTTATGCAGAAGCTGGACGATCGTGCCACCAACCCTATCATGAGTACCGTCCAGGCCATGGACTCATACATGACATGTGAAGTCTACGGGAACATTGGCCACTCAAGGAACAACTGCCCCGAAACCCAAGAAGAAGCTTCATACGTCAATAATGGGTTTCGTCAACCTCAGCAAGGTAATAACGGATGGAACAACCAACACCGCCCGCAAGGTAATAATTTTAATTCAAATTACCATTCAAACCAACCTTCCTTAAAAGACCTCGTGCTAGGACAAGCTAAGATCAATGAGAATCTGACCAAAAAGCTGTCTTTCAACGATAAAATGTTTGAAAATATAAATGCAAAGCTTGAAACTCTATCTTCTTCTGTTCAAAATCAAGCAAGTTTCAACAAAATGATAGAAACCCAAATAGCTTCAAATAGCTGCTTCTATCCCTGTCAACAATATGGGAGAAATTTCGGGGCAACCCGAGGCTTCTCCCGAGTTTGTTCATGCAGCTGCAGAGCAATAAAGGAAGAAGAGTCTTGCCAACAGACTGTAAATGTTGAGCCCTTGCCGAAGGACATCGGCAGTTATCTAAAAATAAATAAATATAAAAATATATAAATAATAATTATCTGAAGGGGCCCACACCATCATTCAAGCTTGGGGGAGGCGCCCCTACTCAGGTATTGTATCTCGTCCTTTCAAAAAAAAATATATAATAATATAAACATATTTATATAATATACTTTCTTACATTCAAAAAGAGTTCCCCTCTTTCTAGTTATATAAAACTCTATTTTTAGTCCAAAATAAACTCTTCTCCAAAAAAATCTATAAAAATCATTCTTAGGAAGTTTAGATTTTGCTATATTTAAATCCTATTTTTAATTAATTTTTGAAAACCAAAAAGTTTCAAATAAATTTGTGGAAAATCAAAATCTGGAGCAAGGTTCCGAATGGGAGTCATCCATAACTAGCGACATCATAGGGGTATCCATTAGAAGGAGCAGCAAGAAGACAGGACAGAACTGGCCCCGCCAGGGGACCGGCCGGTCCCAGGGGCGACCGCACCCTGCCCAACGGCTCTGCAGCGCAGCCTTTTGCCAACGGCTACTAGCCGTTGTAAGGAGCGCTCCCCCGCCTGCGATCAAGTCTATGAATACTAGGATCTCGGGTGGAGCTCCTCACCCCTCTCACACTCATATTCTTTCACCCCCTCCATCACTCTCTTGCTCCATCACTCTCCAAATACTTTCCACAAAGTTCAAGTGCAAGAAAATTCTGCAAGAACCTCTTGCATTTCCACCACAAAGCAAGCTCTCGTGCTAAACTCACTCACCATGAGTGGGATTGGAGGTCTGATTTCCGGCATGTTCCGGAAAGGCCGTCGCTCTCGTGGGGAGTCTAGCCAAGGCCCCCCCGCAAGTGAGGAGAGCCCGCTGCATGAAGAAGAGGAGGCGCCAAGAGGCCACGCCATCGACGAGGCCGACTCCCCCTTCATCGACTTGGAGAGCGAGCAGGAGATGCAAGCATACAACCTCCTCAAGGAACGCGAATTCCTGCATACACCGGCCTTCGACCCACACTTTCTCCAGCAGACAGGTATGGACGTCGAATGTAATACCATTTTCGAAGATGTCGGTTGGAGCCGAGTTGCCCATGTGCACAAACTCGGATCTCGTCTTTTGACCATCCAAGTCTTGGGCACTCTACAAATTGTCGATTATGGTATTACTTTCCGCTGCTTTGGGAAGGAGCATAGTCTTTATTGGAAGGATTTTGCTAACCACTTAGGCTTTCATGAGCGATGCTCTGTTGACTTGGGTTTTTCTCTCTTGAGTTATCATCGTCATACTTTTTGGCACTTGATAACCGGACAAAATATGACTGGAAAATTCCAACCTAATATCAACAACATCCATCATCCTACTTCGAGGTTCATGCTTAAGTGGATTGCTAATTCTTTCTTTTCTAGAGAGGACACGCATCATGCTTATGATATTGAGTTGAAGTTGCTTTAAGCCATGCTTAAAATGATTAAAGTCGCTCCTGTCTATGATATTGTTAAGCACTGGTTGAATTCTTTCGAAACTTCTACACCTATCATGTGCACTTCACTCATCACTCGTCTTGCCACTAGTATTGATCCTCATGGTGCTAATACTATTGTTTATCTCTCCACTCCTCGTATTATGCTCAATGAGTTCTATTTCATACAAGCCCACACTCTAAAACGTGATGAATCGGGACAGAATTTGGTATTTTATTTTTCGGGATATATAAACGAGATACCGTTACCTAAACCGGATCTCGCTTTATATAAATCCCCATCTCTCACCTTCGACCTTGTTGGGAAGGAAGAAGCACACAGGAGTTCTGTTTCCCGCAGGAGATCACGAAGGAGAGGAGTACAGGAGGAGGAGTCTGCACCATCCGTACAGCCTACACCACCAGCCATGCCCACCATGACACCAGGCATGGGATGGTCCCCTGTCATATCTACACCCAGATTTACCCCTGGGTATGGATATGGTATGGGACGCATTCCACACCCTCACGGGGCTGGAGGGTCAGGGTGGCAGCACTCACACGAGGCAAGAGGATCAAGGCAGCACGAGCATGTGCACTCCTCAGATTCTGAAGACATGCCACCTCCACTTCACCCACAGCCGGTCATACTAGAGATTCTCAACACACGCATGGGAGGACTAGAGCTGCAAAACAGGCAGATCCAAGGTACGCTCAATGCTCACATCCAGACTGCTACTCAATGGCATGAGCAGTACCAACAGCACTTCGTTGACCTCAAAAATGCAAACCGGCGGCGACACGAGGCACAAATGGCCTACCTTCGGTCTATGGGACAGTTCCCGGGACCTAGGCCTTGAACTAGCTTGGGGGAGGAGACCCCACAGAGGTAACATTTATCTTTAAATTTCTTACACTTTATTTCTCGCATTTTTTTAATTCTGCAATTTTATTTCCTTATTAAAAAAATAATAATAATAAATAAAATAAAATATTCCACTCCCATATGTGCTAATATATGTTAGTTTCTCTTCTGTTGAAATGATGAATAGTTGCTTTGTCTATAATTCGTTTGTGCCTAAGTTATAACTTAGTACTCCTCGAGATTTAAATTTGTTGGCTAAAAATGTCTCATTCTGAGAACTTGAAATCTTGTGGGTTGCAATTGCAAGATCCTTTTCTAAGTTGTTGCAAGATATGAGATGGTACAAATAGACTTTGCTATGACTTTGTTCTAAGAGAAACTTGGCATCCGGAGTTTTCTTTTCAAAAATTCAAAAATCAAAAGTTGCCCAATGATTATGAAATACCTAACAAGGTCATATGACATGCTCTACTTTTGCAAAACTTTAGTCATATGCTACTTGCGAAACTTTGAGTCGAGTCAAAAAGCTGAGACCTAGTGAGATTATAGTCATGCACCCATGATTAAGATTCACGTACACCCACCAAATAAAGCCGACTCTCACCCTGAGAGTCACGCACAACATGCACCCTTCCATCCACCAAAAAATATATTTATATATATATAATACGCCAACTCTTACCCTGAGAGTTGCGCCCTCTGTTTTTACCAAATAAAATGACCGACCCTCACTTTGAGAGTCGCGCATTCTTCATACAAAATGTTCACTCCTTGCATTCACCATGATGACATCTCTCCATCCATAAATTTCCATACGTCAATAAAAAGATATGGGCTATATAAAAAAATAAAGAAGATGAAGAAAAGAAAAAAAAAAGAAAACCAAGGGGCATGAGAAAACAATCGGGAAAGAAAATCCAAATACCCGTTCAAAAAAAAGAGGATGATCTTTCTATAGCCCATATCTCTCCAAAAGACTTTGTTCCATCCAATAAAAGAGAGTCATGATGCATGGAGTGCCAAAAAAAATTTAGATAGGTTTCCACCATACTTATATTTCACACGCTTGCACATCTCAATCAAAGTGTATGACTTGTATCTCCTTATGGTCCGGTCTTTGACTCAACAATACAGGTGATGTAAGTATGCCCGCATGCCTACCCAAAAACTCCACTCTCAGCCTTAGTGGTAGGATTTAAAGGAAACACTGCAATGCCTTTGGTGAGGTAATCATACACATTGAGCGATTAAGAGAATCATTTGAGGAACTTGTTTTATTTTACAAAAATTCATAAAAACCTCCGGATAAAAGGTCTATCAAAGAATGAATGATTGGTGAATCTGTTATAACCATTCTATCTTGCAACCGCCCAAGAAATTGGAGAAACTACAGGCCCCATGAGAAATCAAGGTAAAGAGCGGATAGAATGCCAACCTATTTAAATTACAAAAAGAATACTTTGTTATAGGCATGGCACTTATGAATTATATCAGCATCGTAGCAACTCCTGATCAATAACCATACTTAGCTATTTGCTCGGGACGAGCAAAGGTTAAGCTTGTGGGTCTTGTTGGCGGTCCTTATGAATCATTTCTATGCCACCAACTTAGACTAAAAAGAAGAAAGACAATCATATTCTAGCACATATGCCTTTACTACTAACAAGTTCCACTTGTACCCCTAGTATTCAAGTTTTGCAAGATTTATGGTGTAACAAGTAGAAATGCACAACATCATGGAGAAAGCGCAAAAGCCAAAAACGTATTCAACAAATGCGCAAACAAGAATAATAAAGAAGCCCACCTTCGATGCATACCTAGGCCTGATCGTAACCACGGGAGAGGTCCAGGTCCAGGGTGGAACCGACCACCCGAAGGCGGTGGCCAGATGGCCCCACCAGGGGGCGGCCGGTCCCGGGGGTGGCCGGTCCCCAGTGGGTCCTCCCGGGCCTAGTCTTCGGAGGCGGTGCTCTAGGCGGTTCCCCAAGGGCGGTTTCACCTCCTTCCAAACCTGGAGACGCCCGAACCGTCCTATCCTAGCTATAAATAGAAGGTGCTCCACCATTTTACAAACACACATCATTTTGGAGTCATCTACCTCACACCTCTCATTTATATCTTTAGAGTAGTACTAGTAGTTTGTGAGCAAGGCAAGAGCTATCAAGGAGAGCTTGTCTCCTTGGAAGAAAATGATCACCTTGGTATGAATACAATTCGGTCTTCTTCCATAAGCAAGTTCTTATTATATTTATATGATCATGCATATGAACTAGAGTAAAGTTATGATCTTGTTATGAGCATAATGTATGGACTAGAATATAGTTTATGTGTCATGTTCTTGACTTGTTCATCATCGTTCTTCATTGTTCATCGAATTAGTATGAATAGAGGAAGAACTAGGAATGAGGTGATGGTTCGTCGTGCCTTCTTGGTTGCTCTTAACCTAGCGTGTCAATCCGAAGGGTTGGGGTCCACGGAGGTTAGGAGTTGTTTTCAAGTACGTGAGCATGGTGCTCAGGTATGCGGAAATCGGTGAATATGTCGGTATCCCACAGGCAGAGGGGTAGGTGGGCAGGTGGTGACAGCCCTGTCCATCCCTAGCACTCCCCCACGTTCGGATATTGAAGTAGGAGTTCGTAAAGTCTCTATCGGCTGGCAGACCAGCTGCGGGGATCTCCCTGTCACCCTAGACTTAGTCCTGATACTAGACTTACTAATTAGATGTGTTGCTAACAGTTCTTTGCATAATTATATATGACCAATGCCTGCTCAGTTAGCTATATTCTTTTATTCTTTATTTTCTCTTTTTATCCTTGAGGTTGACCCAGATGTGTGTCCACTATTTTGAAATCATGTCTTATTCCTGTTTACTCTATGCCTACCATTGCACTCAATAAGTGATCATGTTTACACCACGCTTGATGCATATTGCCCTCCTACGGGAAATTATAAATACGACACCCTTGACTACTCACGGGTTGAAATGCTACAATGATAGTTCTGTGCGCTTGCAGAGTAATCTTATCTCTTAACTGAGCTATCGATAGGCATACCTAAGTACCATTACTTAAGGATTGTAAATATTGTGCACCCCACGGCGCCGTGTCACAGTTTTGCATATCGTAAGTAATGACAGTTAGGAAGGCCAATCCGGCACTTCTAACTGCTATTACCAGACTACATTACCTAGGCTGGCGTCATTAAGGGCCAAGGGTTACCTTTCTGAAGTAATGGTAGTTGGGAATGTCTACTTACGTTTCTAGGATTATTATTAAGGACGGACTTATAGTCCATCTTTAGTAGTGATGCTAAGAAACGCCAACAGGCCCCATGGTGGGGGACTTACCTTGGTGGGGGAGAGGATCTCCCCCAAACTTGTTTTTTTGCTTATTGTGGTGGCGGATAGTATTGAAACCATCCTACCCAGTGTTGTGATTCTTCATCTTGTATGGCTTGCAATAGTTGGGCATTTTGTTGTGCCATATTCAGAGTTGTATCTTGTTCAACTTGCATATCGCCCATGTTGTTGATGAGTTGATCCATTTCCGACCCTTGGTTCCGACGACCCCTCGCCCGTGTGGACAGACGGGTAGTGCGCACTCTTGCAGTGTGTTATTGAGGTCGTTCCGTGGACCCTGAAATGTCCATGGAACTTGCCTCATCCCCTTCTTCTTCATATCCCCTTGCAGCTCGTGAGGTGCCACCTTACTCAAATTGAGCGGCATGTGACATACTTCTAGTCACCCTACCTGTTCCTGCAACATTTTGGCTTCTTGCCTCTCGGTCCCAATTTATGGTTAGTGTGCGCAGCGCATACAACCGACGTCTCTCACATGGGAGAGATACTTCGGCTGTATGGCTTGGATAAATCATTTTAAGATCACCATTTGGACCTCTCTTTAGGACTTGAGCATTAATGAAGAGATCTTCAGTTATAATGTCTCTAGGAGAAGCAATATATTCAAAGTAGTGTTTTCCATTTAGCAAGTCCATTGTTTCAGCAATGCGAGTGATAAAAGAGGTAAAGAATATAGGCTCGCTTCTATGGAAAATACCAAGCCAAAAGCGGACTAAAATTTTAGCAGGTGAAACTTTTATTTTCTTGGTCATAGCATAAAGCAGTTTTAGTTCATCATTAACAAGGATTACATTGGAGCCAAGAAGAAGAGTTATGGCCATCCAATAGTGGAGCAAGCGCAAAGTGGGATAATGGATTTCATCAGTTTTAGGATCAAAGCAATCATTGAACCCAGATATGGCTTTTCAGAAAGCAGCTTTATCAAATTTTCTTGTGGCATTAATTAAGTTTAGTTGACAGGAGCTATCAAATCCAAGTGCCACATTAAGAACTCTCCAAGTCAAATTATACTCTTTATTAAACATTCAAAAGTAAACATTTTCATCAGTGACTTGTAAAGAGCATAGGAATTCCACGGTGAGCATTTTAATACCAAGTTCAGTCACTTCCCAAAAGCTTCCCCACCCAATTGTATTGAACACAGTATTAAATTCTGCGGTCATACCTGTGCTGTCTAAAAGGACAGGGTCGATGATGCCGGTATGTTCATAACCGCGGTGTCGGATGGAGAGGTACCTTTGGTACTCTTCTTGGTTCAGCATGAGGCCGCTCTCAGGATCGAATGTTCTCTCGGGAGGTACGTCTAGCACCTCTTGGCCTTCTCTTGGCGAAGCTTCTCTTCTTTCTTCTTCGTCATGACAGGGTCATCGGGAGGAACACCCTACGACACCCTTGGCTTTCTTGAACGCGGAGGAGAACTTCTTCATCTTCCTGCAGCAATGAGATAACACAAGAACACACTAGGACAACAAGGATTAGCATTAGTGTTAGCGTTAGTTGTCCCAATGTTAGTAGTCCTTGTGGGGTATGGTCACCTCCACAAAACCGCTCTTGAGAGCAAAGACAAGCTTCTACTACTATAATATTTTTGGGTTTTTATTTTGAGTGGCTAACTACAATTAAACTTGAGAAAAGAACTTGCTCAAATGGAGAGAGGAAGAGAGATTGTGTGCCCGAGATGATTCAGCTGGTTTGGGTGTGGAAATGAGCACACAATGCAGGGATATATATAGGGGGAGAAGGACTAGTGACCAGGCCACTAGGGCCAGGTCGTCTGACCCTATTATGGCAGTGTCAGAGCTGCTTTCACCTTTGGACAGGGAATCTATTTGAATTCAATCATAATTTTCCAGACAGGGCTTTAAACATGGGTCGGCCAACCCATGTTTGGTCCTCTTTTCAGCTTTAAACAGTGTGTTTCACTTTGTCTAGTAAAGTAAAGATTAGTGATGGACCAAAAGTGGAGAAGTTTTTAGAGATTCCTTTATCTAGTGCTTTGCGAAAAAGAAAGGTGTATGACAAAAGTAGGGACATGCTTTAAAATGATTCCCATGGACCATGGGAGCACTAATGCATGCCAAAGTGATCACTTTTCAGAATTTGGATGGTGGTGAATGTTGGATTCTCCTTGGAGCATGTGAAAGTGGTCATGACCAAAAAGTGGTCGACCAAATTCAAAATGAACTGGTGATCAAAGTTGAGACAATGATCAGGACACCAGACCAACATCACCAGAGGTGAGTGGGCCCCATGGTTGGGTCGGCCAACCCCACCTTGTGGTCCCATCACCTCAGGCGTGAGCACTACAGTTCTTTTCAAGTTTTATTTATTTAAGTATTTTATTCTGTCAAAATAAATTATTGCCAAACTTAAATATGAAAAATGCAATACAAAAATGCAAGAATTGAAATGCGAAAAGTAAATATGAGATAAATACTGATTTACCTTACCAGCAAGGGCTCCATGTTTTAGGTCCATAGAGCAGGACCTCTCCTTTTTGGGTTCATTCTTCGGGTGCTTCGGTCGGTCCCGGAGATGGGGATCATGATGGTCGCACCTCTTTCTTCCGCCATTCCTTCTTGGTTGATGCTTGTCACTCAGCAGAGTCAGCCTTGTTCACCGCCTCAGCTTTACTTACCAGTTCGGCTTATTTGGCCTTCGGCGGTTGATTCTTCCGGCGGGGTGCATATTGAGGTTTCTTCTCCCAAAGGTTCTTTCTTGCCAGTTGCATAGATTTATAACCATTGAAACGACATTTAATTCTCTTACCTGGGAGTTGGAAGTGGACTTGGCCGGATCCCACGTAGATGATGGCGTTAACGGTGCTAAGGAACAGCCTTCCCAAGATGACAGGGACTTCGTCATCGGCCCCCATATCAAGAATGATGAAGTCGGCGGGGATGTACTCATCTTGAACTTTGACAAGGATGTCCCTTGCCAATCCCTCGGGGAACCAAATGGATTGATCCATCATCTGCAATTTGACAAAAGTGGGGTACAAAGGTCCCCCTAGCAAATTTTCATACATTACCTTGGACATGATGTTGACTCCAGATCCAAGGTCACAAAAGGCATTGTTGAAGGTGTGCGGCCTGATCTCGTAGGTGAAGGTAGGATGGCCAGGGTCACTCTTCTTAGCCATGAATGGTGGGTCAAGGAGGCAACCCGGATTTGGCCTGACCGGAGGCTTACCAAACCTCGTGGAAATTAACATGACACCCTCAATTAGTACCTCAGGTTTCCCTGGGATCTTACCTTGTTCGAAGGATGGGACAGCTGCTGCTATTTGAGCTAATTGTGTTTCTAGCATTTTATTAAAGCTCAATTGATTTTTCATAGCAGTGTTACAGCTATCCATTTTCTCACTAAGATTTTCAAGAATCTTATCATTAGCCATTCTTTTCTTATTTATGCTATCATTGATTTTAGATTGGCCTAAGACAAGATCTTTAAGAGAAGGTTGGTTACCATAAGAATTATTAAAATTATTGCTGTAACCATTACCTTGATTTTCTTGGTAGAAGGGGCGCGAGTTCCATCCTTCTTGTTGCTGGGGTCGATACCCATTGTTGTTGTTGTTGATGATGAAGCTCACTTCCTCCTTCATTTTGGGACAGTTGTTGCCAGAGTGATCTTCTCCACCACATAACTCGCACCATGAATCAGCTTCGATTGCTCGTTCGGTGGCAGTGATTCGAATGGCCTCTTGTTCCTTTTTGAACTTTCCTCAATCTTTTTCATTGAGAGGTCCATTTTTGCTGGGAGCATGTCCACCTCAAGAACGGTGTGCATACCCTTTTGTTGGGCTGGAGACATTCCTCATTCCATACTTGGTTGATAACCATCTTTTCAATGAGGTCTTTAGCATTCTTGACATTGTGTTGCAGGAATGCTCCTCTAGCGGCAGCATCAAGGTGACTATGGGCTAGTCCAGTTAGCCCATGGTACAAACCTTGGATTAGGAGCCATTCTTCAATCCCATGATGAGGACAAGCACGAATGTACTTCTGGAGACGTTCCCATGCTTCGGGAATCATCTCATCAGCTTGCTGTTGGAAGCTTGAGATTTTTCCACGAAGAGCGCTGGTTTTGCCCATTGGGAAGAATTTCTTGAGAAATGTGTTGACGCACTTCTCCCAAGTGGTAGCTTCATTCTTGTTGGTATAGAACCATTGCTTCACCATCCCAAGCAGTGAGAATGGGAATAGGCGAAGGCGGATGGCGTCTGCCGAGACATTCTTGATAGTGAAGGTACCACACACCTCCAAGAAATGCTGGAGATGGGCATTAGCATCTTCATGCGGCTTCCGAAAGAATGGGTTGGCTTGCACCATATTGATGAGTGTTGGCTTAAGCTCAAAGGTAGCATCCCCCAAGTTGAGCGGCGGACCGGTGGCAATGTTGTCAGCCGACGGTGCAGGGAACTCAGAGATGCTCTTTTGGGCCATAGCTTCCTTGATTGATAGTGTGGAGCCTCTTTCCTCGAACAGATTTATGTTTGAGATGAACCTTTGAGGTGGAACTTGACGGCATCTAATTCTCCTCAACAATTGCTCAGGATCTTCAGTAAAATTTGACGGCAATTGGAAACCGCTCATGCACTGTCTAGCTTCACGATAACGAGAAACACAGACAGGGGTAAGCCCCTAACACTAATTGATAACTAAGTTGCTAGTAGACTCCGGATTTAATTTTTATTAATATTCCTAGACTGACTTTCCCCGGCAACGGCGCCAGAAATGCTTGTTGCCACTTCTTAGCGCAACCACCAGAGACAGGGTGTTGGGCTATTTCTGATAACGGCGCCAGAAGTGCCTTAAGGGGTATTTCTTATGTCTATTGGATAATTCCACAAGCGCACAGAATATACCGCTATAGCACTTCACCCGGGAGTATTGAAAGGTATCGTTATTTATTTTATCCCAAGGGAAAATGGTTGTTAGGAATAATTAATAAAAGAGAGAGCTCCTTAAGTCTATAGCAACTTAGTATCAACCAGTGATAGGGGGGTAAATCGATAAATAGAGGAAATGGTAATGACACAAAGACACGACAAGGTTTAGAATAACTAAGGATAACTAGTAGAGTATAGATAGGTGGGAGGACAACGCGTGAGTATAAGACTCCTATGACTCTTACTTTACTCTTGTGAACTATCTTATCAAATGGATGAATTACACTAAGACAGTTACCTTACTTCCGGTGTGTAGGGGTAGTGCGAGGCAATAAAGGATATAACCTCTACCCGAAGCGCGTACTCTCTTATGGGGGCCTACCTTTTAAGAACTTGCCGAAAACACGTGGAGGGATACTAAGACTAGATAGGGCTGTCACCACCTGCTAGGACCCACTAACAATCCGTGCGACAAGCGGCATTCAAGGGTAAGATCTAGCCTAAGCACCACGCTTCCACTAATTCTCACTACTCTAGCTGGGTACCAAATAGCTAAAGCACTCTATGACAGGCAATGAACTACACACGTGAGCTAGTTACAGGATCACTACCTAGTATAACTCAATTATAAGGTAAGACAAAACACAACAATACTATAATGAATAGTAAAGCACTAAGTAAAGACTTAGTAAAGTAAAGTAAAGATAATATATTGATAAAAGTAAAATCTTACAGAAGGGAAGGTACAAGAGCTATACCAGACTCTCCAGCAGATGACTCCAGAGACCCCGAGCGTAACTCGACTCGACTCTAACTCCCACACTAGACTAACACTACTACTAAGGAATGAAGTTTCTCTTGTCTCTTGTGTATCTTGTGTGTCTTGAAGAGGGTGATGGCAGCCTCTATTTATAGGGGAGAATGGAGGCATGCCACGTCAGCGATCCGTGTGCTCCTTGCCTCTCCTTCCTTGGATGAACCGACCTTGAACCACCTCAAGATGGACGGCTTTGGTGAATCTAGCACGTGGGGATCATGCAGAGAGGCGGTGGAGGCCAACCGACCTGGCTGGGCACCAAGAGGGTCGGCCGACCCCCCTATGATGGGTGGGCCTAGCCAGGTCCTTCTAGAAGCTGTCCCCATCTGTCACAGGGTGTGGTTCCACCTTTTCTTCCTGTTTGTCACGTTGATTTATCCCTTGATCCTTGTGCTTTGGCTCTCCACCGTTGAATGGAAACATATGTTGATCTGAGGGTTGAAATGAGCTAGGTGGAGTGTCACATGGATCATGCCATATCACCAGAGCCAGGTGGGCCCACCCTGAGCTCTCCTCTCTTCTACGTGATGTTGTGCACCATATCTTGATGTTTCATGGCCTATTTGATCTTTCCTGCATTCACAAGTTAAGAGTACAAGTGAAACTAATTATTGATAAAATATGTTCATGCCATGCTTATTTTTCCTTGAATCCGAGGCCTGTTGACGGTGTCTGAGTGTGGAGTTTTATGGTATATCCACCGTCAACATGCATCAAGACGCAGCCTAGACCGGTACCAGAGGCATCACAGTACACATCAAATGGCTTTTCAATATCAGGTTGAGCTAGGACTGGTGCAGTGGTCAACAACTTCTTCAATGTTTAAAATGCCTTCTCACAATCAGGGGACCAGACAAACTTCACATGATTCTTTAGTAACTCAGTAATGGGCTTGGATATTCTGGAGAAATCTGGAATGAAATGACGGTAGTATCCCGCCATCCCATGAAACTACGGACCTGATGCACTGTGGTTGGTGGCTTCCAGTTCAAGATGTCTTCTACCTTCCCTGGATCAACAGATACGCCTTCTGCTGACAGGATATGTCCCAGAAATGGTATTCTATCCAACCAAAACTCACACTTTCTGAACTTGGCATAGAGTTGATGTTCCCTCAAATGAGTCAGTACAACACGGAGGTGGTTGGCATGTTCTTTAGGGGTTTTGGAATAAACAAGGATGTCGTCAATGAACATGACCACAAATTTGTCGAGCTCTGGCATGAAGACAGAGTTCATGAGGTACATGAAATAGACAGGGGCATTGGTCAGTCCAAAAGACATTACCAGGTATTCATATAGGCCATATCGGGTGGTGAAGGTTGTTTTTGGAATGTCTTCGGGACGGATTTTTAATCGGAGGTAGCCAGACCTAAGATCAATTGTTGAGAACACTTTGGCCCCAGCAAGTCGGTCAAAGAGTAGGTCAATACGAGGCAAAGGGTACTTGCTCTTGATGGTTACCTCGTTGAGTGGGCGATATTCGACACAAAGTCTAAGGGTTTGGTCTTTCTTTTTCACAAAGATAGCGGGGTGTTGACATCTACTAACGTCACCAAATATAACTATATAACTTTTAATACGAGAGACGAGATTAGAAGATGTATGGTAATTAATTAATTGGTCATTAGCAACTAGCCACTTATCTATTACCAACATTCTTAGGCATGAAATAGGTTGTCATCCCTAATTATATATGCTAAAAATAAACAAAGGGTTCATATACTATTCAATGTGACTAGGCAGAAATATATAAATATAAACTAAGATCAATTCTGCAAGCGGACAGATAATTATACCATTGTAGCATTTTACCTAGAGTCTACCAAGTTATCGATTTATATTTATACCACTGGGAAGGACTAGATAAACTTTAAGCTATTATATTGATAGTAACTATATACAATGGATAAGCGGTGTTACCGATGTCATTTAGTCTGCTCGTAACAGGTAGAGGTCACAAGATAATAAAGACAAATAAAGGCGATAAGTATGATCAAGCATTATAAATAATGGATAAACATCAGAGCACTTTCTAGTTATAGTAATAGCTAGCCAATGGATAAACTAAGGAATTAATATCTAAGGTAATTCTATAACTATGCCAATGAATAACTCTAATTAGTGCAATTACATCTAGCAATCATTGTTAGATTTGTCCTATATCATGATCATATGTAAAGGGCATCACCCAGGAAGGATGTGAAACAGAGTTATCACCCAACTTCGCGACCGTGCCTGCTTGCCTACATACGAGGGGTGGACTACAGAGGACTCAACGCAGCTGTCACCTACACGATCTACCACACGACCCGGCACATCAGGGTGCACTCACAGATAAACAGAATATCTAGACACCACGTCCACATATTGTTCATCATCTACCCAACGATCGTTTGGATAAACTCTATACGAGCAATTACATGAATTCAATAAGATCAAACCAACTATACTAGACATATAATCAAAGTCGACAACGACTATTGTAATCAAGAACATATGAACTATTAAAAACAATGTTTCCCTAATCATAATGAAGGAATACAATAATAGAGAAAGAACTAGAACTATACCAAACTCCGCGCTCTAGACAGACGCTGGGGCTCCAGATTCCGCCGATGAACTAGAACTCCTCTACTTCTAATCTAGCTAGGCAAGAACTATGAACTAGATGGCTCTTGATGAACTAGGAGGCTCTTGATGGCTTGACCGAAGACTTGATGCCTTGGATGAATGATGGGATGCCTCCAAGGGGGTCCGCCCCTTTATTTATAGCCCGGTGGGTTGCACGTGCGTCGTAGGATCAAACCGACTTAACCAAGGGCCGAGGTGACTCCTCAAAGGCGGTGGAAGAAGACTCTAGAAGACGGTGACGAAACCCTAGGGGGGTGCCACCCGGCCCCACCACCTGCCAGGTGGGGCCCCGGTTGCTTTGGGTGCCTTCTACACTCTTCTAGCTTGTCGATGACACATGTTGCCTTGGCGTTCAAGTTTCGTGATAATTAAGCACTTTAATCCCTCTCTTTAAGCTTTTCTGGATAATCCCCTGGAAAATACAGAATGTGCAAAACTTGTGAAAATTGTCAGTTAAAACCCTAGACTAGTGTGTATTCATATATCCTTTGGTGTCTAAACTTCTAATAAAAGTTGACGTTATCCACCGTCAACAACACCCCCAAGCTTACCTGTTTGCCAGTCCCTTGGCAAACAAACTAAGCCTAATTTACCAAAGTATTTGGATCAGAAGTTGCTACAATGCTTTCAAATTTTCTAAGTACACATGCTTTCAAACAGAGATTCCCCTTCAGATTAGACAATAACAGCTCTAACCTTCAAACTTACCCATTTTACCTTAAACTATGGAGCTTTACAGTTCTCGCATACGTCTTGACCAAATGAAAGATAGTACAATCAAGTCAAGCACTATGTAGCAAATTCTTCATAGTACCAACATTCTGGAGTTTTTATACGTTCAAAAATAAAACTCAGAGCTTAATTGTATGACACCCTCAAGTTTCTTAATATGTGGTATTTATGGATCTTACTTAGGCATTAACAATGTCATGTCTCCCTATCGCTAAGAATATATAGTGGAGCTTATAGGAGTGGCAATAACAAGGATAAGCATATTTGCAGTTCATATATTGTAAAGTCAAACAATGAATCCATAGAGAATCGAGGCATACAATCAAACCAAGATATGCATGTGTATAGAATATGATGGATAGGTGTATATATGATGGCTTAATCCTAATTCTACTTATGCTCTTTTGAAAATAAATCTCTCCTTTTAGGATTTGTAGGAAAACATAGGTTATGTTTATTCTTTTCTTTCTCTCTCTTTCTCTCCTGTTTTTTTCAATAGGGAGGCAGGCATCTAGTACCCATTGTTTTAATTGCTGGGACACCTGTCCATCTTTTACTCCCTTTTCTTTTCATACTTTTGCATAACCACATGTATCCTTTGAATATAAGCATTTGGAGATATAATGATAAGAACTTAGAGCAATTATAACAGAGCTGTCCTATGGGGTATATTTTTTTGGTGTTTTTCTCCCAGTGTAGGAGAAAACGTTTTATGATGAACATAGATGAAAGTGGAAATGGTTGCGATTACTCCCAGGGTAGGAATAATGCATATGTGACTGGAGTGTGTAAGTGATCTTGGTTTTAAAAGCATGACAAGATTCTCATGAGACTATACAACAAAGGTTAACTAAACTCAATGCAAAGCAAGTAGCATAAATGTGCAAAGGTTTCCTATCTAAATGTATCATATATGGCTTTGGTAGGAATTCATACTTTGTCATACAAGAGCTCATCATGTAGATTTTAAGTTTTTAAAATGATTCTCCAGAACTTAGTAATGCTAGGAATAAGATAAATAGCAGCTCAGACCTTCATGTATCATATCAATCAATCACCTAGACTTAGCTCAAGCATATGCCTCCACAAGTTTCAGGTTCAGAGTAAATTCTAAAATCAAAACAGTAGTATCTAAAACTCAGGAGAATTTAAGTTTGAAAACTAGGCACTTAAAAGGTGTGATAACAAAGCAACTATTCATCATCTCCAAAATAAATTTTAGTGTTCATCAATTTTAATTAATTCTAGCCTAGACTCCAAAATAAATTTTAGTGTTCATCAATTTTAATTAATTCTAGCCTAGACTGACTCCGAACATATTCTAATGTATAGCTAAGTGTTTATTTGGTTTTAATGATTTTTGATTGGACTCAAAAAGGACTCTATAATTTGTGGACCTTCCTGTGCCCACATATTTTTGGTATTTTATGACTATATAAAACAGACTCAATAATTGCCTAGATATAATTACCTGATAACTAGGGGATGCTCCTCCCCCATGCTTGATGTTTGTAATATTTGGCGTTGAATGATCCTCAGAGTGAGCTAGCCAGTAGTAGTCCTGGTGGGTGCCACTGATAGACTATCTCCTTAGTCATAACATTGTTCCTGCATAATTATACTCTAACAAGAAAACCAAAACTCGAGGTTTGAATTTAACAAGGGGTTAGTGGTCAGCCAATGAGGAATTGATTATTCTCTGGATTGATTTTAATTGACAGCTTCTAGCAGGATTCTTTTTTTAGAGTTTTCTAATTTTTCTATGCAATAATCAAATATGTATGCATGCTATATATATTTTTTATGCCACCACAGAGAATGTTTATTCTCATGAGGCTTAGGCTTTTCATAATGCAACAAGGTAAATACAGATACTACAACCATTTATATATATATTTTTTATGCCACCACAGTAAATATTCCTACAGGGTTTACCATAAGTGCATTCACATGGGGGCTATAGTTTTTGATGTAGTAAATAAAACAGTAAATATTCCTACAGGGTTTACCGATGAAGGAGGAGGCAGGAGGAAGAAGCTCCTGACGTCTGGGTCCCACACGTCGGCAAGTGAGGGCTCTGGGCCGCCTGCCAAGAATGGCGAAGGGTGAAAAGGCAGGTGGGTGGCGCGGTTGGCCTGCTGGGCTTCGGCTGCGACTGGGCCGGCCCATGCAGGTGAGAGGGGAAGGGAAGAGAGGTGTTGGGTTGGGCTGAGAGTGAGGCATTAGGGTGAGGACTTTTTTTCTTCTTTTCTGATTTTAATATTCTCTTTTCTTTTCTTTTCCTTTCTTTTCATTTTTATATATTTTGTTTTGTAAATTCCTATATAGCATAAAATAAATTTTCAATATAATCTAGGCATTTGTGCCCATATACATTATTAAATAGTTTATTTATTTCATAACAAAACCTTAACAACATTTTAAAATATAAGAAAATCGAGAGGAGCCTATTCGAGTTTTGAGTAAATATTTTTCATGTCAATAAAACCATGCAAGCGGCATGAATGCAACATCCTCAGTAAAACAAATTAATCAAGAATTTTTTTAAGCCTTTTTTATTTATCAAACTTGTTTTCTATTCACAACACAAAATATAAAAATATTGGGGTGTGACAAAACTACCCCCCTTAACAGAAATCTCGTCCCGAGATTTGCGGAACCTACACTCATTACAAAGAGCCAACTCAAACATATGCATAATAACAATACAATCAAGCGATCGTTACTAACGCAAAAGTGATCTGAGATTGCAACTTCCGAATGGCCATGGTAAAAACAAATCTTCTAGACTTCCATCCTCCAGGAGATGCTCTTCTTGTTGAAGTAGAAACTTGATCTTCCTTGACATCTTCAGGGATCTTGGAGAATGTGCGTAGAAACTACATCTTCTCTGATCTTGGGAGAATGTGGGGTTTCGACAAAAAGTTTTGATTCTCTTTTATAGAAGCATAGGGAAGTGTAGAGAAGTGGAAAAGAAGGAAAGCTTTTATGAAAATAAGTTGCCAATTTGAATTAGAGAAGAAAAGAGAGCTTTTATTCAAATAGTTTTCAAAATGACTATCTAGGCTAGCGTCCTACGGTCAACACGGTTTTGATACCATTCTGTCACACCCGATTTTAAGGATAAAATCGAATGCACAATATATGTATGCCTAGGATCAATAATCATACACATATCGACTTCATTATAGTATCATAACAGTGATGAAATACATAGCGAACATTATTACAAAAGGACCCACTGGTCTAAAAGAAAAAATACATAATTATTAAATAATAAATCTAGCGGAATCTGAGACGCCATCTCCACAGGAACGTCGATCGGGGGCAGCACCAGCCTAGTACACATCTTCTTGGTCAAAAGCGCCATCTTCTATGTAGTCCTCCTTGTCAACTCCAGCGACTGGGTGGGGTAGTAGGGGGACAATGAGGAAGGGTGAGTAAATCGAAATGTACTCCGCAAGTGTAGGAAAATATGACATGGGGCCAATAACAAGGATAGGCTAACTTGGTTAGACACAGCACCTAAAGCGATAAAATCCTATAACCTGAATTCCTAAGCACCTATTCAACTAAGTGAATTCTCAACTCCTCACAGTAACCAACACTAGAAAATCCAATGCGAGCAACCACACTTGGAAATCCATCCAAACAACGAACACTTGAAAGTCCATCCAAGCCCACGTTCCTTCACCCAGGAACAACCCTACCAAAACCAAGTAACCAACTGATCTCGAAGAAATTCAAGCCAGCTCTTGACCGCAAGCACGGCTGACATATCAGTTTTACACTCTGCAGAGGTTCCACACTTTCACCACGAGTCGTGTTTTCCCCATTTCGCCAAACACTGCCTAGGTGCACAGCAGGGTCACACTACAAGGCCTTTACAAAGCTCTCTAAGATGTTTTACACATTCTCCAAAGTTTCGCCCCCAACGGGCCCCATCTTGAGCCACAAATCGATCCCCGTGTAAAGCCAACTTAGAGAAACTAATTAATTAATCAGGTCCGTCCCATTCCAGCCTCATGGTTGCGCTGTAAAGCCGGGTTACAGGCTTCGAGAACCGGGTCCTAGGGATCTAGGCAGGATTATATCTCGCACAAACCCAAACCACCAACATCAGCCGCCAAATCCATAGCACATACAAAACCCCACCAAATCTTTCCATCCTGCCGGATTTGCCTAATCACCATGTCACTAAAAGGATTACAATTTCCAACTTTCATATGTCATTAATCAACATTAATTATACTCTTCCCAACCCAAGACTGCAAAGCTAAGCATGACTTCTACCATGTCCCAGCCCGGGTTTCAGGGATGATATAAACAAGTGCTAGTAAACCTTAACATGGGATTCAAATTTAGACTCTGCATACAACTAATGGTCTAACTACTCTAACTCAAAAAGTAAATAAATATAGGTGCAAGATGAGCAAGGACACTTGCCTTCGAACTGGGTAGGGTTAGAGGTATTAAACACCGGATCCTGGAAATCCCCGCTCTCTAATCCTTCTGTCAAAAAACAACATACATGGTCCAAACAAAATATAATGAGAAACACTACGCCAACCAGTGGGAAAATAGTACAAAAGTATTTCTAACGCGTAGTGCTCGCCAAAACAAAACTAACGCGAGTTGAACAGGTTGAATTGGATTTAAAACGGAAAAGTTATGAGCTTTTTAATTTCTCGTGGCATTTTTATAATTAAAAAGGATCGATTTATAATTACTTTTCAAAAGGTAAAGACCAAAATATAATTTATTTGGGCATAAACTATTTTATAAAAGCTAAAAGATTTAAATACATTTTTAGAAATATTTTATAAATAAAAACATTAATGACATCATTAGTATGATTTATGGCAGCATTAATCGTTTTATAAACAAAACATTTCATAATTAGTTTCATAAAAGACAAGCAAAATGAATCATTTTCATGTTTATTAGTAAATGATGATAGATTATGCCATTACTTTTATAAAGACAAAATATCGTGACTAAATCATTTCATAAATAACCATTGTTATGATAATATTTTGCATCAAACTCATTTTAATGGAAGACTGTTCAGTCTAGGCACCAAACAGGAATTATCTACAGTTTTCAGGGGCTGATAGATAAGATTTAAAGCTTCAGTGAATAGAAAACTTATTTCGCAATAAAACAGGGGCTAGACTGCAAAAGAACATTGACTTGAGCCTTGACCTGCTGATGTGGCGCTGACTGATGAGGTGGCACGCTCGGATTGGATCGGTGGGAAGATGATGTGGCGATCTGTTGACTACGTTGACCGCTGGTCAACACCGGATCTGAGCCGTTCGCTTCCGATCTGAAGACCAGGCGCGCATCCTTCTCTGGTCCTCTGTGCAGAGGGGCAGCCGGCGGCGGCTCGCCGGAGCGCGGCTGTGATGGCGCTCCGATTTGCCACGGTCGACGATGAGCGGCAGAAGATGGGTAGTCGGCCATGGGGAACACTCTGGTGGCGTTCTTGGTGCCAAGATGCAGACAGTGATGGCCCATCGCGAAGAGGAGCGGAGATCATCGGCGAAGAGCTTCGGTTGGGCGGAGAGAAGTTACTGCGGCGGCGGATTCGCTCTGAGATGTAGACAGAGGGGTGCAGCGTGCTGTTGCGGTGTCGAGGGAGGAGATGGTGAGGCGAATGGTGCCGTGTCGAGGGAGATCGACGAGCTCGGGGTCCTCCATGTAATGGCAGCGGCTCGGCTCGGGTGGGGCACTGGAGGGGTAGGCGGGGCGCGGGAAAGGGCTAGGCGGGGCGGCGACTGCTTCTGGTGCCTTTGGTGCCCTTTATAGAGGGAGTGAGTGGATAGGGGAGCCTGGCCGTGGAACTCTGCTCCATGCCGGCAAGGGTGCCGGTGGTTGCACGTGGAGAAGAAGAATGGAGGGAGATGAGGAAAAAGAGGAGGAGGTGAATGAGTGCGCGGTCCCTGTGGCTGGGTCTTCCCCGGCTGGCTCGGTCCTTCCACGCACGAGCAGGAAGGGAGAGTGGAGCCGTCGGGGTTGGTCCTAGCTGACCGATGAAGGAGGAGGCAGGAGGAAGAAGCTCCGGATGTCTAGGTCCCACACGTCGGCGAGTGAGGGCTCTGGGCCCGCCTGCAGGGAATGGCGAAGGGAGAAAGGGCGCGTGGGTGGTGTGGTTGGCTTGCTGGACTTCGGCGCGACTGGGCCAGCCCATGCACGTGAGAGGGGAAGGGAAGAGAGGTGTTGGGTTGGGCTGAGAGTGAGGAGTTAGGATGAGGGCTTTTTTTCTTCTTTTCTGATTTTCATATTCTCTTTTCTTTTCATTTTTATATATTTTGTTTTGTAAATTCCTATATAGCATAAAATAAATTTTCAATATAATCTGGGCATTTGTGCCCATATACATTATTAAATAGTTTATTTATTTCATAACAAAATCTTAACAACATTTTAAAATATAAGAAAATCGAGAGGAGCCTATTCGAGTTTTGAGTAAATATTTTTCATGTCAATAAAACCATGCAAGCGGCATGAATGCAACATCCTCAGTAATAAATTAATTAAAAATTTTAAAGCCATTTCTATTTAACAAACTTGTTTTCTATTCACAACCCAAAATACAAATATTGGGGTGTGACACGACAGGACTTAGATCATCTGAGGTAACCTCAGCCAATTCCCCGTTTTACGGTGGTGTATTTGGTGCTTCTTCTTTCTCCTTCCATCTCATTTCTGTCTCTTCTGCTTCTATCTTTTCTAGCTCCAGCTCTTCCTTGTTACACTCCCTCAGGTGTGCTTCTTTTGATTCTTCATCTATTCTTCTAATTGTGCATGGATCTCTTCCTTCTCTGCCTTAGCAATCTGGTCCATCCTTTCAGCTTCCGCTTCCCACTCACTCTAGCGTGGTGCTTGTACAGCTTCTTCTTGCTCCTTGTAGCAGTCTTCATACTTCATAATCTTTCCAGGGAATTCCTCCCATCCATAATGAGGCTGGGCAGCATGACGGCGGGCTTGGCGTCTTCTCCTGATGTGTTGCTTCATGTTCTGCTCACGGTTAACAAGTGTTCTAAATTGACAGCGTACCTTTCCCGTGGGTAGGTTGAAGTGGATCTGTCCAGACCCGATGTAGATAATAGCATTGGCAGTGTAGAGGAACGGTGTTCCCAAAAGAATATGTGATTCATCTTCTCCCTGCATGTCAAGGACTAGAAAATCTACGGGTATATATTTATCTTGAATTCTTACCATGATGTCCTTAACCATGCCTTTAGGGAATCTTAGTGATTAGTCTGCCATCTGCAACTGAATATATGTTGGGTATAGAGGTAAATCATTAAATAAATCATCATATACCTATTTGGACATTACGTTGACACCTGATCCAGTGTCGTAGATGGTGTCGACAGAAGTGGTGTCTCTGATTGTGCATTCAATGATTGGTACACCTGGGTCACCTTTCTTGGAAATGGTTGGGGGAGCATATGATCATTTTTTGTGTTGGGAGCAGTAATTAGTTGAGCAGTTTCTTCAGGTACATGCTGGGGCTTGTTCTTCCTCCATCTTCTATTGTTCTTCTTCTTGGGTGCTGGTTGTTGTTGCTCTTCTTGTTGATGGAATTGCTTCGGGACTGCAGGAGTCTTCAAGATGCGGTTCTTGAATGAGAATCTATCTTTATTGTCGTTGATGGAAAGGACAATCTTGGCGTGTTCCGCATAGATGATGGCTTTGGTTGTGCACAAGAATGGTCATCCCAAAATAACGGGTGCCTTCTCATTTCCTCCTATCTCCATGATCACGAAGTCAACAGGGACATATGATTGCCCCACTCTGATAATAGCTTCTTCTAGCACTCCCTCGGGGTACCAAATGGACTGATCTGCAAGCTACAAACGCATATCTGTGTACAATAAAGGATCACCTAATATTTTCTCATAAATTAATTTGGCATTATGTTGACACTTGCGCCGAAATCGCAGATAGCCTCTGGAAAGCTGCGACATCCTATAGAGATAGGAATGACAGGTCTCCCAGGGTCTCCCATCTTCTCAGGTAGTGAGTGATCAATCCACTGTATATCTGCAGGCTCAATATGGTATTGGGTTGCATTGTGAATATCAATAAGGTTAGCAGTTTCTAAATCTTCTAGCTGGCCCGGAATCTTACCTTTCTCAAATGGAGGGACAGCAGTAGCTAGCTGGGCTAATTGTGATTCTAACATTTTATTAAAGCTGTGCTGATTCTTTATAGCAGAGGCAAAGGTATCCATTCTACCATTAATGTTTTCTAAAGTTTTATCATTAGAGGCTGTTGGTATAAATTAACTGCACTCTATTAAATATTATTATTATCAAAGTATCCGCAAGCGCACAGATAAAACACCGATATAGCACTTCACCAGACAATCCCGGTTTTAATATCGAACCCAACGGAACAGTAGGTGATACTGAATAAGTCTATTGATTCTTAACCCGTTAACACAATCAATCCAGAGAATATCAAGAATGAGGAGATAACTAATGATTATCTAGATCTGACAATCGGCAAACTTTGAATAATATCGTTCTAACCGGGCAGTGAAATGAATAAGAGCGGAAATCAGAGTTCCCTCCTACCAAACACTTATACACCTATTGATCCTATCAACGGAAAGTGGACTACAGAGGAATCAACGCAGCTGTCACCTACGCAAACTACCACTATCTGGACAATCAGGGGACATTCACAAGTAATTATAGCCCAGACACCACGTCTACACTACAAACTACTACTTCAACCAAGGAGCTACCAAGATCAAAGCACTCAAATAGAGTTGTAAACTTAAGAACGAATAAAAACAAATACTTACTTGAATCAGGATGTTGAATACAAAAGTACCTCAGAACGCAACTCCGGGCGAGGGAGCTGAATCTAGACGAATACAGCTATGAAGAAGCTCCGACAGGCTGGGACTCCTTCGAATCTCTACTCATCTACTCTATCTCTCTAATCTCTCTCTTGATTGCTAGCGTAGATCTAGTGGATATCTATCTAATGCTTCAGGGTCTTCATCTCTTGATCTGACTCTCACCCAGGGGGGTCTGGCCCTCTATTTATAGCCCGGTGGGATGAACGCGTGCCGTTAGATCAAACCAACTTAACCAAGGGCCCAGATGACTCCTCAAAGGCGGTGGTAGAAGACTCCAGAAGGCGGCGGGTGGAACCCTAGGGGGGCACCGCCCAGCCCCCTGGGGCCGACCGGCCCCACCTTGGCAGGTGCAGGTCTCTGGTTGTTTTGGGTGCCTTCTACACTCTTCCAGGGTCCTCATGATGATGTTTCCTTCGCGGTCAAGTTTCATGTCTTTTATGCACTTTAATCCCTCTTTTATGCTTTTCTAGAATAATCCCTGGAAAATATACAATGACATTATTAGTAATAACCCTATTCTACTGGATATTCATGTTTAATGCAGGGATAATTGAAAATAAAATTTAGATGGTAACAAGTGTCGACAGAGACTACCTTTCTAGACATTTGATCTAACAATTTAGATTGACCAGCAACAAAATCTCTTAAAGGTGAAAGATTGTAATTATTACCTTGGTTGTTATATTGGTAGTTACCTTGTCGAGGTTGCTGATTCCATCCTTGATTCGGCTGGTTCCATCCTTGACCTTGCTGAGGACGATAGTAGGTGTTATTGTTGATGAATGTCACATCCTCTTACAGTGTAGAGCAGTTGACAGCTGAATGCCCGTAATCTCCACATTCTTCACAAGTCATGCGAGAATCATTAATATCCATGACTTCCTTCTTCTCTATATTGAGCTTCTTCATGATGAGGTCTAGCTTGGCAGTGACCATATCAGTTTCCTTGAGATGATGGATGCCTCCTCCTCTCTTGCGAGGTTAAGTACGTTCTTCGTTACAGCTTGGATTTGAGGCCATCTTCTCAACAAGTGCTTTAGCTTCTGGAAGTTTAAGTGACAGGAAAGCTCCTCCTGCTACAGCATCTATGGACTCACAGGTGCTAGAGATAAGTCCGTGGTAGAAGGTCTGCATCAATAGCCAATTCTCTATCCCATGATGAGGACAGTCTTCAATATAATCTTGAAATCTTTCCCATGTTTCAGTGAATGATTCATCATGTTGCTGTTGAAAGCTTGAAATTTTTTCACGTAGAGCATTCGTCTTGCCTGTAGGAAAGAACTTTGCCAGAAAAGCAGTTGAGCATCGGTCCCATGTAGTGTTCTTCTCTTTGTTGGCGTAGAACCACTGCTTTGCTTTCCCCAAAAGTGAAAATGGGAAAAGACTGAGTAAAATAGCATTTCTTGGTACTCCTCTGATTGTGAAGGTACTGTAAATCTCTAGAAAGTGTTGTAAATGCGCACTTGCATCTTCATGAGCTTTTCCACAAAATTAACTGGCTTGAACCATTGTGATAAGAGCAGGTTTGAGCTCGAATCCATTCTCCCCAGCGTTGACTGCTGGTCTAGTCCGGATGTTTTTTGTTGTTGGGGCAGAGAACTCGCACAGTATCATCTCAGCCATGTCTTCAAACACAGGAGTTAAATCTTCTCCTAAATGTTCTTCTTCCAATATTAGAGCTGCCTCCTTTGATGGACTAGCATGAGCAGCGGTAGGTATTCTTGATAGTGACTCGAAATTGTCCCTCACCTCTACAACATTTTTCCTTCTAAGAAGTTTCTTTGGATTGTCAGTGAAGTTGTTTGGAAGAGAAAAACCATTCATTCATCACCCTGTATAAAATAAGCAAACGATAAAAAAACAAGGGTGTGCCTGTTTGACTTAGAGATCAATCGGTAACACAATCTTATCCATTATTTATATATGCTATCAATATTTCCTAAGTTTAATGTGCCTTCCCTGGCAACGGCGCTAAAAATGCTTGTTGACATCTACTAACGTCGCCAAATATAACTATATAACTTTTAATATGAGAGACGAGATTAGAAGATGTATGGTAATTAACCAACTGGTCATTACCAACTAGCCACTTATCTATTACCAACATTCTTAGGCATGAACTAGGTTGTGATCCCTAATTATATATGCTAAGAATCAATAAAGGGTTCATATACTATTCAATGTGACTAGGTAGAAATATATAAATATAAACTAAGATCAATTCTGCAAGCAGACAGATAATTATACCATTGTAGCATTTTACCTAGAGTCTACCAGGTTGTCGATTTATATTTATACCACTGGGAAGGACTGGATAAACTTTATTATGTTATATTGATAGTAACTACATACAATGGATAAGCGGTGTTATCGATGTCATTTACTCTGCTCATAACAGGTAGAGGTCACAAGATAATAAAGATAAATAAAGGTGATAAGTATGATCAAGCATCATAAATAATGGATAAACATCAAAGCACTTTCTAGTCATAGTAATAGCTAACCAATGGATAAACTAAGGAATTAATATCTAAGGTAATTCTATAACTACGCCAATGAACAACTCTAATTAGTGCAATTACATCTAGCAATCATTATTAGATTAGTCCTATATCATGATCACATGTAAAGGGCATCATCTAGGAAGGATGTGAAACAGAGTCATCACCCAACTTCGCGATTGTTCCTGCTTGCCTACATACGGGGGGTGGACTACAGAGGACTCAACGCAGTTGTCACCTACGCGATCTACCACACGACCCGGCACATCAGGGTGCACTCACAGATAAATAGAATATCTAGACACCACGTCCACATATTGTTCATCATTTACCCAACGATCGTTTAGATAAACGCTATACGAGCAATTATATGAATTCAATAAGATCAAACCGACTATACAAGACATATAATCAAAGTAGACAATGACTATTGTAATCAAGAACATATGAACTATGAAGAACAATGTTTCCCTAATCATAATGAAGGAATACAATAATAGAGAAAGAACTAGAACTGTACTGAACTCCGCACTCCAGACAGACCCCGGGGCTCCAGATTCCACCAAAGAACTAGAACTCCTCTACTTCTAATCTAACTAGGCTAGAACTATGAACTAGATGGCTCTTGATGAACTAAGAGGCTCTTGATGGCTTGACCGAAGAATTGATGCCATGGATGAATGATGGGATGCCTCCTGGGGGTCTGCCCCTTTATTTATAGCCCGGTGGGTTGACGTGCGCCGTAGGATCAAACCGACTTAACCAAGGGCCGAGTTGACTCCTCAAAGGCGGCCGACCGGCCCCACCACCTGCCAGGTGGGGCCCCGGTTGCTTCGGGTGCCTTCTACACTCTTCTAGCTTGTCGATGACGTATGTTGCCTTGGCGTTCAAGTTTCGTGATAATTAAGCACTTTAATCCCTCTCTTTAAGCTTTTTTGGATAATCTCCTGGAAAATACAGAATATGCAAAACTCATGAAAATTGTCAGGTAAAACCCTAGACTAGGGTGTATTCATATATCCTTTGGTGTCTTAAGTTCTAATAAAAGTTGACGTTATCCACCGTCAACACGGGTCGACCCCAAGGAGAGGAACTAGGCCTAATGAAACCCTTGTCCAGCAAATCTTGCAACTGAATCTTGAGTTCTGCCAATTTCTTGGGTGGCATCCTATAAGCTCTATGGGACATGGGTGTTGTTCCCGGCTTCAACTCAATAGCAAACTCCACATCACGATCAGGAGGTAAACTAGGCAGCTCATCAGGAAACACATCCGGAAGTTCACAAACTATCGGAATATACCGAATCTCTTTGACTGAGGTGGCACATAACCTTTCAACCTTTCTTAAGGGAAGTGGAATCTGAATAAGGAGCTGAGATTGACTACCAGGTAAGTTCACTCTTATGGTCCTATTCAGCACATCTATAAGAGCCTTCTGCTGATACATCCAATTCATACCTAGGATCACATCTATGTCTTGGTCCTTGAGTACTATCATGGTGGTAGGGAATACATGCCCACCCAATTCTATAGGTACTCGTTGCACTACTTCCTTAGTACTTATACGCCCCCCGGGCTACTGTATAAGGAAATTTTCCTTTATTTTCCCAATTGGAATCTCATGCTTGATGACAAATGTGCGATTGATGAATGAATGAGATGCACCAGAATCAAAGAGTGTAATTGCAGGATGACTTGCGATAGGGAACCTACCCATCATGACAGGTTCTCCCTCAGGAATATCACCAACTTGAGTGTAGTATACCTGACTTGCTTTCTTCACAACTTTCCCTTTCTGGGCATGATGCGGATAACCACGGTGCTGAGCTTGCTGCTGCTGACCACCAGGACCCTTCTATGCATTCTGGTTGTACTGTTTTGGGAACGGACTAGTTGCGAGCCCAATGTCCCATCTTGCCACAGTTGTAGCAAGGAAGGTTGTAGTTGATCTGTGGGGTGGTGATACGAACGCCAGGGGCATTCGGCTAAGTGGTGTTTTGCTGGTTGGAAGTCTGTGAGGCAGTAGCAGTACAAACAACTACCTGTTGATGGGGATATGGTGGACGGGAATGGTGGATAGGATGATAAACAACCTTCTGGCGCTTTTCATTGCCAGAAAATCCAGCAGACCCAGATTTCTTCTTCTTCTTCTCGTCCTGTTGCTTGCGGTTGCTTTCTTCAAAAGCAATTGCTATGTTGACAGCTTCACGATAGGAGCAGTGGAGGTTATGGATAAGCTTCTCTAAATCTTAAAGTTCAGGCCCCTAACAAAGCAATCCCTCTTCTTCTGATCAGTGTTGACATGCTCAGGTGCATATTGGGATAGGTGATTGAACTGACCAACATACTGCATCACAGTGAAATCCTTTTACTGCAGTGCCAGAAACTGATCAAGCTTCATTTTCATCACTCCTGCACGGATATAATGGGCATGAAAAGTTTCATGAAACTCTGCCCAAGTCATCTGATGTCCTGCAGGCTGGGCTGTCATAAGGTTTGCATACCAAGCACTAGCTACACCCCGAAGTTGTTGCGCCGTGAACTGGGGCTTCCGGTACTCAGTGCAGTGAATCAGACCAAAATTTTGTTCCATGGTACGGAGCCAATCGTCAGTCCTCCAGTGGTTCATTAGCCTTTGTGAACATAGGTGGACAAGTGTCAGTGAAGCCCACGTACATGGTCTCATCTTCATTGTGGCGGCCACGACGTCCGCCACGGTTGTCCCGGTTCTACGCAAGCATTGCGGCGGCATTGCCCAAGGCCGCAATGGCATCAGTCAAGGTTGGTGGAATAGGCGGTGGGTTGGGAGCACCCTCCCCATCCTCAGAGGTTCCAGCACCGGACGAGCGGGTGTTGACAGGCATCTGTTTATAAGCAAACCGACTTAAGTCTTACATTACTTAAGCGAAACATAGTAGCAGTACACACCATAATATTATATTAATTAAACGACATTACTAGCACTAAGATAAAGTTCCCAAACCACAACTAAGGCTTTCTTGGCAAGCACCGACATTACAACATGACAGATAGCAACTGGCTGGCATTCCTAGGCCTACAACTAGCATAGTCATCGTCGATCACGATCACATCCTCGTCATCATCGTCCTCCACAACAACGTCCTCCATAGGGTCAATCTCCTCGTCAACATTGTCCTCCTCTTCTTCTTCCCCAGGCCCTTCAATCACGCCCAGCTCAGGCTCTTCCTCACGAGGAATAAAGATGGGATTGAGCTGGTCAATGAGCCTGTGGATCTCCTCATGCAGGGCCTGTAGTGCTCAATGTGCTCAACATAGAACTCCAACTCATGGTCTCTTGCCCGGGCCACGTCCTCACGGGCCCAAACCTCCTCCTTCTCATGGGTCAAGCGATCCACCTCGCGCTGCAGCTCGGTGTGACAGAACCGCCTTAATCATAGGGCCCACATGCACTGTCACAGTCCCTAAGGACCCACGATCAGTCTGCACGAGTTTTCCTTGACTCAGGTAGCCTGCCGGGTTCCCTAGGAAACCCTAACCTCCCGAGGATCCCATTGTAAGTATTGCAGTATTACAACAGTTTACACAAATAAATTGAATTAGAGCAAAGAGTGTGGAAGAATTACATAAACATAGGTTTACAAATATAAATGACATTATCCCAAACCAGAGTTTTGTAGTGGAGCAGCATCTTAAAACTAGACACCCTGCCCAAGGGTTACATCATATACTTTTTCATCCATGCATGATCCGTTGACCGGCACGGTCCCACACCGAGCTGTACACCTAAGTCACCTGCAACAGGGGGTTAACAAACCCTGAGTACATGGGGTACTCCGCAAGACTTACCCGACTAAGAAAGAGGAATGAAACTCAGGAATGCAGGCTGAGGGGAGTCAAGGTAAGGCTTTAGCAAGAGTCAAAGTATTTTGCGGAAATAGCATTACTAATCCTGCTTTCAGTATTTTACTCAATATTATTATAATCAACATCAATAGTTCTCAATTCTTTCACATATTTTCTTCAATTCCAATTACTTATTCGTTCTCAAAAACATTCTAGTTTCGAACCACTCTTCGCTGAATGGTCGGAGGATCAAGTCTCCATAACCGAGGAGCAACGACGATTCGAATCGATTAGTACCCAGCTGGGGATCCCTATCCACACTGCATATGTAGCACTTAAGCTTGCATATGCCAACCTCGCCTACCACGGCTTTTCGTACCCCGGAACCGGTCCTGCGCCACCCGAGAGCACAGTACCCCTCTAGTCTCCAGGCACGACGGCCACGAGGGTACACACTACTCTCGCCATCTCTCCACTCCTAGTGCGTGGTTGTCGGTTATAGCAGTAGAGCCACCGGAGTCAGAGGCTTTCCGTAGTATGTGGCTAGCTGCAAAGTCTCGATCCAACAGGGCTACAACGAATGGTCCCTAATTATTTTTCCGTTGGTGACAATGCATTGGGACTCTAACCCAAGTACAAGTGTCCCTTCGGTTTTCAAATCCCGTTTCCGTCGGTGACAATTGTTGGGACTCTAACCCAATGCCACAATCACCGAGCAGGAAAACCCTTCCCGTCGATGACAGTGTACTAATCAGGTGCACAGCCACCGAACGAGAATAATACCAATTTCCATTTTCATGATTGAATAGTGTATCACAATAGCTCAAAAATAGCATTTATGCAAATCTACATTATTTAAGCAGGGCTAAGCATTTTTCAATGTTTTCATTTTTAAACAGGTTTCAAGGGATAATATATCAAGGTGGGTAATGCAGCAAGTAGGTGACAATCAACTCCTATCAACCTTAATGCAATAATTTAACTCAAGTCACAAATATTTTGTAAATCACAAGGAAGGGGCTGAATGTACAGGGGCTTGCCTGTTGCTTGAAGTAGACAGAACCCTGAAGTCAATCACCGAGAAACATCCACGTCCACCGAGTGAAGACCTTACTTGAGATACGCTTCAGCTAACAATCATCGCGCATTCACTACACGAAATAATAATACAACACTTAACATGATGATATGTATGCCATGATGCACAAACTCACTGATCAATAGTAAGCAAACTTAATTTGAGGGTTGAGTACAACTTTCCTTCTACTATAAAGTTGCAAGCCAACGAAATTAATTACTATCGAGTATTAACTACTTTGGTTTATTGACCATTTTAACAGTTGTTAAAAGCTGAACTAGCTCTCTTATGATAATGACCAGTACTCACTTAAGTGATTCATAAAAATCCTATTATCGCATGTGTATAATATAATCTACAAAAATTTAATTAATAACCGGTCTACATGCTTGAAGTTTCCTTTACTCATCTTAATTACATGATTAACATAAGCTTTAACAAGTTAACAAAATTCCAAGGGTCAGCACATGATAATGACCCAAGATTAACACATTATCATAATTCACAAAATCCTTAAATTGATTAAGGTTTCAATTCATTTTACTAATCGATTTATAGAGTATTAATTAGTAACTAAGTAAACTATTTCCATTTGAGCTTAAACTTTTTTCATAGATAGTTTATACCCTAAAATAGTACCAACAAAAGTTTCATGATTTTTGGATTAATATTTTGACCTATAAAAATTCTAGAAGTCCCATTTGCTAAATAAAAGGAGCATTTTTATTTTATACAGGAAGTGTTCAAATATCAAGTCTAACATTTTTCACAAATACTATACTATATTAAGAGGCTACACAATAAGTTTCATAATTTTTGGCACAGCAATTTAATTCCCACAAAAAGAACAACCTCTGCTACTATTCATACTAGAAGAAATTGGAAAACGCGTTTTAATTCCCGATAAAATAGAAAACGCCATTTTAGCCCGAACCGGCCCACAGCCACAAGCCGGCCCACACTTCCCTTTCCCCTTTCCACCGCGCCCCAGCGTTATCAGGCCGGCCTAGCACGGACCGCAGTGCGGCCTGCTCGGCCTCCCCTCTCCCTCCTTCTTCTTTCTTTCGCTCCCTCACCTGAACGGCCAAGCTCGGCACGACAGCGGCGAGCTCACAGGAGAGGGCCTGCCGACGACCAGACCGAGCCCACTCGAAACCTCACCCTCTCGCACACCGTCTAGTATACAAGTTTAGGTGGCTAGGGTTTTCCTGGGGTGCACGGTGGTGACGAGGCGACCGGTGGCGAAGCCATGGCGGCAAACTTCATTCCGACGACCCCAATCCGGTAACCTTGGAATAGGAAACGCAGAAACGACTAGAAGCTCACTGAGATGCTAGGGCTTGAGTCGGTTGGGGCGGGAAAGGACCGGAGGATGCTCGTCGACGAGAGCAGTGGCCACGGCGAAAAAACTCTGGCGACAAGATCCGCGTTTCGGTGTCCTTGTGGCTATAACGGAGCAACCGGCTAATGCATGAGCTTCAAGACATCAAGGAGAATACGAAACACGAGCCCAAACCACCTGAGACTTACCCGAGCACCTGGTTCATGGCGAGACGAGCACGGCGACGCTCCGCCGGAGCCAAGGACGAAACGTTCGCCCCAGAACCACTCCGGTGACGATGTGAGGCTAAAATGGGTTCAACGGCTTGGCAAAAGGGTGGAGAAATTGGAGCCAAGATGGAGAGGCTTGTGGTGGTTCGAGCCGCGCGAATTTGGTCGAAGCAGGGAGCTCATCGGAGATGACCGAGGAGGAAGAAAGGAACAACGGCGAGCTCAAGGCATCTATATAAGTGTCTAAGAAGGGTACGCGACATGCAGGTGACCCCCACGGACCCGGCCCCATCAGCGACATGCGGCCGGCTGGCCCCGGGTAGTGCCGGCGGCCGGCGCGCGCACGCGCACCAGCACGCGAGCAGGCCGAGCCGGACCCCCCCCGGTAAAGTACTGTAGCAGTGCCTTCATCCTTATCCCTTTTTTCAAAATTACTTCCTGTTTTGTACAACAACATGAAAAATGTCATGAATAAGAGTTGTGGTAACTTTAATTCTGAACAACTTTGGCTTTTGAACCAAATTCAAATTTTGAATGATTTTAAATAATTCAAAAGGGGGTAAATGTGGGTTTTGAAATTAAATTCTAATCCAGTCAAATTCTCAAGATTCTTCTAAATAAGTTGAAAATATCCAAAGATAGTTCTACTTGGCAAGCCCTACAACTTTTATTAAGGGACCTTTGTCAGATTCTTGATAATTTTTGAAATAGCATTCCAAATTTTAAATTCTAAACACTCATTAGGGTTTAATTTGAAATCTCAAAGCATAAGTTAAAAATCTCCAAATATAAAAGTTATTCAACTGGATAAGCCTTACAACTTTCATTAAAGGAGTTTGTCCCCATTCTTGATATTATTGAAATGGTATTTTAAATTTAATTAAACAAATACTAATTGGGTTTTATTTTAAATTTCTACAGGTAAACTTTAAAATCTATAAACATGAAAGTTCTTCCATTTTGCAAGGGCTAAAATTTTTATTAAAAGACCATCATCAGATTCCTACTAGTTTTTGAATTTGTATTTCAAGTTTAAATTTTAGAACCTAGATTAAGGTTTTATTTAAAATTATTTCTAATAACTTCAAAATTGCCCAAAATAGAAGTTGATCAACTTTTAAAGATTTACAACTTTTGTTTAAGGCCCAACACTTAATTCCATTTAGTTTTTGATTTAGGGTTTCGGGTCCGACTAGGGTTTTTAAATGATTCCTTTTAAATTTTCTTTTTGGATTTAAAGGCATACACACAAACCAATATTTAAATCATAAAGTCACTCAAAGGTACCTAAGCACATTCACATGTGAAAATAAAAATTGTCTTAGTAATGCACAGTGATTAGGTTTGATGCGGGATGATTTGCAACTAAGGATGATGACATGGCAGGTTTTAATTAACCGTAACACCAGGGGTGTTACACTCGGCGACCATCTTCACATCCCCGTAATGGTCCCTACGGGCCACCTTGAAGTCCTCAGTAAGCAGCTTGATCTCTTCCTTGAGCTCCGCACGGCTACGGCGGGGACGGCGGCTGCCAGAGGCCTCTCCGTCGCGTGGTGCAAGCTGGTGGCGCGGCACTCCCTTAGGACCAGTCATCTTGCGCGCGGACAGCTTGGTGCATGCCGGCTAGAGAAGGTGAGTTTGGATCAGTGAAGACATTATAGGCCAGCAAGAATAGGTTTGATAGATCCTAACCCATATACCACTTTAAGGAGGAAGTTAATTAATATGTGAATTAACCATGATGCATGAATCGTACTTACGAAATTTTAAACCAATGCAAGATGAATAAATGCATAAATAGCTTTAACATAGGGCTAGTAACATGCTACTCCACTTGCTACCATAGCTACATTATGGAATAAGATAAGAATAAGCAGTTAGGACCAAAATACTAATTTAATTTTTATGATCCAAAACATTTTGAAGTTTTGAAAAGTAATACTGCAATGATTTAGCAATGGATCGCTCTGATACTAGCTGTAACAGAACCGCCTAAATCATGTGGCCCACAGGCACCTGTCATTATCACTAATGATCTCTGACAGCCGGGCCCATGTCCCAAATGACCTAGAAGGCTCTGCCGGCCTACACCAACGCCCGTTTTCTCCGACAGGATCCCATTGCGAAGCCATTGCAGAATTACAACATTTCATAATAAAATACATCAGAGTAAAAGTGCGGAAAGATTACATATTACTTAGATTACAAACTAGTTGTCCAAATAGAATTTAAGTACAGTTATTACAAACCATAGGTAAATAACAGTAGCAGTGGAATAACAAATACAATAAACTTAGGTAATATTAATAGGAACCCTGCCCAAGGGTCTTGCTTCACTCATCATCACTTTCTTCCTGAATAATGGTCACGTAGTAGGGGGCAAGACAAACCTGCTGCGATGGTTCTCCTGCAACAAGGGTTAACAAACCCTGAGTAATGGGGTACTCCGAAAGACTTACCCGACTAAAGAAAATGGGAAGAAGACTCAGGAATGCAGGCTGAGGGGACTCAAGGTAAGGTTTTAGCAAGAGTCAAAGAGTTTTGCAGAAAAACATCACTACACTTGAATCCTACTTTCAATATTTTCACTCAATATTATTTTAATTGATAAACATTAATCTTAGTTATTCCACAAGTGTACTTCATTTCCAATTACTCATTCATTCCCAAAAATATCCTAGTTTCGAACCACTTTTCGATGACGGTCAGTGGATCAAGTCTCCATAACCGAGGAGCAACGACGATTCGAATCGATTAGTACCCAGCTGGGGATCCCTAACTACACTGTATATGTAGCACCTAAGCTTGCATATACCAACCCCGTCTACCACGGCTTTTCTAAAACCTGAACCGATCCTGCGTCACCCGATAGCACAGTACTGCTCTCCTATCTAGGCACGCCGGCCACGAGGGTACACGCTACTCTCGCTATCTCTCCACTCTCAGTGCGTGCTCGTCGGTTCAAGTAGTAGAGCTACCAGAGATAAGGTTTCCCGGAGTATGTGGCTAGTTAGAAAGTCTCGATCAGAGCAGGCCTACAACGAACGGTCCCTAATTCTTTTTCCGCTGAAGACATTGCATTGGGACTCTAACCCAAGTACAAGGTAACCAGTGGTCTCAAAGCCACTTCCGTCGGTGAGAAGACATCGGGACTCTAACCCATGTGCACATCAACCGAACGGAATCATTTTTTTCCTTTTCCTATCTCATGATTGATCAATAATATATATCACATAGCTTGAAAATAACATTTTATGCCAAAAATCTAATTTAATTTAAGTATGGCTAAGCATTTTCAAATATTCCATTTAAATCAGGTTTCAAGGGTATTGTATCAAGGTAGGTAATGCAACAAATAGGTATCAATCAACTCCTATCAACCTAATGCAATATTTTTAACTCATGTGATAAAAATTTATAAATCACAAGGACAGGCCTGAATGCACCAGGACTTGCCTTGAAGTGCGCAGAGAGTCGGATCGGGATATGTGCCGCAGATATCAAAGCCTTGTACCACCTCAGGAGCAGTCTCCTCCGCTGTCACCTCAGCTTTCACATCCTAGTTCTCGGTCACTACACGTATGCAATGATGTATGCTTAATGCGATGCAATGATACGGGATACAAGATATAACAATAGATAGTAATACAAAATTCCAAATACTACTTCTCAACATAACTATCCGAAGTGAACTTATTCTAAGATGTCCTCGGTCGTAAGGGTGTTTGACCTAAGACCACAATCAATTTTAAAATCACACCCAACCTAGGTCATTAACTCTTTTAATTCAATTTAATAATCAAATAATGCAACATTAAATAACAACTTAATTAGACTATTTCCATTTGAGACCAAAATTTACCAACAGGTAGATCTTGCCCTAAAACAGTACCAAAATAAATTTCATGATTTTTGGATTAACATGGAATTAATTAGAATTATTCAAAGTTGCATTTATTAATTAATCCACTGAGTTTTAGCTGTTACAGAAAGTATCCAAAACATATATTTAATATCTTTATTAAATACTACATATAACAGAGAGCATCCACAATTATTTTCATAACTTTCAGTTCAACAAAAATATTCATACAAAAATAGTAAAATAGAGCACTATTCATTTAACTTATAAATCGGAAACTCTATTTTTATTTGCTGGAAATTGAAAAATGCGAAACGGCCCGAGAAGGCCCACGGCGGAACAGGCCGGGCCATCTCGGCCTGCACCGCACGCGCGTGACACATTTGCTAAAGAGACCCCAAGAGAATTTATACTCAACCCGCAACCCAAACCTTACTATTCACTTGAGTCTATCAGTTCACACATAACCCCCTGTCATTTCTTTTCTGCTAAACCGAGGTCCTTTCCTCTCTCCTCAGTGCTGACCGAACGCCGGCGCGACTTGACCGGCGGTGGCCTCGCCGTTCCACTGCTTCTCCGGCGACGCCAAGGCGCTCATCGCACTCCCAGGAACCAAACGAACCTAATGAGCTACTTGGTGGAGTGGGTTAGGGTTCGGTTCGAACCCAGCCGTGACCGCGGCGGCTCGTCCGCAACGGCGCGCCGCGCTCTGGCGAGCATAGGGCGGTAGAGTTAGGGGTTAGAGGTACCATCGATCTAGGAGGTCACCGCGACTTGGTTGGACAAGATGGGTTGGTCCGAGGTAGAGCAGAGGAGCGGGCGTGACGACGACCGCGAGTGCAGCAGTGTCCGTCGATGACGTGCTCCGTGTTCCGACGTTCCTAGGACACCAAATGGAAAACCACCACGCTCATGAGCATCAGTCAGAGCTAGGGAGTCCAAAATGCGAGACCTAGATGGGAGAAACTCACCACAGTAGCCTAGTCACGTGGAAGATGCTCGCGGCGGCGCTCCGACCGGACCCCAGGACGACGACGGGCGTTCCTGGACCCTCGGAGCACGAAAGCTTGTACAGATTGAGGTGCTTGGTGCGCAAAGGAGTAGTAAGCTTAGCTGCTTGGACAATTGGGAAGTAGTGGAGGGATGATGGCCAATTTGGCCGGGGCAGCGAGGGTAGTCTCCGGCGAGCCGAGAGGAGGGAGGAAGAAAATGGAGGGGCACTCGTCGTTTTTAAGGAACGGGGAGGAATGGAAAAGGGCGAGGTGATTCCGGGCCCCCTGGCGACCCTGGCGCGGCGGCGACAGCGCCCTGCCTCGGCCGGACGGCGGCAGCGTGTGGCGCGCGCACGCGCGCACGGCGTGCCTAGCACAGGGTAGGGGCCCCAGTACTGTTGACGGCCCCAGGTCAAACCCTACTTGATGCAATTATTCCCTATTCATGTAGAATCAGGTGAAGCACCCAAAATGAAAGTTGTGGAGAATTTTGTGTAGAACATTTTTTCTTTTTGAACTAAGTTCAAATTGGAAATATTTTTGAAAATATCAGAAAGAGGGTAAAACTTGAATTTGAATTTCCTTTGCAATTCAATCCTATTCTAAAAAATTTTCTCTATAACTTGAAAATCTGTAAGAATAAAAGTTGTTCTATTTGTCAAGCTCTACAACTTTTATTAATAGAGTTTGGGCAGATTCTTGATAAATTTTGAAATAGAATTTTAAATTCAAATTTCAAGGCACTGCTTTGAGTTAATTTGAATTTCCATTGTATAACTTTAAAATCTCCAAAAATGAGAGTTGTTCCATTTTAAAATATATACAACTTTCATTAAAACATTTTTCTCAGATTCCTTATAGTTTTTGGTTTAGGTTTTGGGACCCAATTAGGGCTTATTTTTTATTTTCCTTTTGAATTTATTTTTGGGATTTAAATTATGGATTTAACTACACAAGTATCATCATTCATAATTAAGCCACTCTAAAATCCCTAAGCACAATCATATGCAGGCAATAAAATTAAATATAATGACATGCCAGTTTTAATTCACCGTAATACCAGAGGTATTACATGGGTATACTCTTTTTGTGTATGGCCGCCAAATTTCAAGAGTTCAACTCTTCGCTCTTAGTTGCAAACTTTGGTAATTATAGGGGACAAGAAATATACTCCCTCCGTATCAGAAAAAGATGACGTTTTAGAAAAGATCTTGGTCAAACATTGAGAATATAAATCATGAATAACTTTTAAATTATTGAGTTTAGAAATATGGAAACTATATAAATAGATTTATTTTCGAATATACTTTCATAAAAGTATACATATATCACTTTTCAATAGGTATTTTTATAGAAATATGAAGTCAAAGTCATGCTTTGAAGACCGTATCAATATCCTAAACGTCATCTAATTCTGATATGAAGAGAGTACTTATATGCCGAAAACCAACTATTATAGATGAAAACACAAAAAACAATTCTAACATAATATTCTAGACTTTAAAATAAATCTAAAACATGGCAAATCTATAGTGCATACAAATATGTGCTCACACGCAAAAGTTGAAATTCAAACTCGTTTTTGTAAAATTCATACGAAAACAACAAATTCTAGGTTCGTGGGCGCTAGAACACGAAATTTCTAAATTTCTTCTTTAGTGTACATGAACCTGATTATTTTTCCTCGAATACACAGAAGATTTATGTATATTTATATTAAGAAGGTGAGAGTTTTACACAGCATGCTCATTAGTAGCGGGCTATGGATGATAAATGATGGTACAATTCAGCGTGCCTCTAGCTACATGAACCTGATTTTTTTATATTTGTTTTTTTCTATTTTGAGTTTGGATCTCAACTTTCTACTAGCGCGTGTGTTGCCTGCCTTACTATTACTACGCGGTTCTCGTAGCGCGTTCCATGCCCCAAGTCGCCAGCACAGCAGCGTCGTCGCTCCAATCCAGCCCGCGGCCTCGCAATATTCCGCGGTTTTGTAGAGCTAGTAGTAGACGTGGTATAGGGTAGCCATGGTTCCATGGAATGCTTCCAAAAGGACCAATTCCTAGGGCCGCTTGGTCGGTTGGTGGTACGGTAGGAGTAGGACCGGTACGGTTCCCTGTGGAATGCTAAATGCGTCCGTAATCTAAACCAGTTACTGCATGCATGCTGCAAGTAGGTAGTGCACAAAGGCCGTCATCGATGCATGCATTTGCTGCCAAGTTGCTCCATATATATCGGAGCACTTGGTACCGTATGATAATGATATGATATATACTCTCAGGAAGGGCCGGAGGACCTCGTCGCTTCAATTATATTGAGCAACACATCCATTTGTTAAGGGTCCGTTTGGATATGATTCATCAGTGTAAATTAAAAATGAATCTAATAAATCGATGATTCACTGTGAATCCGATTCACCATGAATCTAAGATTATTCACTTTTGGAACAATTTGGCACATACAGTAGATCTATATTCACTTAAGGACATTTTCATTGGAATGACCCATATTATCCCTAATATTGGTCCACCTATCACTGTCTTTCTTCTTCCCTTTGGATGAACACAAAAAAAAGAGACCGAGCAGCACCACCATGGCCGGCGCTGAAGAAGGCGCTGGAGGAGGAGCGGGGCCGTGGCCGGCGCTTGCTGCTCGCCCGCGCTGCTGCCCTGCCGCGCTCGCCCACCCAGTCGCTCTGCCACGCTTGCCGCGCCACATGTATTCGCTATCGGTGGGGTGCTCAGTGGTGGTGGTGGTGGTGGTGGTGGTGGTGGTGGTGTGGGGGGGGGGGGGAGGGGGAGGGCTCGTCCTCCATCTCCGCCGTGGATGCGGCCACCGTCAGTGCTGCTATTGCTCGCCGCCTGTCAGAGCGGCGCGGAAGAAAGAAACAGATGTATGGAGAAAAAAAAGAACAAACCAGTATATGTGTAACCGGTGGTATAGTGGGTAATTTATTTGGATTCACCAAAATCTAGCCAGGTGAAACACCCCCTGAGGAGATTCACCTAAATGGTGAATCTAGCCCCTAGATCCACTATTTTGGTGAATCCAAAATCTGGATGAAACTAGACCGTTTGGTTAGGATTCACTTGAATTTATGCTTGTGAACTTGAATTTGGTGAATCCGAATCCTATATATCCAAACAGACCCTAGCTGGATTCGGTTCAACATCGTGCAGGGGATTTTTTTTTTATCCAAACAGTCCCTAATTTTCAGGCCCTTCATTCTAAATTTTTTATATATGATAGACTTGTTCATACTTAAAATAGTTTAGCGTTCTTTTTGAACATGGTGACAGCAGTCATTTACTGCACCCATGTTGCGGGGTTATAGTTTATCCGCATCTGCATGCCATTTGCTGCATCAGTGTAACGGCTGATGTCTCCCACGAGATCTATACCCACTTGATGGGAATAGGATAACTGGGTCATGTTGTGCTTATATGGGAGCAAGTAAAATACTCCTATGTATACTACACTACTGCATGAAAAGTATTGTCATGTTGTTCTCTGCAACAGTCAATTTGTTTATATACAGTATACTAGTATGCTTCTAGCAGGAAGCCTAGATAGGTACGGTGAATGGAGTGTTCGTAGTCACATCTTATACTTCCATATATATATCGATTCAACATAAAAGAACAAGTGTGTGTACTACTGTACTGTGTAGCCAATAAAGTACTCCTTCACTGGTATACTAGTAAGGAAGACGCGTGATTCAGCGAGTGCACCTTTCAGAGTTGGAAAAATATACAGTTGATCCCATTGTCCTTTTCCTGGTATAGTATGTCCAGCGACGGAATCAAAACTCCCAGCCTCGATCAAAACACGACATCACTCCGGCTAAACTTGATATAATTAATTTAGGACGTTGAATCTTTCTCTTACGTTCTCCGGTACGTCCATCATGCCCACTACGTACAAATAAGCAGAAAAATTGGACAATCTATCAAAGCGTGGCCATAAAAGTGCACATCATTCTTTGGCTAGTAATAAGACGGTCACATGCAGAGCACCGGTGGCCCGGATGACAGCGCACATCATATATATTTGTAACAAGACGCGTTTTGAAGTAATAAGCACGCCTTTTCAGCGATGAGGGAGAAAGAACAGTAGAATTATTCTTTGGCTAGTACGTGCTTCAACCAACCCGTCACACACGACGTCCCTGTCATCATGGTGGGGGCCTGGGGGAGCACAAAAATAACAAGTTGAACCAACTCTAATTTGTTTAAGCTAATAGTAGTATATGATAACAACTGTGTTGGCTTCAATGGTTTGCTGCACATGATGTTACTACGTTTAATTATGTTCAATACATCACTGTTCTCTAGCTATCTTATAAGTAGTATATCACCTTAATTGACCGGTTTACTGATTCCCCTGCTGATGTGTATTATTATTGTTTACTGCTAGATATTAATAATTATTTCATATTGTAGTATTGGGATGCTGATGATGGATCTATATATGTTAACTTTCGGCAACATGATGATTAAGCCTTTTTTAGATTTGTTCCTGCACTTTCTTTCGGCACTGATCTGTGTGATGTGCACAGGTTTGAAACGCACAATACGCTTATCCTTCCAGTGCCGATACTATGATGGAGCTCGAGATCCGCCTCAGAAAAGGACAGCAACCAATAACAGCAAGATACATATAGCTTGAAGCTAATCACATACATGGTATCTTAGTTTGCAAATCAGCACAAGATCGGCTTGTATAGCCACAAAACTTGGCCAAGAAAGGTCTAATTTATTAATAAACGACATGGCCACAAAAGATAGGTACCGATGTGGATGTTCACAGGTGCCGCAGCATCTCTCTCTCTCTCTCTCTCTCTCTCTCTCTCTCTCTCTCTCTCTCTCTCTCTCTCATCAGTCGTCAACTCGCCATCAGCTCTTCGCTCCATCAGCTCAAGTGACCTGCTCTGCTCTCTCCTCGACGCGTAGTGGTCCCGGCTATTAGCTTCCACGTTGCTTCGCCAATGGGGAGCAAGAGAGCTAGTTCTGACAATTAAGTGCAAGTGCAATGTACCAACAAAATTCAAACAGGCAAAAGTTTGTGTGTTGTAGAGAGCTCTGTTAAAATTATTGCTGAAATTGCTCCCGAATTTCGTGATTTTCAGTGTCTTCTGGCATCTTCGAAGAGAGACGGTGTGGACCATTCCATTACCACGGATACATTATTTCCTTATATATCATTGGTCATTTCATGATCATATATTAATTATTTCCGACAAAGAAGAATTCAAACGAACTGGTCTCATGCCGTTCAAAAGAGTCGAAAAGTAGTGTGGGGTTAGGTCCACTATACATGTGTTGACTAAATTTAAGAGGCAACTAGCAAGTACTCCGTACATGTTGTAGGACATGCGGAACGGCCTTTTTTTTTTTTTGGCTGATGTGAAGCCTGAAGACAATAGGACATACTGCTGAAACCTTGACTAGCTACCTTTTTTTTTGCGAGACCTGGAAACTGTTGCTTGTGCTAGCTAGGCATTTCTGTCTGTTAGGAAACTTATGGCAAAAGATGAGCTCACATATATCTACCACTAGTATATATATAGGACCGACGACACACATGATTGCTCATGGTTTGCAGATTGAGTTTCATTTGGATGGATTTTGGCGGGCACATATCATAATCCGTAACAGCCCAAGTAGACTACATGTGAGTGATTGGAATCCTCTTGTTGATAAGAGTAACAAAAAACTGGGTATCTAGAAAGAGGGGGGGGGATGTCAATTGTCGGTACGACCAATCGACCATCCTAGTGGACTCTTGTCTTAGCAATTCACCTATATACCATATGCCTGCCTATCTTTTGCCTAAGACCACCATTAATAAGCTTGACAAAATCAAAAGAACCTTCTTTTTGGCAAGGGGGTACCAAAAAGAAGTACCATCTTGTACAATGAGAGCTGAAGATTGGTAAAAGTAAGAAGAACGGTGGTTTACATATCAAAAACTTAAGAAGAATGAATGTTAGTGGTTGTGCAAATGGTGGTGGAAATTGGAAAGGAAAGAAGGATTATGGCAAGAAATTATCAATGTCAAATACATAAAAAAGAAGAGCATTCCGTCAAAGTTAGGGAATATGTATCTACAAGGGGGGAAAATAGAAATTAAGAATGGGAAGCGAAACAAGATTTTGGATTGATCCCTGGCTATATGATAAACACCAATCAGAGAACAAGGAGAGAATGCTGCAAGACGCGCAACACTCCAACGATGAAAAGAGATATAGAAGCAAAGGTGGAGCGCGACTGGAGAATGTATCCCGAGTTCCCGACCTCAACATCAAACTCGTGGCTGTGAACTATGTTGCCTACTAACTTTTTGTGCTAGGCCGTTCTTATTCACTGGTACAGAGAAGCTCTGCACTGGCGGAGGCCAGTAGAAATCGACGATTTTTACTGGCAAAAATCGTGTTTCGTCTCCGTCGAAGTCACAAGTCGCGGCATTTTTCACGCGCTACGCGGCCGGTGGGATTCGAACCCGCGACCTCTCTCTCTCGCGTACCCATCCCTACCACTGCACCACACTCTCACTTGTGACTATATCCCACTTCGGCTCCCCACCGTATTATAACAAATCTATAGTAAATTGATTGTTTGAGGCACTAAATGAATTCAAATGAAAAAGTTGTCAACTACAAAGTTGAATAACTTTTCGAGATCTACAACTTTCATGTAAAGTGTTTCTCCATCCGAGGCTTTTATCAAAAAGTCAAATTTTAAATTTCAAACTTTAACCGTAATTTACATCAACAAGATGATTTCAAATGAAAAAATTTTCAAATAAAAAGTTTCATAACTTTTCGAGATCTATAACTTTTATTTAGACAGTTTTTTCATACGAGGTCATTTGCAAAACTCAAAAAATTAAAATTCAGATTATTTCTACAGGCGGGTCACTTAAGGAACCGCTACTAAAAATCGATTTCTAGTGGCGGTTCCTTAAATGACCCGTTTGTAAAAATGGCGCTGATTTCTAGTGGCGAACGTCAAGCGAAACCGTCAGTAAAAAAAATACATGACCTCACTATAGAGCTCTTGTCTGTTTCGAGTATCCCTATTTCTGTTTGTCTGTAATGTTTGCCTTGCTATCTTCCTCTAAGTCAGATACTAGAGTAGCTTGGTGGTAGTCTGATCCTGTCCTATCTGATCTTTTGTTGAAACAAACTCTGTATTTCCGTTTGCTGAAATAGAAATGGGACACGCCTCGTTCCTAAAAAAAATGTAATCCGTAAGCATTAACTATAATCCCACCCAGGAGGCCAGGATTGTGTCGTCGTATGTACATAAATATAGTATTCAAACATCCAGGCGCACAGCAATTGTTTGATCCTAAATTGTACCGGAATGCCTCCCTAGCCTCCGGATGACAGATGCTCCGCGATGACGTGGAGTGTATACCACAGCTGCTTCAAATTAATAATTTACAATGTAATAAACTGTAGCATATAGCAGTGGATGCATCGCAATTGCAGCAGCAGCACGGTAATCTAGATACAGAGAGCGACAGTGGAACAGGCGCTTGGGATTTGTGGAGAACAGCCGCTTGGTTCAGTTCAGCGGTAGTACACCTAGTTGGCAGGCCGACCATGCATGAATCGACCCTTGGATTGGGCGCCGATCGATATGAATGGCTTTCTCCATCTGCAATTCAACATCCGCGAAATTTTACATGGAATAGACTATAGATAGACGAGTCTGGCTCTGTTCGTTAAAGCTGAAAACCGCTGAAAATAAGCGCTGATGCTGATTTCTTATGAGAGAAAAATACTGTAGAAGGATTGAAAAATAAGCGGTTTTAAGCTCAAACTAACAGAGCGAGAAGTCTCTCCATACATCGACGTCCACGCTCCTGGGGGAAATTAAAGGCGAGGGGGCAGTTTTCCAGGAAATTTTCGCGGTCCGGCGAGAGCGCGTAGGCAGCAGGCACGGGCACGCATGGTGGCCTCACGACAGGTGTCCACTTTCCTAGCAGCGACATGAGAAGAGAAGGCACGCAACAGTGTAGGCGGAGTTTGGCAGCAGCTTCCCGTCGCCGTCGTCGCCCGCGTCACCGCGTTGGTATAGGAAAAGGAAAAGGCAGAGGGGAGCATCGCATCGCATCGCATCGTAGGCGCGCGACACTTTGTTGCATGTCCTGGCTGCTGCTCCTGTGTTCGGCGACGGCCCACGCGGCGCATACTACCGCGTCCGACGCGGCCGGAAAATTCCTCGCCGCCGATGCATGCCCGTGCCCTTGTGCCTTTGCGCCAGTAGGAGTCATAGAAAAACGGGGCCATACTACCAATGGATCAGTGGAGTAGTAGACCGGCTCTCGAAAAGGACAAATTACATGGCAATGGCGAGCCTCCCTGGAAAGCGCACTCTACGCGCGCTGTTCCTCAATCATCATTGTATGCTATTAGCTCGATCGTACTCCTACACTGCACTGCGAGTGTAGTTATTAGCAAAGCTCCAATCCAATGGGGTTGTACCTACACACCACGAAATATTTGCCACGAGTTGTTGTCCTGCCACCTTGGACCTTGATATGACATGACACCTACGATACGGCCGGCGATCGATTTATCGGAGCTTCTGTTAGCCATGTGACTATAAATGTGAGAAACGATGAGTGGTACGGTGTGTCCGATCCGGGCGTTTTGGGTTCCATGGACCACGAATTTGCATATGTACTACAGTTTCTGCCGCTTCAATTATTTCTCTATTTGTCATCTCGAAGAACTTGAAGACAATAATAGAGCTGAGCGAGGCAACACCAAATAAATATACAGTCAAAACCCGCTTAATAGCGCTCAAAATATATATGAACACACCGTCATCAATTATTTATAGACGGCCATATCATGAACCCCTACGTACGTTTCTATATATACTAATTGTAGCTAACTGTATAACCATTCCTACGTGTATATACGTGTAGATCCAGTCACGAAAAGTAGTCTTTTAACGGGGAAGGAAGAGGCAGGAAAGCCGCGTTGATGATGTAAGGAGCAAGCACACCTTTCAGACTTGGAAAAATTTTAGTTGATCATCCATTATTCCCCTTCGTGCGTCTTTTCTTGTTCTGCTACCATGCAGTTGCTCTCCACCCACCCAACAAACCAAATTAAAGCCTAGCCATGCATGTCCCTGTCCTTGTTCTTCCAAGCCATTTTGTTTTTAACTTTTATTTAAGCAGTGCTAGAAAAACGTAAACGCTTCTATCACAGTGGCCTGTGGGGTCCTGATTCAATTAAAAAAATTGGCGCATGTGCTTTAATTGATGCTAGGCTTATCCTATGTCGCCACCCCCTGTCACCTATCAACCACGGGCTATAAGGTAGTATTGTACCTCACTCATAAGATCTTCTGCTCATCGTGAAGATGTGGACTATGAAGTATATAATTGGATTATTGCTGTACATGTTTTCCCCTAGGTAGATATCAGTAGTAATCTACTTTTTGATAATGTAGATCGTTCAGATTCCGGTTAGAAAAAAAATAATTGACTACTCTGTGCTGCGCTGCATCCGTCCGTGACGGCAGCATACAGGCCCAGGCTCTGCAGATGCAGGATGAGTCAAAAAGGCCCACACGCCAGCAGAGAAGTTGTATACACTCGTACATACAACCAAACAATATCTCAGTTTTCTTTCATCCGCTCATGTAACCTCACCAAATAGCGTCTCTTTTTTAAGTATTGTTCCAATCAATTTACATCGTCTCATTCATGTATACGATGAAACCTCCATCCCTAAACCAAACACACCCTTGGACTCTTCGTGCAAAGATTCTTTTATCGTTTTCTCTGACAAACAAAATTGAATCAAGCCATAGTATACTGTGCAAGTATTATTCTACTACTTTGCCATCATACGTATAATTGAACCCTAGTCGTCGACCGCCGTGTGATGGATCAGTTTCTATTAGGCGCACCATAAATAGGCAGGATAACCAAATCATGGCCACAAACCATGCATGCATGTACCGATCCTCACAACAGTACGCGCAGGTTTTCATTCCGATCGTTTTGAAGAGGCACACTCTCTCTCCTCCACCCGGCCCTCCCTAACAACACAGTACGTCAGGCGTTCGTCATCCCGCTGACGTCACGTCCTCCTCTCTCATCAACGCGCGTAATGGTCCCAGCGATATACTGTATACTCCTACTTATCATCGTCTGCTGGCTTCCACGTTGCTTCGCCAATGGTGAGCAAGCTACTAGCAGATGGAGGTCTGACTTCACCGGCTCACCGCTCCTAGTTAACTTGGACCACTCGTTTTTATTATATTTATTTATCCCTCCGGAAACAGCTACTACTACTCGTCAAGCTCACCTCACCGAGATACTACAAAAGCATTTTTTTTTTAGTAAGCACTAATATGCCAATTCCACAAGAAAAGGCGATTAGGAGATGTGATATGATGGTGAGAATGAGACAAAAGGTGGTAACTTTAATGAGTTCTCTGATTCAAAAAAGAGTGTGAACGCAACTCTTTCTTTCATGGTCTGTTTAGGATTACTTGAGCCCCCCGAAATTCTAGCTAGCTAGATTCCTATACTGCTGGCAACATTACTCAAAGTTGCTAAAAAGAAATATTTTGTGCGTTCCCTAGGTTTAGTATTTTTTTCAATCCTTGCAGATAGCAGATCCAAGGAATTATTAAATACACTGATACTATGACAACATACACATATAGAAGCTCAGCAAAAGAAATGCCAGAGAGAGAGAGCATGATTGAGGTAGCTACAAGCCCTAAAACTAAATAAAAATAAAGCTTATGGTATCAACGGCAACACGACGGCGCTGATCATATCATCTCTACACAACAGGAAAATCAAAATAAAATCCATGCATGCATGTGCGCACCTGAGCTTTAGCTTAACGACGACATTTATGCATTATATACTAGTGTGTCAAACTGTCAATTGCCACAACTTCAACTGGAAGTTTGTACTTCAATCGTACGTCCACTGGATCGATGACTGTACAATAGAATGCAAACATTGGATACTATTTATATAACTATAACTATAACAACAATGTGCTTAGTTAGTTCCTGTTACTTCAAGCTGCAAATGGACAGGTTTGAATCAGTCGCCATCTAGGCACATGCAACTGGCCTTTAAAAATTAAAATCAAATGTCCAAGATCAGTTTAGCTAGCGAATAATTTTTTTGGCTGTGTTGAGAAAGTGTCTTGTACAATGGACATGTGCGCACAGGTTTTGTTCTCCCCGGTTTTCCGTTGGCGGTTTTCCCTTCCTGTCTGTGGATTCCTCCTATCATTGTCTGGACCTCAGCCTCTGGTACACGTTGCACAATCAACATTTGCATCATAAATTAGTACAAAATATATGAAGTTCTAATTTTAACGATGCATGTGTGTCATGTCCCATTGTTGCCCATATAAAAACAGAGTCAAGACGTCTCTACTATAACATGTACAGCTGTTACTACATATATATACTGCACTCGATCAGAAGCATCAAACTATCTGAAATTGTTGCATATATATGCAGCTAGCTACATATATAGTAGCATTTAGGAGCCAAATAAAGAAGAAGAAGAAGACGTGTAAATGGGAAAAACTAACTGCAGCTGCCTCAGGTTTCAACTGATTTTTCATACCTGCAAGCATACTTTTCAATGTGAAACAGCGCGGAAAAGGACTAGCTTCAGGACCTTACACTGAAAACACAAGAATGAAACAAACATAGAAAAGACAGGTGCAGCTAGCGAGAGTGCCCGCACCAAGCATGCAGGGAAAGCGATCGATGCGTTTGGAGCTAGTAGTATATATAGAAAAAAAAGTTTTCTTTGCTTCATTGCCAATGTGAACTAGACAAGACACATGACAAGGCCATAGCATCATAGGCTTTAATCGATCGACTTTGTTGAGACGTGGCCAGGTGTCATACAGCAATTACACATCACACAGGAAGTATGTACACATGATATGATGTGTCGTGTGTATAGGTGTATTCGCTGCCGTTCAAATTGCAAGTTGTTTTTAGCTCTGTTGTCTAATGTTGGCAAGTTTATAGAGTGTATATTAACACATATATTAATATAGAACATATTATCAAAATACATTTCATGGTGTGTAAGAAATCTGAATTTAGCGTGATGTCTTAGATGCTTGTGCATTTTTCTATAAATTTGATCAAAACTTGAAAAGTTTGAATTAGCTCCGAAAGGTATGACGATTTACAAATGGGAATGGAGTGGCTATGCACTAAGTTTTCTAGCTTGCTTGCTATATTCAAGATTTCAAAGAGGGAGGAGGAGAACTACAACTACAACTACTTTGAGACTGGTCGTCGATCGGCAAGCTTGACCTCAAGAAACACCAAGTTGAGTAGTGTGTAGATGCATATGTAGAGGAGATTGGCTTTTGTTTATTTTAAATTCATTTTAATAATCCTTGGAGTCACCTATATATATGTACACCATCAGTAGTTTACAGTCCACATATTATTTATTCTGTGTGCACATGAGTGCATATCGAGAGTAAATTTTAAACCGTGCCTTTTTCTAATTATTAACAATTGAAAAAATGACAAGGTAGATGCAAGACAATAATGTATACTAGTATCTCCATGTAGTAATAGCAAATGCAAAAAATAAGAAAAGCACCGTATAGCACTACATCCAAAAACCCAAGAAACCGATAGACAGAATTCGATCGTCTCGTCGTCATACTCATAATGCTAATATATCAAATACTATATTGCTAGCTAGCTTCAGTACGTAGTAGCTAGCATCTTGCAACTTTTGGGGTCCCGTTGCCGTCATGACGCACCAACACCTGGGTTCCCACTGTGATCCCGACCTCTCGCAGCATCTTGTGCTTGTGTTGTGCCGCAACAAAACACAACCGAACTAGAGCATGCATCGCCACGAGCCATCATCAGGTGCAGGCGTGGGTGAATTCCGAGCAAGACGAAGCGTCCACGAAGCAAAGCTGTGTTGTCCCGACTCACCCCGAGTACGTGTTCCGTGTTCCGTGTTCCCAATCCGACATGGCCCAATGAGGGCCCAGTCGCCACTCCGCTCACCGGTCAGCTTCCTGTTAGTTCCCTCGGCTCAGGCTCACCTCGCCGGGACGCGTTTCGTCCCTCTTTAAAAGGGCTGCGCCGATGGAGCTCCCCCTGCCTGCCCTTCCAGTAGTCACTCATCAGTCATCACCCTCCCCTCTCGACCACCTCCGCGTACCTTGCTCGCTCTCCATACCTCGACGGCCGGCGGCCCATATAATAACAATAGGGAGAGGGCATTCGATCTAGCTCATGGCGACGACGGAGATGGAGACGATGGGCGTCGTCGACGGCGGCAACAGCAACAGCAACAATGGCAGCTGCGGCGGGCTGGTGGTGACGGAGCTGAGCCACATCAAGGAGCTGGTGAGGCAGCTGGAGCTGCACCTCGGCGGCTCCTCGCACGACCTCTGCAAGCACCTCACCTCGCAGATCTCCTCCATCACCGAGCGCTCCATCAGCCTGCTCATCACCACCTCCACCTCCAACCTCGACCGCCGGAGGAAGCGCCCCGCGGATGCCGGCCTCGCCTCGCCGCTCTCGGCGGCCACGCCCACCAGCGACGTCACCGACGGGCCCTTCAAGAGCACCAAGAAGAGGAAGGTGATGGAGCAGCGGAGGCAGAGGGTGCGCTCGACCGGCGGCGAGAACCCGGTCGACGACGGCCATAGCTGGAGGAAGTACGGCCAGAAGGAGATCCTCGGAGCCAAGCACCCAAGGTATGGCATAGGGCCATGGCAGCCACACCCTGCTTCTCACTCAAACATGCATGTTCTTTATTTGGCTTTTTCTTTAATTTTCAGAGCCCAAGCAATCTGTTTGTGTTCTGCACGTGTGTTTGTGTGTGTTCCTTCCTCCCAAGTCCCAACTCCCAAAGTGGGATCGAAATCATTTGCGCTGCGCCTGCCTTTTGGGTTCGGATGCTTGTGTGCCTGCCCTGTCCTTTCTGAAAGTTGTAGCCTTTGCTGTGTTCTTGCATGATTGGCCTCCACTTGGCACAAAAGGCCATTGGATTTGGATTGCAACAGTGCGCTGCCATATTTCCTTGCTGCCACGAATTCACAATCAAAATATCTCCTTTTCTGGAGCCGTGGTGGCTTATCTCCGCCGTTTTCGCAGGGGCTACTACCGCTGCACGCACCGGCCCTCGCAGGGTTGCCAGGCGACGAAGCAAGTGCAGCGCACCGACGAGGATCCGACGCTGTACGACGTCATCTACCACGGCGACCACACCTGCGTCGCCCACACGCCGCCGGCGGCGGCGGCGCACAACCCGGACGCGGACGCCCACCTGCAGAGCCTGAGCGCCGGCCTCACGGTGAAGACCGAGGGCCTGCCGGACCCGACGCCGCCGCCGCAGCAGCAGGGCTGCTGCTGGAGCGCCGCCACGCCCTTGCACCTCTCCGCCTCCGCCTCCACGCCCACGTCGGGGAACTGGCCGGGCGTCTCGCCGGCGACCTCGGACTCCAACCACGTCGTCGCCTCCTACCTGGCGCCGTTCGACGATGCCGAGTGGCGTGGCCACGCCGAATTCCAGGAGGTGGTGTCCGCGCTCGTGGCCGCCAGCGCGCTGCCGCCGCCGCCGCCGCCGCCGCCCCCGCCCGCCGTGGACAGCTTGGACGACCTCCTCCTCATGGACATAGACGACTTCGAGAGCTACTTCGCGTGATCAATGGTAGGAAATCGAAGCAGCTGATGTGGTGTGAGTGTGTGACCGAGCAGCCCTCTGCATCTTGGAACAGAACAGAGGAGGGAAAGAGAAGAGCACCAGACAGAGCTCTGCTTCCTGGGGTCCGTCCATGCAGATGCAGGCGTAGTAGTATCACCCTAGAGTAGATAGTATTGTGCTTCCTTTTATTAGTTTTACTTTTACCCCTCTTCTTTGTTAATCTTTTGCCTCTTCTGAGGCCTGAGGGTGCTGTGTTTGTATTATTATTAGTATTGATTTTTTATGCCAAGGGAAAAATAAGATCCTTCGAGCCATCTAAGAATTCTATTTATTTCACCTCAAGTATCGGTAATTTTGTTCTTGTTCTACACTCTTTACATATACTACATATATAAATGTATATGTGTTTTCAGATCACAAATACATTTGAGCTTCTTTTTTTTTGTATCGTTGGGATCGGCGACTGGTGCCCTTTCCGGGTTGAAGATGAAGCTGGATGCCTTTGTTTCGTCTTAGCAGGCTAATGCTTTTGTATCGTTGGGTAGTACTATCACTGGTGTGCAAGCGTTGCTAGCGTGCATTTGTTCCTGTGTGAACAGTTGCGTGAATATGTTTGTCTGGTGTTTGTGTCGAGGAGGTCTGGTGGGTCCAAACACTTTCAAATACTGCTTGTAATTTCGTTGTCTTGGTAATGAAATTTGGTTTTACCAGTGTGAAAAAAATTTAAGCTTTTTGTTTGTGCGTGTGCACGGGTAGTTCGGAATTGATAATAACAAGATAATTTGTCATTTGCCAACATTGAACCTGAATACAGACCATACTTTGTCCTTGTAATAATAATAAAAATAAATATGTAAAATATCTCCACCTTTATTTTTTTTTTCAAAAGGTCTCAGCTCGGTAGCGTGGGACTGAACTTGATCACGATGATACACCAAACTCGTAAGCATCGCCTCTGCGCCTGGAATCAAAGCGCTTCCAGTTCCAGGAGCTGAGCTGTGCTGTGCAACTGATTGCTGTCCCATGCTTCCCTCTGCTAGGTGCATGTGTCAAACATGCTTAGCTGCTGTGGCCTTGTGGCACTAATCCACATCAACAAATGCACCCACGGAACTATTTGCGCTATGTAGAAAGCTGTTTTACATCCGGTGTACTCTTACCTAATCTTCCAAGATCACCTCTTTGATCAAGATTAATCCATGAACAAAAGTATGAACTTTCTTCTTCTTCTTCTTCTTCTTCTTCTTCTAGAGAGAGAGAATAATGAATATGAGCCCATCAATCACCATAATTCTAAACGTGTTCCCTTGAGCCGAACAGCTCTGTCATTCTCAGACACGACCAGGGGGAGAATTGGACTGGGCAAATGCGTCTCACTGTCATCATAAACATCAAATGAATATGGCAGATTAGTTGTCTGGTCTGGGAAAGTTCCACAGATCTAATAAGCATATCTTCTCAAAGCGATAAAGCTAATAAAAACGTCCAGGACACGTCTGAAGTCCATGCTTCAAACACTGCTACTGGTAAAAAATACCGGGTCAATATAAACAAGAACCACAAAAGGCTGGAGGAGTCCTCATCACTAGTGCAATTCACTTCCTGTCGCCGTCCAGAAAGCAGGAGAGCGCATGGGTTCACATTTGATTTGGAGCCTCCTCAGTTTTCAATCCTCAGTCCTTCAGTTCGCCGATGCAGAAATCCTCGATGATGTCAAATACTCTTGTCCCGTGCTGCGGGCTGAAAACGCGTGGAGGTAAAAGTTTATCTAAACACATTGAAAAATGAAAGTGGCGGATGACTTGTGAAGAAAAACAATAGCAAAAGGAAACGAATTTTCCTTTCAGAAAAGGACAGGATAAGCACAATCCCCCATCAAAGAAGTTGTTTTACAGTTTCAATGATTCTTCAGCATCTATCGTCACATCAGGATTTTGTTATTTCGTTAATGAACTTGCGGACGTGCTCATGTAATACTTTGAGGGCTGAAAGCGTGTAAACTGTACAGGTGTGACATTTCTCTTGGACATAAAAGATGGAAGGTAATGCAGTTGAGCAATCAAGGTTGTGAAGAAAAGGAATAGCAAATCAGAAGAGTTTTTCAAGACAAGGAATGGATATAAGAAATATTCACATCGATATTATTTAAGAGTTTTTAACGATTCACAGCATCTTATCTGCATGTTGTCAATTATTCCATGATCTTATTGGCGTGCTCATGTATATATTTAATGTTTCATTCTCATAGCAACAATCACATGGACATGGACATGGACATCAATGTTAATGAATGTTTTGAAGCCTACAGGTTCAGGGCTGAGCACACACAGTTCAGTTACACAACATCAATCAATATATATGAAACTTCACAACAAAGGAAATTATTGTTCAACATCACTGAAATATACAAGCAATAGAAAACTATTAACCATCTCTACTTTATTGCCGCAAACAGTAAATGGGAAATAATATTTATGAATTGCAAAGTTATCTAATTATCTATTTGAAAACTCAGCCTTTGTGATACAAATGTCCAAAACTCTAGAGTATAGACCACCTTTTAAAATTTAAAATGATCATCAAACTCTTATGGTTGTTCGGATGAAGCGTATTTGAATTCAGTTAAGATGGAATGCGCTTTATTGAGAGTTGAGAGGTCAAGAAAATGATTTTAGTTTGATCATTATCTAATATTCTGACAAAGAAATATCTTATTTGGAGAAATTAGGTGTCATTTATCATTTTATTAATTATTCTGTAAAACAATACGAAATACTTCTCCATCAAGCTCGCTGTTTTGGATTTCTGGAAGACAAGGGATCCTTATCCGGGTTTTATGCCTACCTAATAAACAACTAGTTTGTTGAATAGCATACTTTAAACCTAATTTTAAGGAATCTAACCACCTAGCGAAATTTAAATAAAATATATGCTGAACAGTAAATTCTAATAATTTTGAACGAGTATATATTAGGTGGCAAAAGAAAAAAAGCATGTTTTGTGAGCAATGGCCGCAGAATGCAGAGCAAACAATCGAGGATAAGTGACAGACCCAAAAAATCCCTCTGTTGAATCATCTCCAGCATTGTTCAAGATGGCATCACCACCTGGGTGTTCCTCCACGTATGAAGTGACGTCATAAACCTGGATAATCAGAAAATTGAATCATAATACATGAAATTCCAAGCATTTTTTTAATTTCCTAATTTAATTTGAAGGTGGATGAAATTTAGTTGGCGAAGTGGTGGATCATTTTCTTAACCTTATCTTTGATTATTATCCAACAATCATTCCTTGTGTTGTGAGTTGATACCTCTTTCTTTGTATAGCTTCTAGATCCCTGAATGGGGAATGGCAGAAAGCGACGAATGAGAATGATGTTAAGTTAGACGTCTGAATGGGGAATGGCAAAAAGCAATGAATGAGAATGATGTTATGGCAGTGGCACATCTGAATGTGCATTTTAGTCTCTGCATAACCTATGTTAGCCTTGCCTTTCAGTCAACAAGTCGTTTCTCAGATTCATAAAGCACAATCTAAAGCAACTGCTTGATCATAAGTTAGTTAGACGTGCATGCATTACCGAAATGAGGATGTTAAAGTATTCAACGATAAAAGATCGCATTCACCTTCCCACTGCCTAATGGATGCACTCCATTTCCTTTGCCTGCAATATGTAATATATAACTATAGTCAATGGCAAAATGTCTACGGTTGATTCTCAAGTGATACAACTTTTACCTTTCCTGTTAGACCTTGGGATAACAAACAGGGCGCCCAGTACAAGCACAGCAAGCAAGACGTAGATCAGAATTGCCATCGTACACCTCAGAGATCACTGTACCTGGTGCTAACTGAAATAATGTTCAGAGAAAGAAACCGGACTTTAGTACCTGGGTTCCATCAGTATCGCTCACAGCAAACAATAGGCATCGATCAAACATAACAAGAACCAAGCATAATTAGAGAAAGATGTATATATCTGTGTGACTGTATCTACAGAATGCAACTGAATCTACAGACTAGTCAACTCTCAAACAGACGCACGAAAGAACAATTAAGGGCCCAAGCCACATATCTAAATCTAATGAGTAACGACGAAGGTGACGCAAAAGCTAAAGCCACATATCTATGAGATAATACGCTAGAGAAAATTGTAAAAGATCACGTCGGCCCGCGTCAGGATCAGGATATACGCGAATCTGGTATTCTATTTCGGAACAGATCTTGCAAAGATAAACGCGTTCAGCACGGTATCTTCCGATGATTCCAACGCGGATTTCTCAAAGACCGAATCATTGCCACTAATCCTACCCTGAAATCGGCGAATCTTGCAAGAAATTTTGGTTGACTCGAAGTGAGAGAGGGATCCCAAATCCCCCAGCGGCCCAGCCCGTCAGGCGTCAGGTCACCAACACCCACCTATTCGTATGCTCTGCATAGACCCCATGAACGGGAAGGTATACATAGGATTTAGCCCTGAATGCAACAATTGAAGGGAATGCAGCTGCCCTGCCCGACAAGCAGAAGCGTACCTGGAAAGAACAAAGCAGAGCACAGCAGCAGTAAGTGACTTAGACCCTCTCCAAGTGAGTAAAGTACAACAGCGGCACAGCAATGGACAATGGCGGCCTTCGCAGCGAACGAACAGAATCTGTGCCTAGCCATCGTTTATAGAATATTCGCTGGCGATGGCCTGTGCTGCCAATTAGGCCATTTGCCATGGCCCATGGCAAGAACTGCTAAAAGAAAACCCCGGCAGAACCGGACAAAAAGAGGGAGGGAATCAGCAAATGAGTCCCGTTGTTTCACAGACATGGTTTTGGGTTCCTTCTGAATCCGGTTTTTGTTACCTCTGCAGATCTCCGGCCCAAGCGTGCTGGTCACAAGAGCCAATCTCGAGTTTCTAGAGTGATCATATGAGTAGGTTTAAGGGAGTGTATTCATAGGACGAGGAAATATTTAAAAGAGAAAATTATTTTCTTGGCCCTGAAAAAATTCGACTTAGTTTTTTAGCCCTGTTTTCATCGAACTTTGTTATTTGGCTTTAAAACGAAATTCGCTTAGTTTTTTTTGACCCTTCCAGCCAGACCAAAATACTTCAAAAAATCATAACTTTTCAATATGATATCGGATGAAGAAGATTTTTATATGAAAATTTAGATCTCGACGAAATCTATAACTTTATAGTCTTAAGTTTTTTCATTTGAAGAAGTTCATATACTCAAAAAGTTAACATATTATTTTAATGTTTTTTAGCATCTGAATTTTCTCAAATGAAAAAACTTAAAACTATAAAGTTGTAGATCTCATCGAGATCTAAATTTTGATATAAAAATCTTCTTCTTCCGATATCGTATTGAAGAGTTATGATTTTTTAAGTATTTTAGTATGGCTAAAAGGGCCAAGAAACTAAACGAATTTCGTTTTAGTGCTAAATAATAAATTTCGATGAAAACAGGACAAAAAACTAAGTCAAACTTTTTTTAGGCCAAGCAAATAATTTCCTCTATTTAAAAACGTAGGTTTGAGTAGGTGCGTTGGTGAATATATGTGCATTGTGAGTATATACATTATGCTTATTCTTTTTTAAAAAAAAAACAGGCTATGGGTTTTCTGTATCATCAGGATGCATATTCTATTTGGGCTTGCCTGACTTTTGGCTAGCGCGATATGAAGTTTCTCTCCTTCTTTAGCATTAAAAGTTTTAGACTATATATTTTTCTTAAAAAGGGTTGAACTTATACACTGCCAATGCGACACTAATATCAAACCCCTACTGTTTTTCTTTCTCCCTTCCTCTCTTTAGGTCGAGTGACCAATGCTCTCGTGTCCAAACTGTGTAAAGTGATGTATAATAAAGGACAATTGTCCAAAGCTAGTGACCCAATTCTTGATAAATGATAATGTGTTTGAATTGGAAAAAAAGAGAAAAGAGATGGGTTGGTTCTGTCTTTGTTTTGGTGATAAAGATATTGAGCGAGCCCCCGTCCCTTCCGCGCGCCACACGCCAGGGCCTGCAGCCCAATACAGCGACGCTCATGACGAACAAAAGGCGGATGCCCACATCGATTCCTCCAACATTGCCATTTCCACACCATAACTCCCCATCCGCCAATATGTGCCCTAGCTGCTTGCTGCCGTTTTGTCCACCCGCACTCCCTCCCCCCTCCCTTCCCCTCCACGACCTTCCCATCGACCTACCTCCTGCTCCCCTGCAGGAGACAAGGATGGCCGTGCTGGCTCCGACCAGGAAGGTTCGTCCTTCTCTAGATTTGAACCACCCTCCTCCTCCTCCCCCTCTGATCTGACGAACGTGTCAGTGCCTAGATTCGAACGAGCTCTGGGGTCCTGTTCCCTCCTCCGGTCCTCCCTGTGTCGAGCTTGAAGGTGATGGGCCAGGGATAGAGTAGCCTGCGCCTCGAACCTATCCCCTTGTTGTATGTATGTCCTTACTGTTTCTCCATGTTGCAATGGAGTTTTTGGGATGTTGCAATGGATGCTTTTCGAATGTTGCAACGGGACTTTTGGGTTATTGCAATAGATGATTTTCGAATGTTTCCACTTCCATGTTTCATGTTTGATTTTGCTTTGTTGCGGTACTACTGTTTGAGATGTTGCAGTACATAATTGTGATGTTCTAGTACATATTTTTCAATGTTACAGTACATAGTTTTGCGATATTGTTGTATTTTATATTCCGATGTTGCACGACATAGTTTTTCACATGTTTACGATGTCGCACTTGAAGTGTTTCGTGCTCTTTGGGACATGGGTGCAGTGGGGGAACGGGTTGAAAGGTCCTTGTTTGGTTTTGGTAATTGACTGACAACTTAAGTGGACTAATATGTGTTTAAGTGTTGATTACACAGGTGATTAATCCACAGGTACATGTGTGTGAGCATCTATGCCATGGAGGTGAAAATGGGTTGGAGATGATGCTTAGCTCACACATATGGAGATGAAGGAGCTGAACGCATGAGACATGACATGGAGTCATGTGGCTAGGTGGAGAAGATCAAGACGAGGCTTCGCGTCGACGGACCGGTTGCAAGTGTGAAGGGCAAGTCGGGTGATGGCTTAGCGCCGATGGACCAACGCAACGGTAAAGAGCAAGCAAGTCAAGGATCGATGAACCAAAAGCCACGTGATGATATGAAGTGGATCATTTCATTCATGAGGTGTTGGTGCATGTGTTGCATTGGCATCGATGGTGTCGGAGACGGTGATGAAGACGGTGATCGAAATGGAAAGCGCAAGGCAAAGGTATAACCTAAGGCATTTTTATTTCACCGGTCTAAGGTTGAGTAGAGAAGTGCTTGACCGGATTTAGGATAGATGGCCGTACTATCAAGAGGGGCAAACTTGTTTGCATATCGGTCATCTAGTGCCACTTGAGCGATCTAACTTGCATACGTTGCTAGGATCGAGTGGCGTGGTGAAAAGAGTGAAAAATCCTTTGAAAAATGTTTGTGAAAAGCTAACACACATGCACATGAGGTGTACACTTGGTGATGTTAGCACACTTGCAAAGGTGGTGAAGTTTGGAGTTGAGAGGAGCTCAAAAAGAGCGTCGAACGCTAAGGCCAGGGGGCGTCGGACCATGGGTTCGGTCCGACGGCCTGCCCTTGTCTTCTGTGCTGTGGTGCGAGCGTCGGATGCTGTCTGCAGTGACAGCGTCGGACCATCCTCGTGCGTCCGACGGTGTTTGGCCTGTGAGCGTCGGACGCTGAAGTATGTGGGCGTCGGACTTTTGTCTAAGCGTCCGACGGTGCAGATCGTGCGAGGGCTGACACGTGGCGAGCTCTGAGAGCGTCGGACTCTTGGGTTTAGTCCGACGGCGAGCGTCGGACGACCGTCCGACGGTTTTCAGCGCTCGGGGAGCTCTCTGGAAGCGTCGGACCGTGGAGTTCGTTGGTCCGACGGTGTTCCGTCCGACGGTGAGCTGAGGCGCAGGAAGTTAGCCGTTGTGATCCAACGTTCGACTTCAAATGGCTAGTAACACGTGGCGGCTATCGGGAGCGTCGGACCGTGGACATTGGTCCGACAGTGGCGCGGCTGAGCGTCCGACGCTCAGTCCGACGGCCGGTTTGAGAGGGCAACGACTCTATTCGTTTGAGGGCTATAAATCCAAGCACTTGGCGGCCTTGGCCGATAAGCTGAGCACCCTTGGGCCTGTGTGGCTTATGTAGGTGTGCTTGGAAGCCCTCCCACTCACTCACTTGCTTAGTGCACATCCGATTGATTGATAGTGAGTGATTCTAGTGCGTTGCATTGTGAGATTGCATCGAGTGGCACTAGGTGATCGTGTTGCAAGCCGGTGGTGCTTGTTACTCTTGGAGGTTGCCACCTCCTAGACGGCTTGGTGGCTTGTGGCTCCGTGAAGCAAGCAAGAAGATTGTGCTTTAGCTCCGGAGAAGCTTTGTGAGGGGTTGGAGCTCACCCCGCGGGAGATCGCAAAGAGCATCGCTAGTAGAGCGAGACGTGAAGAGCGACAAGTGGTCCGGCCGAGTCAAATGCTAGAGCTTGTGGTAAGCACTCCACGTGAGAGAGTGTGACTTGCGGGTCACCACTAGCAAGAGGACCGGCGGCAACCTTGGAGCTTGTCTCAACGGAGGACGTAGCTTGTGGCGACAAGTGAACCTCCGGAAAATAAATCACCGCGTCAACATCTTCCCATCCTTCGCGGTGGTTTGCTCCCTTCTACACAAGTTATTCGCATTGTGCATTACTTTACTTGTGTAGTTGTAGTTGCTCTTGTGAGACCGGTTAGCTTGTGTAGCTTGCCACTCACCTTCTTAGCTTGTGTAGCTTAGAAGTAGTTCTCACTTAGTTTGTGTAGCTAAAGTGAGTTGCGCTCTTTGATTTGGATTGTGTATCCTTATCATTGAGCAAGTAGTGAGCTTAGGTGCTTAGTGCGCTTTTTGCTTGCTAGTTGATAGGAGTTTCCCCGGTGCTTAAAGTACTAGCGCTTAGGTTTGTTTGATCTTGCGCTAGAACGGTTTAGGGAAGCTCAAGCTAGACTTGTACCTTTACTTCTCGCTAGGATCTTTGGCAAGGTGTTTAGAGTCTTAGTTAGAGGGGTGAATTGTCGCTAGAACCGATTAGGTTTTATTCCGCTACGATTAGTTGTTATAGAGGACTATTCACCCCCCTCTAGTCCGCCATCTCGACCCTACACGGGTGCATTAGGGAACAGGGACAGGGGCATGGTGGGAGAACAGAGAATAGGGGTGCGGATGGAAGCAATTCCATCTCGTGCTGTTTTGATCCACTTTCTATTCGCATTGCGGGGGCGGGGAGGGTTTCAAAAGGGTCATGATGTCTAGACGCATGTCATGCGCCGGACGTCCAGGTGCCAGGATAATCGTTGTTTTGGAGTATAAGATCGTCTAATTCCTTGTTTGGATGGAAAGGTTGGAACCATTTGACGTTTCTACTTGGTACGAGATAAAATTTATGGAATAGACAGACGTATGCTTTCACCATTAGAAAGAATATCAATTGGGCCTACATGTCAATCAGGACCTTAGCTATCATCCGGTGTAGAATGATTGGGCCCACATGCCAATCAGGACTTTAGTTATCATCCGATGTAGATCGATTAGGCCCACATGCCAATCAGGACTTTAGCTGTCATCAGGTGTAATTTTTCCTTAGTTTCAGTCACATGGCCGTACCTTCTTTCTTCGTCGAGGAATGACGTTCCCTTGCTCTCCATTGCCATCCACTACTACACAAGCCGCACATTTTTCTACGTGGCAATCATGCACTTCGCAGCTGTGGAGATTCCAACCCGTAACCTTACCCTTGAGGTACTCCCTGTAACAAATCCACTCAACACTCACTTCTGTCTATATCGGATATTCTTTCTTCTCATATTATGTGGAACCAAATTTGAAATGAGTGTTTAAGAGTCTAAACAAATTCAAGAATGTATGTCTGTGCGACCAGACGCGATGATGAAACTTTTCATCAACATGCCCGTCACCTCATGAGGACCAGACAACGGGACAACCGGACGTTGGGGAAGGAGCGTTTCATTGGTCTGCAGGGAGGTTCCAGAACGACGCAGAAGCGACCGAACGCGTTTGATGCTCTGGACCAGACTCGGTGGAGCATCCGATGTGAAGAAGAGCGCCGACCGTTGTGAGTGAATGGACGCATCCAGTGTGTTCTAAAAAAAGCTGGGATTGATTCCAACAGCTAGTTCTCACATTTGGGGCTATAAATACCACACCAACAAGCCAAAACATTAGTGGAAAAGTGAGAGAAGGGTACATATCTAAAGTACCTTATTTGGTTTCGGACAACTTTGAAGTGTCCTTGATGTGCTCGTCCAGTGGACTGGCCTTCTGGAGAGTGAAATTATGTGGGAACCAGTCAACACCATGCGCACTGCCTTTCCGGACTTCCAGCTTGAGGTCAAGCTACTTTCTGATGGAGGGAGAGATGTTATGGTGGGCCAAGTCTACCGAAGGAGGCTAAGCAACCGTGGCTGAGCCAGCGCACGTAGGGTCTGCGCAAGCTGTGCGCGGTCACAACACCCATGGTAGCGCCTGCTCCCTAGTTTCTAGGACGTACGGTCATTTTAGTTTGAGAAGTTTGTTAAGCATTAGTCTGAGTTTGTGAGTGGTTATAAAGCCTAAACACTGGATAATTATCAGTCTAGCTCCAGATTGAGATTCAATCTCTACCGCACCTCTCTCTGTTCGTCTGCTGCTTGTGTCGCTAGCCTCCAGGACGGTGACATCTGCCACGCCGCCGCTGGGATCCCAAGCCCTGCCTCCCACTAGCCACGACTATTTCCTCCGCAATTTATCAAGCTTCAAGACATTGCTTATCAAATTCCATGTTGTTGATGCGGATTCTGGACAACACACCAGCAGGTGCTAAATCGCACGTGTTGTGCAGGGAAGCAAAACAGAGCAAAATTGCACACCCGTGAAAACAGGCTTGGCTGGGTTTCAAACTAGGCTGGGCCGACTTTTCCGGCCTGGACGGGTTTGAAAATAGGCTGAGCTGACTTTTCCGGCTTGGCCGATTCTGAGAACTGGCTGAACCGACTTCCTCGGTGATGCCGGGGAAGCTAGGGTTTGAGGTATTTGGTCGTCGGGACGACCGGTAACTAAGCAGAGGACGTTGATGGTCGATGTAGCGCCCGTCCTTCTCGGATCCATCGGAGAGGTGCACGCGGAGGCTGCCCTAGGAACCGCGGAGGCTGCCTAGAGCGCCGACTAAACTCGCGGAGAGTCGAGCCGAACAGCAAGATGGGGGTGAACCACCGAAAAGCCTACATGGTAGATGTATTTTTACGATTGGATGGTTAAGATTTTAATCGGCTATGATCCTCTCATATATATATATATATATATATATATATATATATATATATATATATATATATATATATATATATATATGTATGTATGTGTATATATATATATATGTATGTATGTATATATATATATATGTATGTATGTATGTATATATGTATGTATATATATATATATATATATATATATATATATATATATATATATGTGGGTGGCTTTATCCCAGTAGAAAACACGTATTAGGGTAGATCTCCAAGTTTCCCACGTCAAAACATTGCCAAAAACCGATCTAATCTATTAATCGGCTCGGACTCGACCAAACTCGGCCAAGCTGGGTCCAAACCCGGCCAAGCCGGGTTTCACGGGGCCTCTGGGGGCGCCACGTGGCAGACTGCTGGAGGCTGGCGCAGGCAGTATGGAAACCCGGCTTAATCGGCCGGTTTTCTCGACTTATCCAGATGTGGGCGCCAACACATGTGTTTTAAAAAAATTATTGACTTACAAATTTTATTTTTTTAATAGAAAAGACCATGAGGGAGTTCCCCATGGTTCAAGGCTTTTTTATATAAAAGTAAAACAAAAGAAGTACATAGATACTTACAAAGAGGGGGGAGGGAGAGGAAGAAGGGAGAGTTACAAGCATGGTAAGCAGCAAAAAATTACAGCACAACAGATTATCCATGGATCCTAGAAAAGACAACAAATTTTATTATCTATGGATCCTAGAAAGACAACCACGTTGCTAGTATTGCTAATAATTCATCTATCAGAAAAAACCAAAAAGGTTGTCTCAATAGTACTTCCTCCGTTCTAATTTATAAGTCATTTTACCTTTTTAACCCTAAATTTGACCACTCGTCTTATTAAAAAATTTGTGCAAAATATGATACTTTTTATTATGATCTGTTTTATTAATAAAAGTTCTTCAAGAATAAGTTAAATTTAACCCTTTTTGCGTAATTTTTTTAAATAATACGACTGGTCAAACTTAGTATTGAAAAAGTTAGATGACCTGTAATTTGAGACGGACCAAGTACTTTTTTTTTTGTCTCTTGTACCCAGGTTATTTAGTATATTTTTTTTTCTTGTCTTGAGTATCCAGGTTAGTCTAAAATCTGAGAGGTGCTCTAATGGCCTCTCATCTTTTGCTCTTTCGTGTTCGAGTGGCAGCTATTACTTATTTAGGTGTGAGGGAGGGGTGAGGGTAGGCACTTTGTTTGTTGTATGTATTCCCAGGTGACTTGTTCACGGAATTATCTAGTTCTGATGTCACGGAATCGCTTGTTGCCGAAGGAGAACATGTCACTCAAATCACAAGGTTCAGGGCCAGCGTTTCAAAATCTCCGACGACATTTAACTTGTTTGTGCCAACGACGCCAGCTCCAAAACACAAATCATTAGTGGAAACATCGAAGCCGAATTGCGGGATGAAGGAGCACCATTGGCTGCAAAGTGGTATCCGACCAGGTCAGGGTGTACAAATTGTAGCTTTCCTATGCAGAGAAGGGGCACCACGTGGCAAACTACTGCAGGCCGGCGCAGGGGGTAAACCCGGCCTAGCCGGGTTGGAAACCCGGCTTGGCCGGTTTTCTCGACTTGTCCAGATGTGGGCGTCAACATATGCCCCTCTGTTTTCAGACAAATCAATATGTATGAACCTGAAAACATATGAAACCAAACAGCAATGATACTTAACCCAACGACTGTTTAGCGACTAAAGGCGATGTAAACACCGGCCATTCTTGTTCTAAGGGCGATATATGTACCGGCCATTGTTTGGAGAACACTTAGTCTTCTTGCTAAACACTTGGAAAGTATTTTTTTCAAATACCTCTCATTAATTGCTCTTGAGAGACAATCACCTTGCAACGTCTCTAGCATATAGGAATTTTCCGCATATCACCTTGACCACTTTATAAGGATCTTTCCAATTAGGCGACCACTTGCCGAACTTATTGCTCTCCATTCCAATTGGTATTATTGTTTTCCATACTAATTCTTCAACTTGAAACGACTTGATCTTCACTTTCTTATTATAAGCTCTAACTACTCGGGCTTTATCCTTCTCTATCTCCTTCAGAGCCATTAATCATTTGCCAGTCATCAATATTATCCATCATCAAATCATGATACATAACGGCAGACAAGTCATCTTGCTTAGCGAGCCGATATGCATTTAAATTCACCTTGACGGGTAATACAGCTTCTTGTCCATATACTAGTTCAAAAGGAGTCACTTTTGTAGCACTATGACAAGATATACGATGAGCCCAAAGAGCTTCCGGTAATACCTTGTGCCATCTTCTTGATTGTCCTCGATTTTCCTTTTAATAAGCTTGATCAAGGTTTTGTTACTAGACTCAGCCTGGCCATTGGCTTGAACATAGTATGGACATGAATTGAGCAATTTAATATTATATGATTTGATAAATTCTCGCACCTTTTTTGATATAAAAGACTTCCCTTGATCAGTAGTTAAAGTTTGAGGAATGCCGAACCTATGTATAATATGCTCAGTAACAAACTCAATCACCTCCTTATGTGTCATATTCTTCAAAGGCACCGCTTTAGTCCACTTAGTAAAATAATTCGTGGCCACCAACACGAAACAATGTCCTTTTGAAAAAGAGGATGAATTTGACCAATAAAATCTAGCCCCCAACCATGAAAAGGACACAGTTTGATTATAGAATGAAACATTGCAACAAGCACCAGCTGAATATTACCAAACCGTTGACACTCTTCGCATCCTTTGTAGTAGCGAAAACATTCGGCTATCGTACTAGTCAATAAAAACTAGCCCTTCTCAAAAGCCACTTCTTCTTAAGAGCCGATTGATGCGTACCACAACTTCCTTCATGGACTTCTCCCATAGCCACTTTGGCTTCGTTAGGTCCCAAACACTTGAGCAATAAATCATCGGTGGTTCTCCGATAAAGCTCATCATTATGCAAAGTGAATTTAAATACAGTCCACCTAAATACTTTTATCGGCTTTAGCACTGGGATCTCGTAAAAATTTTAACAGAGGAATCGTCCAATCACTCAAATCGGCCTGGTCATCAATTTAGCAAGCTTCTGGTTCACTAGAAGCGAAGCCGCAAAATCCTGGCTGGGCTGGCTTCTGTACCCGGCCTGGCCGGTACCTGGCCAGAGCCGGCCTGGCCACCTCTCCCAGGCCTGGCCGGGTTTGGTCCAAATCCGGCCTGGCCGACTTCCAGACCCGGCTGGGCCGGTTTTCACGTGCCTGCACAGAAACCTAAGAAAACACTTTGCACCGGCTTTAAATTTTTACACCCACCAACGTCAAAGCCTGATGCTCGTTGAGCTAACATGTTGGCTCTTGAATTTTCATGTCTCGGTATATATCAAATTTTAAATTCGGTGAAAGATGCAATTAAATCAAGACAAGTACCAAGATGAGCATTAAGTGCTTCTCCTAAACATTGACATTCACCAGAAATTTGTTGCACAACTAATAAAGAGTCACCATAAGCCTCAACATGTTTTACTCTCATGGAATTTAACATCTCCAAGCCGCAATAAAGAGCTAAATATTCGGCTTGATTATTAGTGCAATAGGTTTCTAATCGATTTGACACATCCATCTCAACACCATGTGGTGAAATAATAACAATACCAACACCTTGGCCTTGTTTGTAAACCGATCCATCAAAATAAAGTTCCATAGAGTAAAAGTTATGTAATTGATCTTATCTCCTAAATCAATTGCATGATCAATAATGAAATCAACAAGTACTTGACCTTTCATGGCTCTCAAAGGCTCAAAAGTCAAGTCATATTCAATTAATGCATATGCCCATTTACCGATCATCCCACTAAGAATTGGCCGATATAACATATGTTTAATTATATTGGCTTGGCAAGAAACAATACGTGTACTAGGTAACAAATAATGTCTCATCTTAGTACAAGCAAAATATAACGATAAGCATAGTTTTTCAATATGGATATACCTTGTCTCGGGATCAAAAAGACGACAACCAATATAAGCAATAACAGATTTCTTGCCATCACCCTCTTGAGTCAACACCGCACCAATTATTTTTTCTTCGGCTGCAATATATAATTTAAAAGGAACCCCTCTCTTCGGAGCACGAAGAACCGGTGGCTTGACAAGTATTCCTTTATTTTCTCAAATGCTTCTTGTTGCTTTGTCCCCCAACCAAATTCACTCTCATCTTTCAATCTCAATATGGGGGTGAAAGGAATAACTTTCCTGGACAAGTTGGCTATAAACCTCCTCAAGTACTTCACCTTTCTAAGAAACTTTTGTAAGTATTTCTTACACGTAGGCGCCTGAACTTGCTTGATGCTCCCTATTCTCTTAGGATCAACTTCTATGCCTTTCTCATGAATAATAAATCCCAAAAACTTGCCCGCCGATACACCAAAAGCACACTTGAGCGGATTCATCTTTAAACCATACTGACGCATCCTCTCAAAAGCAAGACGCAAATCGGTCAAATGAGAATTATTGACAGCCGATTTGATCAGAATGTCATCAATATAAACCTCCATGATTATGCCAATTAAATCATGAAAGATCAAATTCATAGCGCGCTGGTAAGTAACACCGGCATTCTTTTATTCCAAATGTCATGACAATCCACTCAAATAATCCAACAAAGACAGGACAAACAAAGGCCGTTTTGGACGTATCCTCTTCGGCCATAGATATTTAATTGTAACCAGCGTTACTATCAAGAAAGCTAATAATTTTATATCCTGAAGCATCATTAATAAGCATATCGGATATAGACATAGGATATTCATCTTTTGGAGTGACTCTATTTAAATCTCTAAAATCAATGCAAACTCTAATGTTGCCCAATCCTTTCATTTTAACGGGCATAATATTAGAGATCCACTCCGCATATCTGCATGGACGAATAAATCCTGCTTCCAACAACCGATTAATTTCTTCTTTAAGTGCAGTCATAAATTTTAGCATGAAAGAAGAGAGGACATTGCTTAGAAGGCCGGAATCCAGGCTTAATGGGAAGCCGATCCTCAACAAGCTCTTGGCTCAATCCGGGCATCTCATTATAGCTCCATGAAAAGCAATCAACATATTCTTTCAAAAGCGCGATTAATTCATCTTTATAATCGGCTTTCAAATTTTTATTAATGAACGTCGGCCTTATTGTAGAACCATCTCCAATGTCAACTTCTTTCAAAGGGATGGTCGACGTGAAACCTTGGCCCAACTTATTGAGCTCATCAAAATCATCAATTGTATCACATAAATCGGTCATAGGAGCCCGATATTGATCAACACCATGTTTCAACCATTCAATATTAGAATCCATTGCAAAAAATTAATTACACGATGATATTGAGCCGATTATCAATTAACTTCAACGACACAGACACAAATCCTTCCTTATTGACGCTAATAAACTCAACGCCAGATAAGTCGTGACCAGATAAGCAAGCAATACCATCGTGCCCCCGAGCGAAGGAGCATCAGCCGTAGCAACGGCGGTCGATTCATCAGCATGAACAACCTCAACTTGATCTCCCACCTATTGAATTAAAATTTGATGCAAACTGGATGGAACGCAATGATTGACATGAATCCAATCGTGACCAACAATGAGATTATAGCTACCTTGTACCTCTGCGACGAAGAAAGCGGTCATCAACGTCTTGCTGTCGATGGTCAACTCCATCGTTGCTACGTCTAAAGCTGGAATTGGCTTGCCGTCTCCAACTCTGATGATCATCATGTTGGTCTTCACTAACTCCCCCTCTGTGCCACCGAGCTTTTTGTAGAGGGGAATACGACATCAATTGACAATCGTGCCGCTATCCACTAACATTTGACGAACCGGCGTGCCATTGATGTGTCCTTTGATATGTAGTGGCCGAAGGTGATTAACAGAATCCTCCGGCTTCTTGAACATGCCATCCTCAGTGGCAAAGCAAAACTGAGCCGTCATCGAACCTTCATCTTCATCGATTACATAGTAATCGAAAGACAAGTAGACGACATTAAGTTCAGCACGCAGCGGCGTCGGCTCGTAATCCAGCATCTCCTCATCCTCTTATGCGTCCCTGGAACTCAAAACAGTAGTGAAAATAGCTGCGGTGGCCGATTCCAACGAACCGGCGTCGACAGCGGCAACGGGGGACGTAACCGCGAAACCCGGCCTCGCCGACTTGGACCCGGCCTGTCCGGCTTCGGGCAAACCCAGCCTGGCCGGCTTCTGAGAAACCCGGCTGGGCGGGCTGGCTCTGACGCGGCCTGGCCGGTTTCTACCTTCTGCTGTGGTGCTGACCTTTGGTAGCTCCTTCTGTCCAGCGATCCTCTCTGCAGATTTTGCGAAGCATGTTGGATTACTTTCTTTCTGTGTTTGCAGAAAAATTAGATATACAACATTGAAGATCTCTTCCTTCATTTTCTCCAATTTCTCCCGGTTAGGTGTGAGGGACGGGTGAGGGTAGGCACTTTGTCTGTTGTATGTATTCCCAGGTGACTTGTTCACGGAATTATCTAGTTCTGATGTCACGGAATCGCTTGTTGCCGAAGAAGACCATGTCACTCAAATCACAAGGTTCTGGGCGAGCGTTTCAAAATCTCCGACGACATTTAACTTGTTTGTGCCAACGACGCTAGCTCCGAAACACAAATCATTAGTGGAAATATCGAAGCCGAATTGCGGGATGAAGGAGCACCATTGGCTGCAAATGGTATCTGACCAGGTCAGGGTGTACAAATTGTAGCTTTCCTATGCAGAGAAGGAGCGCTGTGCTGTTTGTCCTATTATGTAGGAGTATATGGCAGAGCACTGTAACATCTATATATGGTCACGCAGCTGTACATATCTGTATATGCTCACCCAAGTGTTTTTTTTTAACAGGGAAACTTCCCATTTTCATTACTAGAACAGAAATATAGTGACAGAGGGTTAAGACTTATTTAGACAGGAGAGACAGACTGCGCACGCTCTGCAGCGTGAGAGAAGTTTATCTTGAACAGACTACACGCTTGCACCACGCAAAGGAAACCTGAACCTAACAGCATGAGTTTAACCTCCATCGCAGAAGGAACCTAGAACTGAAACCATGCGGATAACCAACAAGTTTGCAAACAACTGCCTGAACTAACAAAAGGCGCTTAGCCACCAGTGACAGAGGACAAAAAAGATTAAAGACTTAACTAGATAACAAATTAGCATCAGCTTAAATCATCGCTTTCTTTCCAGCCAAGCCAACATGGCCCTCCAAAGCAAGACCTCAAGACCCAGAAATTCAACCACCAGAGAGCTTGAGGTCGCCATTCTTCACATCTTGACCTGCTCTACATCATGGATTGGTATCATCATCATCGCACTCAGTTGCATTCCTCTTCCCCTGATTGTTGGCTAGTAAGCTTTTCGCCACCTGCAACATTATGTTGACGCCGTCCTGCAAAGCTTTCCTGTTGACTTCCTTGAATAATCCTGCCCAAAAAAAATCATTAGAGCTCTTGCATGACAGATAATCTCTTGTGGGTTTTTTATCAACTTTTTATCAAAACAAGATTTGTTTCTAACTTTCCAGATTGCCCAGCATAGAGCCCCCACTCCCCAAACATGAGCCTATTTTTCTCTACGTAGCCATTTCTCTAACCACCTCCAGCAATGGTCAAAATTATTAGGAACATCAGGAGCTCCGAAACATTCAGCTATACAAGCCCAAACAATCCTAGCAACTGAACATCTGAAAGTAAATGATCAATATTTTCATTTTGAGGGCAAAAGAAACAATCGGCTGCCTTTCCAGTTCCTTTTTATCACTTAGTCAACAGTGCGCCATTATACATGAGCCATAAAAAAAATTTTATTTTAGGTGGAACTATCCCTTTCCAGATGTTTCTGTGATGATTGCCATCATCATCTTCAGCTAACGCATTGTACATGGATTTGACAGTAAAGTTTCCTCCTTTATCTAATTTCCATGACATTCTATCAGCTCTTTTAGTACATGATCCCAAATTTTATCCCAAATGTCCTTCATTTCAAGAAGCAACCACCATCTAAAGGACATTTGAACTTTCTCTGATTGGACATTAGCTACGGTCACATTTTTCTGCTCACACAAAACATACAGTTCAGGGATAAGGGTATGTAAGGACTTATCAAAGACCCAAGGATCTTCCCAGAATCTGGTGCTCTCGCAATTTGCAATAGAGACACTCCTACCTTGTAAAACCTTGTAAATATAGTCCTTTGACCTTAAGAAAGTCAGGCCACATTGGTGAATCATTAATTTTATGCATAACAGTATGAATAGTACCTTTTGAAGGATACCAGACTTTGACAATATCTTGCCAGAGTCCATTCTCATGTTTTAATTTCCACCACCATTTGCTCAACATACTCATATTTTGCCTACTCCCCCTTTATTCTTGCTTTTACAAATTTTTGCCTATCTAATCAGATGGTATTTTCTTTTGGTTCGTCCTCCTTGCGAAAAAAGGTCTCTTGATTTTGTCATTGCATTTAATAGTTGTTTTTGGCAAGAGATACACAAACATGTGATGTATTGGTGAATTATTGAGACTACCACAAATCAAGGTTGCTCTTCCTACCATAGTCATGGTCCCCCTTCCAAACATCTAATCACTTATTACTTTTTTTCTATCAAAGGGAGCCAATCAATCAGGTGTAGCCTACTTGAGCTAATAGGGACCCCCAGACATTTCACTTGAAAGACTTCTAAATCATTAATCATCAATATCTCACTTTCGTTGAAAGACTTCCAATCGACAATTAAAAACATCTACATATTTAATCCCCCAGATTTTCTCATCATTAATCATCAATATCTCAATTTTGTTGAAATTGATTTTAATCTTTATAGGAGCTCATACACGTATAACAACAATTTCATGTTCTTTGCTCCCTCTAGATCATGTTGGAGACATAGTATGGTGTCATCCGCATACTGCGGAATGGCCACCCCTCCAGGAATAATATGTGAAGCTAGACTGGTAAATAGATTGTTACTTTGGGCCTTCAAGACCATTCTTGTCAAATAGTCAGCAGCAAAATTAAATAGGATTGGGGATAGAGGGTCACCCTGTCTCACTCTCTTATAGCTTTTTATATAAGAGCCACGAGAATTATTGGCTTTGATGCTCACAATGCCCCAGAAACTACTTGCTAAATCCACTCACACTATTTAGAACCGAAGTCTCCCATATGCATACACTCAAATAATAACTTCCAACAAACTTTTTCGTAAGCCTTTTCAAAATCAATCTTGAAAAGAACCCCGATCTCCGTTCTATTTTTAGTTTCACGTAAAATTGAAGGCACATTATTCTAGATGTGATATGTCATCCTTTCATGAAGGCAGCTTGAGTCTCACGAATAAGCTTATCAACATATGACTCAATTCTGATGGTCAACACTTTTGTTATCAATTTGTACATATAGTTAAGAAGGAATATCGGTCTATATTGTTGGATTTTTGAAGCATCTTTAACTTTTCGCAACATGGTGATGGTACATAATAGAGACAACTAATATCACCTTGCTATCATGAAAGTCACTGAATAACTCAATAATACCATTCTTAACAATATTCCAGCAACATTGATAGAATTCAATGAAATCTTACCGGATTCAAGTGCTTTATTTTTTTTAATTTGAAATAAAACAGTTTTTATCTCATCTTTAGAGAAGGATTGACATAGATGGTTATTGTCACTTATACTAAGCTTTTCACAATCCTCTCGCAGGGATGTGTCAACGTTGATATCATGAACAGGAGCAGGGCCAAAAGGCTCTTTGTAGTACTCTATAGTATGATTTAACATGTTTTCATCACCCTCAATCAGTTCCCCATCATTTTCTAAGATCAAGATAGTGTTATTTCTTCTTCTACAATTACTGCACTTATGAAAATGACTTGTGTTTAGATCACCTGTAAGTAGCTAGTTCTCGTATTGCACCAATATGTTTCTTCTTGGTGAAGGAGCTCTAAATTTTCAGTAAGGAGGGCTACTTTTTATCAACTTGAAAGGGCTATAAGCCCAGATTTTCCTCAATTTCCTCTAGTTCACACAAGTCTTATTGTATCTGCATTCTTTTCTTTCTAAGGTCACCTTGAAGATTGAAGCCCCAACTTAAAAGTAATGCTTAATCAGCTTAAGCTTTTGCTGAAATTTATCTATTGAAGCTTTAGCATTGCAATGTTTGTTCCAAATATTCTCAACACCTTGAATGAATTCAGAATTTTCAGTCCAGCTTAAATCACTTTTGAATTGGATATGATTTAATTTTTTTATTATGTCTAAAGAAGAGTATAAGTAGATTATGATTAGATATCTCCCTTGGGAAAATGTTAACAACAGCTTGGGGGAAATGTCTTCCCAATCATCATTAGATACTAGGATTCTATCAAGCTTTTCCAAGGTGGGTAGGCCGTGATTATTGGACCAAGTGAAAAGTACCCCACTCATAACAATTTCTCTAAGACCATAAAAGATAATCAAAGAATTGAACATGTTGCTATGCCTATGAACACCAGTATTGGTGCTTCTTTCTTTTTCATATCTAATAATATTGATCCCCCAATGAGGATGGGGTCTTGATTAGTCGAAAAGAAGCTGGATAGCTCAGACAAGAAAGGGATCTTCCCTTCATCAAGAGCATCTCCATAAACAATGATGAGATTTCATTTTACTTTTATTTTCTTATCCCAAAGATTAAATTGAATCATATATTCACCTTGTTTGAATGGGCCAACATCATCAAACTCAATTCTTGTACCAACTAGGATACTACCAGATTTTCCTTTTGAAGGGTTAAATAACCATTGTAACCCAATGAAGCCAATGAAGTGAAAGTGGTGTCGATAGATGAGAGATTTTAAGAAAGTAGAGGTTCCTTTCTTTTGATACCCCTACATTCCATATGTGTCCTTGTACACTCATTAATATTTTTTCTTTGTTTCCTTTTTAGGCAAGCTAGAACTTCCTCTACTTTCTTGCCTTTTCTTTTGATAGGAGTAACCTTAGGGGCTTTACTTCAATGGCAAAACATATTCTTGACGTTGATAATTCCTGGACACCAGGGAAACAAAATGGGTGTGTACATGGAGCCTGTTTATGATGAATTGATCAGTGCTTGGAATGAAGGCGTATGGACTTACGACCGAGCTACAAAGAAGAACTTCAGAATGTATGTTTGGTACCAGTACTCCATGCATGACTTCCTGGCGTATGGGATATTCCCCGGCTGGTGTGTCCATGGGAAGTTTCCATGCCCGGTATGCAAGGCAACTCTAGAGTTCATCTGGTTGAAGATGGGTGGCAAGTTCTCGTCGTTCAACAAGCATTGACAGTTCCTCCCTCTTGACCATCCATTTAGAGAAGACACCAAGAACTTCACGAAAGGTGTCAAGGTGACCGACCCTAATCCTCAGAAGATGATTGGTGCCCAGGTTCATGCTCAGATAGATGCTCTCGTGGTCTAGGTGCAGAAAGATAATCCAAAGAAAGATTTCTTTGTGGGCTATGGTGTGGAACATATGTGGACTCATAAGTCAGGATTGGAGAGGCTTCCCTATTTTGATGACCTTCTCCTTCCACATACCATAGATGTAATGCACAATGAGAAGAATGTCGCCGAAGCACTTTGGGCAACACTCATGGACATTCCTGACAAGACAAAGGACAACCCTAAGGCCAGAGTAGACCTGGCAACACTATGCGACAGACCAAAGCTACAGATGCTACCTCCAAGAGACGGCAAACCATGGAAAAGGCCTAAGGCCGATTACATCTTGCAAAAGAAGCACAGGACGGAAGCGATACAATGGATGCAAACGTTAATGTTTCCTGATGGGTATGCAGCGAATCTGAGGAGGGGAGCGAATCGAGATACTGGCAGAGTCTTAGGGATGAAGAGTCATGACTTCCACATATGGATTGAGCAGCTTCTTCTGTCGATGGTTCGAGGATACGTCCCTGAGCATGTCTAGAAGGTGCTGGCAGAGTTGAGCTTTTTCTTTCACCAGTTTTGTGCCAAGGATATATCTCTAAAAGTGGTTGAGGAGTTGAAAAAAACGGCACCCGAGTTGCTCTGTAAGTTAGAGAAGATCTTTTCACTTAGCTTTTTCTTGTCGATGTAGCATTTGATTTTGCACCTCCCGAACGAGGTACGAATGTGGGGGCCTGTGCAGTACCATTAGTGCTATCCAATCGAGAGATGCCTAAAGACTACTCGCCAGAAATGTGAAAACAAAGGCAGGATTGAGGCTTCCATAGCAAAGGCATTCATTTGTGAGGAGGTGTCAAACTTCACAACATCATACTATTGATTTCTTTTGAGATTAACTATCACTAATTTGATCTTCTGATGGCTTGTAGGTGACTCCAAACTGGTGCGCCACCCACCCCGACTGTTGGGCAGCTATGGTGGACAAATGGTTGGACGTGGACTGGCAGAAAGTGCACCAGGAGAAAAGCGAGCAGCATGCTGATGCCACGTGTACCTCACCATCAGGGCAGCGCAGCCTTAGCAAATATGCCAAGGCATATGTAAGTCTCCACCATTTGTCTAATCTAGCCGCGCTCAATTCTTCATGATTTCTAACCACATGTTGTCTTTCTCGTAGTCGACGGCGCACGGTGGCCAGCTAATTGGCCAACTCACGGCGTATACTCTGGCCCACATGGGCTCGGCAAAGTCCAACATCCAGTACAACCCGGATGTGGGCCCAGAGGTGTACACCAACTCCAGCGTCCACACCCGCCTCACTGTATACATGGAGGCGGCAAGGTCTGTCAACGGGCCGGACTACGATCCGAGGACTGAGGAGCGCCTTGATCCTTAGCCTGTGATGAGGGTGGGGCAAGGCAAGAAGCATGGGCGGTTCTGGCTTGGCGACAGTGTCCTCGACACGGGCTCTACTCCTCCTCTCAACCGCCTCCGAGCAGCGAGCACCGGCTCTAGCGTGCCCATAAGCCAACGGCCAATAGCGGTGGCGGCACTCCAGGTAAGTATTCCAGTTTCATTCGTCATTCATTGACTTTTACATTCCTTAGCTCTGCATTATCGAAACATTGGGGTCAAATGTTGTAGGCCGAGCTGTAGCTACATCGGGCTCAGCAGGAGGCCCAGCTGGCTGAGCGGGAGGCTGAGCGGGTCGAGCGGGAGGCCGAGCGTCAAAGGATACAAGCTTTGGAGGCCCAACGGGAGCATGATCAGCGACAGGTGGCGGATTCGGTCAAGTTCGTGCAACAAATTGGGCAGCAACAAGTTTGGGAGATCCCACAACAACTGCTTGCACCACCACCACCACCACATCGTCCAGATTCTACTCCGGTGAGTATAAGTACAAATGTTTTACTTTCTATGCTAATGCTTAGTGTCAAACCTAGTGATGGTCTTCATGCCGGCTTTGCTGATTTGTGGGCCTTCGGGCCGGATTTGTTCATGTGTCAGCCTTCGTGCCGGAAATGTGGTTGTCGGCCTATGTGCCAACGTTTTTCTTGTAGGTTTTGCAAACCTCACCATATAGGGGAGGTGCTGCCGAATTTTTTAACTTTCTTTTAAACTGCTTACATATTTATCTTGTCAATATCTTACAATCTCTTCTCTTTTGTATAGCATCAATCAGGGGCGGCGTCGAACCAGTATGGAGGGTCGCCGGGGTCACACGTTGGGCCATCCCAACCCTACAGTCGCCGTGAGCCACAAGTGGAGTCGTTTTTTATGTAATAAGCTTGTGAACTTTGAACTTGTGGACTTTGGACTTGTCAACTTGTTGACTTGTGAACTTGTGGACTTGTCGTTTGTAAGATATTGTGGATTATGTGCTTGTCGTAAGAAATTTGGTCGTTTGTTATATAAATGTGGTTTGTGATATATTGCTGTTAAATTAGGGTTTCTGATGTATAAATATGCATTGTTGTTGACATGGAAAATAAAAAAAAAATAGAGGTGGCTTTGCCGAGTGCGTTGACCATGGCACTCGGCAAAGATTATTTTAAAAAAATAAACAAAACAACTTTGCTGAGTGCTGCGCGCTGCGGCACTCGGCAAAGAGGATTTTTTAAAAAAAATGAAAAACAAACTTTGCCGAGTGCTGCACTCGGCAAAGAAAATTGAAAAATAACGGCATGACCATGTGACGGACGGCGTAAAATATTTGCCGAGAGCCCGCACGGCACTCGGCAAAGTGCTCGTGATTCGGCACTCAACAAAGTGTGCTTTTACCGTGAGACTCTTTGACGGAGGGTCTTTACTGAGTGTTGCACTCGACAAAAGCTTTGCCGAGTGCAATATTACCTTTGCCGAGTGTAATAGGCACTCGGCAAACTGCCCAGTTCCTGTAGTGCATTGAGAAAGATGACGGGCGTATAGATGTTTTCACGCTACCTAGTACCATAATAATCAGGATTTTTTCAAATAGCCTTGAATTTTTATACCATAGATATTCGTGACTTGTGAAGAATTATAATTGATTCTTATTTAAGCGGTTCGAAACACGACCTTCTTGACATAATTATCATCTAGTGCTGATGTCACGGAACTGATTGTTGTCCAAGGACAATATGTCAGCGCCCCGGGCCTTTTCCACTCAAATCCTCCGGCGACATACCTTGTTCATGCCAACGCTGCTCCAAAATCCAAATCGGTAGCGGAAACATCGAAGCTGAATTGCGGGATGAAGGTGGCACCATTCGCTGGAAATGATCTCCGACCAGGTCAGGATGTACAAATTGTAGTTTTCCTATACAAAGAACTAGCTGTGTCGTTTGTTTTAATAAGCACTGATTCTGGTGGTTGTGATTCGTTGTGAGACGAAAATGTTGTTCCGTAACTTAAAAATAAGCGTTGATTTCAGCTGATACTCAAGCGAACGTACTAAAAACAAGCGCTGATTACGTATGTGGCAGAGCACTGTGACATCTATATATGGTAGCGCAGCATTCCGTGCATATATATATCTATATATATATATAGTCGTGTACATATATGTATATGCTCACTCAAGCGTTATTCAGCTCCAAAGCGAGACGTGTCAAGAGCAAAAAAAAAATGGTCGCAGTAGACTCTCCCAACCTTAAACTGATGCCGTCCTTTCGGTTTCGCTACCTCCTGCTGTCGACATTATTATTACTGTACTTGTCTCGTTATTCTACCTCAATTTCCTTCGACTTCGATTTCTCCCAACCCGGTAGTTACCACGGCGCGAACTTCAGCTTCGACGGCGATGCATTCTTCGACTCCCAGGTTATCCAGCTGACAAAGAATGACAGGTTCCGAGGCTTGGACAACAGCGTAGGCCGGGCGTCGTACTCTCAGCCTGTGCCCATATGGGACGAGGATTCCGGCGAAGTCGCGAGCTTCACCACCACGTTCTCCATCAGAATCCTCCAAGACAACATAAACAACGCCACCGCCGGCGACGGTATGGCCTTCTTCCTCGGCCATTACCCGTCGAGCACCCCACCGGCGAGCGGCGGCGGTGGTCTCGGTCTCTTTAGCGCAGGCGAAAACAGCACGAACGCGACGGGGGACAATAGGATCGTGGCAGTCGAATTCGACACATTCAAGAACTCAGAATACGACGACATCAGTGACAACCACATAGGAATCGGCATCAACTCCCTCATCTCAAAGGCGTACACGGATACCAGCGTGCCTGGAAAGAACCTGACGTCCGGCCTCGTGATGACCTGCCAGGTGAGCTACAGCAACAGCACGAAGCGTCTCACTGCTGACCTCCAGATTGGCGACGCGACCTACCACGTCGAGACCGGTGCTGACCTCAGGCTACTCTTGCCGAGCACGACGGTAGCAATTGGCTTCTCCGGTGCTACTGGCGCGGCGGTCGAGCTGCACCAGGTACTGGCATGGTCATTTCACTCCACACTGGAGCCACCTGCACCGTCGTCGTCATTTACACCTTCGCGTGCACCTGCACGGTCACCAGCTTCAACTTCACCTTCACCTGATGATGATAATAGTGGCAAACATCGTGGTGGTTTCTTCTCCAAGGTTCCACGGAAGATAGTTGGAGCAGTAATCGGAGTAGTTGTGCTAGCGGTAGCTGCCTTGTGTGCTCTCCTAGCATGTCTGTGGAAGCGGCCGTGTGCAGGAAAGAAGCCAGCATCAAATGACAAATCTGATGATGAGCAACCGGAACCACCAACTAGTGTAGACAAGGCTCCTACTAACATTCCCAGGCCGTTCAGTTACCGTGAGCTGGCCAAGGCCACAAACAACTTTTCAGTGCAAAGTAACAAGCTCGGGGAAGGGGGCTACGCCGTCGTTTACAAGGGCCAGCTGAAGAACCCAGACCGATTTGTAGCCATAAAGAACTTCAAACTAGGAAAATCTGCCACTGACAGGAGGAAGGCATTCGAAGATGAAATCAAGGTGATTAGCCAAGTCAGGCAGAGGCACCTGGTTGAGTTAGTAGGCTGGTGTATTGATGAAGAAAAGGATGTCGTGTCACTTGTTTACGAGCTTGTCTCAGAAGGTAGCCTCCACGAACATTTGCACAAGGGAAGGAGTTGGTTGCCATGGTCCAGAAGGTATGCACACGTACTAGTTTTCTTATCTTATTCTTGAGCTGTCAAAGACAATATTTTTTCTTCTTCCATTTATAGCAGAACTACATATAACCTTTGATTATTCTCCTGTCTTTTAAATGTTCAATCGGAGGTACAACAGTGATTTACCGGTGCTTTTTTGTTGTTGTTGTCTCTTATATATTTAGGTATCAAATTATCCTCGACCTCGGATGTGCTCTGCGGTATCTACATGGAGAATGCACGGGCTGCATCTTACATGGTGACATATCAGCATCTAACATATTGCTTGATTCACAATATGTTGCGAAATTGGCCGACTTCGGGTTGGCAAGGCTGATGGACCACGCGATCGAGCTGATAACGACACGTAATGTAGCTGGAACGCCAGGCTACATAGATCCTGATTTCCTGAAGATTGGGAAGCGGAGCAGGGAGTCAGATGTCTATGGCTTTGGCATTGTTCTACTAGAGACAGTCACCGGCCGGAGCCCTGCTGCTGCTGCCGTAGATCCCACTAGCGTCTCCCCTCTGCTAAAATGGGTATGGAGGATAAAGATCAGCAGCGCAGTCCTTGAAGCAGCGGATCCGAGGCTCATGCATGAGTCTACAAGAGATGAACAAGGGCAGATGGAGCGCGTGATACAGGTCGCACTCTGGTGCGCACACACCGATCCAGCTCAGAGACCATCCATTAAAGAAGCCATGAGGGCCTTGGAGTCCAGGAACGTGGCGATCCCTCCTTTGCCACCGCCGGGATTCATGCCTGGCCCATCAAATCTTGCTGCTGATGACATGTCGTGTGAGACCTCAGCCAGCGTTGTATCATCGGCTGCAAGCCGGGCTTAGTTTTCATCTTGCTTGCATATTTGCTTTCTTAATAATAATCTATCTTAACTCTCACATAGAGTACAAGTTATTTAGTCTGTCTCTGTGCACAACTTTGTTCTTACACCAAATACTAGATATTCCTTATGTTCTCATGTTTATTAAATTGGTGTCCATGTGCCCATTCTTACTTCTTACATGTTTTCTCCCTTATCTAGTTGTCTCCCTTATAGCTAGCCAAACGGGCCGCCCGGCATGGCACGGGCATAGGCACAGCTAGGCACAGCACGGCCAGCTAGCACGGTAGTTAACCGTGCCATGCTTGTTAGTGCCATTGTATCGAAGTACCTGATCAGGCACAACACTATCAGTGCTTAGCCGTGTCATGCCGTGTCCGGCACGCCAGTGGCCGTGTCGGCCTAGGCACTATAGGTAAAAATATGTCAAACTCATCAGAATTTTATACACAATATCAATGATCATCTCAAACTTGAATTCTCAAAGTTAAATACTTGAAAGAACACACATACTCAACAAAAATAATAAAATAACAATATATTAAAAGTTTTAGTGCAATGGTTGCCTCATTGAAAACCTGTCTAGATAAAACTCACCATTGTGAGAAACCATAAACAGGAAAGAAGAGTACAACCTAGCTCTATCAAATTTCATTGTCCTTACGTCAAGTCCGGTCCATAATATTGCAGTCAATTACATAAATGATCAATATAGCTAATCAAGATCTTAAAATGCTTAATCCAGCTCCTTGTCCTCCATATGTTGCATTGGATATCCTTACTTTTGTAGCCTCCCAATATTGGATGCAGGTAAGCATCTCCACCACAAGATAATGAATCAAAAGTGGAGATGTCGGATAGTACACACCCGACAAAGCCACCGTAGCATCATAAAACTCAATGTCTATCTGACCACCTTCAGTTCTAGGATACTGAGCATGGATGAAAGTAGTGAATGGAACCTTGTGAGGAAACAAATGCTTAAGCATTAGATATCTAGAATTCCACCTAACTTCCATATCTAGCCAAAACTTTCTATTCTCAATACCAGTGGCAATGTAATAACTTTTATATACAACAATTCTGTGGTTAGATGAGGTCAAGAAAGATATTGTACTTCTAAATGTTTCGATCAAAGGCTTTAGAGCAGTTAAGGCTTCCTTAACAAGCATGCACAACGCAGATGCAATAACATAGAATTAACTGCACTAGATGGTTCATTAGATGTTTGATCAGAATCATAATCTACAACTTCAATACCAAGATATTTATAGAAAGAAGATGTTGACGGTAGTTATCACCTAATTATTATAAAATCATCAAAATGCTCTGCATAAATGATTAAAAGTGATCACTAATGTAGAACTAGGGTTTAAACTGACAATTTCTAAGTTTTGGTGAATATGTGGTATTAGCAGGATTTAATCAGAAAACATAAGGAAGAACCTATTTGAAAGATGCAATTTCATATCCGTGATGAAACTCAACACAGGAAAGACTCTAGAAGACACAAGGAGACTCCTTGCTGAAGAAACAGGCAAAGGCCAGCCTATGGCCCCACCAGTTAGCCTCCTCCTTCATATGTCGGTTCTCTACGACATTAAAGATTGCATCTACATCGTTGTTCCCAATCGGTTTGATCCGAGTGTCCAGAACTGATGCTCCGCCTTATAAATATGGTATGTGTCTCATTGATCACCTCATCCTGGGTAGAAACCCTTTATGGGATTTAGAGCCAAGCATTCAAGAAAAGATTAATTTTGTAGGCCTATGTGTGAGACCTCAGCCAGCGTTGCATCATTGGCTGCAAGCTGGGCTTAGCTTTCATCTTGCTTGCATATTTGCTTTCTTAAGAATAATCTTTCTTAACTCCCACATAGAGTACAAGTTTAATCTGTCTCTGCACAACTTTATTCTTACACCAAACACTAGATATCCCTTATGTTTCTCATGTTTATTAAATTGGTGTCCATGTGCCTATTCTTCCTTCATACATGTTTTCTCCCTTACAGCTGGCCAAACGGCCGCCTAGCACGGCACGGGTATGGGCACGGTTAGGCATGGCACGGCCAGGCACGACATGGTTAGGCACAGTAGCTAACCGTGCCATGCCTATAAGTACCGTTGTGCCGAAGTACCGGCTCAGGAGCGGTAGTATCAGTGCTTAGCTATGACATGCCGTGCCCAGCACGCCAGTGATCATCTGGCTTAGACACTATAGGTAAAAACATGTCAAATTCATTAGAATTTTATACACAATATCAATGATCATATCAAACTCAAATTCAAGTTAAATACTTTAAATAACACACATACTCAGCAAAGATAACAAAATAACAATTTATTAAGATTTTTCCTGCAATGGCTGCCTCATTACAAATCTATCTATGTAAAACTCACGTTATAAGAAATTAGATCATCCTCATCCTAGGCAGAAACCCTAAGCCTTCTCTTGAAATAAGAAACCCTATATAGAATCAAGAGCCAATCATGCATTCATAAGAGAAGATCTATTTTGTAGTCCTATAGAGATTAGGACTAGTCTGAGGGAGTGTGAGGGAAGAGTTTGGCGGAATGGCTGGCCTGTCGGCAGCCCCTCTATGACTTGTACAAGTTCTTCTGAAGCTTTCTTCTGAAACTAATTTGGTAATCGATTTTTAATTTAACTAAGTAACATTGTTTATATCATGGATTATATGTGGGAACCAAACTCTAATATAGACATAAGTATGTGATGGGTGCAGTGGTAGAAGAGACTACACGTGAGGGTGATGTCGTGGGTTCAAACTTCCGTGGCCGCGAAGCGCGCGATTTTCATGCGAAAAATACCGCGACTTGCGACTTCGACGGAGCAAGTGGGTGACTGACCGGTGGGCCTCTCCTATAATTAAATATTATCTTCTACATATCGCGGCACGGATGGGCCATGTCAATGTCATCCACGACATGCTAGAAGGCTGCCCCGACTCTGCAGAGCTCACTGACAAGAGAGGCAGGAATTTCCTCCATGCTGCCATCGAGCGTGGCCATGGGTGACTCTTGAATGTTGGTCTGTCATTCTCATGCAACAAGGACCACTGTCGAATCTAAAAATTACCTGCACAAATGAATCATTAGATTTTGTTTTATTAAACACCGTAACGTTTCTATTCAACCATATACAATAGCAAAGCATTGCCACTCCTAGCATAATGCGGGATCTAAGCTTGGCATCTATAGCAGACTGCCAAGATCCAAATAAAACCAACGTACTAGAGGAAGGTTGAATTCCAAAAATAATAAATAAAAAATTCCGAATAAATCTAGCCAGATAACAGTCGAAAAAGAGATGTTGATAAATTCCTCCCGGCTACAAGAACAACACTTAGTGCTCCCTTGCCAATTCCTCTTCGCTAAGTTGTCCTTTGTTAGAGTGACACTGCAGTGCTAAAACGACAATAATACTGGGACAGAGGGAGTACTAGGTTATACATTGATCCTACGGAAAATTTACCCTTCTAACTCGCTTTCCAATGGAATCCATCACTTCTGTTTGTCAGCTGAATCGGAACTACCTTGGATACCAGGTCAGTCTAGGAAGCAAAATTATCATAAACCAAGCCCCTCCTGAAAGAGTTGTTAAGTGGTATAGTCCTTAGGATGCTAGCCATAGTAGCATCCTTCTTTCTCACTAGTCTGTAGTGGTTATCAGAACCTAATATTCTTCCCATTCTGTACTTTGAACACTCCCCCCATCCAGGAAGTCACTCTTTACCTTCATAAGTCTAGCCCAAAAGTGAGAATCACCCGGCTTATGTTTTGGTTGAGACAAGGTTTTACCTGACAAGTACTTCTTACGAAGAATACTTTGCCGCAACCCATCCTCATTGATTTGTTTAAACAATCAATTACCTAGTAAGCACTTATTCTGAATATCAAGGTTGAGAATACCTAGCCCACCGTAAGCTTTCGGTGTACGCAAAATACTCCACTTTGCTAAGCTATATTTCTTTTTGTGCTCATCACATTGCAAAACAAGTGCGACTGATAATAATCTAATCTTCGAAGGACCGAATTAATAAGAACTAGTCTTCCTCCAAAAGAGAGTAAGTTGCCTTTCTAGCTGCAAAGTTTTTTCTAGAATTTCTCTTCTATGCACAGCTAATCCTTGTTAGTTAATCTTCTATGGTGCATAGGTATACCTAGATAGTTAAAGGGCGTAGAACCCACTTTATAACCAAATAAGCAAGCATAATCATGTTCCTGCTCCTTTGCAGCCCCATAGCAAAAAAGCTCACTCTTATGAAAATTAATTTTCAACCCCAACAATTGCTCAAAAGTGTTCAGGACAAATTTGAAGTCCCTGGCCTGTAAAATATTATGGTTCATGAAAAGGATGGTGTCATCTGCATATTGTAAGATTGACAATCTATCATCAACAAAATGGGGGACCACATCCTGAAAATTTCCGTTAGCTTTAGCTCTAGAAATTAAGGTTGCTAGCATATCTGCCACTAAGTTAAATAGCTTGGGAGATAGGGGGCCCCCTTGTCTCAACCCTCTTCTAGTTTGAAAGAAATGCCCTATGTCGTCATTTATTTTAATCCCTACGCTCCCCCTTTAACAATCTGATCTATCCAGTTGCACCACTTGGGTGAGAAACCTTTCATCCATAACATTTGTTGCAAGAAAGACCATTTTACCTTAGCATAGGCTTTTTCAAAATCTAGCTTCAAAATTACCCCATCTAATTTTTTCTGATGCATTTTATGGATAGTCTCATGTAGAACAATAACTCCTTCTAAAATATTCATCCCTTTCATAAATGCCGATTGTGAGGGTTGAATTACCTTTTGAGCCACTATTTCTATTCAGTTAGCCAACACCTTAGTAAAAATTTTGAAGCAAACATTTAACATACAAATGCGGCGGAACTGTTGGATTTGTGTTGCTTCTTTCTCCTTTGGTATAAGAATAATTATACCGAAATTAAGACTAAACACAGGTTGGTTACCCTTATGAAACTCACAAAATAGCGGCAAAAGGTCTACTTTTATTACTTCCCAGAAGACTTGATAAAACTCAACCAGGAACTTATGTGGTCCTGAGTCTTTATTATGTTCCATTTGAAAAATAGCCTCTTTGATCTTCTTTTCTGAGAACTACATATTTAATAAGTTGTTCTCAATTTGTGAGACTTGGTTAATATCACTGGTGTAGGACTCGATCATCGAGAAATTATTTCTAGCTGGCTCCCCGAAGAACCCTTTATAATAGTTGGTAATGAATTTCTTATGATTTTCATTGCCAATGATTGTTCCTCTTCTTGTTCTAGACAGAATATCCGTGTTTTCGTGTGTTCCCATTAGCAACGAGATGGAAGTACTTTGTATTACAATTACCCTCCAACAGTATTTTTTGTCTTGGCCCGTTGGTACCACTTGATCTCTCCCTCTCGTAAGAGAGCGGCGAGTCTATCTTTGTAGTAGTTTTTAAGGTCAATTTCACTGTTAGAGAGTGGTTGAGATTCAGCCTTAATATCAAGCTCTTCTGCTTTTTTAATCAAATCTGTTTTTCCTTTTTAAAATTTCCACTAGCATTCTGGGCCCAGACCCTTAGGAACTGTCTAAGCCTGTGGATCTTGTTTTGCCATTTTTGTAACGGAGTTTTTTCTCTAGATTCCTTTTCCAAACATCGGCCACCAACCCATAGAAATCCTCGTGTAACAACCAGTCAAGTTCAAATTTGAAACCTGGTTGTTTATTACCGTGTATGTCATTACCTGTATCTAGAAGCAATGGAGTATGATCTGAAATTTCTCTATTCAACGCTTGTACCGTTGCCAAAGGAAACTTGGTCTCCCATTCTGTGCTTACAAGGATTCGGTCAAGTTCTCATAAGTTGGTGTCACTCTAGAATTGGCCCAAGTAAATTAATTTCTTGTTTGACAAGTCAAGTTCCCTTAGATATAAGCTATCGATGATAACGTTAAATAGGAAGGGCCATCAATTATCAAATCTATCATTGTGTTTCCTGTGAGCTTCTGATGATATTAAAATCACCACCCACCACTATCGGATTTGTCTCCTTAGCACAAGATTGGACCAATTCAGTAAGGACAGATTCTTTAAACAAATCTTGAGCAGCACCACAGACCACAACGAGTGTCCAAATAAATCCATCCGCCTTGTTTTGCGCTCGGAATTTGACATAAAATTCGCCCTCGTCAATACTCCCAATGTCGAAGATCTCCAGATTGATCCCAAGCAGCATAACCCTGGATCTTCCATGTGGTTTAGACCAATGCCAAATATAATCTTACCCGCCACAAATATGCACGGACTATCTTTGATATTTCTTTCTTTCTAGTCTGAAGAAGACCAATAAAGTCTAGCTTCTGTTCTCTAGATAAATCGGATAGAGACCTGAATTTAGCCAAGTTGCTCAAACCTCTGCTATTCCCAAAAATTCCTTTCATTTAGATATAGCTTTGTTATTTATAAGAATCCTCACCTTTGACGTCTTCTTCAACCTAGTTGAAGATTGAGCCTTATTTTTTTTAAAGACAGTCCTGAATTCACAGCTTAGGTGATCATTGTCTTCATAAAAAAAAAAAAAATCCTCCAACAGTTCACCACTTAAGTGACCTAGGTTATAAAACCCAAAAAAAATCATTGTCATCTAGATTATCTACATCGCTACCACGATCAGGCTCAAGGAAAACTTCCTCAAGGGCTGAATAAAGCCCACATTTTCTTTTTCCACATTCTCTAAAACCATAGCAGAATCAGAAACCTCCTGCTTACCAGCCCCAACTGAGACGCCCAGACTAGCAACTTTAGAAGAAATAACGTTTGCAAGTACAGGTGAGGTGATTAAGCCCTTACCTCTCCACCGAAGCCCAGATTCTTCCATGTCGCCCTTCTCTTCGCCTTCTGTATGGAATCCTCATCGCCGAGCATAGCCAGCCAGAGACTCACGCGCTTTGGCAAGATGCGCACTTCCTTGAAGTCCGCTGCTACCTGAAGTGGACCCACCACCTCACCATCACTGGGCGCCAGCACGTCGGAGGGCTGCTGGTCCGGGGGGATAGCCTGCGCCTCCAGCAAGAGCTCCACCTACTAAGAACACGTCAGGGAGGCATCAGCCGCCCCCCACACCTGCTGCCGCTGCGCAGCCCCCCTTCACATCATCAAACTCCTCCCCCCACCAGCAACCAAGTCACCTCCCATGTCCAGCAAGTCATATTCCTCATCCGGAAAAGCCTCCCTCGATATTACACCCAAAACACTTCCTCCCTTCTCCATCAAAAACACACCCACACAATCCAACAACACCTTGTTCACCACCACATCCAGCAAGATACTGGTAACCATGGCATTAAGAGCATGATCTGACAAAGGATTACCGGCAGCAGCCTCCCCAGTGGCCCCCTCCCCGGGAGCGCTATTGTCCTCATCCATGAAAGCCGGCTGGCCAAAATCCACCCCATCCCCATTTTCTTCAAAACCCATCTTCTCCTTTTTTATTTTTAGCTCAAAGTAATGATCTCCAACAACCACACCCATGTTATCAGGAATCAAGGCCGGATCCAAAACTGCCACTACGACGCGCCAAAATCATTATTCCGAGTAGTGACCATGTCTACCACCTGCGTGGATCTAAACATAGTGCCAATCGCCCACAAAATATGTTACTCCCTAAGGTCCGGCCGGATATTGGAGAACCGAAGCCATACCTTGGGCAGGTCCTTCACATGCCACTCCTGAAAATTAAGCCAAGCCCCCCATCACCACTCCATTCACCTTCACATCCGCTCCCCCATAAGCATTGGATCTCTGCAACTCAGACTTAGAAGGCAACTGCACAACAAAAGAGCAATCATCATGCCTTGCCGGTGTCCACCTCCATTTCCCTGCCAGCAGCCGCTGAAGTTGGGCAGCAAGCTGGTCACAAGTGAGAGACCCTCCCACTACTGTCACCAAAGCAGTATTGGAGTCCTTCCTTGGAAGCGGGGCACGTGGGATATGAAAGAAACCCAGGCCGGCCACTGAGTATCCAACTGTGTGCGCCACTAGCTTCGGCATTTTCAACAAGGGGCAACGGTGATTGACATGATCATGCCCATCACAAATGACACAGTAAACTTTAGTGGTACAGTCCGCTGCAAGGTGACCCTTTTATATAAGATCAGATTAAGATAAACTTTATACCAAAATATTGTAGGTTCTGTTTTTATTCAGATGGAACTTGGAATGTTAGGTTGTTGCATTGGTGCAGAGATGGGTCACACAGACAACAAGAACCAAAAACACTCAGGTCCTAAACGGACCAAAGAACATCACCGTTAACCAACATATATAATCTGTCAAGAGCGACAAGCTACTACAAGCAAATCAGCAAATCATGGTAGCTATCACGCCTGAGCGACGAAGAACGTCTAGTTTTCGGGCTAGGTAGAAAAAAACCGTGGAAGATTTAGGAATCTATTGGGGCAAGTATGTCGGTGTGTTGCCGTGGTCTTCTAGCAAGCCTAGAACGCTATCTTTAAACGATAAATAACAACATAGAAAATAGAAAATATTAGAGCAAAAGACATAGTATACAGTACTAAAACTGGCTTGGTCTGGTTTTGATGGCGAAAATTGGCTTGAGACAGTAAAATTTACTATTCATTTCACTACTACAGGTTTGGCAACCACTGCCGGTTCTTTTGAAACCAACATTGATAGAGTATTGCTGCCGGTTCGTGTCTCTGGCTTCAGCTGGCAATGATAGGACAACCGGCAATGGTAGCCATAGTACTATCACTTCCAGTTAGTATACAATATAGCTAGACGAACTTCTGGAAAGTCTTTCAAGGATTCGCCCTGCTGTTACTTACACTGGAACGGGTGGGAGGCTGTTAGTGACTCACTTGAGAAACCTTTGAAATTCGCCATGATTTTGTCTCGGAGATTCTCTGATAAGTATATGGAGCTTGGCTTCAGTATGGAGTACCACGCCAGGACATCTCCCTAGGCTGCTATGACAAATGATTAGGCGAGGATAGCATTGTTGCCTCCTGCAGGATGGAGAGATTCTCCAATAAGTATATGGAGCTTGGCTTCAGTATGGAGTACCACGCCAGGGCATCTCCCTAGGCTGCTATGACAAATGATTAGGCGAGAATAGCGTTGTTGCCTCCTGCAGAGGCCACCTCGGTGAAGGGTCAAGATAGTGGACCAGAGGGGGTGAATAGTCTTTTTTGAAAACTAATCGCAGCGGAAATAGACCTATTCGGTTTTAGCAAGACTATACTCCTTTAACTGGACACTAAGCACCTCGCAAAGATCCTATCTTAGAAAATAACAAGAGGTGCTAGTCTAGCTTTGGGCTTCCCTAATCAATTCCAACATAAGGTCACACAAACCAAGTAGTACTTCAAGCACGAGAGGTCTACACACTAGTGAAGTAAAAGAGCACTAAGCACTTAAGCTCACTAAATGCTCAACGACATGGATACATAATCTAAATCAAGGAGCACAACTCACTTAGCTACACAAGCTAAGTAAGAATAATACTTCTAAGCTACACAATCTAAAAAGATGACCGGCAAGCTACATAAGCTAACTAAGTCACAAGAGCAATTACACAAGTAAAGGAATGAACAATAAGAACACTTGTTTATAAAGGAGCAAACCACCGTGAAGGATGGTGTAGAAGTTGACGTGGTGATTTTTGCCTGCAGGTTTACTTGTTGCCACAAGCTACGTCCTCCGTTGAGACAAACTCCAACATTGCCGCTGATCCTCCAGATAGAGGTAACCCATCACAAATCATCACTCCCGTGTTGAGTGCTCATCGGTCATGAAACGTTCTTATGCACAGAGCCAGAATGAATTATTCTCAGAGTCAAATAATAACAATAGTAATAAAAAAGCCTCGCCGATAGGTTGGTTACAGAGTTAATTATAGAGTTATAGTGTTCATTTTACTCCTCACGAGTCTGACAGTAATAAAAAAACGAGAAAGCTATAGGTTGCCCGAGCAATTCTCGGCTCTCTGTTACCCAAATCTGTGGCAGTTGGATGCAGCTTCCGCGTGATCTCTGCCGCCCACGAATGCCATGTTGTTGGCGAACGCGAGAGCGGATTCCTCCTCGAGGCTGCGTTCCGTGCGTGCCCGCAATCAGCTCCGCGACGGGCCGCCAAACGAGCTCAGCGCTCATGCGTTCGTCTCGCGAGGGCCAAATCTAGCGTGGGGTCATAATGCTTCTTGTTCCTGTGTTTAAGATTGGAATCAGGCTTTTTAGTATCTTCTTTTTTGATTGCCTATTTTAATTTGATCCTTTAATTTGTTGGCACCACAAAAAGTTACATTTCTTTTCCTCTTACATTATGTTATTGTATTTTTTTACATTATAAATGTAGGTGTAAATTTCTTATTTTAGAGGTGTAAAATTTGGTTTCTTTGATTGCTGCTTATCTGAATTATGTAATTTGTTTGTATTTATTGCTATCAATCTGTAATTGTACCAATTTACCTTCCATAGAATAAATCTGGCATTTGGCTCCTGCAATATTTTGTTTGATATGTATGCCATTTTTTTGATATTTGAATTTCTTCCAATTTGCCTTCCATAGAACAGATTTGCCATTTGGTTTGATTTATGTTAAATTTGTAATTATTTATTTGGATTTCTAGGAATTTGCCTTGCTTTTTATTTGGTTTTATTTTTTTCTGATCTATTTGATGTATATATTGTCGTATTAGATTTTCATGTGTTGAGTGAACTTTTATCACCCTAATCCTAGTGCTTCATAAATTTGAGTGTTATAAACCTTTTTGTCACTGGAGTGACATGAGTCCATAAAACACTCAAGCAAGCAATAGATAGATTAAAAAAACTACCATAACCGTAGGCTAGACGTCCCGATGATTACCAAAGTTAATTTTACTCTTCATGAGTCCAGACAGAATTATTTATACAGATTTACTCCTTGTCAGGCGCCTGATTTTCTTCTTATCTATTAGTCACCTGCTTTCTTCCTTCTCCTTCCGTTGCTAGCTGCTGCACACCGAGAATGGCTGTGATTGTTTCATGTCCTACTGTGCTTGTTCATATTTGTGTTTGCTTTTTCTGTTGCTGTGGCCGCCGCCGTCTCCGGGAAGGGGAAGCCCCGCCGCCGCTGTCGTCAGGAGTGGGAAGCCCCGCCACCGCTGTCACCGGTGGGGGAGAGGGTCACCGGCATCGAGGGAGATGAAGGGAAACCGCCGCTGTAGCCGGGAGGTGAGGGGCTCGAGGCTCCGTCGCCGGCATCGCGGGAGATAAAGGGAGAATCGGGAGGTCCAGCGCCCGGCGTCCGTGTTGGGCAACAAGCCAACAACGCAGCACGCAAAGCCATCGCCATCGCCGGGGTCATCGCGGCCGGCCGCATTGCCAACACCGTCGCCCGCTGACCATGGCAAGCAGCGCGTCGCCACGCGACCTGGCTCCGACTGCGGTCAGAGCACGAGCGTGTGCGCGTGCGACACTCGGCAGTGCGGTGGCAGAAACACAGCCTCGCGTGCTGTTATTGTGCAACTTGTCGCCGTCGCATGAAGGAGCCGTCAGAAAACGAGCGATTGGATCTCGCCTCCTACTCCATGGATGGGAAGGTCATGGGGGTCGTGCTTCGAATGGAAGGAGGAAAGGAGGCGACGGGGCTAGGAGGTTGAAGATGACTGATGCTTATGCCAAATATCAGGCAACTGTTGTGGAGACACTCCCTTATTTATATATGGCAAACACTGTGATTCCGGTAGCGTCGTTCCTATGGTTGAGACTGGGGTCCGATGGAATGGAACATGAGCGGTCTGACTCCGATCCGAACTGGATGGACGACCAAGCAACCAAGTAGCCGCTCCATAAATATCGAGCACTGTTAATTCCAGCAGCGGCCATGACGATCCGCCCCAATCCCATCGATGGCACCCACGCGACGTGCCCGTTCTCATGCCGCGGCACCGCCGTCGCCCTACGCGACCAAAGGAGGGTGGTTGTCCTGCTGCCGCCGCTCAACGAGGAGCCGATGAAACGACAGGCGCGCCACCACGAGGGGCGATGAGGACCCCCTGTCCATCCTGCCGGACGACCTTGTCTTCGAGTCCATCTTCTCCCGGGTGTTCTCAGACGCCGCCAACGTCGCCCACTGCGCCGCCACGTGTAGGCGATGGGGCCGCATCGCGGCCGCCAACGCCATCTGCCGCTACCTGCTGCCACCGCCTGACCGGCTCCTCCCTCACCTCGCCCTCGGCTTCTTCCATGGAGGCAAGGACGATGGCAAGTCCACGCGGCGGCGGCTAGCAGCTTCGAATTCGTCGCAGCCGATACCATGGTTCGTGCCCATGAACTAGGCCATATTCAAACTTTACTGTTGATTCAAAACCCCCTTCACTGGCGGATTTTGAACTGGCACAACCAAACTGGCAGTGATTTCTCACATACCACTGCCGGTTTGTTACACGAACCGGCAGTGATATGTGAGCTATCACTGTCGGTTGGAAACACAAACTGGCAGTGATAGATGTGCTATCACAGCAGGTTTGCATTGAACCGGTAGTGATATATTTTTTACAATTTGCATTTTATTAATTTTTTTATTTTCAATTTGAGGCGAGGTGGTGGTGGGGGAGAGGTGGGGGAGTTGTTGGCGGTGATGCAATCGAATAATTAGATATCGATGTGGATATCGACGTCACTGCAAACCTATTAACGTTTATATTACAGAAATTCTAAAATACAACATATAAGTAACGAAATAATTAAGAGTCGCATTATAATAGCCTATCAACATCTTCTTGAAATTTTTGGTCTTAGCAATACAGAATGATCCGTTCTTGGTCAATACCTCATCGGTGATAAACTTTACTAGTTCTTCTTTAATTCCTCTTATCTCAAAATCGGTCAACCGATTGTGACCGTGTGCTTTGCGCTGTAATTGAAGCAAGATAATATTCAGATGCAAAAATATAAGTCAAAACAATACTAATGGGAAGCCTACGTACCGCTTCATCTCCACTATCTTTTTTTTGCCAAAGTAGGCAAGCATAGCCCAATGAAAGGTTCTAAATGGCTAGAGGGGGTGAATACCCTATAAAAACTTTTATAAACAACACTTAAACAAAGTGATTAGATAATTAAACGGCGAAGCGAATTTTGCGGTAACCTACTAAAAATACAAGCCACTTAACCGTTGTAGGCAATTGTCTCTAGATTTCACACTAACAAAACTATGTTACTAATTTACTCTACTTCTAAGTGAACAACTACACTAGAGAGCTACACAAGGGTAAATACAAGAAGGTAAAGAGTAAAGAGTGATTTTTATACCGCCGGTGAAGGGAAGATGAACCAATCAATGAAGTCAATCACAATAAGCAATAGAGAACCTCAGTAGAGAGATAACACAAGATTTTTTATCGAGGTTCACTTGCTTGCCGGCAAGCTACTCCTCGTTGTAGCGATACACCCAGTTGAAGGTTCACGCGCAAATTGGCATCACACGCCAAACCCTTCTCAAGGGTGCCGCACAAACAACATAATATGGGGATCCACCAAGCTATGAGCAATCTAATATAGTAGCCTTTCGTGATCTCCCGCTAAGAAGGCTCAAGAACCCCTCACAAATTGTAATACCCGGGTATTACGGCTAATTAATTATGCCATGTCATCATGTTTAATTTAATCATCTATACATGATTGTGCTTAGGGCTTCTAAAGTGATTCAATTATATTTAGATTTGATGGTGTAATTAAACCTTTAATTGGGAATTAAAGATACTAACCAAAGAAGAATTCCAATTAAGCTTTAAATTTGACTGAAAACCCTAATTTAAAAACTACTTGGAATGGGATGAAAGTGCCTTAATAAAAGTTGTAGATCTGTTAAAATGAAACAACTTTTATTTTGAAAGATTTTGAAGTTATAATATAAAAATTCAAATTAAACTCAAATTACTATGTTGAAATTCAAGTTTGAAACTTCAAATTCAAAAAATATTAGGAATTTGACAAAACCTCCTTAATAAGAGTTGTATAGATCACTGAGTAGGACAACTTTCCGTGGCCACCACCAGCAGGCCCAGAAGGGAAAAGTTATGAGAAAAGCAGGACAGGTCTACTACACGCAAGTTGGAGACATTCCTGAAGGTGAACCCGTCATGCTGGGTAGGTTCCCTGCCGGAAGTCATCCTGCTATCATGCTTTTTGATTCTGGTGCATCGCATTCATTCATCAATCGTACATTTGTTGTCAAGCATGAAATTCTAATTGGGCAGATAGAAGAAAGTTTCCTTATACAGTCGCTCGGAGGACGCATTAGTACTAAAGAGATAGTACATCGGGTGCCCATAGAACTTGGCGGGCATATATTCCTGACCTCAATGATAGTGCTGAAGGATCAGGATATAGATGTGATATTAGGCATGAATTGGATGTATCAGCACAGAGCTCTCATAGACGTGCTGAATAGAACCATCAGAGTAAACTTGCCTAATAGTCAAACTCAACTTCTTATCCAACTACCCATACCTCAAAGAGCAGTTGGTAGGGTATGTGCAACCGCAGTTAAAGAGGTGCGGAACATTCCGGTAGTCTGTGAATTTCCGGATGTATTCCCTGACGAATTGCCTGGCTTACCCCCTGACTGTGATGTAGAATTTGCCATTGAGCTGAAGCCTGGAACAGCACCTATTTCCCGTAGAGCATATAGAATGCCGCCAAAGGAGTTGGCAGAGTTGAAGGTTCAGTTGCAGGATCTATTGGATAAGGGTTTCATCAGGCCTAGTTCATCCCCCTGGGGTTGTCCTGCTATTTTTGTTAAAAAGAACGACAGTTCCCTCAGACTCTGTGTCGATTACCGTCCCCTCAATGAGGTCACTATCAAAAATAAGTACCCTTTGCCTCGCATAGATCTACTTTTTGACCAACTTGCTGTGGCCAAGGTGTTCTCAAAAATTGACCTCAGATCGGGGTACCACCAAATAAAAATCCGTCCAGAAGATATTCCCAAAACAGCCTTCACTACCAGATATGGTATTTACGAGTACCTGGTTATGTCTTTCGGCTTGACCAATGCCCCTGCCTACTTCATGTACCTTATGAATTCAGTCTTCATGCCCGAACTCGACAAGTTTGTGGTCGTGTTTATCGACGACATACTGGTCTATTCCAAAAACCCGGAAGAGCATGCCAAACATCTTCGTGTAGTCCTAACTCGTTTGCGAGAACATCAACTGTATGCCAAGTTCGGTAAGTGCGAGTTTTGGCTGGACAGAGTTCCGTTTCTTGGGCATATTCTGTCGGCCGAAGGTGTATCGGTTGACCCAAGCAAAGTGGAAGAGATCTTGAATTGGAAACCACCAACCACAGTGCATCAAGTCCGTAGTTTTATGGGAATGGCGGGATATTACCGCCGTTTTATTCCGGACTTTTCCAAAATATCTAAGCCTATTACCAACTTATTGAAGAATGAGATCAAGTTTGTCTGGTCACCTGAGTGTGAGCAGGCATTTCAGACTTTGAAGGAATTGTTAACCACTGCCCCAGTCCTAGCTCAACCGGACATTGAAAAGCCATTCGACGCATACTGCGACGCTTCTGGAACCGGCCTGGGTTGTGTCTTGATGCAAGAAGGCCGAGTCATTGCTTATGCGTCGCGGCAACTTAAGCGTCATGAAGAGAATTATCCCACTCATGATCTAGAATTAGCAGCTGTGGTCCATGCACTGAAAATTTGGCGTCATTATTTGCTTGGCAGTACTTGCAAGATTTACACAGATCACAAGGGCCTAAAATATATATTTACCCAAGAAGAGTTGAACATGAGACAACGAAGATGGCTCGAGTTGATCAAAGATTACGACATTGAAGTGCATTATCACCTTGGTAAAGCAAATGTGGTTGCTGATGCGTTCAGTCGCAAGGTTCATTGCAGTTGTTTGGCAGTAAAGCCCCGAGACGTTTCCTTATGCTATGAACTAGAGAAGTTGGGGGTAGAGATAGTTGAACAGGGCAGTTTGAACCATATTAGTATTGAGACCACCATCCGCGATGAGATCATCGCAGCCCAAAAAGGTAGCAAAGGCATCAAGCATATCAAGGAGAAACTCCAAGCTGGTACTGTAGATTGTTTCAGGATTGACGGCGAAGGGGTAGTATGGTTCAAGGGTCGGCTAGTAGTTCCAAAGGTACCCGAGTTGCGACAAAAGATTTTGGATGAAGCACATTTGACTAGATTCTCCATCCACCCTGGGAGCAATAAAATGTACCAGGATTTGAGGCAAAAGTTCTGGTGGACCAAAATGAGAATAGAGATTGCTCAATATGTAGCGAAGTGTGACACTTGTCAGAAGGTGAAAGCTGTACACATGAAGCCCGGTGGAGAACTGCAGCCACTGTCTGTTCCTGCATGGAAATGGGAGGACGTTAGCATGGATTTCATCGTAGGTCTGCCGAAAACGCCCAGGGGTTTTGACTCAGTCTGGGTTGTGGTTGATCGCCTCACTAAGCAAGCCCACTTCATCCCCGTCAAGACCATTTACACTGCAGTGAACTATGCAAAGCTGTATATCCAGAATTTGATGAAGCTTCATGGTGTGCCCAAGACCATTGTCTCAGATCGAGGTTCTCAATTCATTTTCAACTTTTGGAGAGCTTTCGATAAGTCACTAGGAACAAAGCTTCTACATAGCACAGCATACCATCCACAGACTGACGAACAGACTGAGAGAGTCAACCAGGTGTTGGAGGACATGTTGAGGGCATGTGCACTCAATTACACAGAATCTTGGGATGAGTGTTTGGCACTGGCTGAATTTTCGTACAATAACAGTTATCAAGAAAGCATCAAAATGGCACCGTTTGAGGCGGTGTATGGTCGTAGGTGTCGGACACCCCTGAATTGGTCTGAGCCTGGGGAGAGATGGTACTTTGGCGTTGACTTGGTGGAAGAGACTGAAGCAAAGGTCCGGCAAATACAAAATAACCTAAAGGTTGCACAATCGCGACAGAAGAGTTACGCCGATCAAAGGCATCGTCCCTTGGTATTTAAGACAAGAGATTATGTCTATCTCAAAGTCTCACCCATGAAGGGGATTAATCGATTTGGAGTTAAAGGCAAATTACCTCCTCGATACATTGGACCATTTCAAATCATAGCTCGTCATGGGAAAGTAGCTTATAAGTTGAGGTTGCCAAATCATCTCTCAGCCGTACACAATGTCTTTCATGTATCACAACTCAAAAAGTGTCTTCGGGTACCAGATCAAGTCGTGGATATTGAGGGAATAGAACTCCAACCCGACCTAACGTACTCTGAGTATCCTATCCGAGTCTTGGATCAGAAGGATCGCGTCACTCGGAGAACCACTACAAGGTGGTACAAGATTCAATGGAGCGAACATTCCGAGGATGAAGCCACCTGGGAATCTGAAGACTATCTCGCCGAAAACTTCCCCGAGTTCTTTGCTACATTGTAAATGTAAAGTTTCTGGTTGTAGTCGGTATAAACTTCCCTTATTATCTTATGGTAGAAACTAGAGTAGGTTTACTTGAGACATTTTTTTTTCCATTACTTAACCCTAAGGTTTATTGTCTATCAAATCTCGGGATGAGATTTCTTTAAGGGGGAAGGGCTATAATACCCCGGCCGGCCACTGAGTATCCAACTGTGTGCGCCACTAGCTTCGGCATTTTCAACAAGGGGCAACGGTGATTGACATGATCATGCCCATCACAAATGACACAGTAAACTTTAGTGGTACAGTCCGCTGCAAGGTGACCCTTTTATATAAGATCAGATTAAGATAAACTTTATACCAAAATATTGTAGGTTCTGTTTTTATTCAGATGGAACTTGGAATGTTAGGTTGTTGCATTGGTGCAGAGATGGGTCACACAGACAACAAGAACCAAAAACACTCAGGTCCTAAACGGACCAAAGAACATCACCGTTAACCAACATATATAATCTGTCAAGAGCGACAAGCTACTACAAGCAAATCAGCAAATCATGGTAGCTATCACGCCTGAGCGACGAAGAACGTCTAGTTTTCGGGCTAGGTAGAAAAAAACCGTGGAAGATTTAGGAATCTATTGGGGCAAGTATGTCGGTGTGTTGCCGTGGTCTTCTAGCAAGCCTAGAACGCTATCTTTAAACGATAAATAACAACATAGAAAATAGAAAATATTAGAGCAAAAGACATAGTATACAGTACTAAAACTGGCTTGGTCTGGTTTTGATGGCGAAAATTGGCTTGAGACAGTAAAATTTACTATTCATTTCACTACTACAGGTTTGGCAACCACTGCCGGTTCTTTTGAAACCAACATTGATAGAGTATTGCTGCCGGTTCGTGTCTCTGGCTTCAGCTGGCAATGATAGGACAACCGGCAATGGTAGCCATAGTACTATCACTTCCAGTTAGTATACAATATAGCTAGACGAACTTCTGGAAAGTCTTTCAAGGATTCGCCCTGCTGTTACTTACACTGGAACGGGTGGGAGGCTGTTAGTGACTCACTTGAGAAACCTTTGAAATTCGCCATGATTTTGTCTCGGAGATTCTCTGATAAGTATATGGAGCTTGGCTTCAGTATGGAGTACCACGCCAGGACATCTCCCTAGGCTGCTATGACAAATGATTAGGCGAGGATAGCATTGTTGCCTCCTGCAGGATGGAGAGATTCTCCAATAAGTATATGGAGCTTGGCTTCAGTATGGAGTACCACGCCAGGGCATCTCCCTAGGCTGCTATGACAAATGATTAGGCGAGAATAGCGTTGTTGCCTCCTGCAGAGGCCACCTCGGTGAAGGGTCAAGATAGTGGACCAGAGGGGGTGAATAGTCTTTTTTGAAAACTAATCGCAGCGGAAATAGACCTATTCGGTTTTAGCAAGACTATACTCCTTTAACTGGACACTAAGCACCTCGCAAAGATCCTATCTTAGAAAATAACAAGAGGTGCTAGTCTAGCTTTGGGCTTCCCTAATCAATTCCAACATAAGGTCACACAAACCAAGTAGTACTTCAAGCACGAGAGGTCTACACACTAGTGAAGTAAAAGAGCACTAAGCACTTAAGCTCACTAAATGCTCAACGACATGGATACATAATCTAAATCAAGGAGCACAACTCACTTAGCTACACAAGCTAAGTAAGAATAATACTTCTAAGCTACACAATCTAAAAAGATGACCGGCAAGCTACATAAGCTAACTAAGTCACAAGAGCAATTACACAAGTAAAGGAATGAACAATAAGAACACTTGTTTATAAAGGAGCAAACCACCGTGAAGGATGGTGTAGAAGTTGACGTGGTGATTTTTGCCTGCAGGTTTACTTGTTGCCACAAGCTACGTCCTCCGTTGAGACAAACTCCAACATTGCCGCTGATCCTCCAGATAGAGGTAACCCATCACAAATCATCACTCCCGTGTTGAGTGCTCATCGGTCATGAAACGTTCTTATGCACAGAGCCAGAATGAATTATTCTCAGAGTCAAATAATAACAATAGTAATAAAAAAGCCTCGCCGATAGGTTGGTTACAGAGTTAATTATAGAGTTATAGTGTTCATTTTACTCCTCACGAGTCTGACAGTAATAAAAAAACGAGAAAGCTATAGGTTGCCCGAGCAATTCTCGGCTCTCTGTTACCCAAATCTGTGGCAGTTGGATGCAGCTTCCGCGTGATCTCTGCCGCCCACGAATGCCATGTTGTTGGCGAACGCGAGAGCGGATTCCTCCTCGAGGCTGCGTTCCGTGCGTGCCCGCAATCAGCTCCGCGACGGGCCGCCAAACGAGCTCAGCGCTCATGCGTTCGTCTCGCGAGGGCCAAATCTAGCGTGGGGTCATAATGCTTCTTGTTCCTGTGTTTAAGATTGGAATCAGGCTTTTTAGTATCTTCTTTTTTGATTGCCTATTTTAATTTGATCCTTTAATTTGTTGGCACCACAAAAAGTTACATTTCTTTTCCTCTTACATTATGTTATTGTATTTTTTTACATTATAAATGTAGGTGTAAATTTCTTATTTTAGAGGTGTAAAATTTGGTTTCTTTGATTGCTGCTTATCTGAATTATGTAATTTGTTTGTATTTATTGCTATCAATCTGTAATTGTACCAATTTACCTTCCATAGAATAAATCTGGCATTTGGCTCCTGCAATATTTTGTTTGATATGTATGCCATTTTTTTGATATTTGAATTTCTTCCAATTTGCCTTCCATAGAACAGATTTGCCATTTGGTTTGATTTATGTTAAATTTGTAATTATTTATTTGGATTTCTAGGAATTTGCCTTGCTTTTTATTTGGTTTTATTTTTTTCTGATTTATTTGATGTATATATTGTCGTATTAGATTTTCATGTGTTGAGTGAACTTTTATCACCCTAATCCTAGTGCTTCATAAATTTGAGTGTTATAAACCTTTTTGTCACCGGAGTGACATGAGTCCATAAAACACTCAAGCAAGCAATAGATAGATTAAAAAAACTACCATAACCGTAGGCTAGACGTCCCGATGATTACCAAAGTTAATTTTACTCTTCATGAGTCCAGACAGAATTATTTATACAGATTTACTCCTTGTCAGGCACCTGATTTTCTTCTTATCTATTAGTCACCTGCTTTCTTCCTTCTCCTTCCGTTGCTAGCTGCTGCACACCGAGAATGGCTGTGATTGTTTCATGTCCTACTGTGCTTGTTCATGTTTGTGTTTGCTTTTTCTGTTGCTGTGGCCGCCGCCGTCTCCGGGAAGGGGAAGCCCCGCCGCCGCTGTCGTCAGGAGTGGGAAGCCCCGCCACCGCTGTCACCGGTGGGGGAGAGGGTCACCGGCATCGAGGGAGATGAAGGGAAACCGCCGCTGTAGCCGGGAGGTGAGGGGCTCGAGGCTCCGTCGCCGGCATCGCGGGAGATAAAGGGAGAATCGGGAGGTCCAGCGCCCGGCGTCCGTGTTGGGCAACAAGCCAACAACGCAGCACGCAAAGCCATCGCCATCGCCGGGGTCATCGCGGCCGGCCGCATTGCCAACACCGTCACCCGCTGACCATGGCAAGCAGCGCGTCGCCACGCGACCTGGCTCCGACTGCGGTCAGAGCACGAGCGTGTGCGCGTGCGACACTCGGCAGTGCGGTGGCAGAAACACAGCCTCGCGTGCTGTTATTGTGCAACTTGTCGCCGTCGCATGAAGGAGCCGTCAGAAAACGAGCGATTGGATCTCGCCTCCTACTCCATGGATGGGAAGGTCATGGGGGTCGTGCTTCGAATGGAAGGAGGAAAGGAGGCGACGGGGCTAGGAGGTTGAAGATGACTGATGCTTATGCCAAATATCAGGCAACTGTTGTGGAGACACTCCCTTATTTATATATGGCAAACACTGTGATTCCGGTAGCGTCGTTCCTATGGTTGAGACTGGGGTCCGATGGAATGGAACATGAGCGGTCTGACTCCGATCCGAACTGGATGGACGACCAAGCAACCAAGTAGCCGCTCCATAAATATCGAGCACTGTTAATTCCAGCAGCGGCCATGACGATCCGCCCCAATCCCATCGATGGCACCCACGCGACGTGCCCGTTCTCATGCCGCGGCACCGCCGTCGCCCTACGCGACCAAAGGAGGGTGGTTGTCCTGCTGCCGCCGCTCAACGAGGAGCCGATGAAACGACAGGCGCGCCACCACGAGGGGCGATGAGGACCCCCTGTCCATCCTGCCGGACGACCTTGTCTTCGAGTCCATCTTCTCCCGGGTGTTCTCAGACGCCGCCAACGTCGCCCACTGCGCCGCCACGTGTAGGCGATGGGGCCGCATCGCGGCCGCCAACGCCATCTGCCGCTACCTGCTGCCACCGCCTGACCGGCTCCTCCCTCACCTCGCCCTCGGCTTCTTCCATGGAGGCAAGGACGATGGCAAGTCCACGCGGCGGCGGCTAGCAGCTTCGAATTCATCGCAGCCGATACCATGGTTCGTGCCCATGAACTAGGCCATATTCAAACTTTACTGTTGATTCAAAACCCTCTTCACTAGCGGATTTTGAACTGGCACAACCAAACTGGCAGTGATTTCTCACATACCACTGCCGGTTTGTTACACGAACCGGCAGTGATATGTGAGCTATCACTGTCGGTTGGAAACACAAACTGGCAGTGATAGATGTGCTATCACAGCAGGTTTGCATTGAACCGGTAGTGATATATTTTTTACAATTTGCATTTTATTAATTTTTTTATTTTCAATTTGAGGCGAGGTGGTGGTGGGGGAGAGGTGGGGGAGTTGTTGACGGTGATGCAATCGAATAATTAGATATCGATGTGGATATCGACGTCACTGCAAACCTATTAACGTTTATATTACAGAAATTCTAAAATACAACATATAAGTAACGAAATAATTAAGAGTCGCATTATAATAGCCTATCAACATTCTCTTAGCTTGAAATTTTTGGTCTTAGCAATACAGAATGATCCGTTCTTGGTCAATACCTCATCGGTGATAAACTTTACTAGTTCTTCTTTAATTCCTCTTATCTCAAAATCGGTCAACCGATTGTGACCGTGTGCTTTGCGCTGTAATTGAAGCAAGATAATATTCAGATGCAAAAATATAAGTTCAAAACAATACTAATGGGAAGCCTACGTACCGCTTCATCTCCACTATCTTTTTTTTGCCAAAGTAGGCAAGCATAGCCCAATGAAAGGTTCTAAATGGCTAGAGGGGGTGAATACCCTATAAAAACTTTTATAAACAACACTTAAACAAAGTGATTAGATAATTAAACGGCGAAGCGAATTTTGCGGTAACCTACTAAAAATACAAGCCACTTAACCGTTGTAGGCAATTGTCTCTAGATTTCACACTAACAAAACTATGTTACTAATTTACTCTACTTCTAAGTGAACAACTACACTAGAGAGCTACACAAGGGTAAATACAAGAAGGTAAAGAGTAAAGAGTGATTTTTATACCGCCGGTGAAGGGAAGATGAACCAATCAATGAAGTCAATCACAATAAGCAATAGAGAACCTCAGTAGAGAGATAACACAAGATTTTTTTATCGAGGTTCACTTGCTTGCCGGCAAGCTACTCCTCGTTGTAGCGATACACCCAGTTGAAGGTTCACGCGCAAATTGGCATCACACGCCAAACCCTTCTCAAGGGTGCCGCACAAACAACATAATATGGGGATCCACCAAGCTATGAGCAATCTAATATAGTAGCCTTTCGTGATCTCCCGCTAAGAAGGCTCAAGAACCCCTCACAAATTGTAATACCCGGGTATTACGGCTAATTAATTATGCCATGTCATCATGTTTAATTTAATCATCTATACATGATTGTGCTTAGGGCTTCTAAAGTGATTCAATTATATTTAGATTTGATGGTGTAATTAAACCTTTAATTGAGAATTAAAGATACTAACCAAAGAAGAATTCCAATTAAGCTTTAAATTTGACTGAAAACCCTAATTTAAAAACTACTTGGAATGGGATGAAAGTGCCTTAATAAAAGTTGTAGATCTGTTAAAATGAAACAACTTTTATTTTGGAAGATTTTGAAGTTATAATATAAAAATTCAAATTAAACTCAAATTACTATGTTGAAATTCAAGTTTGAAACTTCAAATTCAAAAAATATTAGGAATTTGACAAAACCTCCTTAATAAGAGTTGTATAGATCACTGAGTAGGACAACTTTCCGTGGCCACCACCAGCAGGCCCAGAAGAGAAAAGTTATGAGAAAAGCAGGACAGGTCTACTACACGCAAGTTGGAGACATTCCTGAAGGTGAACCCGTCATGCTGGGTAGGTTCCCTGCCGGAAGTCATCCTGCTATCATGCTTTTTGATTCTGGTGCATCGCATTCATTCATCAATCGTACATTTGTTGTCAAGCATGAAATTCCAATTGGACAGATAGAAGAAAGTTTCCTTATACAGTCGCTCGGAGGACGCATTAGTACTAAAGAGATAGTACATCGGGTGCCCATAGAACTTGGCGGGCATATATTCCTGACCTTAATGATAGTGCTGAAGGATCAGGATATAGATGTGATATTAGGCATGAATTGGATGTATCAGCACAGAGCTCTCATAGACGTGCTGAATAGAACCATCAGAGTAAACTTGCCTAATAGTCAAACTCAACTTCTTATCCAACTACCCATACCTCAAAGAGCAGTTGGTAGGGTATGTGCAACCGCAGTTAAAGAGGTGCGGAACATTCCGGTAGTCTGTGAATTTCCGGATGTATTCCCTGACGAATTGCCTGGCTTACCCCCTGACTGTGATGTAGAATTTGCCATTGAGCTGAAGCCTGGAACAGCACCTATTTCCCGTAGAGCATATAGAATGCCGCCAAAGGAGTTGGCAGAGTTGAAGGTTCAGTTGCAGGATCTATTGGATAAGGGTTTCATCAGGCCTAGTTCATCCCCCTGGGGTTGTCCTGCTATTTTTGTTAAAAAGAACGACAGTTCCCTCAGACTCTGTGTCGATTACCGTCCCTCAATGAGGTCACTATCAAAAATAAGTACCCTTTGCCTCGCATAGATCTACTTTTTGACCAACTTGCTGTGGCCAAGGTGTTCTCAAAAATTGACCTCAGATCGGGGTACCACCAAATAAAAATCCGTCCAGAAGATATTCCCAAAACAGCCTTCACTACCAGATATGGTATTTACGAGTACCTGGTTATGTCTTTCGGCCTGACCAATGCCCCTGCCTACTTCATGTACCTTATGAATTCAGTCTTCATGCCCGAACTCGACAAGTTTGTGGTCGTGTTTATCGACGACATACTGGTCTATTCCAAAAACCCGGAAGAGCATGCCAAACATCTTCGTGTAGTCCTAACTCGTTTGCGAGAACATCAACTGTATGCCAAGTTCGGTAAGTGCGAGTTTTGGCTGGACAGAGTTCCGTTTCTTGGGCATATTCTGTCGGCCGAAGGTGTATCGGTTGACCCAAGCAAAGTGGAAGAGATCTTGAATTGGAAACCACCAACCACAGTGCATCAAGTCCGTAGTTTTATGGGAATGGCGGGATATTACCGCCGTTTTATTCCGGACTTTTCCAAAATATCTAAGCCTATTACCAACTTATTGAAGAATGAGATCAAGTTTGTCTGGTCACCTGAGTGTGAGCAGGCATTTCAGACTTTGAAGGAATTGTTAACCACTGCCCCAGTCCTAGCTCAACCGGACATTGAAAAGCCATTCGACGCATACTGCGACGCTTCTGGAACCGGCCTGGGTTGTGTCTTGATGCAAGAAGGCCGAGTCATTGCTTATGCGTCGCGGCAACTTAAGCGTCATGAAGAGAATTATCCCACTCATGATCTAGAATTGGCAGCTGTGGTCCATGCACTGAAAATTTGGCGTCATTATTTGCTTGGCAGTACTTGCAAGATTTACACAGATCACAAGGGCCTAAAATATATATTTACCCAAGAAGAGTTGAACATGAGACAACGAAGATGGCTCGAGTTGATCAAAGATTACGACATTGAAGTGCATTATCACCTTGGTAAAGCAAATGTGGTTGCTGATGCGTTCAGTCACAAGGTTCATTGCAGTTGTTTGGCAGTAAAGCCCCGAGACGTTTCCTTATGCTATGAACTAGAGAAGTTGGGGGTAGAGATAGTTGAACAGGGCAGTTTGAACCATATTAGTATTGAGACCACCATCCGCGATGAGATCATCGCAGCCCAAAAAGGTAGCAAAGGCATCAAGCATATCAAGGAGAAACTCCAAGCTGGTACTGTAGATTGTTTCAGGATTGACGGCGAAGGGGTAGTATGGTTCAAGGGTCGGCTAGTAGTTCCAAAGGTACCCGAGTTCCGACAAAAGATTTTGGATGAAGCACATTTGACTAGATTCTCCATCCACCCTGGGAGCAATAAAATGTACCAGGATTTGAGGCAAAAGTTCTGGTGGACCAAAATGAGAATAGAGATCGCTCAATATGTAGCGAAGTGTGACACTTGTCAGAAGGTGAAAGCTGTACACATGAAGCCCGGTGGAGAACTGCAGCCACTGTCTGTTCCTGCATGGAAATGGGAGGACGTTAGCATGGATTTCATCGTAGGTCTGCCGAAAACGCCCAGGGGTTTTGACTCAGTCTGGGTTGTGGTTGATCGCCTCACTAAGCAAGCCCACTTCATCCCCGTCAAGACCATTTACACTGCAGTGAACTATGCAAAGCTGTATATCCAGAATTTGATGAAGCTTCATGGTGTGCCCAAGACCATTGTCTCAGATCGAGGTTCTCAATTCATTTTCAACTTTTGGAGAGCTTTTCATAAGTCACTAGGAACAAAGCTTCTACATAGCACAGCATACCATCCACAGACTGACGAACAGACTGAGAGAGTCAACCAGGTGTTGGAGGACATGTTGAGGGCATGTGCACTCAATTACACAGAATCTTGGGATGAGTGTTTGGCACTGGCTGAATTTTCGTACAATAACAGTTATCAAGAAAGCATCAAAATGGCACCGTTTGAGGCGGTGTATGGTCGTAGGTGTCGGACACCCCTGAATTGGTCTGAGCCTGGGGAGAGATGGTACTTTGGCGTTGACTTGGTGGAAGAGACTGAAGCAAAGGTCCGGCAAATACAAAATAACCTAAAGGTTGCACAATCGCGACAGAAGAGTTACGCCGATCAAAGGCGTCGTCCCTTGGTGTTTAAGACAGGAGATTATGTCTATCTCAAAGTCTCACCCATGAAGGGGATTAATCGATTTGGAGTTAAAGGCAAATTAGCTCCTCGATACATTGGACCATTTCAAATCATAGCTCGTCATGGGAAAGTAGCTTATAAGTTGAGGTTGCCAAATCATCTCTCAGCCGTACACAATGTCTTTCATGTATCACAACTCAAAAAGTGTCTTCGGGTACCAGATCAAGTCGTGGATATTGAGGGAATAGAACTCCAACCCGACCTAACGTACTCTGAGTATCCTATCCGAGTCTTGGATCAGAAGGATCGCGTCACTCGGAGAACCACTACAAGGTGGTACAAGATTCAATGGAGCGAACATTCCGAGGATGAAGCCACCTGGGAATCTGAAGACTATCTCGCCGAAAACTTCCCCGAGTTCTTTGCTACATTGTAAATGTAAAGTTTCTGGTTGTAGTCGGTATAAACTTCCCTTATTATCTTATGGTAGAAACTAGAGTAGGTTTACTTGAGACATTTTTTTTTCCATTACTTAACCCTAAGGTTTATTGTCTATCAAATCTCGGGACGAGATTTCTTTAAGGGGGAAGGGCTATAATACCCCGGGTATTACGGCTAATTAATTATGCCATGTCATCATGTTTAATTTAATCATCTGCATATGATTGTGCTTTGGGCTTCTAGAGTGATTCAATTATATTTAGGTTTGATGGTGTAATTAAACCTTTAATTGGGAATTAAAGCTACTAACCAAAGAAGAATTCCAATTAAGCTTTAAATTTGACTCAAAACTCTAATTTAAAAACTACTTGGAATGGGATGAAAGTGCCTTAATGAAAGTTGTAAATCTATTAAAATGAAACAACTTTTATTTTGGAAGATTTTGAAGTTGTAATATAAAAATTCAAATTAAACTCAAATTACTATGTTGAAATTCAAGTTTGAAACTTCAAATTCAAAAAATATTAGGAATTTGACAAAACCTCCTTAATAAGAGTTGTATAGATCACTGAGTAGGACAACTTTTATTTTAACAATTTTTCAAGTTGTTAAAGAAATTTAAAAGTAATTTTAAAAATACAGTTTGAAATTCAAAGCCCTCTTTTACCCCCTTTACTGTAGTTTCAAAACCATATGGAATTTGGGTTTGGTTTAAAAACAAAAGTTGTCCAGAATTTTGAAACCTATAACTTTTGTGTTTTCACTTTTTCAAGTTAGTACACGAAATCTGGTGAATTGAGTCAAAAACCGAGAGGGGGGCACTGCATTGCTACAGTAACCCGCCCCCCTCTCTGTTCGCGCACAGGCGCTGGCTGCCGGGGCGCACGCGCGCGCGGCGCCGCCAGTGCCGGCCGAGATCCGGCCCCCGGTCATGGCAGCGCGTGTAGGGGACCCCGCGCCGCCCTATGCCGCTTCTGTCCCCCCCTCGGACCGGCTTAAAGACGACGGCCGCCCTCCCGTTTCCTTCTCCTTCCCGCTCGGCGCACCGGTGAGCACCTCCACTGCCCCGACCAAATTGGCCTCAACCCGTGCACCATTCTCCAATTGCTTGAGCACCCAACCTCCCTGCTTCCTTGCGCACCTAGTGCATCCATTTGGGCTTAGGTTCGTGCCCTGTGATCCGAGAACGCCTGTCGCCGTCTCTGCGGGAGACCGGAGCGCCGCCGCAGCCGTCTCTCACGCGACGAGCTCGCTGTGGTGAGCCTCTCCTCCTTCGGTATTTCGTTTGTGACTCTCTGTCTCATGCTCTAGCTCATGCTCGCGACGGTTTTCATTTCGTTCCCTAGGATCGCCGGAACGAGACTTCACCGTCGGGGCCGAGTTGCTGTGTCCGCCGCCGTAGTCAAGCTCGCCGTTCTACTCCGTCTCAGCCTCAGCCAGCCGTCAGTCTAGGACCGTGGTGAGCTCTTGGTTCTCCCTAAACCTTTTACCTAAGCGCTATTGTACCCTTGCGGCCGGAATGGGTTGGCCGCGCCGCCGCGTCCGCCATGGACGAGCTCGAGCTCGTCGGAGGCGCGTAGCTCCCTGGTTTAATATGCTAGGTTGTCGGCTGGGTCTTAGGGTTCGCTGGGGTGCGCTCCCGGGGGTTGCCGGCGGCGAGCTCCGCGGCGAGCCGACGTGCGCGCATATGTGCTTGTGTGCGCGAGTGGGCGCCGGCCGTTGGAGGAGGAGGAACTGACAGGCGGGGGCCGCCTGTCAGCGCCTCGGCCTGGTGCCTGGGCGCGGGCCGGTGCGGGAGCGACCGTGTGGGCTGGCCTGCCTGACTTGGGCCGTCCCGGGCCGAAAGGCGTTTTCCATTTTCCCGTTAGAATTTCAAATGGATTTCTATTTTAAATTGCTAGGAATAGTTCCTGTATTTGTTATTTTTGTAGTATTATTTCTGTTGATCTAAAAATCATGAAAATAATTGTGGGTACTCTCTGGAGCATGTAGTATTTTATAAAAATATTATATATAGGGTTTGGACATTTTCTGTGGGAACTAAAAATTAGCATATTAATTAATAAATGCAACTTTGAGCAATTTTAATAAATTCTAGAATTATCCAAAAATCATGAAAATTTATGTGGTACTATTTTAGGGTAATATCTATCTGTTGGGTAAGTTTGAGCTCAATTGGAAACTATTAGGACACTTGTTTATTAGATATGGGGTGTTTGATTAGTAGAATCAATTTACGCAAATAATCCCTGTTGTTTGGTGTGATTTTGGATTGATTGACTTTAGGGATCTTTCACCATAGTGATCCTTGACAAAAGTATTAGGGTTGCTTGTTGGTTGTAGTAAAGCTGTGTAGCGGCTTTCTATGACCGTTAAAATGGTCAATAAAACAAAAGTAGGAAACACTGCTTTTACCTTCCGTAAAGCGTTTACAACTTTACCGTGAAGGAAAGTTGTACTCAAGGTCTTAATGGTTTACTTTCAAGCATTTCATTTGTTGCCCTCATGCCATGCTAAGCATACATCATTGCATACGTGTAGTGCCCGTTCCCGAGGAGGTCCAGGTCAAGACTACTGCTGAGGAGGTCACTCCAGAAGTCATCCAGGGATTCGACATCTGCGGGACCGATCCTGACCCGACGCTGTACATGATTCAAGACAAGCCCCGGTGCATTCAGCCCCGCCTTGTGTTTTATAAAATTATTTATCACTTGAGTCTATTATTGCATTAGGTTGTTAGGAGTTGTTTGTCTCCTATATTGATGCATTACCTGCCTTGATACATAATATCCTAGAAACCTGTTTAAAAATAAAAATATTCAACAATGCTTAGCTCTGCTTAATCAATTTAGATTTACTTAAAAAGGCTATTTTTGACATATGAAAATGTGACAATTATGAATCATGAGAAAAGGGAAAGGGATGTGACTCCGTTCGGAAATTGTGTACTTGGGTAGCAGCCCCGATGCACCGTAACCGTCGGAAAGGGGTTTTCCGTTCGTTGGTTGTGAATTTGGGTTAGAGTCCCAATGCTTGACCATCGGCGGAAAAGGGATTTGAAAACCGTTGGGACACTTGTATTTGGGTTAGAGTCCCAATGCAATGTCGCCGGCGGAAAAAGAATTAGGGACCGTTCATTGTAGGCCTGCTGTGATCAGGACTTTGCAACTAGCCACATACTACGGAAAGCCTCTGACTCCGGTGGCCCTACTGCTTGAACCGACAACCATGCACTGGGAGTGGAGAGATGGCGAGAGTAGCGTGTACCCTCGTGGCCGGCGCGCCTGGAGAGGAGAAGAGTACTGTGCTCTCGGGTGGCGCAGGACCGGTTCAGGGGTAGGATAAGCCGTGGCAGGCGGGGTTGGTATATGCAAGCTTAAGTGCTACATATGTAGTGTGGATAGGGATCCCCAGCTGAGTACTAATCGATTCGAATCGTCGTTGCTCCTCGGATATGGAGACTTGATCCTTTGACCTACAATTGAAAAGTGGTTCGGAACTAAGTGTTTTTAAGAATGATTAAGAATTTGAAGGTATGATGATATATGAAAATGAATTTGGAATTATGGATATGATTAAAATAAGATTGAGTTAAAATATTGAAATTGGATAGTAATGCTTTTCTGCAAAACTTTTGACTCTTGCTCAAGCCTTACCTTGACTCCCCTCAGCCTGCATTCCTGAGTCTCATTCCTTTTTCTTAGTCGGGTAAGTCATGTGAAGTACCCCAGTACTCAGGGTTTGTTAACCCCATGTCGCAGGGACACAGCAGCCGGAGGTTTGTCTCGCCCCCTGCTGTGTGACAGTGGTATAGGAGGGATGTGAGGAGGAGTAATGTTGAACCCGTGGGCAGGGTTTTTATCGTTAAACAATTAATATTGTCGTATCGTCATTCCACTGCTACTTATTTTATTTATGGTCTGTAATATTTGCACTGTAATCGTATTTGGACAAATGGGTAATCTAAGTACCTTATAATCTTTCCGCGCTTTCACTCTGATGTAATTTGTTATGAAATGTTGTAAGTTCTGTAATGGCTTCGCAATGGGATCCTGTTGGAGGAAATCGGGCGCTAATGTAGCCCGGCAGAACCTTCGAGATCATTTGGGACACGGGCCCGGCTTGTCAGAGGTCATTAGTGACAATGACAGGTGCCTGTGGGCCATGTGATTTAGGCGGTTCTGTCACACAAATCACCAATCGGAGGCGGAGACAATCACCAACTCCCCTCAACGATCCACGCAGCTCCAAGCCGTCTAGGAGTCGGCAAACTCCAAGGGTAACAAGAGAATCCGCTGCGAAAAACACTCACCAAGTGCCTCTAGATGATTACAAACATGCAATGCACTTGATGCTCTCTAATCTCACCAAATGATGATCTCAATCAAGTGTAAGGTGTGAGAGAGGAGTGGAGAGGCTCACTAACTTACTATGTCAATGAAAATGTCCAAGAGATGGAGCACAAGCCGGCCACTCCACTACTTATAGCCCCCCACTCAAAGATTCAACCGTTACTCACTGTTTTCAGGGGCACCAGACGCTCCTTTAGTTCACATCGGACGCGACCGGTGTATCGCCCAGCGACACGTGTACTAGCCATTTAAATTCGCCCGCTACGCGTGCTCACACCGGACGCGGGGCCGTCACACCGAACGCACCGACGCCAGCGTCCGGTGCGGTTCGAGAGAGCTTTCAGAGAGCACATTTGCTCACCGGACGCGTACGGTGCAGACTCACCAGGATGCTCCTCGGCGTCCGCTGCGCCAACGGTCAATTGCTGCTCGCCACGTCAGAGGCACCGGACGCTGGAACAGTGTTCCCAGCGCGTCCGGTGAAGATTTTCGCGCGTCCGGTGAAAATTTCACCGAACCGACCCGAGAGCATAGGGTTCACACCGGACGCGTCCGGTGCTACCCCACCAGACGCTCCCAGCGTCCGGTGCACACGTTTTTCCACCTTTTCAAAGAGTTAGCCACCGGACAACTTCGACAAGTTTCCGGTGCACATTTCTACACTGTGAAATCACCGAAAAGCACTGAATCCTACCTCGCAAGCTCAGCAAGTGGGAGAGAGAGGACCCAAACTCCTCTCTACCACTCAAACTTCACCCCGTTTCCAAAGTCGCTAACACTCTAAAGTGTCTCTCACTTTAGTGCACGTGTGTTAGCATTTTCCAAAGAGTTTTTCATGGGTTTTGTTAGTATCACTAGCATCTACATGCATATGCAATGAATATGAACACCTAGTGGCACTTTGATAACCGTATTTCACAAACAATTTCTCCCCTCTTGATAGTACGGCTATCTAACCTAAACGTGATCACTCTCTCTAAAGAGTCATGATCACCAAAATCAAAAGAGCTCCTATTGGTTATACCTTTGCCTTGAGCTCCTAACTTTTCTCCATCTATCTTCTCATCTCTTGATGAAACTTTTGGACACCTTTTGATGATGGACTCATACCATTTTCATGGATGCCGTCATTAGGGTTTTCTCCTCTTGTTGATGGACTTACACCATTCGCATGGATGCCGTCATTGCCCTACACTTGTGGCCTCCACCGACCCGGTCCTTTGCTCCTATCTTGTTGTTTGCTAATTAATCTCATAAAATACTTAGAGCAAACATTAACAAACTAAGTTTCATCAATTTCCCAAAACTAAACATGGGCTTTCACCCACATCACATAGAACCCGCATTCATTGTTCCCCGCCGGTTGGTTTAGGGTCCTGATATCCTCCATATAATTAGCCGTGAATGGTTGACTCCATTTCTTGTGCTTCTTGCTATCGACATATTTCCAATCAGGTAATGCCTTCATTCTGTGTGACATTATAAACAAAGTATCAAGGTCATGGACATTACAATGTTCTATGTGATTAGAAAGTAGTGTTGTGATATTGGGTTCACTTACCTATTCAACACATTGACTAGAGGGTCGATATGAGAAAGTGGCTTCTTCTTGGAGTCCCACACCTCAATATGCGAATCTAACGTTTTCCTCTATGTCGTAAGGTAACGTATTGCTAAACACATTATCATTGGTACGCACAGGTTCTGTGTAATCATCATTAAGTAGAAACTCGTTTAGGGATATGTAAGGCATGTGAACATCATTGTTTTCTTGTCCAACATTTTGACCAACCTCCACATGCAAAGTCCAAATCATGTAGTCTCTCATGAACCCCCTGATAATCAAGTGCAATCGTATATACTCTACGTTGCCCCATTTTCGCGTATTCTTGCAATCTTTGCATGGGCAGAATACAAGCTGTGAGTCCCCACCATTGGTTCTGGCGAACTTAATGAAATCATCGATGCCCGCCATGTACCGTCGGTCTATACATGACAGTTCGTACATCCACCTTCGATCCATGCCTGCATAGGAAAAATGTGCAGGGCAGAGAAAATATAGAAAAGTTTTAATAAGTCTTTCTCAACAATATTATTTGAAGAACAAAATCTTAATGTATTTTTCGATAAAATTTAAAATTGTTTGCCCTATAAAAATTCAAATCGGTCATGGTATAAAAATTGGAATAGGTAGCCCATACAAAATAATTGTGTCTACAACATGCCGTGTAAAAATAGATTCAAAAAATATAACAAAAATTGAGGCTCTATCGTAAACAATATTAATTGCACACAAAGTTTGTAAACAATAATGTAGCTCCAAACAATGGTAGCCCTATAAATTACAATTGCCAAAAACATTATTCTACAACATGCCACATAAAAATGAAGAAAAAATTATAACATGCAACCTCTCTTCTTCGTCATAAATAATAATATAGCTCTAATTTTGAAATTAAAGGTGGCAATGGTTTTAACTAACCTTTTGAATAGTAGATTTACCATAATTTTGATGCCTTCCTCAAGATCCAACCCAAATGTGCTGTCTAAAATAGAGAAATTAAACAACTACAATAAGAATCAATCTCAAAACACAAAAGCAATGTAAACCTACAAATCCAAATAAGTGTGCTTATTTTACTAACCATAAGATAGAAAATCTTCACCATGTTTGAGCTTCCAAGAGTTTCCTTGAGCAATTCGGTGAAGACCAACCGCAACAATAGAGGTCGTTGGGAAGAGCAGCCGCAACAATGGAGTGGAAGAGCAGCCGCACACTGTTCTGTTCCGTTGGGACAGAGAAGGAGGGAGGGAGCTCAAGCTCGAGCATATATATTGTAGAAGTATCACTGCCGGCTCCAGCCACCATCCGATAGTGACGCTTAGTATCACTGCCGGTTCATGGCTGAAACCGGCGGTGATATTATTCAGTAGTATCACTGCCGGTTCGAGCCACGAACCGGCAGTGATACCTAGCTTCACTGCCGGTTAGCTCCTGGCCCAATCATTCGGGGTTTGAACTGGCGTATCACTGTCGGCCCGCCGCATCTGCCCGCCAACTGCCTCGCGGTTGCTGCGGATGCGGGGCGGGCTGACCGCCACCGCCGCTGCGCCGTTTGCAACCATATAGCTTCGTCCTTGTCTACAACCGCCACGGCTTTACGGCTCTGCGGTGCTACACCACCTCCTCGTCGTCCTCGGAGGACGGCGACGGGAGCTGGGGGGTTGGAAGCCAGGAAACCGGGCGCCAAGTTTAAAGGCCACACCCTACGTCATCTAGGCCAGGCCATCGTGCACGCCAGTGTGGCCTACTGGCCCATGTACTTAGGGGCTCTCGGCGTGCGCCTGGATGCCGCGAGCGCGGCGGTCGCGGACGTGTGCGTGGTGCCATACAAGGTGCCAAACGCTCTGCCGGGCTACCGGATGCCCGGCACGACCCTAGATGGGAGGCTGAGCTTCGTCAGCGTGGCCGTGTACAAGGATACATCTTTAGATTCCATGTTGAGACCTTGGACTTTCGAAGCATCGACGACATGAGCACGGCGGATAGCGGATGGGAGAAGTCCAAAATGGATCCGCCTACCTGAGCTAAAGGTGTCAACGACGACGCAGTTCAAGCTGCGGTGGCTTTGTGAGAAGAGTTGGACGCTCTTCTTTACCATCGGGGAAGGTGCAAGCACAAGCGGTGCCTTCGCCTTCAACCTCGCGACCAGGTCGTTGGAACAGCTGGCCGATATAATGGCGCCTAGTGCAACTCTTGGACCAACTTCTGTGGATATGAAATGGACCATGCCGCACTCGTTGCGTCCGTCACAGCTCGCTTCACGTAGTAGCGATCGACTACCAGCTCGATCTAGCTCCTCTTGTGTTGTGTGACACACATCAAATGTTGGAATGAGAAAAGGCTTTTAGCCTGGCCTTGAGCTTCCCTAATCAATTAATTCGCCCTGACATGATTCACAGAAGGTAGGAAAATCGTCTAGCTATATTGTGGACACGAACTGACATGACCACCGGCAACGGTAGGTGGACTATAGCCATGCATATGGTATATATCAGTTCATGTCCTCAACCAGCTGTGATATATAGCGACGGTACCATCACTTCCGGTTCAAACCAATTATCACTGTTATTTCGTGGCTTGAACTGGCAATGATAGCAGTTTGCACAAAATAAATTCATAACCTTTTATATAAAGATCATATTAAAATAACCAAAATATTGTAGAGTTTAAAGAGATCTAAAAATTTGTAGTGGACAAGATACTAATTTGAGATGGTTTACATGTCCAAATATTCAATATAAATTCTCGGATTAGATTTGACATGATTAATATTGTTGAATTGGGACAAAGTCAACATCAACTTTTTATACTCGACCGGATCTACAACTTTGTAGTTAACAATTTTTTATGTGGGATAATTCTGAGTGTCAAATATTATATATAAGATTAAAAAATATGTGGTTAAGAAAGAATTAGATTATGTTTAGGTGACATCCAGTTGTTTTAGACCGCTCTATAACAACTGGATTTTTTCACAAATTGCGGTGGACCAACCCTCCCAAGAGCCTTTTCTCTGTGTGCCATTATAAAAGATGACTCTTGTTTCTATGCCACTAAAAAGTTTGTTTCGACCCCTCTGCCATGATGCTTATCTCTTTTGTCCCGTATGCCATTCCGTCCATTTCACCCTCTAACTGCTCTGACAAATGTCTTTGATATCCTTCAGCCTAAGAGGTTATGTGAATTTATTCTTTGCCCGTGCGCCATTTCCATGCCAAGCTCGATGACGTACACTGTCTGCTCGGTGCCAAGGATGATGACACAGCCGTCCTCTGGCACGGGAGCCAACGTTTGCCACCTGTCGTCGCCCTCGGCGTCCCGCGGCACGACGCATCCGTCGCAGAGCATGTACAATATCCTGCTTCCCGCGATGGTGCAGCAAGTCCTTGGGCACACACCATCCTTGACCACTTTTTTTTAAGACAAAAACTGTGGGAGAGATCCACATAGCACTTCATATTGTATTTATAATTAAACAAACAGTTACAAGACGACTTACATTATGATTAACTAAAAACATCTGGCCAAAAATAAAAGGCTGATCTAAGTTCATGTTTAAAACGGAGGGATTGAAGTAAACATTCATTCTTAATTAAAGTTTCTAAACTATGTGCCAAACATGAAACGCCCCATTATTAAACACTATAATACAAAATGAAGTGGCCACTCGTTCCTGCACGGGGCCCTACGACCACGTGGCCGGGTTGAACGCCTCGGCGGAGCCGGCGAACTGGCCCGGCGTGTCCGTCGGGTACCTGGCGATCACCACGAACCTCCCGGCGACGAAGACGGCCCCGGCCTCATCCCGCTCCCACTCCATGTCCGGGAGCGCCATCCACCTGTACGTCGGCCCCGGCGTCGTACGTGGCCGCCGACCGCAGCGTGCTCTTCTCCTCGTCGTGTCACCCCGCAAACACCTTGCCAGTACTTGGACGAAGGAAGATGTTCGGTAAAAGTCCCTCCCAATTCTACTGGTTGAATGAAGTTTTACTGATTCACATTAAAGCAGTATAATAGAACAATTAAGATTTTTATCATCGATGGTACGCTGAAGGCTGCGCTCTACGTGCACTCTACGTGCAGAACGCTGCGCTGCAGTTCATCGATGGTACGCTGACACTAGCTCATCCACTCTTTTAATCACCGCATTCAGTTTCGTGTTGAGTGAATCAATCGGCTGCTTCCTATATTGCTAACAATGTCGACGCTGGAATGGAATCAGGTGTAGCCGCCCGCGAGACGGAGAACCCGTTGCCGGAGATGGCGCGGCAAAGCGGCTTCTCCGTGAGCGTGCAGGAGCTCTGGAGCTGGCCACCTGTCAGGACCATACCTGAACCGGCACCAAGCGATGGACCAGGAGAGGACATGAACACGCCGAGACGGTCAAGCCGGACGAGAAGAGCCAACAGGCTGATCAGTATACCCGATTGGGAATAAGTCACTGACACGCAGCTGCGCGTGCGATTTAAGTGTGCTAAGACGCGCCTGTACTTAAGCGTGACCGAAAGAGAGGAGAGGGTAACAAACTTGAACAAACCAAACTGGAATACAGTCCTACATCTGCCGTCTGAATCTCTCCCTCTATGTTCCTGCTTCTCCTTCCACACGCCAAACTCCCGTCCCGACTGTAATATCTGGTATCCAGCGCTTGAGGATTCTCTTCCCCATTCCTCGCCCCTTCGATTTGCAATTGACAGGGGCCGATCGAATTCATCGCGCCGCCAGTTTGAGCGATTGAGTTTATGTAATCTGCGGAACCTGTGATTTCAATCGGGACTCGCGATCTGGATGGATCACTAGTACACACAAGCTCTATAGTGGCGGTTGATAAGCCAATTTCACTGGCATTTCACAGGACCACCAGTGGGAGAGGCCAGTGAAAATAAATCTTTCTACTGGCGGTTGCCTGTGAACCGCCAGTGGAAATATATTTACACTGACAGTTTTCTTAAGGAACCGCTAGTGTAAATATATTTCCACTGTCAGTTTCTTAAGCAAATCGCCAGTGGAAATATATTTACACTGGCGGTTTTCTTAAGGAACCGCCAATGTAAGTATATTTACACTGGCGGTTCACATGCAACCGCCAGTGGAGATTACCGCCCTTTTTAGGGAATTTTAGCCCCCTACCCAGCCATATGTATTTATTTATTTATTATAGATATTAAGCTATATTAGATCATGATCAAATATAGCAAAACAAAATTTAATTATTATACAGTATATTTGTATACATCAAAGGACTGTGCTCATAATATACACATATATATGTTCATCAAAGTTACATGTGATAACATCTCAAATTTACACATCTAATTAATAACCCTCTCGGATAAGCCCTAGCATGCTGATTTTCGTTAACTCTCTGAACTCTTCACTTTCGAGAGTGTCTTCATTGTCGTGATAATTTCCGTTGCTTGGAATAACATGTTTCATGATGAATGAGCACATGTCCTCAACTATGTTATATAAAGTCTCTGTGCTCATATTCTACGCCTTGAGTTTTTTATACTTCCGCAACTGTAGTTATATATAACTATATTAATTAATATGTATAAACATCATATACACATTTGTAACTTTAAGGTTATAATGACTATTAATTACCTTATCAACGTTCTTGATGTACCGTCCGGACTCCCTCATCAACTCACAGACATAGAATCCGCAATGGACCGATCCGGGTAGTTGCTTGTGGCACTATATATGTAAACAGGTAAGCGAATATTTAATTAGTTTCAACATTGTCTTATGTGTTGTACATGGATGATAAATATGTAGTCATAGATAACTAACATACTGGCCACTTATAATTTATTGTTAATGGTCCAGTTTTGTTCTTGTCGTGCTTTCCGCCTTTTAGTTTATACCACCTATATGCCCTATGATTTCGAAAGAATCACCAAGTTATATATTCTCAATGCAAACTCTCGTCGAGAAAAGAATGTAAAAATTTCTCGGCTTACGTACCTCTCTAAGAAGGTCAAGAATGGCGCATACGTAGTGGGATCATAATCTGCGGAGTCAAAGACAAGCACCCTTCCCTGCCTTGGATAAATATAAAAACAAATCCAATGGTCCCTGCACGAATCAAGTTCTCGTGATGCATGGGTCGGTGCCACATATATATATGGATTAGACAATAATAACATTAATTGCAAAAATAAACTCGAGCTTATCTAAAGTTGTATGGGGCCATTATGACTTGCCTATCTTGAAATTGAAGCATTGAATTTCCTAAGTATAGGCAGTATCTGTTTTCCATCTCTCTTTCTAGCTTAGTAATAATCTGCTTAGCTTCTTCCTCAGTCTTGTCCTTCAATTTGTCATTGTCCTTTCCAATCCTGAATGTGTGCCGCTCCTCGCATATTTTGGTGGGGTCAAGATAGCCAATCCTCTCATCTGCGTGTGAATAAGGATCGATACCAAATCTCTCCTCCTACTGGTCATGTTGTAGTTTGCAAGGTATATGTTCAAATGAATCTCATAGACTGAAACATAATACATCAAAATAATAATCAATTGAGTATATGAGCAACACTTACAATGCCCACACTGTTACGAACTGAACGTCGAGTCTCTTGAGGTTCATCATCAAGTGCATGTCCTCGAACGTGACCTCAGGTTTACTTCACCCGTTCATAAAAGCTCTTGGTGGTATACATACGCTCAGAGCGTCGATACCAACAGAAGCTGCTCTCATGTACCAGTCATGCATTCTTTTAATTAGAGATGGGATTTGGGTTACCTTTTCCCAAGTGAGAAGCGGCCTGCCCGTCACATATGTGTCAGAGACATTTTCATAATCCTCTTTCGTTGGCTTCCTGATCTGTATGGTCTTCACAGAGGATTTTCCCGATTCCTCAGCCTCAGAACACTCAACGACACGACTTGAGCGGCTGTGTGCTATTCCTGACAACCACAACATGGTCCCAGCAGTTGGCCAGTGTGGAGAGACCATTTTGGGAACAACTTTCCTCTTCTTTGCTGGTGGGGGGTTTTCCTTTGGTTTCTGGGGCTGACGGGGTCGATGTTTGCTCATGTTGTTTGTCTTGTGGGCCCGTTGGGGTCGATGTTTCCTCAGGTTGTTTCTCTTTGCATGCTGGGGAAGGTGGATAGTTGATAGGAGATGCTGGTGGCGGAGGTTCTGGAATTGGATGCACAGGCGAATTTGGTGAGCTAGGAAGAGGCCGGTTAGGTGATGACGACGGCGGTGGGTCATTATGAATGCTATGCTCGCTAGATGGTGGTGGCCCACTCAACCTGATGTCTCGCCTAGGCCAAAGGATGAAATTCTTGATGGCTTGTCCCAGTGTTTCAATGCCTTCGGGTGCAGGGATGTCCAACATGTCATCCTCATGTCCTTGCACTACGGTCACCATTTCGACCCTGCAGTACTCATCTGGAATGTTTGCACCATAAAACGTCCGTCCAGGGATTGCGAAGCCAGTGCCTACTTCCCTAGTACGAACATTGGTAATGCCATAGCTTATGACTAGTGAGCAAGGCGTTGGCATGTCAATGGCATCAACTGGATAGCGAACCTTTGCCGTAGACGCGACACTGCTTGGAGCATTTGCAGACTGTGCTATCAACTGCTGAGCTCCCAAGGGCTATGTCACCGGCACCAGCTGCATCTGCGGAGACTGTTGGGTGTTCGTCCTTTGTTGAACAGTAGACATGACACCCACCAATTGCTGTGCAAACTTGGTATCAGGATTTGCTATTAATTTAGTCACCATGTCTTTGAAGGCTTGCTTTGCCTGCTCCTCAAAAAAGTCTTTCAAGTCCTCCTTGTATCGATCACGCTTCTTGTACATTCCGGCCCACTCCTCGCCGAATCCTTCTTTCCATCCTAGCCTTGACGAGATGCCTCGTACACGACCAGGGTGCTCGGGGTTACCAAGACCAACAGTAAGGATGTCCCGCTCCCTTTGTGGCCTGGCACTTCCTTCCTTCACATGAGCTGCCGCCTCATAAATATTCTTCGCGGCTTCTTCAACCATTGGATCAGAAAAAGATGCACTTGACTCAGATATTTCTCTTGGTTTGCGAGCATGAAGCCAGTTCGCGCTCCTTTCACCAAGTTCCTCAGACAACACTGGCAACCCTGCTGCCTTCTTCGCAGCCTCTTCTTCCCTCCATTTGGAAACCTGCCGCTTGTAACCCCCTGTGCCAAGGTGGTGGTGGTACTTGTTCTTCTTAGCAAGTGCTGAGTTCGCTTGGCTCCGGGCCAAGAATTCTGGGTTAATCTTCTGCTCTTTGAAAACAGCCCACTGACCTTCTGTAATGTTGTACTTGCTGGTGGGGTCCAACCCTGTCTTCACATATTTGCTGTTCAATTCAGACCTTCAGTTGCGAAATGTGATGGCCAACTGCCTCATTGCATAACCCTTCACGAGTTCCTCTGAACCCCGAGGCAGAACAAACTTCTTTGACAACTTTTGCCACAAGTTTGCCTTGACTGAATCTGGCACATCTTTCCACTGAGATATTGTGATATCAAGATTATCCCTAACTAAGAAACCAATCGCGTTCCGAAACTTAGCTTGCATCTCTTGTGGAGTTAGGAGCTCTCCTTTTGCACTTACGTCTAGCACCCTATATGTGTTACTATCCCACTTGTTTGTTCCCCTGTCACCTCGTTTCCGATCACCCAGTTTACTCTTCCTTAATTCTTCAGTGCTCGTATCGGTAGGTTCTGGCCCGTGGTCTTCGTGTTTCAATTCTTCTTGTACTAGTTGTCGTATTTGAGACACGACCTCCTGTTCATAAAATTGAGCACACACATGAAATCATGGATGAGTACATATATAGATAGAAGGGATTCGTTGAACTCCATGTAGGTTACCTCGTCTTCTCGTGGATCGTAAGTAGGGTCGCGCTCCATTTCACGACGAGCCTTCCTATCTATGCTGGGACACGGATCACTTGGACTTTGATATTGTTGCTCACTCGGCTCGTTATGTTGAGAGGACTCTGATGGTGAAGTCGTCATCGCGGTAATCTAACATAAAATATAATTCTAATTAAACTAAATTTTATGAATGTGTTGAAACAAAGTTCATCGAGCAAATTGAAGTACAAATTGAATAACAAATTGAAGTGCAAATTGAATAACAAGCACCAAGGATATAAATAAAAATAAAAACAAATAGGTATACTCAATTTCTATTAACATATAACTGCATATAATGGGGTATACAAATCATAAAGCAGAAAGAGAAGACAAATTCGGTGATAATTAAAAGAGAAGCATATTTGTCATCGTGAAGCTAGAAGGATTTAGAAATGATAGTTTGACTTTTTCTTAAATAGCTAGTCGACTTAATAAGAAAGCACTAATATACAAGAAAGAGCAAAAGTAGATCGTAGTGGACAAGAAATAAAGAATTGCATTGCTATTAAACGTACAAATTGTAATATGAATATTGAACATGTGTTTGCAATTTTGAGTATGATGACACTACTGATTTGATCTACAAAAATGGAATATGGTAATATTTTCAAACTTTAACCTGAAACACTAATTAAGGGCCCGTTTGCAACGTGAATTTGTTTTTTATAACTATGTTTATTGTGTGAAAATGAACCGTATGATTTTTCTATATCACATCGCACATAGCACATCGCATATATACATCTCTCTTTATAATTTTTTTATTTTAGCATTTTACATCTGAAATAAGAGATGGCATATATATCACATATATCACACCAGCCGGCCCACTATTCATTTCTTTCGAAAATACGAAATCATTTCCTAATAAAATTGGGCCGGCCCACTTGGTAGCAGCCCGGCCCACCAGACACGAAGCCGCCAGGACGCAGCCGCCACCGTGCACCGCCGCACCGCCCGCTGACGCCGCCGCAGAGGAGTGCAACAAGGGCCTCCCGCGCGCTCCACCCATCCTCGCGCACCCATCCTCACGCAGCACCTCGGGCCACGTCGCCACCATGCGCCTAGCATCGCCGCGCCGCCACCACTGCTGCCGTCGAGGAGGACCGCCGCCGTCGAGGACCACCGCGCGCGCCGAGGAGAGAAGGAAAACCTGGGAGAGGAAGAAACGAGAGGGAAGTGCTAGGGGCCTTACCGGAGAGCTTCGCTCGACGATGGCCGGAAGGAGAGAGGGAGACGGTGCCCGCGAGCCGGGGGAGGTCTCCGGTGATGACAACGAGCGAGGGACAGAGAGGCACGGCTCGCGGCGGCGGACGGGCGGCGGTCTCCGGTGTGGCGGCAGCGTGGCGCAGCGTGGCAGCCTGACGGCGTGGTTCGAACTGAATGGCGCCTTCGGGACTTAGGAAAATTTGGGAGTGGGGCGGGCAAAGTATTTATTGAGGCCGGTTTGTACTGGCGGTTGACAATGTCAACCACCTGTAAAAAGGGTTTGTACAGGCGTTTGACAATGTGAACCGCCAGTACAAACCCTTTTTACAGGCGGTTGACAATGTCAACCGCCAGTACAAACCTTTTGTACAAGCGGTTGGTACTGTCTACCGCCTGTAGCAATAATTTTATGTGATGTTTTATGTTTATATTTATGCACATGCACATTATTTTTTGTTATATTATATTTAGGGTTTAACTAGGTTTTTAATTAGCTTGGTTTAGCTAGGGTTTAGGGTTTAGCTAGGGTTTAGGGTTTAGCTAGGGTGGTATCCAGAAATGTTTAGCTAGGGTTTAAGATTTTTAGGGTAAACATGTTCAAATAGACAAATGTAAACATTTTAAAATAGATAAATGTAAACATGTTAAATGTAGCATAGGATACATGTTGAGATAGAAAATGGATTACATGACAAATGACAAATAGAATCTAGCCAACTACTGTTCTTCCTTGTCCATCGGGGCGCACCCATGGCAACGAACTTTTTGGGATGCTTCTCTCAACGTGTCTTATCTTCATTGGATGGTCTACAAAGAGAGACATGTCGCTAAATTGATTAAAATCCTCCAGATCAGTTACACCATCAACTCCTAGAGCTTGTTGGTTCCCAGGAAAAACTATATGGTTTGGCTTGTCGAAACTTTCCTTCTCATTTTTAGAAAGGATTTGTTCAGCATAGAAGACCTGTGCGGCACGGTTAGTAAGGATCCATGGGTCATCTTTGTAACCTACCTTACTTAGATCAAGAACTCTGAGCCCATAGTTGTCCACTGTGACATGTTTGTCTTCAACCCATTGGCATCGAGACACAGGTATCTGAAATGTACCATAGTCTAGTTCCCATATGTCCTCAACGAAGCCAAAGTATGTACTAATCTCACCAGTTGCATCATGTATGGCCTCGCATCGAACACCACTGTTTTGTACCACGCTCTTTTTGTCCTTGGACTTGGTACAAAATGTGAAGCCACTGATGTCGTAGGTTTGCCATGTCATGATCTGGCGTGATGGTCCACACGACAACTTCTTGATGGTTTGTTCCTCAAACGTTTCCCCATCTGGAATTTCCTGCTCCCTTAGCCATGCGATGAACCGACGCTTGTGTTCCTGCTTGACCCAATCATCCGTGTGCTCACCATTATGTTGGCGAAGATCATTCATGTGACACTCGATCAAAGGATCCATTATCGAGAGCTGATGCAGGATGCTATAGTGTGCTTCGAGGATTACCTTGTAATCTGACGGGATAAAAGATTTCCGTCCAGTCCTCCCACTTCCATGTAGCCTACCATCATGTCGTGACGGGGGCAAACCTATTGCAATCTGGTCTTTTAGGACAATATTGCAAAATGGGCCACCAGAAACAATGGCCTCTTCGGTACAGTACCCTTCTATCATGGACGTCTCAGGACGAGCACGAGTTGATACATAGCCATTCAGTACTGACATGAAACGCTCATAAGTCCACATCTCATGCAAATACATGGGCCCCAATGCCTCTATTTGCGGCACCAAGTGCGTCACAAGGTGAACCATTATATCAAAGAATGATGGGGAGAAACACATCTCAAGCTGTGACAGAGTCTCCACCGTGAATTCTTGAAGTGACGGCAGCTCATCGCGGTCAATAACCTTCTGTGAGACCTTGTTGAAAAAGTAGCACAACCTAGTGATTGCCATCTTTAAGAACACCGGATTTATAGCCCTGATGGCAACAGGGAAGAAAGTAGTCAGCATGACATGACAATCATGTGAGTTGTAATTGGTCAGTGTAAGGTCTTTCATTGACACAATACTCCTTATGCTAGAGCAGAATCCAGATGGAACTTTCAAATTTTTCCAGCACACACACATCGCACGTTGCTCCTTCGTGTCGAGGTTGTAGCTTGCTGGCGGGAGGTGATACTTCCCATTTTCTAGAAGAGCAGGGTGCAGTTCCTTATTTATGCCCAAATTTACCATGTCCATACGTGAGTTGAGTCCATCCTTAGTCTTACTCTTTATGTCAAACAACGTGCCAAAGACGCTTTCAAAGACGTTCTTCTGAACGTGCATACCGTCGATCGCGTGTCGTATGTCTAACTCTTTCCAGTATGGCAAATACTTGAAGAAAATAGACATCTTCTTGAATGTAGCCCCTGGAGTTGGTTTCACATCCTTTCTTGGTTTTTCGTCTTTTTTCTGCTTCCCAAAAACAAATTTGATGTTGCTGACTATTCTGAAAACTATTTGACCTTTACTGTTACCCGATGGAGCAGTAGAATGCAGTTCATCATTATTGTCGAAGTATTTATCCATCTTTCGCAAGCGGTACCTGTGCCCTTTCGCTAAGAACCGTCTGTGCCTCATGTACACTATCTTCTTTGATGCATCAAGGAACACGTAAGCGGTTCTATCTATGCAGATTACGCATCAAGCTTTCCCTTGAACTGCCCTGATAATGTAAAGAGAGCAAGGTAATCGTTGATGGTCACAAAAATAATTGCATACAGTGTGAAAGTTTCTTGGCGGTACTCGTCCAATATTTCGACTCCTATTTCCCACAATATTTTCATGTCCTGCATTAACGGCTCCAAAAATATATCTATGTCAACGCCGGGTTGTTTAGGTCCAGAAATAAGAATGGTTAGCATAAGGTATTTACGCTTATGCATCAACCAAGGTGGAAGGTTGTAACAACCCTAAAAATCCACACAATCTAAAAATCCCAACCAATTAAAATTTTTCATTTATTTATTGTGAAAACCCATTTTTCTTGTGCAAGCATATAGGTTTCATTATGAAATTGGTAAATAAAGGAGAGTAGTTTGCATTTTAATTCCATTCACATAGAATAATAACTTATGCATCACATTTGGGATTTATTGCAATTTATGTTTGTATTTACTCAATAATTAAAATGGGCAATATATGTATATATACACTAAACTGAAAACAGAAAAGGAGAAAGAGAGTTCGGCCAACCGGGTCGCTAAGTCAGCCCGAGCCAGCCCGACCTTCCTCTCCTCATCTCACCGCGCGCGGCCCACGTCGCGGCTCGGCAGCGCACGCGCGCGATCGGCACACACGCGCTCGCGCTCGCGCTCGCTGCCAACCCGGCCCCGCCTGTCAGCCGCTCTCGCCCCTCCCACTGTTCTTCTTCCTCACGAAGGCGACGCGCCTGCCGGGGGTGTCGCGCGAATGGCGTGACCCCGGTCCCACAGCCGACCGCATGGCAGAGCCCTGACCCCGCTGTCCCCCTCCTGTCCCCTCCTTTCTTGGCCGCCAAGCGAACCCGCGCCATCCGGAGCCCTAGATCCACTCGAGCCACAGCCCTTCGATCGGCCGAGCGCAATCGAGACCGTTCGCCATTGGAGACTGGCCAAGCTCGCCTATAAATTGGAGCACCCCGAAGCCCTACCCTCATTTCCTCTCGCCGCCACCGCAGCACAGACCGGCACACCGCACCAAACCGAGAGAGAGAGCGTAGGAGAAGGGCGGAGCAGAGGAGGAGAAGCTGCCGGAGCGCCGCCGCCGCGGAGCACGCCGGAGCCGGACACGGAGGAGAAGCCGAGCTGCGGACGAGGAGCGGCACGGCACTGCGATCGCTCTGCACGGCTCCGACTCGCCACTGCACCGCCATCCTAGCTTCACCGACACCACGGTGAGCCACCGCACGCCATGTCCGAACCTTGCCCTGCTTTTGCCATGGCGTTCCACCCTCGGGACGCGCAGGCACGAGCCTATACCGGCTCGGGAAGATCACCTGCACCATGCACTCACTCGACCAGCCAAAACCCCCGGACTACAAGCTTGCTAGACCGAGAACGCAGCACGACGCGTTCTCGGCGGAGCGCGCTCACCACCGACGCGTTCCGACGCCGAATCACCCGTTCCGAGCAATCCGTCTAGCAACCGTATAGGTTAGAGCGTCGTGGAGCACGGCCACGACCCCCTTGAGCTAGCTACGCGGATCTAAGCGCTAGAGGAAGCCTGAATCGCCCTGGCCGCGTGCGCCGCGACCTTACCGGAGCGCCGCCGCGAGCCGTCGCCAAAAAAAGGTCATGCCATGGCTAAAGTTCGCCACAAGAGTGTTGTATGCTTCTCTGGCCTCACCAATTTGACAAGACCGCACTCGATTGAACCAATACTTGTTCGTAGCCGCGATGCCGCCTTCCGCCGTCGTCGGTGACACGCCGCCGCCACGGCCGAGCACCTTGGAAAGCTCGGTAGCCAAAAAGTTGGTATACCATCGCCTTAGACCCTGGACGCGTATACATCTCCTAGAAGACCTCCTTAGCCCCGCCGGAACCTCACAGTCGCGACGACATCGCCGCCGACAGGTTCCGCCTCGCTTAAGATCCGTTCCGAGTACCCCCGGTCGCCTCGCGCTGCGGAGAAAGGCCGCCGAGGTTCGCCAAGTCTGCCTCGGCACCGCCGCTAGAAAGCCGAGCCCTGCCTTGCCGAGATATGGTCATCGCCGCCCTGTCATCGTCCGCCGCACCGGAGAGACACCGCCGCCTTGAACAGACGCCCTGGACCCCTGCTAGCACCGAATTTCCGATTCGCCCGAGCCTCCCCAGGAGAGCTCGGGAGAACAGCACCCTCGGGCACCCAAATTTCCGATTCGCCCGAGCCTCCCCAGGAGAGCTCGGGAGAGCAGCACCCTCGGCACACCAAATCTCCGATTCGCCCGAGCCTCCCCAGGAGAGCTCGGGAGAGCAGCCCCTTCGGCGCCCAAATCTCCGATTCGCCCGAGCCTCCCCAGGAGAGCTCGGGAGAGCAGCCCCTTCGGCGCCCCGAATCTCCGATTCGCCCGAGCCCCGCCGAGCTAAACCGAACTATGCCGAGCTCCGCCGAGATACCCCAACCACAGCCGAGCTACCACCGACCACCGCCGAGCCACGCCGAGCTACGCCAACTCCGGCAACTCTCTGGGAACCAGCATGGAACACCTGGTGGGCGACCCTCGGGTTTGTGTTCTGATGAGGCGACACACGCCGCACTACTGGACCCGCGCGCCACGTGGACCAATCCCGAGCTGCCCCTATTAACCAACCAGTTTTCCCATTTTCAGAAAATAGGATAATCTTCGGAAATTCATAACTTATTCATATGAAGTCCAAAAATTGCGCACCATATATCAAAATTCTCAGAAAAATGAGATCTACAATCTAAGACTGTGTTTGTGTGCATTTGGCTCTTTATTTTATTGGATTTTTCTGGAATACTCTATAGGAGTCGCTGACGCGACTATTTCGTGTTCGATTTCAGAGCCGGAGGAGGATCTAACTAAGGAAGACGACCACGATTACTTCCAAGAGCTAGGAGACGACTACGAAGGTGCCACGTCCCACCAAATCCTTAGATCCTATTACGCATTGCAAATGACATTGTTGCTATTGCTTTATGATTATGTATGGATTGGTTGCATGGTAGTATATTTGAATTCCCTGCCTTGATAAGACTTTACCCTGCTATCCGCTGTTAGGTTAGCTGCTGCTTAATTTACTGTTACTCTTCCACTACTTTCTACTTGCTATATGCTATGTGGTGGAATTGGGACGGTGTATAACTGATTATAACCACTGGGAGAGAGTGCTGCGTGCGTCTTGGGTGCGTGGTAAGGGTTGATGTCGACCAAGTGGGATGTGAGACGAGCCCATGGGGCAAGTCGTGCCGGGGGTGCAACCTGGGCATCCCCAAGCGAGATACCTGTGGCGGGTAAAGTTGTTGAGGAGGTTCCGGGTGGGATAGCCTTGGTGGTTTGAAGCCCGTGGACGGAGGTGCTGTGATAGCACGGGGAGAGTATCCCCTAAGTGGAGATGCCTGCTTGGTCACAACCTAGGATCTGACTAGTGACCGGAAACATCTGGATTCCCTTGCTACTCGCTCGCTTCTGATGGGCGGGAGACGGCTGGACTACTTGGTAGGGCGGTACCACTACTGCTAGGTTGAAAGGTGATAAGGGTGGGCGGTGACGGATGGAGAGATTCCCGTACCGTCCTAGATGCGCAGTACCACTGGTTGGGCCCGGTGCTGCGTCTCCCAGTCTCAGCATGACGGTGTTGGATCCGGAATATCCCAGGGCTGAGTGGTAGGGTGGTACCGACCTAGGCAAGCAAGCACCCGGAATTCTGCCTAGATGATTGTACAGCATCGATGATGGCTAATCTTGTGAGTAGTAAAACCTCTGCAGAGTGTATGGTTGATCGATCGATACATAAGTCAACTCGTTGGCTATGGACCTTTCCTAATGTTTCTGCAACCACTATTAGATGAGAGCATATTCTTTTCTCCCCCTGGATAACATTGTTCCGGCAGTGTACCCGTTGTGGTAGTGTGCCGCTGAGATAGTCCCGAGAGGGAGTTGGGCCTGTCGAATGAGAGCGAGGTGTGTGTATGTGAGGTGTGGTGATGGGAAAAGGGAAAATGGTGTTAACTGGTGATAAAACTTGACTAATTAAACATTGATTACAGCTGCATAGGAAAACCTCAGCCTATAGGTCTGCTTGTATAGCCTTGCATCCACTTTCCACAAAGCAAATGCTGCATAGGTGGGCTCCGTGGCCAGTACAAATCGTACTGATAAATTTGCTGTCAGGTGACGAGAATGAGTACGACTTTGAGGGAGATGATGACGAGGAATAGGGTCACGTGCTACACTCAAGTTGGCCGTGAAGGATGAATCGCTTCCGCATCTTCTAAAGCTTCTCTGATTGTTGATTCCGCCAGTGTGGCGATGTAATAAATATTTATGTAAGACTTATTTATCGTTGTATGGATCCTGGTGTCAACTGAGATATGGGTAATTTCATGGATTGTCCCAAGCAATCTGTTGAATTACAATTCGAGCCTGTGGATTTCCCTTCGTGGAAATCGAGGTCGTTTCAGTTGGTATCGGAGCCATACTTGACTGTAGGACGAGACCCATAGAAAATGGACGTTAGAATAGGAAGCCAGACTCTCTTTCGGTTATATTACCGACCTTGCATTCACTTTTTATGCAATGGCTTATCTAATACAAAGACCTGCTAATCCGTTTCTTGAAAAATTTGCAGATGACCAGCCTTGGACCACCACTTCGTCCACTGCACGACGGCACTATCGAGATCCCGATCAATGGGAGGAACCACGGCGGATTTGCCATGGTACTACGCCAGGTGCTGGAGGAGCTGGGAGCACCGTCTGACCAGATCCAGTACTTTAGCCGAGGGAAGCTTCTCGAGGCTGAGAGGTTTGAAGGACCTGTCACTACCAGAGTTGAGACACCCGTCAGCCTGACCCTTCCAGGAATGCCGGTTTTTACTGACTACACTGCTGGAGAGACTGTGGAGGACGGAGTACAGTCTGTCTCCCGCAAAGTACTACGCGCAGTTGTGTACACAGCATACGAGTACCTTAAGGGGACCCACTTCCGTCTGCTACCTCAGGCCTTGGAGCTGCACCCTGACCCCATCCAGAGGATTCTGTACACCGGCCAGATCGTTCAGGCCGAGACTGACCCTTGCCTACGCACAGTGGCACACCACCTCCAGGAGCAGGACGAGTTCATCAGCTCATTGGAGCAAAGGAGGCGGCGTGACCGAGCACGCATGGCAGAGGTCGAGGACAGTTTGCAGAAAGGGACTCAGACCCTGGAGAGTTTGAGCAGAGCAGTCACTGACTTGCAGTTGGAGATGCAGCGCCGTGATGAGTTACACCGAGCCGAGATCGCCGACTTGCGAGACAAGGTCGGAGATTTTGGGCTTCGCAATGACTACCTGAACAGCAGAGTGTTGGAATTACAGAGGAGGCTGGACGACAAGGAGAGAGCACTTGCTGAGAAGGAGCAGAGGAGCAGAGACAGGGTAATCGAGATGATCACGCTGCGTTCCAGGATCAAGGAGTTGGAGAAGCAGTTGGAGAAAGCCGAGGACAAGTCCACCCGCAACCAAGGGATTCTGATCGACCGCGTGAAGATGGTGGAGTTCCTAAAGGACAAGCTACGGAGGACAGAGACAGCTTGGAAGCAGTCCGACGCCGGGAGAGCTATTGAGGTCCGGAAGGTACAGAGTTCGCTTCCCCCACTGGAGATGGTGAAGCCCCGGGAGGGAGACTTCCGCGTACCACCCACTACGCTCAACCTGAGAGCGTGTCCGTCTCAAAGGATGCAGGAGATTGAGGCCACTCCAGAGCTAGCAGTAGCACTCGACTATGTCAAGCGCCTGACCATGACCGACGACGAGATCGAGGCAGAGGACAGCCGCATACCCGACGCCGTACTTGACCTTATGCACCAGTAGCTTATGGGACCCTGCGTGGCCCTTAGACTAGTGATACCATGAGTTGTCCTGTCATTGGCTATCTGCGCATAGCACGATCTTCTTAGCAGCTAGGAACATCCTTTATGTAATAATAACCATGTGATGAGTGACATTTGGATCTTATGCTTCTTATGGTTCTTTATGCTTCTTTGGTTGAGTGTAGGATAGCATGAAAAATGTTTTAATTCATTTAAATCGTTGAAAACATCTAACTCCTACTTAAACCACTATAAGATTATTACTGCACTGAGCACATACCTGTAACCCCGAGAGCAAACCCCATCCTAACTAGCTCGCCCTTAGGAACCTTCAGAAGCATTCACATATGTAGGGGAGTGATAATCACAATCGAGGGACTTGACTTTCGAGCCGACCTAACCCTATTACCCTCCAATAGCTTAGATGTCATCTTAGGCATGGACTGGCTAACCAAATGCCGGGGAGTGATATCTTGTTCACCTAGATATGTTCAGGTAACCCACCCTTGGGGAACAGCTGTCCGATGTGTACCCCAAACCGAGAGAGTCCAAGCCCTCCTGTGTGCCCTGGAGACTAAAGCGGATAAGACAGAGCTGACATTCAGAGATGTGCCAGTAGTCTGTGAATTCAATGATGTATTTCCAGAGGAGTTGCCAGGAATGCCACCAGATAGAGATGTGGAGTTTGTTATAGAGCTAATGCCAGGAACTGCACCGATAACCAAAAGACCCTACAGAATGTCGGCTGATGAGTTGAAGGAACTCAAGAAGCAGCTGGGAGAATTACTGGAGAAGGGTTTCATTAGGCCAAGTGCTTCGCCTTGGGGATCTCCCGTTTTGTTTGTCAGGAAGAAGGATGGCACGATGAGGATGTGCATTGACTACCGGAACCTGAATGCGGTTACAGTCAAGAATAAGTACCCATTGCCCCGCATCGATGATCTGTTAGATCAATTGAGTAAGGCCAAGTACTTCTCAAAGATCGATCTCCGATCAGGGTATCATCAGATGAAGATCAGGGAAGAAGATATCCCGAAGACTGCATTTGTCACTAGATATGGACAATATGAGTGCACAGTAGTCTCATTTGGACTCACTAATGCTCCGGCATACTTCATGAACATGATGAACAAGGTCTTCATGAATGAGTTAGACAAGTTTGTGGTGGTATTCATTGATGATATATTGGTTTATTCAGCCACAAAAGAGGAACATGAACATCATCTGAGGACCGTATTGGAGAGGTTGTCTCGCAACCAGCTATACGCCAAATTCTCCAAGTGCGAATTCTGGCTTGAGGAAGTTGTTTTCCTTGGACACGTACTGTCAGGAGAAGGAGTCGCAGTAGACCCAGCCAAGATTGAAGCTGTGAAAGAGTGGGAACAACCCTGTAATGTGTCAGAAATCAGAAGCTTTTTGGGACTTGCAGGATACTATCGCAGATTTATTGAGAATTTCTCCAAGATTGCAAGACCCATGACCAACTTGCTGAAGAAAGAGAACAAGTTTATCTGGACTCCTGAATGTGAGAAGAGTTTTCAGACCTTGAAGGAGAAGCTCACTACTACACCTGTACTAGCCCTGCCCGATATTCACAAGGATTTTGTTGTATATTGTGATGCCTCTCGGCAAGGTTTGGGCTGTGTACTAATGCAAGAAGGAAGAGTGATAGCTTATGCCTCAAGACAGTTGAAGGAACATGAGCAGCGATACCCGACTCATGACCTAGAACTTGCAGCCGTGGTACATGCACTCAAGATTTGGAGACACTATCTGATAAGCAACAAGTGTGACATCTACACTGACCACAAGAGCCTGAAGTACTTCTTCACACAGGAAGATCTGAATATGAGGCAACGCAGATGGCTGGAACTCATCAAGGACTATGATCTTGAGATCCATTATCACCCAGGAAAGGCCAATGTTGTCGCTGATGCACTTAGCCGCAAAAGCTACTGCCATACCCTCATCACCAACTCTATGCCACCTGAGCTTAGGAGAGAGTTCGACGCATTCCAGCTCGAGGTAGTCTCCTATGGCATGCTAAATGAGCTTCGCGTCGAGTACAATCTCACCTCACGAATTCGTGAAGCGCAAAAGAACTGTCCTGAGATAGACTATATCCGTGGTTTGATGAAGCTGGGAAGAGGCCCCGAATACCGAGAAGATGAGCAGGGAACTGTATGGTACAAGGATAGAATCTGTGTACCGACGGATTCAGCGATACGAGAAGAGATTCTGTCAGAAGGGCATGACTCCAAATATTGCATTCACCCAGGGTCAGCCAAGATGTACCATGATCTAAGGAAACACTTCTGGTGGGAGAATATGAAGGCAGACATTGCAGGGCATGTAGCCCGATGTGACACTTGCAGCAGAATCAAGGCCGAACATCAACGACCAGCCGGCCTACTACAACCCCTCGCAATTCCAGAATGGAAATGGGAATGCATTTCGATGGATTTTATCGTTGGGTTACCCCGCACCGAGAAGAAACACGACTCGATTTGGGTGATAGTCGACCGTTTGACCAAAGTCGCTCACTTCATTCCCATCAGCATTGGCTACGATGCCGAACGGCTGGCGGATTTATACATAACCCACATTCTGAGACTACACGGGGCACCCACAAGCATAATATCTGATCGAGGCTCACAATTCACGTCTCGATTCTGGCAAGCCTTGCACAAATCCATCGGAACCAAGCTGGACTATAGCACGGCTTATCACCCACAAACTGACGGTCAAACAGAAAGAGTGAACCAAATTCTCGAAGATATGCTCCGAGCTTGTGTGATAAAATACAAGACCAGTTGGGAAAGCTGCTTACCCCACGCTGAATTCTCGTACAACAACAGCTATCAAACAAGCCTCAAGATGTCACCGTTTGAGGCATTGTATGGGAGACCCTGCAGGACCCCGCTAATGTGGTCAGAACCCGGAGAGAGAGCCTTCTTTGGCCCTGCTAAGATTGTAGAAGCAGAGGAAGGCGTAGCACAGGTCAGAGAAAATTTGAGAATTGCACAGAGTAGGCAAAAGAGCTATGCAGATAGGAGACGTAGAGAGCTTGAGTTCAAGGTTGGGGATTATGTCTACCTCAAGGTATCTCCACTTCGTGGCACTGTCAGATTCCACGTGAAGGGGAAATTGGCACCAAGATATGTTGGGCCATACAAGATCTGTAAAAGGGTTGGAAAGCTTGCTTACAAGCTAGAACTACCGGAGGAATTATCTGGAGTACACCCCGTGTTCCATGTCTCGCAATTAAGGAAGTGTTTGAAGCTTCCCGAGGAGCAAGTTCCTACAGATGCATTAGACCTGCAAGACACACTTGAATACAAGGAACATCCGATCAAGATCTTGGCACGGGATACCAAAGAGACGCGAAACAAGACTATTCCGATGTGCAAGGTACAGTGGAGCAATCACACTGAAAGGGAAGCTACGTGGGAGAAAGAATCGGACTTGCGGATTATGTTTCCTTACCTCTTCGATGGGTACGTTAACTCTGAATCTCGAGGTCGAGATCCTAATGAGGGGGGAGGACTGTAACAACCCTAAAAATCCACACAATCTAAAAATCCCAACCAATTAAAATTTTTCATTTATTTATTGTGAAAACCCATTTTTCTTGTGCAAGCATATAGGTTTCATTATGAAATTGGTAAATAAAGGAGAGTAGTTTGCATTTTAATTCCATTCACATAGAATAATAACTTATGCATCACATTTGGGATTTATTGCAATTTATGTTTGTATTTACTCAATAATTAAAATGGGCAATATATGTATATATACACTAAACTGAAAACAGAAAAGGAGAAAGAGAGTTCGGCCAGCCGGGTCGCTAAGTCAGCCCGAGCCAGCCCGACCTTCCTCTCCTCATCTCACCGTGCGCGGCCCACGTCGCGGCTCGGCAGCGCACGCGCGCGATCGGCACACACGCGCTCGCGCTCGCGCTCGCTGCCAACCCGGCCCCGCCTGTCAGCCGCTCTCGCCCCTCCCACTGTTCTTCTTCCTCACGAAGGCGACGCGCCTGCCGGGGGTGTCGCGCGAATGGCGTGACCCCGGTCCCACAGCCGACCGCATGGCAGAGCCCTGACCCCGCTGTCCCCCTCCTGTCCCCTCCTTTCTTGGCCGCCAAGCGAACCCGCGCCATCCGGAGCCCTAGATCCACTCGAGCCACGGCCCTTCGATCGGCCGAGCGCAATCGAGACCGTTCGCCATTGGAGACTGGCCAAGCTCGCCTATAAATTGGAGCACCCCGAAGCCCTACCCTCATTTCCCCTCGCCGCCACCGCAGCACAGACCGGCACACCGCACCAAACCGAGAGAGAGAGCGTAGGAGAAGGGCGGAGCAGAGGAGGAGAAGCTGCCGGAGCGCCGCCGCCGCGGAGCACGCCGGAGCCGGACACGGAGGAGAAGCCGAGCTGCGGACGAGGAGCGGCACGGCACTGCGATCGCTCTGCACGGCTCCGACTCGCCACTGCACCGCCATCCTAGCTTCACCGACACCACGGTGAGCCACCGCACGCCATGTCCGAACCTTGCCCTGCTTTTGCCATGGCGTTCCACCCTCGGGACGCGCAGGCACGAGCCTATACCGGCTCGGGAAGATCACCTGCACCATGCACTCACTCGACCAGCCAAAACCCCCGGACTACAAGCTTGCTAGACCGAGAACGCAGCACGACGCGTTCTCGGCGGAGCGCGCTCACCACCGACGCGTTCCGACGCCGAATCACCCGTTCCGAGCAATCCGTCTAGCAACCGTATAGGTTAGAGCGTCGTGGAGCACGGCCACGACCCCCTTGAGCTAGCTACGCGGATCTAAGCGCTAGAGGAAGCCTGAATCGCCCTGGCCGCGTGCGCCGCGACCTTACCGGAGCGCCGCCGCGAGCCGTCGCCAAAAAAAGGTCATGCCATGGCTAAAGTTCGCCACAAGAGTGTTGTATGCCTCTCTGGCCTCACCAATTTGACAAGACCGCACTCGATTGAACCAATACTTGTTCGTAGCCGCGATGCCGCCTTCCGCCGTCGTCGGCGACACGCCGCCGCCACGGCCGAGCACCTTGGAAAGCTCGGTAGCCAAAAAGTTGGTATACCATCGCCTTAGACCCTGGACGCGTATACATCTCCTAGAAGACCTCCTTAGCCCCGCCGGAACCTCACAGTCGCGACGACATCGCCGCCGACAGGTTCCGCCTCGCTTAAGATCCGTTCCGAGTACCCCCGGTCGCCTCGCGCTGCGGAGAAAGGCCGCCGAGGTTCGCCAAGTCTGCCTCGGCACCGCCGCTAGAAAGCCGAGCCCTGCCTTGCCGAGATATGGTCATCGCCGCCCTGTCATCGTCCGCCGCACCGGAGAGACACCGCCGCCTTGAACAGACGCCCTGGACCCCTGCTAGCACCGAATTTCCGATTCGCCCGAGCCTCCCCAGGAGAGCTCGGGAGAACAGCACCCTCGGGCACCCAAATTTCCGATTCGCCCGAGCCTCCCCAGGAGAGCTCGGGAGAGCAGCACCCTCGGCACACCAAATCTCCGATTCGCCCGAGCCTCCCCAGGAGAGCTCGGGAGAGCAGCCCCTTCGGCGCCCAAATCTCCGATTCGCCCGAGCCTCCCCAGGAGAGCTCGGGAGAGCAGCCCCTTCGGCGCCCCGAATCTCTGATTCGCCCGAGCCCCGCCGAGCTAAACCGAACTATGCCGAGCTCCGCCGAGATACCCCAACCACAGCCGAGCTACCACCGACCACCGCCGAGCCACGCCGAGCTACGCCAACTCCGGCAACTCTCTGGGAACCAGCATGGAACACCTGGTGGGCGACCCTCGGGTTTGTGTTCTGATGAGGCGACACACGCCGCACTACTGGACCCGCGCGCCACGTGGACCAATCCCGAGCTGCCCCTATTAACCAACCAGTTTTCCCATTTTCAGAAAATAGGATAATCTTCGGAAATTCATAACTTATTCATATGAAGTCCAAAAATTGCGCACCATATATCAAAATTCTCAGAAAAATGAGATCTACAATCTAAGACTGTGTTTGTGTGCATTTGGCTCTTTATTTTATTGGATTTTTCTGGAATACTCTATAGGAGTCGCTGACGCGACTATTTCGTGTTCGATTTCAGAGCCGGAGGAGGATCTGACTAAGGAAGACGACCACGATTACTTCCAAGAGCTAGGAGACGACTACGAAGGTGCCACGTCCCACCAAATCCTTAGATCCTATTACGCATTGCAAATGACATTGTTGCTATTGCTTTATGATTATGTATGGATTGGTTGCATGGTAGTATATTTGAATTCCCTGCCTTGATAAGACTTTACCCTGCTATCCGCTGTTAGGTTAGCTGCTGCTTAATTTACTGTTACTCTTCCACTACTTTCTACTTGCTATATGCTATGTGGTGGAATTGGGACGGTGTATAACTGATTATAACCACTGGGAGAGAGTGCTGCATGCGTCTTGGGTGCGTGGTAAGGGTTGATGTCGACCAAGTGGGATGTGAGACGAGCCCATGGGGCAAGTCGTGCCGGGGGTGCAACCTGGGCATCCCCAAGCGAGATACCTGTGGCGGGTAAAGTTGTTGAGGAGGTTCCGGGTGGGATAGCCTTGGTGGTTTGAAGCCCGTGGACGGAGGTGCTGTGATAGCACGGGGAGAGTATCCCCTAAGTGGAGATGCCTGCTTGGTCACAACCTAGGATCTGACTAGTGACCGGAAACATCTGGATTCCCTTGCTACTCGCTCGCTTCTGATGGGCGGGAGACGGCTGGACTACTTGGTAGGGCGGTACCACTACTGCTAGGTTGAAAGGTGATAAGGGTGGGCGGTGACGGATGGAGAGATTCCCGTACCGTCCTAGATGCGCAGTACCACTGGTTGGGCCCGGTGCTGCGTCTCCCAGTCTCAGCATGACGGTGTTGGATCCGGAATATCCCAGGGCTGAGTGGTAGGGTGGTTCCGACCTAGGCAAGCAAGCACTCGGAATTCTGCCTAGATGATTGTACAGCATCGATGATGGCTAATCTTGTGAGTAGTAAAACCTCTGCAGAGTGTATGGTTGATCGATCGATACATAAGTCAACTCGTTGGCTATGGACCTTTCCTAATGTTTCTGCAACCACTATTAGATGAGAGCATATTCTTTTCTCCCCCTGGATAACATTGTTCCGGCAGTGTACCCGTTGTGGTAGTGTGCCGCTGAGATAGGCCCGAGAGGGAGTTGGGCCTGTCGAATGAGAGCGAGGTGTGTGTATGTGAGGTGTGGTGATGGGAAAAGGGAAAATGGTGTTAACTGGTGATAAAACTTGACTAATTAAACATTGATTACAGCTGCATAGGAAAACCTCAGCCTATAGGTCTGCTTGTATAGCCTTGCATCCACTTTCCACAAAGCAAATGCTGCATAGGTGGGCTCCGTGGCCAGTACAAATCGTACTGATAAATTTGCTGTCAGGTGACGAGAATGAGTACGACTTCGAGGGAGATGATGACGAGGAATAGGGTCACGTGCTACACTCAAGTTGGCCGTGAAGGATGAATCGCTTCCGCATCTTCTAAAGCTTCTCTGATTGTTGATTCCGCCAGTGTGGCGATGTAATAAATATTTATGTAAGACTTATTTATCGTTGTATGGATCCTGGTGTCAACTGAGATATGGGTAATTTCATGGATTGTCCCAAGCAATCTGTTGAATTACAATTCGAGCCTATGGATTTCCCTTCGTGGAAATCGAGGTCGTTTCAAAGGTTGTAGATGGTGAGGATCACCGGCCATGTGCTGTGCTTGCTGCTCCTCTCGGTAAATGGATTCATTCCGTCCGTACTCAGAGCGAACCTAACATTTCGTGGCTCCTTAGCAAATTCTGGATGGTTGGCATTGAAATCTTGCCGTTGCTTGCCATCGGCTAGATGTCGTAACTTTCCATCGTTTTTGTGCTCATCTGAAGCATGCCAGCTCATAAGTTGGACATCCTCAGCGTTTGCGAACAAACACCTCAATCGATCAATCACGCGAAGGTACCACATCACCAGAGCAAGAATTTTCTTCTGCGCGTAGTAGTCTACTTCTTCTTTATCTTTCCTGGTGGGTTGGGTCTTTTGTTGGGTCTTCTTTCGCTTCTTCCCCGTACACACGGTGGTGGCACAATCTTCCTCTCGATAGTCTTTATTCGTCTTGTATCTACTTGCACCACAATTAGGACAACTATCCAAGTCTTTGTATTTATCACCTCGATATAGCATACAATGGTTTCTACATGCGTGGATCTTTTCGACACCCATTGTAAGCGGACTGATTAGCTTCTTTGCGTAGTATGTGTTAGCAGGAACTCTATTCTCCTTTGGAAGCATGTCTGCGAGAATACTCAAGAACGCATCGAAGCCAGCATCGCACAAACCATACCGGGCTTTTACCATCAATAACTTTAGCACTGACCGCAATGTCGTGAAATCTATCGTGCAACTCTTAGACTCATCAAAAAAAGGCTCTTGTGCAGCCTTCCTCATTTTCTCTATACCTTTCATGAAGAAGATAAATGGATCTAGATGACTACGCAATATTGCATCTAAGAAGTCTGCATCTTGCTCAGCACTAACATTGGGCGAACCAGCAGCATTAGGCACAATAGGTTCACTCTGAGGACATGGTGTTTGTCTCTCCTGTATGAAATGACATCCGTCAGCAAGCATATCTGCACCATCGACACTGATGTTCACAGGAGTACCAGTTGTGTAAGCTGCAGAGCTACCTTCTCCATGCTTTGTCCAAATCAGGTAATTCTCCATAAATCCTCGGCACACGAGATGAGAAAATATTGCTTTCGTGTCATCAAATACGATAATATTCTTGCAGTCTATGCATGGACAATATATGTGCTTCGTATTTGACCTCCAAGCATGAATCTTAGCGGCATCGATAAACCTCTGCACCTCAGGTATGTATGATGGATCAACTCGTGATAAATTGTACATCCAGAATGACCTCTCCATCATTAACTGTAAAAATATAATGAGTTTATTATGACCAATGCAAAATAAAAATGATTGTTTATATATATTATTTAATTAACGAACCTTTTTTCCAGCAACCTTGTTCGAAGAAATACAGATTATAACCGTTCACTTGAGAATTTTTGAATTTGTAGACCTTTGGAACCTTAGTTCACTAAAATTTAGAAGAATAATGTGTGTTAAGACTCATTCTCAGTGTCAAAGGTTGAATATTTTGCAAATAATAAAGATAAGTTATAATAAACAAAATAGAAAACTAATTAACAACCTATTAACATAATTAAAAAATAGAAGAATAATGTGTCTAACAAAGGATTGAATATAGACACCCAATTAAAAAAATAGAAAAAACTAAAAAAAACTAGCTCTCCCTACATGAATACACAAGAGTACACACCATTTATGGAAAAAACTAATATAACCTAAATTGAGAAGTAATTATGAAAAGGGAGAGAAGAGATACACTATCTAACAATCATAAACAACCTAATTTGAATAAGTAAAGGCAATAACCTAGCAATCATTCTCTCTAACTCATGGCAAACCCTAGATCCAAAAAGTGGCTTAAATTAAGCAAAGTAGATTAAATAGAGGCAAAAGATACATAAACTAACCTTCCTTAGCAACCTCCTCCAAAGAAATGAAGAAGAAAACCTCCCCCTTCTATTTTGGCAGATCCGGACCTCCATAAATGCTTCCAATGGCGGCTGGCTACGAGTAACTGTTCGGTCGGGGGGAGAAGAAGGGGTATTTATAGCAGATTTCACACTGGCGGTTGGCCTAACGAACCGCCAGTGAAAATCAATTAACACTGGCGGTTTTCTTAAGCCAACCGCTAGTAAAAATAGTACCTTAACACTGGCGGTTGGCTTAGCTCAACCGCCAGTGTAAATGGTGTTTACACTGGCGGTTTTCTTATACCAACCGCCAGTGAAAATAGTACCTTAACACTGACGGTTGGCTTAGCTCAACCGCCAGTGTAAATGGTGTTTACACTGGCGGTTCCCTTAAGCCAACCGCCAGTGTTAAGTTACGATTTTCACTGGCGGTTGGCTTAAGAAAACCACCAGTGTTAATTAGTTTTTACTGGCGGTTCTTAACTCTGGCCCTCTATTTTATTTGCACTATCGGCCGGTGAATGAAACCGCCAGTAAAAAAAATGCCCGGCGCCACTATAGAGCTCCTGTGTACTAGTGGATCACCCCTCCCGCCCCCCACCACACCACCACCACCACCACTACACCAGATTCGCTCGCCGCCAGGGCGCCATGAACCCGGATACGCAGCTTCTACTGGCCGAGATCCAAAAACTCACCGCCTCTCAAGTGTCCACACAACAGCAGCTCGCCGAATAGCGTGATATACTTAAGCGGTGCTTCCTCGAGGCGGATGAATCCCTGGACAAGCGCTTCAAGGAAGTCGACGCCAGCAGCAGATTATCGATTCGGAACTTTGCCAGGATGTGCGCCTCCTCAACATTGAGAAGGCCACGGTCGAGCTCACTTCCTAGCGGAGGAGCACGAAGGAGTCGTCGACGTCTCCGTCTCCCCATCGCGAAGCTGGACAAGTTTTGGAACCGATCGGTGATCGAGATCGCTTTTGAACCGGACATCCTCCTGTAGCCGCCACTCATACTGGAGCAGTACGCCGTGACCTCACCTGCGGGCTACACGGTTGCTCAGCCAGTGGGCACTGCGACGAACACGGCCACCAGGAGAAGGATCACGGGGTTGTCACCACCCATGTTCCTTCCCCGGTCACGGGTTTGAAGAATCCCTCCCCCAAATTGCATGGCACTGCATCGGATTTGATTTTTGCCCATAATCTTCCTCTTGATTGCCCCACTCATCCCTCTGGCAAACTGCCCAAAATGAATTTCCCCTCCTTTGATGGTTCTGATCTCAAACTTTGGATTACTTGTGCCGAAGATTATTTTACCATGTACGCTGTTGACCCATCTATATGGATTCAATGCTCCCGCATGCAGTTTTTGGGGCCTACTAAAGGATGGATTCAGTCGGTCACTGATCAACTGAAATTCATGTCCTGGACCCAATTCTGTAAAGCCCTTCACTCCTGTTTCGATCGCGATCAGCACCAATCCTTGTTGCGCCAGCTATATCGCATTCGCCAGACATCGATTGTGCAAGACTATGTCGATCGTTTCTCTGAACTTGTTGATCAGCTCACAGCATATGACCCTTCTACCGTGCCGCTGCATTTCATAACTCGATTCATAGATGGCATGCATTCAGAAATTCGTGTCGTCCTGCTTGTTCAACGGCCGAGTTCCCTCGATACGGCCTACACTCTCTCTTTGTTGCAGGAGGCTGCCGGTAATTCTCTAAAGAGGCGCGAGCCAAGGTTCTGGTCGCCCTAGGAATGGCAACGGAGACATCTCCAACGGATATTAACGGAACAGGTACATCCCCGCGAACTAAAATTTATTCTGTCCTCGTCCCCATTTATGCTAATGGGGATATATTTTTTTCCTGTCCCTATCCCTGATCGGGGATTTCATACCCATCGGGTACCCGTACCTGAGTACACACCCATATAAAATCAACACGTTCCCTAATGAATCAAATACCCGTCGGGTATCGGGTATCGGGTACCCGTTGCCATCCTTAGGTCGCCCAAGGTGACTTCTCATCCGCCAGCTCTTCCCCGCCCTGAACGACAGCAGGCGGGATCAGCGGACACCGCGCCAATGACCACAAAGTTCATGGACAAGAAGCTTGTGGATCTCAAGGCATACCGCAGATCGCGCGACCTGTCACTACTGGATTCGCCCTCTTTGCCGACTGCTGAAACCAGTCGGCAAAGGAGGAAATGCAGTCGGCAAAGGCTTTGCCGACTGCATTTCTTGAGGCAGTCGGCAAAGGGGAGGTGGCAAAGCCCAAGGCGGCAAAGGCCACCTTTGCCAGCTGCCATGAAAGGCAGTCGGCAAAGCAAACGCGCACAGCCGTTAGAGTTTTCTTTGCCGACTGCCTAGGTGGCAGTCGGCAAAGAATTTTTTTCATTTTTTTTAATCGAGGCAAATATTTTTTTCCTTTTTTTTAATCGAAGACCTTTGCCGACTGTCTTTATTGGCAGTCGGCAAAGATTTTTTCCATTTTTTTAAAAAAAATGTGTATATCTTTGCCAGCTGCCAATTCAGCTGTCGGCAAAGGCTTTGCCGACTGCCTTGCTTCGTGGCAGTCGGCAAAGCTGGGTATTTTGCTTTTTTTATTCCCAGCTTTGCCAGCTGCCGTGGCAGTCGGCAAAGCTGGAAAATGCAATTTTTTTTTGCTGTTTTTGCCGATTAAGCTCACGTATCGCAGCAACCAAAACACATATATGTACATATCACAGAAATCCACATATACATCACAGAGATTCACAAATAATCCATAACCACAACATCCATCAAGTCGCACGCACGAATGCAACATCCAACAAGTCGCACAAGTCCAACATCCAACAAAGTTGCAAAAGGGTCTAACATAACAAAGTTACATCCATTATCCAACAACATGCACCGAGCCACTCACTCGTCCTGCGACCAGTCGCCACCACCGTGGTGTGAGGAGCTCTCTGTCGGCCACGAAGACCACCCGGACGGTCCGACCTGCGGCTGTGGAGAAGGTCCAACTGTCGAAGACGGGTTCGAAGCCGCCGACTGCAGCTGTACGGATAAGCGATCTCATTAGTACCTAAGGGATGGCCGCACAAACGAAAACAATAGATAGGCTGCCAGTAACTCACCGGAGTCTTTACAGGCGGAAGATCAGGGAGTGGAGGGAGAACAACCGGGGGTGGAGTGAACATCACTTGCAACGGAGGGGGTCTGTAGTTAGGGATCTCCAGGCCCTGAAAGTAGCTGGAAATCGAGGAGGCAAACTGCGTCATCTGTTGCTGGGACTGCTGCTGGAAAGCTAGCATCGCCTGCCGATGGGCCTCCTGTTGGGCCGCCAGCTGCTGCCGATAGGCCTCTTCTCGGGCCGCCTCTCTTGCCTGTTGGGCCGCCTGTTGGGCCCGCATCTCTTCCAGTTGGACCTGCAATATTACACAAGCGATGTTTAAACAATGCATAAACATTCGGCAACATATGTAAAACCAATGAACGACGAATAGTTACCTGAAGCGCCGCCATCATCTGTGTGGAGCTTGCCCGCCGAGGTTGTATGGGGACATCGGAGGAGGTACCGGCACTGCTATCCGAACGACGAACCTCACGAAGGGAGGGAACGGTGGCCGGGTCGATGACGCTGTGGGCAATAAGGTACCGGCCGTGCTGCTTCCCTCCTCCCGTCCTCATCAGGACGTCCGTATCGAGGGGCTCGGTCGACGGGTCGTAGTCGGCACCATGGCGCGTGCGAACCGCCTCGGTGTACTGGACCACCCTATCGTAGACGTTTTGGTTGGTGATGGCGTCGGGCCCCCTCGCCGTGTCGTAGACGTTCTCTGGATCTGTCGCCTTGCCCTGGTGAGACAGGATATAGCCCGTGAACTCGTTGATCACCTGGCCGTCATGCGACTGGGTCTGCGAGGAAAACACAAGGACGATTACACGTAATGAGAATGAATGACTCAATCAATTGAATAAATAAACAAATTGGTGTGAAGGGTACCCATGTGTCCATGTACTCTCCGAGAGAGCGGCACCCTTGGTGGTGTGACGGCCCCCGCCTTCGCCTTGGCATATCCAGATTTCTTCCTGCGCATCTCGTAAGCCTCCGGTGTTCTCCACCCGTCCACAATCGCCTCCCAGCAATCCATGTGCATTTTGCACCAATCAGCAGGATACTGTATGCATTACAACGTGCATTTAGGTGAGTAAGAAGATGAATTGGAATGAAATTAGAATTATTGTTTCCTACTTACGAGCATGTAGGCCTCCCTGGGCATGTCAGTTTCGGGGCACTGGATCATCTTCCTCGCATCCGCCTTGTCTAGCTTCTCCTTGAGTACGTTGGCGTGGTAGCTGATGAGGCACTGGACGTGTGCCTCGTAGAACATGTCCTTGAGCCTGATCTGGCAGACCCTGTCCTGCACTACCGACGCCTCATTCTCGTGCCCTGGGTCGCACGTGAAATACTCCTGCATACATATATCATTTATGAGTTGATTATTTCAAGGACATCCAACAAATGCTTAGTAGTGGCAAAGCGGTGCAATGAAGACTCACCCAGAACTCCCTCTTGATCTTGTCGGCAAGGGTGACGTCTCCGTGCACTACCTTGCAGAAGTCTGGCCAGTGCTGGGGCACTTTATCCCTCCCATCTATGGTGACTAGGCCAGGAAAATTCTTCTTAATCAGGAGGCCCAGAATGCCATTAGGATGGCGCCCACCTCTGTTTCCATCCACACGCTTCCAATTGCTGCACAAGTCATTAAGAAGAACTGTTAATCTTGAAGTTCAATTTTCAACATGGCACATGTGTGGAGATGTCTGGGTTTTGGATATCCGACGCCGCAACTTGCTCCAAACTTTATAAAATTTTTATCATAGGCTCCACATGCAGTAACATGACACCTCGACAAGTTTCGTGATTTTTTGACTTCGTTTGGATTTTATATAATTAAAAAGCTCCTCTACCACGTCCAAAAAGTCCTGTTCCGTGGACAATGACTTCAAACTTTTGGGTGAGCTTCTGTACACGGCCTCAAAGTACACTCTCCAACATCAACACCATTTTTAGAATGGCTAATTTTCATTATTTGAAGCACCTGCAGTTCAAACTTGGATAATGCGAAAAAATTAAAGGAAACAAAAGAAATCAACGGAATATAGCAAAATATTGTAAAAAGACCCCAAATTAAAACATGTTCCTGTAAACAATACACATAGGCCACAGAAAAAGTTTGAAGTCAAAATTCAAAAAAAAAATTAAAACTTTGCCGACTGCCGTGTTTGGCAGTCGGCAAAGAGTCCCTTTGCCGACTGCCAAATGGCGTGACAGTCGGCAAAGAAGACGGAGACGGACGCCATCCCGCTCCTTGCAAGATATGCCGACTGCTTCCCTTCGCCGACTGCCGGGAGCAAGCTGGCAGTCGGCAAAGACTGTCTTTGCCGACTGCCTTTCTTTGCCAACTGCTCGGAGCAGGCTGGCAGTCGGCAAAGATTTTCTTTGCCGACTGCCTTTCTTTGCCAACTGTTTTGCCTTATGCAGTCGGCAAAGACAGTCTTTGCCGACTGCCCTAGATATGGCAGTCGGCAAAGATACTGGCAGGCGGCAAAGGCCCTGTTTCCCGTAGTGTGTGTGACCATTGCAGCGAGAAGTGGAGCCGCGACCACAAGTGTGCGCCACAAGTCGGTCTCCATGTGCTGGAAGAGCTTTACGCTTTGTTTCAGCATTCTGACACTGTAGAGGGACCAATGACGCTTGTTACTGCATGTCTGCTACCAATTCTGCAGTGAACACTGTGAAGACCTTGCAGTTCTAGGGACATTTTCATTTCTACCCGGTGGTGATATTGTTGGATTCGGGCAGTTCCTCTTCATTCGTCAGTGCTCAACCGTTGTCTTTGTTATCAGTGGCCACTTCTCCCTGTCCGGCAGTAACGGTGCGTGTTGCTAATGGAGATGTCATGCATTGTTCAGAGTATGTGCTCGGGGCTTGCTGGTCCATGAACCACTACACATTTACACATGACTTGCAGGTCATTCCTCTCACTTTGTATGACATTATCTTGGGCATGGCTGGTTATAGCTTTTCAGTCCGATGAGAGTCGATTGGAACCAACGCTGGTTGGCAATTCCTTACCAGGGTCACACTGTTCGTTTGCATGGCATTTATGAACTTGGTCTTGACAGTTCGATTGACCTCTCAGTTCAGCTGTTCAGTGTGGCTACCCAACCAACCGACTCTGACATGGATTTTCCCCCAGCCATCAAGCAACTGTTGTCTGAATTTTCTACTGTCCTATCTCCACCACAAGAGCTACCACCAACCCGTGTCTGCGACCATGAGATTCCATTGATTGCTAGTGCTCAGCCCGTCTCGGTCCGACTATATCCTTACCCACCTGGTCTCAAGGATGAAATTGAGGCTCAAGTGCATGCCATGCTGCAGCAATGGCTTATTCAATCAGCACTTCTCCTTTCAACTCCCCAGTGCTCTTGGTGCGTAAGAAGGATGGAACCTGGCACTTTTGCGTCGATTACCGATCTTAATGCTCTCACAGTTAAAACAACATTTCCTATACCAGTCTTTGAGCAATTGATGGATGAGCTTTCTGGCGCTTGCTACTTCTCTACATTGGATTTATTGTCAAGCTATCACCAAATCCGGCTCCGCGAGGGTGAGGAATACAAAACGCTTTCTCCACGCACTATGAATTCCGTGTCGTCGCCTTTGGCCTCTCTGGAGCCCCAGCAACATTCCAAGGCACCATGAACGCCACGCTGAAGCCTCTTCTCCACCGCTGTGCTATTGTGTTTTTAGACGATATTATAGTTTATAGCAAGTCCTTCACAGAGCACATCGATCGTTTGCACCGAGTGTTCAGCTTATTGGCCCGTGACCAGTGGCGTATCAATCTATCAAAATGCAAGTTTGTCGGGGACCAAGATTTCTTACATGGGTCATGTCATCAGCGCGCAAGGGGTAGCTACTGATCCGGCCAAAATCGCCACTGTCCAGACTTGGCGACACCACGCAACGTGAAGGAACACCATAGTTTTCTGGAATTTGCCGGATTCTATCGGTGCTTCATGCGTCACTATGTTGTGATCTCCAAACCCCTTACTGAACTGTTGAAGAAAAACTGCTTGTTTCTCTGGACATCCAAACATAAGACAGTGTTTGTTTGTCTGAAGCATTGCCTATGTTCGGCTCCCTGCCTAGCCTTACCCAACTTCACTCGGCCCTTTTGTATTGAAACTGATGCTTCCAACATCGGCGTTGGTGTTGTCTTTCTCCAAGATGGACGACCCTTGGCTTTTCTTAGCCGAGCATTGGGACCCAAGAACCAAGGATTGTCGGCCCACAAAAAAGAGTATATGGCCATTCTCATCGTCGTGGATCAGTGGTGTTCATACCTCTAGTTGGGCGAGTTCACTATATTCACTGATCAGAAGAGCCTTGTTCACCTTCCTGATCAGTGACTCCATACCCCATGGCAGCAGAAAGTGTTCACAAAACTGCTATGTTTATAGTATCGCATTGTCTACAACATGGGGTCCGACAACCGCGTGGCTGTTGACGGTTGTCGGTGCTAGGAACTGGGGGTCCCTAACACCGCCTAGTAAATTTGCTGTTGCGTGCCATGGCTCCGGATAGTGTGCAAGATGGACACAAAGAGTTATACTAGTTCAGGCAGCTGACTTGCCCTACGTCCAGTTCGAAGGAGTAGTCGTGTTATCTTGCACTAGAAAGTGCTTGTAGTAGGGGTTACAAGCTGCGCGAGAGAGGGAGAGGCTCCCAAGTCTCTTGTGCGAGTGAAGTGTGCGTTCGTGTGTTCTATTGTGGTAGTGGTGAAGTGTCGTGGGTAGACGTATCTCTCTCCTGAAAGTGGCCTCTGTCCTTCCCTTTTATAGTTAGCAAGGGGCGTCATACGGTTGACTGTCCCTGTGACGGTGTGGAAGGAGTGGGGCCGTCAGATCAGTCACCTAGTGGAGGTATGGCAGTTGGTACGGCGGACGTGCGCGTGCGGGGCGCAGTCGTGTTGAGGGGTCCGCTCAATGGGACCGTGCTCAGTAAAGCGGTCAGAGGGGTTTCTTGGAACGCAAGGTTGCTCTGCTGTCGTCAGCAGGGCTCGGGTGAGTCAGAGAACTGCGCCCGAGGGTGTCGTATATAGTTGAGGGCTCGGGCGAATCGGAAAGTATCGCCCGAGGGCCCTGTTTTCCCGAGCCTCGTCGTCGAGGGCTCAGGCAAATCGGAGAACTCCTCCTGAAGGGGTACGTGTGACCCTTGTGGTCGAGTTTGGAGTAAGCCTGAATGGGCCACATGCTTTCCCTGTATGCTTAGGCCTTCCCTTGATGGGCTGCTTGGGCCAGGTTTTAATGGGGAGTGATTGTTTTTGCAATAAAATAGGGTATCCCTTATTTTGGTACCCGACAATGGTCATTAACGATGAAATTTGACACTCAAATAATATAAAATATAGGTGAATTTAGCGAACTAACATCACATATGCATTTACTTCTAACCTAGTTCCACATGTATTTGGATAATTGTATTTTTCACAGGACATATGCACAAATACATGAATTCATACTGGAAAGGCGCTTTCCAATGCATATTTGCGCAAACAAATAACAAGGACGTCAGGAGAACCAATTCAAAATAAGCCCAACATCACATGGCAATCACCAGAGACCCACCAGAACCCACCACGCCAAGGCGGTGGTGGAGTGGCGCGCACCAGGGTGTGGCCGAACCAGGGGTTCGACCGAACCCCTGGTGAGCCAGCTCTGCACCAGTCCTTCTCTGGCGGTTCGTAGGCGGTGTCCTGAGGCTGTTCATCATGTGCTCCAGCGCAACTTGAGGACTTCCAACACCTTACTCACTTGTATAAGAAGGGAGGCACACCTCCCCTTCAACACACACACACAACACACAACCTATTCCTCTCTTGCTCACTTTCTATTCGTAGTTGTAGCTTTTACTTTCTTGTTAGTAGAGCAAGGCAAAAAGCTACCTTGGAGAGCTTGACTCTTGGAAGAAGACATCTTGGGGTATGAATAGAATTTTGAGTTCTTCCAAGTTTGTTCTCTCATTATCTAATTATAGTCATATTTATGACTAGAGTATAGTTGTGATGTTATAATCTTAATATATGATCTAGTGCATAGTTTATGTGTCATGAGAGTATCGTCATTAACTTTGGACTTAATAAAACATATAAGTTATATAATGATAATTGGAGCTAAGTGGGGTGCGGTGGTTCATCGTACCACAAGGTGTGCTCGATTCATAACTTGTCGATCCGTAGGGTCAGAGTCCCGGGATGAGTCAGGCAGTCTCTGTATGCGCAAGCATGGTGCCTAGGTATGGAGAGGTAGGTGTCTGCATGGCCCTTATCTTCAATCAAGGGGATGGCGGCAGGTGGTGATAACCCTGTCCGTCCTTGGCATTCCCCCACTGTTCGTTTGGGATGTAGGAGTCTAAATTGGCATGGTGGTTGCTGGCAGACCATACACGCATGTTCTCTCAATCCATGTCACGCTGGGCACTAGTACTCATTATGTAAATTGTATGAATATTAACTGAACATAATATGACTATACTAGATTAATGCCTGCTCATTTAGGAATATTCTTTTATTAGTTTCTCTCCTATTTATCATTTGAGGAAAGCTTTAGTGTGTGTCTACTGTTTCTATTATCATTTGTTACCCCTATATTAACAATTGGTGAATTTGCATAACTTTACTACCTATGATCATATCAGAATCTTAATCAATGCCTTCCTTTGAGAAAATATAAATAACGATACTTGAATACTCATCGGGTGAAATGCTACAAACTATAGCTCCGTGCACTTGCGGATTAATATCTAAAAAGGTTAAGGAACTATCAAGGTCAATAATAGTAATATCGCTATACCCTAGCGGTGTTATTTAGTAAGGCTGACAAAGACATTTCTAGCGTAGTTGTTGGGAGATAAGTTCTGTGCCTAATCCTAATGACTACGTTAAGAAATGCCAACAGTGGCCGACGCCCTATCCCAGCGTGTTCATGTGACAGACCTGTCGACCATTTCTGGCCCAGTCCCTTCCTGACTGGACGACATTGGGCGCAGTTACATATCGATCCCAAGGCCCAGGACCTTCTCTCTAAGTTGGCTATTGCTGCTGATTTAGTACCCAACTTCACCCTTCAAAATAGGCTCCTACGGTATAAGGATCGGATTTGGATCGAAAATTACGATGGGCTTCAACAGATAATCTTATCTGCCTTCCACTCGTCCACCGTCGGTGGGTATTTTGGGTTCCCAGCGACCTACCGCCCCATCAAGCAACTCTTCGCATGGACAGGGCTTAAGTCGGCTGTACACCAATTCGTTCAAGCATGCCCAACCTATCACCGATGGCGCGCTACCCAAGATTACTGCAACTGTTACCGATTCCTTCCATGGCTTGGCAGAGTATATCCATTGACTTTGTGGAAGATCTTCCAACTTCACGTTGCAAGAATTGCATACTGGTGATCGTCGACCGTTTTTCCAAGTATGGCCATTTCATCCCTTTGTCCCATCCTTTCACAGCTCTAACAGTCGCACGTTTGTTCATCTCCCAAGTTTACTGCCTCCATGGATTACCCACTACGATCATATCTGACCGTGATCGCATATTCACCAGTCAACTTTGGCAAGAACTATTCTGATTAGCTGGTGTTACACTGAGGATGTCCTCGCCATATCATCCGCAGACCGATGGCTAGACAGAGCGTGTCAATCAATGCATGAAAACGTTTCTTTTTTGCTTTGTCCATGCTTGTCCCTCTAAGTGGATCGACTGGATTTATCTGGCCGAATTTTGGTACAACACTACCTGGCATTCATCTTTGGGGCATTCATCGTTCTATGTTTTATATGGGCATCATCCTTCGCACTTCGGGCTGACTCATCTGGATACGTTCGCTCCTGACTCCCTGGTCGACTGGATAAGCGACAAGGCTCTGATGACCACATTGATTCAGCAACACCTCAGGCGCGCTCAGAACCGCATGAAGACACAAGTTGACAAGTCCCATTCAGAGTGCCAATAATTCTCTGTGGGCGACTGGGATCTACTTGAAACTGCAGCCATAAGTCCAGGCGTCCCTGGCACCTCGAGCTAACCAGAAACTCGCTTTCAGGTTTTTTGGCCCCTTTAAGGTGATCAGTCGCATCAGTCTGGTGACCAACAAGCTTCAGCTACCAGCGTATCGATGATACATCCTGTGTTCCACGTCTTGCAGCACAAGATGGCGGTTCCATTAGCTCACACAGTCGCCATGATCCCTGCGGCCTTGGACGGGTTGCAGTTTCCTCTGAAGGTCCTCCAGCGCCGTGCCTGCACCTCCGACAATACCGTCATTCCACATGTCCTCATCCAGTGGTCGAATCTGCCTCGTTCCTTGGCGACATGGGAAGAACTCGAGGGGCTCAAGCAACTCTTTCCCCATGCGCCCACTTGGGGACCAGCGGCTTCTGAACTCGGGGGGAATGTCAGCACCACACCTGAGCCGGCACCAAGCAATGGACCAGAAGAGGACGTGAACGCAACGAGACGGTCAAGCCGAACCAGAAGAGGCCAACAGGCAGATCAGTGGACCCGACTGGGAATGAGTCACCGTCACGCAGTTGTGCCTGCGATTCACGTGTGCTAAGATGCACTTGTACTTAAGCGTTAGCCTAAGAGAGGAGACATGTAACACCCTAAATTTTCAATTTCTTCAATAGGATCCAATTTGATTTATTTATTTCAATTACTTGCATTCAATATAGGAGATAATAAATTTTGGAGAAATTTAAAATAATCTTAGTTTAGGAACTTGGGTGATGCATTCATGCTGCCCTCTTTATTTTGTATGGTTTGCACCTTGTTGAGTTTTCTAAACATTCAAAAAATCCATTTGCATATCTATTCTGAATATGAAAAAAAAAGAAAAACAAAACCTTTTCCCTCTCAAGGCCGTTCTGGCCTGCTGCCTCCCCCTCTTCTCTTTGCAACCCAGCTTCTGCCTAGGTCGAGCCCGCGCGCTCTTCTCTCTTCTTTCCCCGCGTGGGCCGAGGGCCACATGAGCCGGCCCGCTGGCTTGCGCAGCACCCCTTCCCTTTCTGTGACTGACGCTCGGGGCCCGCATGGCAGTGCCTTCCCTGTCCTCTTGTTCGTGTCCGACCCGGGCACGAGTGCCGCCTCCGATCGATCGTCAACCGACGTATCTCCAAGCCCGGCTCTCCTATGACCCCTGCGCCCCCATATAAGACGCCCGAGCCTGTGCGCCACCCTCCCCAAATCAATCTAGAGCAGTCGCCGCCTCCAGCGCCCTCTGCAGAAAAGCCGCCAGCACTGCCGCCGCGCAAGAGCTCCGCCGCCGCCGTCAAGATCACCGCCGGGACCTTCTCCGTCCACCTGAAGCGTCTTCGGAGATTCGCAGAGAGGTAATAAGGCCTCCCCCGCCTTTATTTCCTTGATTTTCGGCCTCCCAAGCTCCCAGCGAGCTCGCCGTCGCAAACCGCCCGCCTTTGCCCGCGCTGCTCCTTCCCCGTGCCACCTATGTCCAAATTGAGGCCCTAGAATGTTTCGCCTTAAGCTCCTCTAGCTCCAGCACCTTTTCCCGTGCCAAACGAGCTACCCTAGCCCTCAATCCGCTTTTTCGGCTAGCCGCTGGCGATGGCGCCGCCATCCCTGTTGAGTCCGGCGGCCAAGCCCCTCCCCTCCCCCCAACCCTCACGCCCCCGCGATCTAATCTGGATCATCCAGATCAGATCCGACGGCCGCAGTCCACCCATACCCCTTCGCCGCTATTCTTTCAAAAGAGCCCCTCTAGTTTTCAAAGTACCAACCCGCAGTCCCTAGGCGGTTTCCTCCGTTAGCGTTTTTCTTTGTTAGAAAACGTATTTTTGTTTATAGATTCAAAAGTACGTTTTCCCTAATTCACAGTTTTGCCACTGCCACTATTTTAGCCATATTTTCTCCGTTTTAGATCCGATTTGATCCGATCAAGTCTCGTTAGATTCGTAATTTCGTAATCTATCTGATGATACTACTGTTACTCATATTTATCACTTAAAAAAATTTGAAGATTAGATTTAATCTATTATTTTATTAAAGTAAAACTTGTTTAATTCGTAACTTCTCCGTTTGAACTCCGATTTATGTGATCTATATATCGTTGGAATCGTAGCGACGCATAGATTATTTTTAAACACTTTCCAATCTATTTTTCTACTATTGGTGTACTGTTTCTAATTTAGATCTTGTTGGCCTCGTGTATGATTGCCTCGATGCTTGTGTGGTGATGTTGTGATCGAGTTCAGACGGTGAAGCAATATGTCGGTGATCAAGAGTACGTTGAGGATCCAAGTTCTCAGGAGCACTTTGATCAAGACAAGTATAGCATGGACCATCCTTATTGCCTATTCACCTTAATCATTAAATTCATGGTGCATGTGTCTACCTTGGCAACCATAGTATTTATTCCTATATTTTGATGACTTGATCCTTGTTACCTATGAGATTGCATTTGAGTAGTGATGCTAGTGCTTGATGGTGTCATGATCTTATGAACTTGGTTAATTGATTATGAAATAAAGATTAAAATATGCTTTTTAGCAACATGGACTAAGGACTTAACTGTAAGTATGACACCGGGACTTACAGCGTAAGCATGAGGGTCATATGACTCTGGTTTTACTCTAGTATGAAGTTACATTCTATCATGTTATTAATCTTGAAAGGTTTCTTACCAAGCTGGTTATTTTGCGGCTCCTGTCTTTGTGTGTACTGCTGCGCTTGTGTGCCACTTGGAAGGAGGGCTCTACCGCCCCTTGCCATTGCGCCCGGATTCATTAGTAACTTGCTAGAGAGCCTTTTGAAAGACTTCATAGTGTACCCTTTCACACTTCCTTGGCGAGGTGATATGAGAGTCATGACCCTTGGCATATGGGAATCACGACTCATGGTGAAAATGTACAACCTCTACAGAGTGTAAAATTGGTATATCAGCCGTGCTCACGGTCACGAGCGGTCTTAGACGTCTTACAGAATAATAATAATTGAATATTGATTTATTAATTTGAGATTTCTATTGATGTTTATTTCATATTAATTATCATGTTTATATGATCATGCAACCTTGTTTCTTGGGTTATATTACTTGATGCTACTCAATTGCTAAAATATGATCAACTAAAAGCAACCGCTGTCAAACCTCTATCTTGCCTTATTTGAGCCTCATAAACCTGTGCTATTCTTGTTGAGTACGACATGTACTTACGCTTGCTTTATTTTTCATACTTGGATAAAAATCTCGGATGGGTAACAGATGACTATGATGATTTTTCTGAGGATTACTAGGATTATGGTTCACCAGTCAACTACTTCCCTGTGATTTGAAGCTTTCGTGAGAGATTATATTTATTATTCCGCTACTAATTATGTAAAGACTCTGTGATATTATTCGCTATGTATTAAACCTTGTGATGGTACTATGTAATTTGTCACTTATGTGCGTGATGGAACCCTGGGCGCACATAAGTCTTTGCATTCAATTTTATCCTTAAAATTGGGTGTGATAAATTGGTATAAGAGCCTAGGTTGACTGTAGGACGCAAACCTAGAAATTCTAGAGATATTTTTCTCACCTTATTCATGCTTTCCACCTTAACTTGCTAACTGCTAAATTTTTATGCTTTCCTTATCCTTATTCCATTATAAAAATACTGAGTTATTCTAATTCTAACTGTCTTGATCTATGGTGGAAAAGATGGTTCGTGGTCGCCAAACTGCCCGCATGAGCACCGGAGGCTACTATCCACCGCGGGCTTTGAACATTCCAGCGGAACATGACGTGGTGACCATCTCAGAAAATGAAAGCGAAGAAGAAGCTAAGTACATGGAGGAAGATCCTGATATGGTAGAAGAATACGAGGAAGACGATGAAGAGATCCTTCCGTCGCTGACACCTGCTGCTCCATCATCTCCATCGCCTGTTGCACCACCCGCACCCGAAGTCCCCGCCGGAGGTGAACCGCCCAGGAGGATGGGATGGATCCAGGAGGAGTATACTAAGTATCCAGAAGAAGATGCATTCTTCCACACCACGCTCATTAACATGCTGACATACTACTACGCCGACCTAGAACCTATGCTCAACTACTACAGCATGGAGCACACGCATCCTCTACGAGACACTTACTGGACCACAGAGTTGAATGTCAAGGTTTGGGATGCTAAGCATAGAGCTTACAAGACGGAATCTGTTCACAAAAGCGCTGCTCCACATAGGACCGTGGAAGAGAGCATGGAAGATGCTGCTACTCATGCCTACCTCTACTACCATGGTCGCCGCCTATGAAGATATGGAGGGAGACATCCATAAATTCTACCCTTGTGTGGTGACTAAGGAAGGTGACGTTGCCATGGCAATGCCCGAAGTGGATCAGCCTACTCTCAGGGCTCTAGAAAGATTGTCTTGGGCACTTTTGGGAAGAGTCCATGGTTTGAAACGTGATTTGGCAAGAGCCAAGAGTGCCAATGCACAAGCAGATCAAGAGATTGATGAATTGAAAGCCCATGTTTGGTTTTGGGTAACTGATGAAACCTAGTTTGCTAATAGTGTGCCTCTAAGTGTTTCATGAGAACAATTAGCAAACAAGATGTAGCAAAGGACCGGATCCGTGGAGGCCACAAGTGAAGGGTAATGATGGCATCCATGGAAATGGTATAAGTCCATCATCAAAGGTGTCCACAAGGTCCATCAAGAGATGAGAAGGAAGTTGATAAGAAACCGGGAGCTCAAGGCAAAGGTATAACCAATAGGAACTCTTTTGGTTTTGGTGATCAAGACTCCATAGAGGGAGTGATCACATTTAGGATAGATAGCCGTACTATCGAGAGGGGAAAATCGTTGATGAAATGCGGTTATCAAGTGCCACTAGGTGTTCATGATCATTGCATATGCATATAGATGCTAGTGACACTAACTTGACCCGTGGAAAACTCTTTGAAAAGGCTAACACACGTGCACCTAAGTGAGGGACACTATAGAGTGTTAGCACCTTTGGAAACGGCGAATTTCGGAAACGTTACAATAGAAAAACTAGCGTCGGACCGTGCTGTCATAGAGCGTCGGACCATTAGCCTCGGTCCGACGGCAAACACTTGTCCTGCTCATTCTGAGAGTGTCGGACGCTGCGTTTGAGGGCGTCGGACTATTGTCCGAGCGTCCGACGGTGCTGAACGAGCGAGAGCTGACACGTGGAGAACTCAGAGGGCGTCGGAACCGTTCTGTTTAGTCAGACGGTGTGCGTCGGACTATCGTCCGACGGTTTTCAGCGCTCGAGGAGTTCTCTGGAAACGTCGGACCGTGGCTTCGTTTAGTCCGACGCGCAGGTGAAACTTCAGTCCGACGGTGGTCTGGTGAGGGCGTCGGACCGAGGGTTTTGGTCCGACGATGCTCTGTCTGACGGTGAGTTTTGGCGCGAGAAAATAGCCGTTATGTTTCAACGGTCGACTTCAAATGGCAGAGGACACGTGGCGTCCATCCGAAGCGTTGGACCGGTGTTGTTAGTCCGACGGTTTGGCCGTCGGACAGTCCGACGGTACGCAGTTTTGTCCAAACGGCTAGTTCTTTGTGTGTGGCTTATAAATAGTCACTTGGCCAGTTTAGGAAGGAACTCTTGGCCACTCTAATCACTCCTACTTGCTTGTGAGCCTTCCCACTCCACTCTCACTCATCCTACTTGATTGTGTTCATCATTTGGTGAGATTGGAGAGCATCAAGTGCATTGCATTGCTTGAGATCATCTAGAGGCACTTGGTAGTTGTCTTTCGCAGCGGTTTCTCTTATTACTCTTGGAGTTTGCCGACTCCTAGACGTCTTGGAGATGCGAGGATCGTTGAGGGGAGTTGGTGATTGTCTCCTGCCTCCGATCGGTGAAGTTGTGAGGGGTTCTTGAGCCTTCCCCGCGGGAGATCGCAAAAGGCTACTCTAGTGGATTGCTCATAGCTTGTGGATCCCCATCTTGTGTTGGTTGGGTGGCACCCTTGAGAAGGGTTTGGCATGTGATGCCAATTAGCGCGTGAACCTCCAAGTGGGTGTATCGCTACAACGAGGACGTAGCTTGCCGGCAAGCAAGTGAACCTCGGTAAAAATCATTGTGTCAACTCTCTTGCCGAGGATTTCTTGATTATTGTGATTGTTCTTATTGGTACTCATCTTATCACTACACCTGGTGGTATAAGATTCACTCTCTCTACTCTTTACATTCTCGCACTTACTCTTGTGTAGCTTGTTAGCTTAGTGGCTCACCTAGGAGTAGAGTAGAAGTAGCAACTTTAGCCTATTGTGTGTGAAATAGAGACTATAGTTTAGCATGGTTAGGTGGCTTATATCTTTTAGTAGGCTAGCGCAAGAATTCGCTTCGCCGCTTATTTGTCTAACCACTTTGTCTTAAGTGTTGTTTGTAGAATTTTTATAGGCTATTCACCCCCCTCTAGCCATTTAGGACCTTTCATGAATACCGGTCAAGGCTCAACCAGCCAAAGCTATTCCTGGAGATTCCCACACCTCCACCATTCAAGGATTCTACTCCATAGGGTTAGGAAGTTCCCTTAGTAATATAAGACGCTAGTAGCGCTAAGTTGAGTCGAGTCGAGTCTTGTGTGCGTGTGAAACTCTATGTATTAGTTGCTTTGTTCTTATGAATTATTTGTGATTTGGTTCTTTGTAATGAGTGCTGAGAATGGTGGGCATGTCTACAATTCTCTTAGTTAGGATCTAAGATTTGAGAATTATTGAATCAATAGTTGAGTTGGTTAAATCTGGTTTTGTCCAAATCTGTTTTTCAGACCTCCCTGTCTTGTTATTTTGCTTAATTAATTTCGTAAATCAGGGAAATTGTGAAAATTTTATGGGGAATACTAGACCTTCCAGACCTTTACATTTCTGCAAGAATCACGTAAATATCTGTTATGGTTTGGGAGATATAACCATTGCAAACTGAGGTTTCTGCGCAGCCTGGCAGCCTGGATAGTTTCTGTTGATATCTGTTTTCGGTTAATTTAACGTCTGAATCTGGAAAAGTGGTCAACATGAAAGTTGTAGAATATTTCTCAGGCTTTCCAATGGTATAGAGGACGTTTCTGTTTGATTTCAGGAACTCCAGATATGATCATTTTTCTGTACTGCTGTTATTGGATCTCCCCTAGAAAATTCAAGTGTCGTTATTTATAAGTGTTCGCATGATGGGAAAAATTTTAAAACTCATTTATATGTTGTAAGAAAGATAGCCGGTAACAGGAGGAGTGCCAATCCACCACCACCACCTGCAACCTAGCATTCAAGATCTCATCGCTTCGCAGAATCAGCTGATGCAGACTATGATGCAGTTCATTCAGAACAACCCAGTTGGTGGACCACAGCCCGTTCAACCTCCTGCTAGAGATAAGCGAGGAGAATTTCTGAAGGGTCGTCCGTCTGTATTTAACCATGCCGCTGAGCCGCTAGATGCTGATGACTGGCTTCGCACTGTGGAGAGGCAACTCAACATTGCGCAGTGCAATGATCAAGAGAAGGTGTTGTTATGTATCTGGACAGCTGTAAGGAGCTGCTCAAGATTGGTGGGATTCATTCCAGTATGGTCGTCCCAATAATGCACCTGCTATCACGTGGCAAGAGTTTTGTGAAAACTTCAGGTCATATCATATCCCTGAAGGCCTGATCGAGCTGAAGCAGGTAGAATTCAGATCTTTGAAGCAAGAACGAATGTCTGTGCCAGAGTACCATGATCAGTTTGTTCAATTGTCATAGTATGCTCTTGATGATGTTGCTAATGACAAGGACAAGCAGCGTCTCTTCCTTAAGGGACTTTATGATAGTTTGCAGCTCCAGCTCATGACAACTACCTATCCCAATTTCCAGGCGCTTGTGAATCGTACTATAGTGATTGACAACAAGCGCCAGGAGATGGCTGATAACAAAAGGAAGAAGCAAGGACAGGGCTTTACAAGAAATAACCGTCAGCGTCCCAACGCTCCTCAGCAGAATTTCCAGCAGAAGCACCTGGGGCCTTCGAATCAATGGAACCAAGGGGGATCTAGTCAGTGGAACCGCAATCAGAATCAAACTCTTTCTCCTTACCCCAATCAGCAGCAGTAGCAGAAGACTCCCTCTCAGACATCCTCAACAAGCTACCCCGAGCAGGACCCCCATGAGGACTAATGCACCGGGTACCCCTATCAAGTGTTTTGGCTATGGAGAATCTGGACATCTCTCTTACAAGCTGCCCCAAGAAACAGAACCAACAGACTCCCCAGAGTAGCAACCAGAAGGGAAGACATCAGCCACCATCTAATCAAGGAAGGGTGAATCATGTGTCCACAGAGACAGCTCAGGAGGCACCAGAAGTTATGATGGGTACGTTCAGCGTCAACTCCATCCTCGCTACTATTCTTTTTAATTCCGGTGCTTCGCATTCTTTCATATCGCAAAGTTTTGTTAGAGTTAGGGGTATACCACTTTTAGCTCTACAAAACCCAATATTAGTAAATTCACCGGGTGGGGCTATGCAAGCTCAGTATTATTGTCCTTCAGTTAATATTGCTCTAAGGGGGGTAGACTTTAAAGTGAACCTTACAGTAATAGGAACAGCTGGGATTGATGTCATATTGGGTCTGGATTGGATGAAGAAAAATATGGCAGTTATTCAGTGTGAAGAGAAGGTCGTTGTGTTAACTACACCTAAAGGAGATAAAGTCAGTGTTGATATAGTAATGCAACCACCACCTGCAGCAACAGTCAATCAGCTTCAGGAGGATGACAACCAGATAGATCGCATGGTGGATGAGTTTTCAGATGTGTTCCCTGATGATTTGCCAGGTATGCCACCCGACCGCGACATTAAATTTATTATTGAATTATTGCCTAGAAACTGCACCCATAGCTAAACAGTCCATATAGAATGGGAGTAAATGAGTTAGAAGAACTTAAGAAACAAATTAAAGAATTGCTAGACAAAGGTTTTATTCGACCTAGTTCTTCACCCTGGGGAGCACCAGTTATTTTTGTTGATAAGAAAGATGGAGGTCAGAGGATGTGTGTGGATTATCGGTCATTCAATGAGGTTACTATCAAGAATAAATATCCATTGCCCAGAATTGATGATTTATTTGACCAATTGAGAGGAGCTTGTGTATTTCCAAAATTGATCTGCATTCCGGTTACCATCAACTAAAAATTCGTGCTAACAGATATACCGTAAGACAGCTTTTACTACTCGGTATGGATTATATGAGTATACCGTGATGTCCTTTGGATTGACCAACGCACCTGTCCTATTTTATGCATCTGATGAATAAAGTGTTTATGGAGTACCTAGACAAGTTTGTTGTGGTATTTATTGATAATATTTTAATTTACTCTAAAAATGAGGAGGAACATGCTGAGCATTTAAGATTGGTGCTACAAAAATTACGGGAACACAAGTTGTATGCTAAGTGGAGCAAGTGTGAGTTTTGGTTCAAGGAAGTTGCTTTTCTTGGTCATATTGTCTCCAATGGAGGTATAGCCGTTGATCCTACCAAGGTAGAAGATGTTCTGAATTGAAAGCCACCAACAAATGTTAGCGAGATTCGTAGTTTCCTGGGATTGGCAGGGTACTACCGAAGATTTATTGAAAGATTTTCAAAGCTTGCTAAGCCTATGACTGCTTTATTAGAAAAGAGTGCTAAATTTGTTTGGTCAGAAAAGTGCTAGAATAGTTTTGAGGAGTTGAAGAAAAGATTAACCACAGCCCCTGTGTTAACCTTGCCGGATTTAAGCAAGAAATTTGCCATTTATTGCGATGCATCTCGACAAGGCTTGGGTTGTGTTCTTATTCAAGAAGGAAGAGTTGTAGCCTATATATCAAGACAGCTGAGAAAACATGAATTAAATTATCCTACTTATGATCTTGAGTTAGCTGCAGTTGTACACTCGTAAAAATTTGGAGACACTATATTATTGGGCAGAAGTGTGATATCTACACCGACCACAAAAGTTTAAAATATATTTTTACTTAGTCGGATCTGAATTTGAGACAAGTCGCTGGTTAGAATTAATCAAGGATTATGATTTGGAGGTACATTATCATCCGAGAAAGGCGAACGTTGTCGCTGATGCCCTTAGTAGAAAGAGCTATGCTAATGAGATTCAGGTAACCCCTATGCCTGAGGAGTTGTGTGCTGAATTTGAGCGTCTCAATTTAAATTTGGTTACTAATGCTATGGAGATAGTGGTTGAACCTACTTTAGAGCAAGATATACGCAAAGGGCAGCTGGAAGATGAGAAGCTCAAAGAGATAGTTGAAAATGTAGTGGTTGGTAAGTCACTCGGATTTAGAATCGATGAGCATGGTATTCTATGGTTTGGAAAAAGGTTGTGTGTACCTGAGATAAAATCTATTTGCGACGCCATACTCCAAGAAGCTCACGAGTCAGCTTATTCCATACACCCCGGTAGCACAAAAATGTATTTGGATCTTAAAGAGAGGTATTGGTGGGTTGGACTTAAAAGAGATGTGGCAGAGCATGTAGCAATATGTGACACTTGTCAGGGAGTTAAAGCTGAGCATCAGAGGCCTGCAGGTTTGCTACAACCTATGAAGATACCTGAATGGAAGTGGGATGAAGTCGATATGGATTTCATAGTTGGATTGCCGCGTACTCAGTCAGGGTATAGTTCGATATGGGTAATTGTTGATCGTTTAACAAAAGTTGTTCACTTTATACCGGTTAAGACTACCTATGCTGGGGCAAAGTTAGCTGAATTATATATGGCAAGAATTGTGTGTTTACCTGGGGTCCCTAAGAAAATTGTGTCTGACAGAGGTACCCAATTCACATCTCACTTTTGGAAAAAAATACATGAATCTTTGGGAACAGAGTTGAATTTTAGTCTGCCTATCACCCTCAGACAGATGGACAGACAGAAAGAACCAATCAAATATTAGAAGACATGTTGAGAGCCTGTGCATTGCAAAAGGGTGATAGTTGGGATAAGAGTTTGCCATATGCGGAGTTCTCTTGTAATAATAGTTACCAAAAGAGTCTCAAGATGGTACCGTTCGAGGCTTTATATGGGCGTAAATGTAGGACACCTTTATTTGGAACCAAACTGGGGAAACACAAGTGTTTTGACCAGCGGTATTGAGAGATGTAGAAGAACAAGTTGAGAAGATTAGAGAAAACTTGAGAGTGGCTCAGTCACGACAAAAGAGTTATGCTGACACAAGAAGTAGAGAGTTGACCTTCGAAGTGGGGAATTATGTCTACCTAAAAGTGTCGCCTATGAGAGGTGTAAAAAGGTTCAATATGAAAGGTAAAGTAGCACCGAGGTATATTGGTCCATTCAAAATTTTAGCAAGATGTGGAGAGGTAGCTTATCTGCTGGAACTACTAGAAAGTTTAGCGGGTGTCCATGATGTGTTTCATATATCTCAGCTCAGAAAATGTTTGCGAGTACCCGAAAAACAAATACCATTGGAGGAATTGGTTGTTAAAGAGGATCTTACTTATGAGGATTATCCTATTAAGATCTTGGAAACTGCGGAATGAGTCACCCGGAGCAGAGTTATAAAGATGTGCAAAGTTCAGTGGAATCGGTATTCGGAGAATGAGACAACTTGGGAAAGGGAAGAAGAATTGAGAAATTCATATCCCAAGTTATTTGAGTAAGCAAACTAAATCTCGAGGACGAGATTAATTTTAAGGGGGGTAGAATTGTAACACCCTAAATTTTCAATTTCTTAAATAGGATCCAATTTGATTTATTTATTTCAATTACTTGCATTCAATCTAGGAGATAATAAATTTTGGAGAAATTACAAATAATCTTAGTTCAGGAACTTGGGTGATGCATTCATGCTGCCCTCTTTATTTTGTATGGTTTGCACCTTGTTGGGTTTTCAAAACATTCAAAAAATCCATTTGCATATCTATTCTGAATATGAAAAAAAAAAGAAAAACAAAACCTTTTCCCTCTCAAGGCCATTCTGGCCTGCTGCCTCCCCCTCTTCTCTTTGCAACCCAGCTTGTGCCTGGGCCGAGCCTGCGCGCTCATCTCTCTTCTTTCCCCGCGTGGGCCGAGGGCCACATGAGCCGGCCCGCTGGCTTGCGCAGCACCCCTCCCCTTTCTATGACTGAAGCTCGAGGCCCGCATAGCAGTGCCTTCCCCTTCCTCTTGTTCGTGTCCGACCTGGGCACGAGTGCCGCCTCCGATCGATCGTCAACCGACGTATCTCCAAGCCCGGCTCTCCTACGACCCCTGCGCCCCCATATAAGACGCCCGAGCCTGCGTGCCACCCTCCCAAAATCAATCTAGAGCAGTCGCCGCCTCCAGCGCCCTCTGCAGAAAAGCCACCAGCACCGCCGCCGCGCAAGAGCTCCGCCGCCACCGTCAAGATCACCGCCGGGACCTTCTCCGTCCAACTGAAGCATCTTCGGAGCTTCGCAGAGAGGTAATAAGGCCTCCCCCACTTTTATTTCCTTGATTTTCGGCCTCCCAAGCTCCCAGCGAGCTCGCCGTCGCAAACTGCCCGCCTTTGCCCGCGCTACTTCTTCCCCGTGCCACCTATGTCCGAATTGAGGCCCTAGAATGTTTCGCCTTAAGCTCCTCTAGCTCCAGCACCTTTTCCCGTGCCAAACGAGCTACCCTAGCCCTTAATCTGCTTTTCCGGCTAGCCGCCGGCAATGGCGCCGCCGTCCCTGTTGAGTCCGGCGGCCAAGCCTGTAACACCCCTGGTGTTACATTAACTAAAACCTGCCATGTCATCATGATTGCATTTAATCATTCTGCATTTAACCCTGTTAATGTGCATCAACTAAAATAAATTTTATTCTTTTATATGATTCTGCATAGGTGGTTTAGAGCAAATTATTATGTAAACGTTTGTGTTGGTGTGTAATTAGCTAAATAAAATTAAAGAAATTTAAAAGGAATCATCTATAAACCCTACGTCGGACCTAAAACACTAATTTAAAAAAATAAAAGGAATTAAGTGTTAGGCCTTAAACTAAAGTTGTAAATCTTTGAAAGTTGAGCAACTTCTATTTTGGGTAATTTTGAAGTTATTAAATATAATTTTGAATAAAACCTTAACCTATGTTTAAAGATCTAAAGTTGAAATTCAAATTCAAAAATTAGAAGGAATCTGATGACGGTTCCTTAATAAAAGTTTTAGCCCTTTTAAAATGGAACAACTTTCATTTTAGGAGATTTTGAAGTTATACTGTGGAAATTCAAATTAAACTCAAATTACTATTTGCAAATTTAAATTGGAAATGATAATTCAAAAATTTTGAGGAATCTAACAAAACTCATTTAATGAAAGTTGTAGAGCTTGACAAGTATGATCACTTTTATTTTTACAGATTTTCAACTTATGAAACATCCTCGATTTTTCCACGAAGGGAAAATCCACAGAATGAGATATAATGTGATAAAACCAAAGAATGATCTCATCGCATTATCATATATCAGTTGATATTAAAGTCATATATCGAGAATACTTACAAAATATTACATCAACTGAGTGGACACCTAATACAGGGTTAATCTAGCGGAAGCATATCTAATCTTCATCAGAGTTGGCGGAACATTGTTGTTGAGTGAAGGCTCCTCCTTCACGAGAATCATCAGAGTTGTTGATGGCGCAGCATATTCTTCATCTCCTGAACCAAACTTGAGCGTAGACACGAGACCTTCTAATTCTTCTAATCTCGATATTTCTGTTAGTCAAGTAATCTGCACACCGCCAGATATGTGCAGGCCATGGTCAGCACCGATGAGCTTTAGTGGAAAAGAGAAAATAAAGGATCTGGCGATCCTAATATTTGGCTGTGGTTTGCATCCTATGCAAAGTAGCATCAAGTAATAATATCATATTAGTTGTCAAGTTTTAACCCATCTCATCAATTCCCATTCCAATCCATCATTCCACCCATACGCCACCTCACACCCACACCTCGCACTCAGTCGACAGGCCCAACTCCCTCTCGGGACCTGTCTCAATGGCACACTGCCACGCCGGGCACACTGCCGGACAATCATCAACCAGGGGAGAAAAGAATATCGCTCTCTACACTAGACAGAGCTTCACAGGAAAGGTCCATAGCCGACGAATCGGCATATGTATCGATCGATCAACCATACACTCTGCAGAGGTTTTACCACTCACAAGATTAGCCATCATCGATGCTGTACAATCACCTAGGCAGAATTCCGGGTGCTTGCTTGCCTAGGTCGATGCCACCCTACCACTCAGCCCTGGGTAACTTCAGCCCTACGCCGAAACGCTGAGACTGGGAGACGCAGTACCGGGCCCAATCAGTGGTACTGCGCATCTAGGACGGTTCGGAAATCCCACATCCTTCACCGCCCACCCTAATCACCTCACAACCTAGCAGTAGTGGCACCGCCCTACCAAGTAGTCCAGCCGTCTCCCGCCCATCAAAAGCGAGTGAGCAGTAAGGGATTCCCATGAACCTGGGCTAGTCCTTCCTAGGTTTGACCAAGCAGGCATCTTCCCTTAGGGGATACTCTCCCATGCCACCATGGCACCTCCATTCACAGGACTTCAATGCACATCCCGGAACCACCTCATAAGTCATTACCCGCCACAGATATCTCTCGTGGGAATGCCCAGATGCAACTCCCGGCAAGACTTGCTTACACAGCTCGTCGCGTATCCCACTTGGTCGACTCGACCCTCACCACACACCCAAGACACACGCAGCATGCTCACATTCCACCAGCCCGGCATCCCAAGCCAAACCATTCCCAGGGGTTCACCACCAGCATCACATCATAGATACAATGCGAGTGGAGTTAATAGATAAATATAGTGATGTAACATGCAAGCAAACAGGTAGACAGGAGTATGTATAAAAGAGTGTGAGCGCGAAGCTGGGTGGTATGATAGAGTGGTTGCAAGCGGGGTAGTAACATGCATCATATACTAGCAAAGGAGTAAATATAAAGCGCTAGTAGTTCTAGATTGGCAATGTCTAATAGGATTCTCTAAAAGAAGGTGCTGCCATGACACCTGCGTTGTCGAGGAAGTAGTGGTATGAGCACTCCTTAGTTAGGGTAGTCGTTCTGCTGGATCACCTCCTCCAGGGTGACTCCATTCCGCGGGTCCTTGCGCCGTCCATGTTCTCTTCCAGCGGGTCTCGATCCGATCGTCGCTAATCCGGAAACGGCTACTCCGCGAAGCAATACAATAAAACACCCAATTCACCAAAAGATGACGGGACGCGGGAAGACCCATTAACAACAAAGAAATAATAAAAGGTACACGGCTTAGCCCTCTCGGCGTATGTCCGATTTCATCAGGCCAAAGAAACAGGAGTGGTGGTTTGCTAAGCACAAGCATAAGTCACAGCCAAGCCAATATGGCTTTATAATAAATGGTTTAGGCCAAAGCTTATCCATAGCAAACACCACGGCACACGATCTTCCGATCTGTCCGCCACGGGGAAGACGGGGATCGGAGGATGGCCGATTAGCAGGAAAGAACAAGGAATTTCCAACAATAAATGTTGCACAAAATAGTGTGAGTGTTTATTCCACATGTAGGGTACCAAGGCTGTGATTCAAACGGGTACAATCATACATGTGCTTAAACACCAAGAATCAAAAGAGAGAGAAAAGTTAGCTAGGCACATCCATATTATATTCTCAGTCACATCTTCAATGAAGATGGTTTTAAGTGGTCGACCGAGTCGACCTACATAGGTCTGAGATCTTAATATAGACCATAGCTTCGCTAACAAAAGGAGTCAGTCCGGTCTTTGATCCGGTCACTGTGAGTAAGACGGAATCGAACAGAGCGGGCTAAACGAACAGAGAGCGAGAAGCATAAAACAGTAGTAGTCTACTCTTTCCAACGCACATGCCACGGAATAGACGGGGCGTCAGAAGAGAGTGACATGTAAAAGACGCAAGTGCGCAAGCCACTCGTTGGGTACCACGACCTGGGTGCACTGGCACTAAGTCATTACTCGGATCCATAGCGGTGCGGTTGTCACCGCAGGAGTCAGAGGAATGCGACGGTCGCGCAGGGTACGAGCATACGAGGGTCGATGCACGAAAAATCAAAGAACGGCACACGGGGTCTAGCTCTATGGTCATGGCGAGACATGCTCGCGGCCACAAGCCACACCAACGAGAGGTCGAGTTACACTTGGCATTACGGTCATGGCAGGACGGATCCCGCGATCGCAATGTCCGAACGAGGTACGATCCTACGACCGGCTCAAAGGCACGGCACCCAGTCAAACAATAAGAACAACCAACAATAAGATCCAATGACACGACCATAAGACATAATGACTCGACAAACTAGTGGAGTAGCACATTTCCATAGCATTATGATGGATGGATCCTGTATTACAAATACAGATACAGATAGATCGTGAGAATAGGGTGCAACAGATATATGTACAGACAGATCATAAAGATAGGGTACAACAGAGATATGAGCAGACGGATTATAAGGATAGGTATACAATATGGAGGGCAGGAGTATAGGAAGTAAGGGAAAAGGTTCTTCAATAGTCCAGCGTCGTATATCACTTGGCTTTCCAACAGTCCAACATCATCTACGGGACCTCAAGATCTATCAACGGAGCTACGACACGAAGGCCAGATAGGGTTAGCGTCAAAGGAAAGTGGCGAGGCTTGCTGCTACATGTTTCGGCTCCACTGGGCCAGCTGTTGGTACCTTCTGGCCTGCTATGGCTTGCTTCGGCTGGTCGCGGCTAGTCGTGGCCTCCTGCGGGCTGGTCGCGGCTGGCCGGGCGAGGCTAGTGACTGGCCGAACGAGGCTGTGGCTGGCCGGAGGTGGCGTTGAGTGGCCGGGAGGTGGCAGAGCTTGGCCGGGTTCCAACGGTGTGCGCGGTAGCTACGGTGAAGCTTGGACGGGGCGTCGGTGCGCGTCGGGGTGATCAGGCAAGACTTCCAGAGATTTTCTCCTTTGTTGATCGACGTCCTTCGTGTCCTTCGGTGACATGAGTAGAGTGGCAACAGTCTCAATGTCCAAGGCACAAGGTAAATCCGGAACGGGATCACGGTGGTGGTTTGGGTAGTCCTCGGCCACGCCGACGTTCTTGGAACGCCGGTGGTTCGATTTGGCTAACAAGGTCTCGTGTCATGCGTGCGAGTGTCCTGAGTCGGGGGAGGCTCGGCCTACACGTCCCTAAGGTGGGACGCCATGGCTCATGTGGCGGATCCGGTCACGGTGGCGGTGCCCACCAATGATGTCGAGGCGAAGCTCACCGTGGGCTTGTGGTCGGTAGATCGCCTGCCGCGGGACGGGGTCGGTGCAGGCAGAATGTTCACGACGGCGGGCGAGATGTAGTAGATCGTGCTTTGGCACGGTGGTTTCGTCGTGGCGCCGGCTCATGATTACCACCGACGAAGGTGTCAGCATGGTGACGGATGGGGTCGTGGGGACTTGCCGCTTCCCTGCAAGTCGTGAACCACAGCACGACGGCCGATCTCAGCGACACAGTGGCACGACGGCCGATCTCAGCGACACAGTGGTGACAGCAAAAGGGAAAAGGACATGGGCTTGGTCATGGAAGCTCACTGGTGATGAGGAATGGCTCCGGCAAAGCGTTGCCGGCTCCGGTCGAGGTGGAGCAGGGTTGATGTAGTGGTCGTGGAGCAGGCCGTCGAGGTCCGCAGTAGCAGACGCCATCGATGTCGTGGACGCGGACGACGTCGCGGCGAGGAGCAGCAGGGCGGTGGCGCGGCTCGAAGCAAAGAAGCCGGGGAAGGAGGACGCCACGGTGTTCCTTGGCGTGATGGCGAGGCAGAGGGTCGGCGTGGCAAGGTCCCAGTGCATTGAGGTCGGAGCTCATCGTGGTCGAGGTCGCGGATGTGGGCGTGGCGGTGCTCGTCGTGGCGGTCGCGAAGGCGATGGGAACAGCGGGCTGTAGCGCGGGTGGAGCTGCACTGCGTCGACGAGGAGGTGGCGAAGCACGACAGGGCGCTGCTGCTCCCACTGTGAAGTCGTGGATGGCGATGTCGTCGCGCGGTGGTCGGCTTGGCATGGCGGCGAGGTGGTGCCGGGGCCGTTCGGCGTGGCGGAGCGTGTCGCCGAGGAAGAACGCGGCGTGGAGGCGAACGCCGAGCACTCGGCTGGAGCTTGCTGCGGTCGGAGGTGGCCGCGGCGGCTCGGTGAAGAGGCGAGGACGAGGAGCGGAGCGTCGTGGTCGAGCTCGGCTCTGGCACCAGGCGGTTGGCACTAGTGGCACGGTGACTGCGTGAGCGTGGTTGCCCGTGGCCATGGCGACGCGGCTGCGACCGATGCGGTCATAACTGGCTGGGATGCGGCGGCGGCCGTGTGTGCCGGCCAGGGCGCGGTGGCGGCCGGCCGGGGCGTGGCTTCAGTGGCTGAGGCTTGTAGCGGCATGAGCAGGACGGAGCAGTGGCGGCGGCTCGAGTGGAGAAGATGAACAGGAGCGGCTGCGGCTTCTTATAGTGGAGGCGGGCTAGGGCTTCCAAGGAGCTGCAGGCGATCCTCGACGTCTGTGGCGTGGTCAGGACACACGGCATCCATCTGGGAGCAGGAGCAGGTGGCGTCAGGGCACGTGCTTGCGTCGTGTTCACGCGAGAGCGAGCGGCGGCGGCGGCTCCTGGCACGTGGGCGAGCGCCCTACCTAGGGTTCGCAGGGGTGCGTGCTGCTGGGCCATGAGCTGGGCCAAGCAGGCCGAGTGGGCCACGCTCGTGAAGGCCCGTGCGGCTTTGCGCTCGCGTGGCCAGGGACGGCGCTGGTTTGGGCCATGCTGGGCTCCAAGAGGAGAGGAGGGAGAGGGCTGTTGGTTGGGCCGTGAGGGCGTGCTGGGCCACGCATGCAGTGGGGCTGTGGTGTGCTTGGCGGCTAAAAGGGAAAAGAGATGGGCCAGATGGGGTGGATTTCGGTCCACAGTGAAGGGAAGGTTTTCTCCTTTTGTGAATTGGGGGATATTTGCTTCAAAGAAACATGCGAGGAAAATAAATTGGGATAGTTTCAAAAAATGGAAGAGAGGGAAAAGAGGATTTCTCCGTCTATGGCTCATGATTTGATTTTATGGAATCGAAGGGTCATTTGATAAAATTCGAGAGGAGTTGCTATGGGTCTGTGCTCTCCGAAATAAAACCCTAGACTGAATGAAGAACTCCGACAAAATTCTACAAGCAACTCTATATGCATGCAACGTCTGTTAACATGTTAGCCGCGATTAAATTGAGGAACCACATGCTTCACACGTATTGGAAGAAAAATTTTTAAAAAGTTCGTATTTTTGGTTATCGAAAAACCCGGGTTGTTACAACTTATTAAGTGAAATCATGAGAATTCGATTGGATTGGAAATGACATTCAAATTGACCATTTACCCCCTTTTTAATAATTTCAAAAATATTCAAAATTTGGGTATAGTTCAAAAAGAAACCTTGTTTAGAATAAAATTTCGCACAACTTTTACATTGACAATTTTTCCACTTTCTACACAAAATAAAAAGGAATTGCACTAAAATAGGAGATAGGGTAGGGTTAGTGCTACAGTCGTTGGCAGGGGGACCGGATCCCCTGCTCTGTTCGCGTACTGGCTGCCGCGCGTGCGCGCGCCGGCCGCCGGCGATGCCCGGGGCCAGCCGGCCACGTGTCGCCATCGGGGCCGGGCCCGTAGGGGTCCTCCCCATGTCCAGAGTCCACCATTGTCCTATATAGTGCCCCGTGGTCGCCGCCCTCCTCTTTTATTCTTCCTTTGGCCTCCGCCGGTGAGCCGCGGTGCTCGGCCAAATTGGCCTCGCTCGAGTGCTCGCCGTCTAATTGCCTATTCACAAAGCTTCGGCACCTCATCGCGCACCTCCTGGGCCCATTCACACCCCTCCTTTTCGACAGTGTGGCCCCGAGTCGCCGTCGTCGTCGTCCCGGAGTCAGGCCATGGCGCCGCCGTGCTCGGTTAAGCGTGACCGAGCCGTTCTAGTGAGTTTATCCCCTTTCAGTGGTGTGTCTAGATTCTTGGTGATCCTATGAATCTTAACAGCTGGATGGATTCGTCGTTGGTCAACAGAAGCCGCTGGAACAGACTCGGAGCCGCCGGAGCTCGCCTCCATGGTCACGGTCCGCGACAACGAGTCACCTTCGGCCATCCTCCGTCTCATCCAGCGTGCGCATCGTCTTCGGGTGAGCACCCTGGGCACTCCTCGTGCTTTATCCCAAACCCTACCGGCCCGGAACGGCCAGAACAGGCCACGCCGTCGAGCGCCGCGTTTCCGGTCCGCCAGGTCCGCGGTGGAGCTCGAGCCGAGCCATCTTTTGTCCAGTCCTCTAGCTAGGTGTGTGCAGGAGGCATAAGGGCGCACGTTAGGGCCCCGACCTCGCCGGTGGACCGCCGTGGGCGAGCCGCCGCGGTTGGCGCCACCGCGCGCGCACGTTCAGGAGCGTCAGGGTGAGGGAGAGAGAGCTGACGGCCGGGGGCTACCCATCAGTGAGCATGAAGGAGAGAGAGGCCGAGTGGGCCGCGCCGCAGGACGCTTGGGCCGGCCCCGCCGGTCCAGGGTGAGAGCAGCGAGAGGGAGAGCGAGGGAACAGGTCGGCCGGGCCGGTCACCCTTCGTGGGCCGCCTCGGGCCGAATGGGGCTTTTCCATTTTCCTGCGGATTAACTTGTATTTTCCATTTTCTGAGTACATGAATAGTAACAAAGTTTGCTCCTTTCGTATGAATTAAATTGCTGTGCTAAAAATCATGCAAATATTTTCATGTGCTCTATGAAATGTGTAGTATTTAATAAAATATAATTTAGTAGGTTTGAGCATGGTATGCAGGTACTAAAAATCTAAAAAATTAATTAATAAATGCCAATTTGAGAAATTTTAATAAATTCTATGTTAGTCCAAAAATCATGAAAATTGTTTTGGCACTGTTTTAGATCAAGAGCTATCTGATAAAAAAGTTTGGGCTCAAATAGAAATAGTTTACTTAATTACTATTTAATACTCTATTTATCGATTAATAAAATAAATTGAAAACGTTAATCAATTTTGGGATTGGTGTGTTAACTTTGGGTTATTGTCATGTGCTGGCCCTAGTATCTTGCTAACTTGTTTTAGCTTATGCTAAACTTGTTAAGTACAAAATTTAAATGCTATTTCATGTAAGTAGTTACTTGGTTATTATTTAATGCTCTATTAAATGGTTGTTAAAATGGATATAAAACACTAATGGCTTAGGTTTTGTGTTTTAGTATCTTTAGTAATTGTTCGAGTTATTTAATAATTTGTTTAATAGTAGAATAACTTGATTGATGTGGATTTCTGCAACGGATAAAAAGAAATCTTAAGTAACAATCGGAAGATTAGTTTTGTTGGCTTGCAGCTTTTGCGTAAAGGAAAGTTGTACTCAACTTACTAATTAAGTTTACTATTATTTATTAATTCACAATGTAGTGCATCTCTTGCATCATGGCATACATTTCATCATGTTAAGCATCGTATTATTATTACGTGTAGTGATCGGGTTTTTAGGAGGATTGCTTGATTGATTCTCGACGGAAGGTTTAATCGTCAGGAGGAGTCAAGTGGGTTTCCTCTGGCTATCTAACAGAATTGACAGACCTGCAACACAGGCAAGCCCCAGTGCATTCAGCCTCTTCCTTGTGATTTACAAAATGTTTATAACTTGAGTAAATCTAATGCATTACGTTGATAGGAGTTAATTGTCACCTACTTGTTGCATTACCTACCTTGATATATTATCCCTGGAAACCTATTTTAAAATGAAAACATTGGAAAATGCTTAGCCCTGCTTAAATAATGTAAATTTGCATAAATGCTATTTTGAGCTATTGTGATATGTTATTTAAACATGAAAAAGGGAATTGGTATTATTCTCGTTCGGTGGCTGTGCACCTGATCAGTACACTGTCATCGACGGGAAGGGATTTCCTGCTCGGTGATCGTGGCATTGGGTTAGAGTCCCAATAATTGTCACCGATGGAAACGGGATTTGAAATCCGAAGGGACATTTGTACTTGGGTTAGAGTCCCAATGCATTGTCGCCGACGAAAAAGGCATTAGGGACCATTCGTTGTAGGCCTGTTGGATCGAGACTTTGCAACTAGCCACATACTACGAAAAGCCTCTGACTCCAGTGGCTCTACTGCTAGAACCGACAACCACGCACTGAGAGTGGAGAGATGGCAAGAGTAGCGTGTACCCTCGTGGTCGTCGTGCCTGGAGACTAAAGGGGTACTGTGCTCTCGGGTGGCGTAGGACCGGTTCCAGGGTACGAAAAGCCGTGGTAGGCGGGGTTGGCATATGCAAGCTTAAGTGCTACATATGCAGTGTGGATAGGGATCCGCAGCTAGGTACTAATCGATTCGAATCGTCGTTGCTCCTCGGTTATGGAGACTTGATCCTTCGACCATTCAGCGAAGAGTGGTTCGGAACTAGGATGTTTTTGAGAATGATTAAATAATTGGAATTGAAAGATATATGAGAAAGAACTGAGAACTATCGATATTGATTAATCAGTCCTGAAAGTAGGATTAGTAATGCAAAGTAGGATTAGTAATGCAAAGTAGGATTTTGCAAAAAGAATGAGAAAGAACTAGGAACTCTAATATTGAGTAAAATACTGAAAGTAGGATTAGTAATGCTTTTTTGCAAAATTCTTTGACTCTTGCTAAAGCCTTACCTTGACTCCCCTCAGCCTGCATTCCTGAGTCTCATTTCTTTTTCTTAGTCGGGTAAGTCTTGCGGAGTACCCAATGTACTCAGGGTTTGTTAACCCCCTGTTGCAGGTGACTTAGGTGTACAGCTCGGTGTGGGACCGTGCCGGTCAACGGATCATGCATGGATGAAAAAGTATATGATGTAACCCTTGAGTAGGGTGCCTAGTTGTAAGATGTTGCTCCACTACAAAACTCTGATTTGGGATAATGTAATCTAAACTTGTAAATTATATTTCTGTAATACTTCCGCACTCTTTACTCTGATTCAAATTATTTGTGTAAACTGTTGTAATACTGCAATGCTTGCAATGAGATCCTCGGAAAGTTAGGGTTTCCTAGGGAATCCGGCAGGCCACCTAAGTCAAGGGGAACTCGTGCAGACTAGTCAAAGGTCCTTAGAGACGATGACGGTGCACGTGGGCCCTACGATTAAGGCGGTTCTGTCACAAGTGGTATCAGTGTATTTCATTGTAAAGTACTTAATAATTTCAAATGAATAAAATTGATGGGGTAGTTTGGTCCGAGTTATTTCTGAACTTTCCTCATTCATTCTATAGCATCTTTCCTCGATTACTTCTATAGGACTGTAGTTAGGCGTTGAGCTTAGTAGTGGATTAGCACTATACGTATGCCCTATGTTGAAAAATATTGAGTGCATGTTACTCTTTAATTAATTTAATTCGTATAATACGTATATATCAGAGTATTCTGATTTGCGTTGGAACGCTCATGCATCATGACATTACAACTATTAATAATTTTCCCCATATGAAGTATATCTATATTTTCAAAAAAATAAAATTTGTACCTTTCTTCTAAACCGATAGATCCACAAGACCCTGCTACTGGAATGGACTACTGTCTGACCATGTTCGGAACCCCTACAGGGATGTGGCAATCACTGTAGGGAGTAGGTTACTGACCACTAAAGTATTTTTAGTCCCGCACTGTCCTCCTTGGTCGGTCGAGATTTGAAGAGTCCCTACAGATCCTACCCAGAGCATTAACGACGGATCAGCTACAGCTTTACTTTTAAAACCTTCAAAAGATTTTTATAAATTAAAAATATTTGAAGAAAGCAAATTTTAAAATGATTCTTCTAGCCTCCCTTGTGATTACTGAAAGATCTGGTGATGACTTCTGACAACTCAAGTCAAAGACGGATTTCAACAACCAACTCGATTGCGAAAGCCAGGCCAATTTGGTTAAAGTAAATGAAAGGAAATTATGCTTCGAATTGAAAACTGGACCATTCGAACCAAGTTTTCAAAATTGTTTCAGAAGATAAGACATACAAAATATTTTGTTTCCAAAACCCGTATTGATTTTAAAAATTATTTTCAAATTTTTTTCGATTCTAAAGTCTCACAAAAACACTCTCCAATTACCAAATAAGGTTTCAATTCAATCATCTTGAAAGGTTTTTGTCAGTTGTACGTTTTCTTCAAATTGTTTTGACTCCTCGTACCACCATCGTTAAAACACCTTGGACCAAAAACCCATTGCAAAAAGGAATTATGAAATGACTTAACTTCTAAATTCTTTCTTTCAAAAGTCACCAATGCCATAGGATTTAAAAGTAACGATCTTCTAAAAAGGATTTCTCAAAAGCCTCTTTTGTCCTTCTCTTGATTGGAATATTAAGCTGATGCTAGTACCTCGATGGGGTAAGTTGTTCTCGACCTACGGTACCGCTACGAAACTTGAGGCACTATGTGCGATGCATCCACCTGGCTTGCCGTCAAGCGTATGCGGGTGTCGTGGTATGATCGTGACCGCCCCCAAATGGTACTGGGCACAACTGAATTTCCGAATTTGACGCTGTTAAAACCTTTTTGCAAAAGAGAAATCGTGATCAGTTGGACCAATGAATCACGTTGCATAACAAGTTTTGTTAATCTTTAATAATCTTCGCTCCATAAATTCCTGGTCCTTGGGGAACTTATAGATGCAATCATTTACTCTGCCAACCCAGTATAAAACTTTAGATAATCCTTGATTTCTTAAATCCATTCAGGTAAAAAAAAATTTATCTTTTGCTTTCAAGACACTGCTATTTCCTTCGAAAGCTATTGTAGTTATAGTCTATGGGATATCATGATCCATGACCAGGATGTCGCGTTGAAATCTGGGGTCTCTTGTGGCTCGCGACCATAGGAAGCTACTGTCGGGCGCTCGCTGCTATCCGGGTTGATGGTCATGATCCCAGCCTGCAATTAGTGTGCTTTCGCTATCCTTCAAATCTCCCTTACAAAATGCAAATCCATATTTATTCCTGAATTTCTAAAAATTCTTTTGCTACTTATAACTAAATTAAACCTATTTCGAGAATTCACATCTGATTTCTCCGAATTCTCAAAAAAAAAGTCCTTGCAATCATTTTAATATCATCTGATAAAATAACGGGAACCGAATTGGAAATGGTACCTAAGATCCAATCACTTAGAAATGGTATCTACGATCCGCTGAGGATTCCCTGTTGTTTTATGGATTCCTGGTTATTTATAAATGTCCTGACATCTAGCTTGAAAATTCACCTCTTCGGAAATTTTCGGATGCACTTAATTCACCTACGGACTCAGCACGAAAACCTAACACTAGATCATGATTTTTTTTATCTGCATACGTGTCATGCCTTGACCCGACACGTATCACTCACTCAAATCTAACATGTTATTCCAAAATCCTTATGGTTGTGCCTATAGTGGTGTCATGACCTGTGACCACAAAACCTAGGGTCTCTCACGTGCCATGGCCACGCCGAGATTCTGCTAGGCACGTGCAGGTATCGAGGTCTAGGGTTATGACATACTATACCTTCACAATTAATAAAATTTCTTTGTGTGCACTTTATGTGGAAACAAAGCCATCTCTCTACGATGTAACTTGATCTATGGCTGTGATACAATATAGCAATTTGGGATCTCCTTTAACTCACAATCACATGAAATTCTGAAGGGTATATGTTCGTATCAAGGTCTGTGGCCATTTTACATCATAGCCATAATCGATGTATTTTCTCTCTCTTTTTACTGAGATTACTTTAATTGTGTTCTAGGATGGTATCTCGACCCGTGACTATGGTGCCGTGTCGAAACTTGGAATCTTCTGTGGACTGCAGCCACATAAGGTACCACTAGGGTACGTACTGGTATCGTAGTTGGTGCTCCTAAACCATTATAGCTCGCAATTAATGTGTCTCTCTTTTCTTAAAACCCACCCTTAAAAGTTATTCTTTGTAAAGGTTTGTTTTGAAAAAAACAAAAGTCAAAGTTTCTAGTGTTGAGAGACAACTGATTAGGTCAAATAAGAATCTTCCTCATAACAGCTAGTCAGAGAATTGTGGGCTAGTCGCTTGTCAACCTAAGCGTCTGAACACTTGTCAGCTGCACAGGATTTATTTCATGTGTCACCACTTGTGAAGTATCTTCAAGTGTCCAAGCGAGTTATTGACTTGGTAGGATTTGCATTGAATTAGATCTGACACACTCCGAATATCCAGTGTGAGTATAAACCAGAAAGGGATTCACTTTTTTATTTAAAATCTACTATGTCATTTTCACATTATTAGGCAAACCATCACACAATGCTTAAATATTTATCAATAAGTAAATCTAAATTTATATTCTAAATGACTAAATATCTAACTTTATATGTAAATGTCTAAATATTTATGAAAAAAATATAAATTTAGATCTGATGCAGTTGTGATACCCGCCTCAGTTAAGCAATTATGTTTGTCTCCATTAAAATTCCTGTAGTAGTGTGAGTCTCCCTTTGACTTCACAGGGCTTTGTCCTTACATCACGCCTGAACCCTATCCTTAACGGCGGCCCTTGGCTCTTGTTGTTGTCCGGGCCTCATGTCAATTATGGTGGCTATTATTATAGATGATGATTAGTCTACCAAATTAAGGGTCAAATGTTTCTGATTATTGTAAGAATTTGTAGGATTCATTTTTTCTAGCGTGACAAGAACTAATATGGACAGCCTATTGAGGCCTCTAATTAGTAATAAAATAAATGTTTATTCTAAGTATACATGTTTACTTGGTCTGTGTTGTTGAGCATAGCATTATTCTGAATTTTAACTTATTAGAAACAAATTAAAATTTAGAAATATATAGAATATTTTGTATGAAACTTAGTGGTAATAGATTATATTAGTATTTATTACATGGGTTAAGGTGGATATTCATATACAAGTTAAAAGGTGTTGCTTTATATTATCTTAATTTAATAATGATAGTGATGGGTAATTTATAAAAGAAAACTTAGGAGGTATTTTATATTAATTTCATAATAGGGGAGGTGGGTTATTTATAATTTTAGCTACAAATTTAGGTAATTATTTTGGATTATATTTCATCACAGTAATTTATCGCTTGAGCTAGTTTCAGCTTTCAATCAGCCACAGCATAGTATTTTTTCTCTCACAATAATCCAGCCATACAATTCAGCCAACCGTACAATCCAGCCAGCCGAACATGTGGGGTTTAGAGTAGAGGTGGGTAAATTACATGCAAATTAGGGGGTTATATGCAATTTTTATAAAAAAATAGATCCAACGGCTATTATTCTAGATGATGATTAGAGTATACTAGATTAAGCGGCAGATATTTCTGATTATTTTGGTAATTTATAGGAATATTGTTCTGTTTGTAGGCCATGCCGTCGCCCTTATTAGAACGGGCAGCGCCAACATGTCGGGCATTTTTTTACTGTTCGACACCGATCTCAACTTGGTAACACTCCATGCGCCAGGCAGATCTTCCTAGGAGGAGCAAAGCAAAAAGGCCCGTTCTAACAAGGACAAGGACAGCAGAGATTTCAATTCCCTGCCTGCTGCCCGTTCCACACGCCAATTTACCTCCCAAACAGCGCACTGGACACGCCGCGTGGAAAAGGCATCGACCTGACCATCTCGGCGATTTGGCGTGCGGAAACTGCAAACGAAACAGGCGACGCGCGCGACGGTCATTGTGCTCGGGTCAATTCCCCATGTCGTCGTCTTTAATTTGGACGTGTCAAGTGGTGTAACTATCACAGGCGGCATTCCCCTCCTAACCTAGCTTACGCACTGACCATGGCGCTTACTGTACTCTCTCTGTGCCCATACTTGTCATTTTGGACAAGTTTTTAGTCAAACATTAGTAATATATAAATCATGAATAATTTTTAAATTATTGAGTTTGAAAATATGAAAGCTACATAAATATATTTGTCTTGAAATATGATTTTATAAAAGTATGCATATATCATTTTTCAATAAATATTTTTATAGAAATATAAAATCAAAGTTATGCTTCGTTGTCCAAAACAATAAGTACTATGGATACGGATGCTATCCTGGATCCTTAAATCAGGTGAGAGATCTCAGATTATTAATATAGCATCTATCCAGACTATTTTTTCAGTGAGGGAGGACAGGCAGTATCATGCAAATTTCTATTTGTCTCAAGTCCCTGCTAGATCATTGGTTCCCGCTCTTGGACTGCTTCAGACGGATCCCTGGCGGATCTAAACCTGGCATTACAGTCAGAATGTAACAAACGAAAATCGAGAACGATGGACTTGCCGATCACTATTGGTTGCCCGTGATAGAAAGATATCATTGTCGAATCAAGGCTAGACTCGGCATTGATAAGACGCTGATCACTACCAAGGCAAGTCTATACCCAGCGGTGAGAGTATGATACTCATTGTCATGTCAGTGACTTTAACCTGACGATGACCTTTAATTTCCTAAATTTTTTGTTCATATATTTGGTTATTACATTTAAATTTGATGTTGTTGTCTACTGTTTCTCATCTAATATTATTAATGTATCATATATATCTTAATTACTTGCATTAAGATTATACTACAATTACAATACGTTTGAATCTTGATTCGATAATGAATAAATCATAATTAGAAAGCCATACATAATAGGAACAAAGTCAGTACATGCCAAATGTCATAGAGCACTAACCATAGCCCATACAAGCACATATATTTACACATTAATACAAACCAAGTAGAACATTGCATGGTAGATCCAATTTGAACCATGGTTCAAAATTTTGGTGAAATTTTGATAAAATTTTGTGAATTTTGTAATTTCGGAGGTGGCGGAATAAACATCAAAAGTTTTGTAACATTAATAAATGTGCTATATTAACTCTAGATTCATATTTTCTATTGTTTATTTATGTTGCATATTTTTCTACTCAATAGATGTGTAGTCATAAATAATGATGTTTGTTTAGATCTATTTTTTAGGAAAAGCATACTTCATGTGCAATTCTCTAAAAAAAATTGCCAAAATTTCAGCCAAGTTTCAAGAATTTTGGTAATTTCATGGGTGGCCCGAAACACTGCAAACTCCACGAATAATGTAAGTTAGGAGCAAGATGCTGCCAAAATGATAGAATTCTCCAAATGTTTTTAAGTAATAATAAAACACTATTACTAGTCATAACACATGAGAATTCTCATCTTGCTAAGAGGCATTTGGTGGAGAAGTTCATACCAAATGTTAAATACTAAAACACTAGAAGAGCTCTACATCATTAGAAGCATTTCGAGACTGGTTGTGAAAGAACACAAATTATTCAGTCATGAGCCCTTAATTTGGGCTAGAAGTCTAGAACGGCGGCGGCTTAGGCCGCGCACAGTTTACCACCACTTGCTTAATAAAAGTTAAAACTACCGAACTCCCGTCACAATCGTCATCACCATCGGAAACTCAAGAGTCAAGACATCGATAATTCAAGCACTTGATACTTTTACCCAACTGTCGAGGCAACGATGACCGACTAACTTTTGCAGTTGCCTACCTCCACCAGAGAGCCGATCAATCTAACGACAAGCTAGCATTTTTATACTTACACAGCGTGGCAGCGAGCACGCCCATGGCTGCCAGCAGGTCGGCGCCGATGAGCTCCACGGCACCTCTCGTCGTCATCTGGCTGATGGTCTACTTGATGGCCGATGGCAGCTTCCGCGCGTCGTGTCTCTCCTTCGACTTCGACTTCTCCAACGCCTCCACGTTCAGCCTCGCAGACTTCACGGCCGCGGGCGCCGCCGCGTTCCACGGCCAACTCTTCGACCTCACGGCGAACGCGTACAGGGCGGGCCTCAGCTTCAGCATCGGCAGGGTAGCGTACGCGCACCCGGTGCCGCTTCGGGACAAGGCGACGGGGCAGGTGGCCAGCTTCACCACCGCCTTCTCCTTCGCCATCAACATCACCGACATGAACAACAAGGGCGACGGCATGGCCTTCTTCCTCGGCCACTACCCGTCGGCGCTGCCACCCGACTCGGAGGGCGGCTACCTGGGGCTTTGCAGTCCCGACTACTGCCTCAACAGGAGCCGGAGTACCGTCGGCCAGGACGGGGACAGGTTCGTGGCCGTGGAGTTCGACACGTTCAACGACAGCTGGGACCCGAACCTGACCTACGACCACATGGGCATCGACGTGAACTCGATCGTGTCCGTGGCCACCGTCACGCTGCCGAGCTTCAGCCTGAACGGGCAGATGAGCGCGCGGGTGGACTACAACGGCAGCACCAGCGTGATGGACGTGGAGCTGAGGTTCCACCGCAGCCCCATGTTCGGCGACGCGACGCCGGCGTTCAACGTGAGTGCCAAGGTTGATCTCAGCACGGCGCTGCCGGAGCAGGTGGCCATCGGGTTCTCGGCGGCAACCGGCTCATCCATTGAGCTGCACCAGCTGCTCTCTTGGTCCTTCAGATTGGTAGCTCCTTGGAGCTCGCCCGGCTCACCAGGCTCGAGAACAGGTGATTCGAGTTCCAGAACCGGACTAAAAGTTGCTCTCGGAGTTACCAGCTCCATGTCCGTCATCCTCTGCATAGCAGTTGTCGCCCTGCTCCGCGCACTACGGAGAAAACACCTGGCGTTGGCTGAGATACAGCTAGAATCGGAAGCTCGAGGGAAGCTCATGGATGAGGAGTTTGAGAAGGGCTCAGGGCCCAAGCGGTTCGAGTACGGCGAGCTTGCTGTGGCGACCAACGGCTTCTCCGAGGAGGAGAAGCTTGGAGAAGGCGGCTTCGGCGCAGTTTACAGAGGATTTCTGAGAGAACTGGACCTCCACGCCGCCATCAAGAGAGTCTCGAGAGGTTCCGAGCAAGGGAGGAAAGAGTACGCCTCAGAGGTGAAGATCATAAGCCGGCTGCGGCATCGGAACCTCGTGCAGCTCATCGGGTGGTGCCACCAGGGCAGGGAGCTCCTGCTGGTGTACGAGCTGATGAGCAACGGCAGCCTCGACACCCACCTCTACCACCCGGTGGCACTCCTAACATGGCCTGCCAGGTTCAAGATCGTGCTCGGGTTGGGATCTGCGCTCTTGTACCTTCACCAGGAGTGGGAGCAGTGCGTGGTGCACAGGGACGTCAAGCCCAGCAACATCATGCTGGATGCCTCCTTCGCCGCCAAGCTGGGCGACTTCGGCCTCGCGAGGCTCGTCGACCACGGCCGCGGCTCCCACACGACCAACCTCGCGGGCACCATGGGCTACATGGACCCGGAGTGCCTCGTCACTGGCCGCGCAGGTCCGGAGTCAGACGTGTACAGCTTCGGCGTCATGCTCCTCGAGATCGCCTGCGGTCGCCCACCCGTGGTGCCGCTCGACCAGGAGGACCAGGACCAGGGCAGGACGCGTCTCGTGGAATGGGTCTGGAGCCTGTATGGGAGAGGGTCCGTTCTTGAAGCCGCGGACGTGCGGATGGACGGCGACTTCGACCACGGCGAGATGGAGCGGGTGATGGTCGTCGGGCTGGCGTGCGCCCATCCAGACCCAAGCCTGCGGCCTTCCATCAGGCAGGCTGTGAGCATGCTGCAGTGTGAGGTAACGCTGCCAACGCTGCCTGAGAAGATGCCCACTCCCAAGTACACTTGACTCACTGATTCGTGCCGTCTGACTCGCTACCTGCAAACGATATGTCCACCAGAGCCCGAGACTCAAGTACAATGTGTAGTACTCCCTCCGTCCCAATTGACTGTTGCGTGCCACAAGTTTGATTCAATTTTTTAAAAATATATATGACATTTGTATCTCTAAATAAATTTATTAAAAAACTAGATTCAAGTATCTATCCAATGATATTAGTTACGTATCATAAATATGAATATATTTTTATATATATTTAGTTAAAGCTGTTTTTCAGAAAACGTAGACGACAAATATTTAGGGACAGAGGGAGTATGTATAGTTTGCAGTCTAGAGGTCCAAGGGGAGCATTGTTAGACAGAAATAAGGATGAGATTAGCATTTTTTTTGTATATGACCATAAGAGAGCCACATACATCCACCATTTGCTGCTCACCTAGCTAGGTGGCCAGGTGGGAACAAGGAACATAAGCAAAAGGCCTAAAACTAAGGATGACAACAGAACAGGTTTAGACTCAAAACATGCGGCTTTTAAACCTGCCGGGGTTCAGGGCGGGTCCGCTTTTCGCCTCGCAGGTTTCAGGTTCGGGGGCGGGATTTTTGTTTCCCCCTGCGAGGCCCTCGGGGCCCAAAAACTCAAGTTAGAGAGTCATCAGACCAACCCACAAATATGACCTAGCCCAATTAGAAACCTAGGTATATAACAAAATTACAATCCCTAACCCTAATCCCTCTCTCACCACGGCGAGCGGCCATGGCGACTCGGTGCTCTCCCAAGGCGGCATCACGCTCCGCAGCGGCGGCAGCGGCAACGACCCCACAGCAAGCGGCCACGGCGGCACCGGCGCTCGGCAAGAGGCAGCCAGGGCGGGCACCGGCGCCCCACGGCGAGCGAGCGGCCATGGCAGCTCGTCGCACGGTGCACTTCGGCATGCCCCAAGGCAGCAACGGCACGGCAGCGCCCCACAGCGGGCGGCCAAGGCAGCATCACGCTCCACGGCATGGCGCCTCACTGCATCGACGAGCCCACAAAGGCGCACAGCATGTGCCCACCCCTGCTCATCCTCCAGTCCTCTTGTGTTCTCCTGCCCACTCCTCTTCTCGGGTTTCGGGGAATCCGTCGGGTTCTAGGGGCCTGACGAGTTCGGGGCGGGGGCGAATCTTCCCCCGTGACAGGGTTCAAGGGCGGGTTCGAGTCTCGGGTGCAGATCCGCAGATGCTCCCCCCTCCCCATTGCCATCCTTAGCCAAAACCAGCCTAATAAAGGAAAGAATGGAACGAAGTACAGATCTTTGAAGGGACAATACGAACATTGGCTCGTACTGTTAAGAGATATTCCCTTCATCCTAAATTATAAGTCATTTTAAAAAATTTAGATAATTAAAACATCTCAAGTTTAACCGAAATTATCCCGTAAAAAAATAATCAAAATTATACAGAGAAATACAAAAATTTATGACACCAAATAAGTATACAATAAAAATATATTCAATTATAAATATTATTAACATATTATATAAATTTCGTCAAAGTTAAGATGTTTTGATTTTTGAAGATTTTTGGAACGGCGGATGAAGGGAGTATATTGTTACGGTGGGCCAGACCATCCAGCATTCCAGCATCGCAAAAAGAGCCGTGGCTAGGCGCGCGTGCGGACTGAGCACACAGCGCGTGGTCACCGCAGCGAGTCGCCAACAGGCGTTCCAGGCTTCTAGGATTGGATCAGATTTAGTTGTTAGATTCTTTAGTATTCCCTGAAGTTTTGTTACTGGTTTGCTCGGATTTGCCTACAACGCCAGACGTTTGGCTAATGATAAAGTTTACCTTTAGATTTCTCTCTCTCTCTCTCTCTCTCTCTCTCTCTCTCTCTCTCTCTCAGGCGCTGGCCACCAGGACGGCGTCTCAGCCAAACACCTCCCAGGAACCCAAGCCCCGGCCACCAACATCTCACAATTATTACCTCTGCAACCCATCCGACTCCAACAATGATATCAAATATGTCCGGGCCGATGCCTGGGATTAGCAGTTGTTAGCCTCAGTATTCTCAAGAGTTATTGGTTAGCTAGGATTTGCCTATAAGGCCAAACGTTTGGTTGATGGTAAAGATTAGCTGGAGATTGCTGGAGATTGGTATCAATCTCTCCTGCTCTCCCGTATCCTCGTTCTCTCGCGTGCTCTCGCTCAGATGCCGACCACCAGGACGGCGTCTCAGCCCCTCTGCTGGCGGGAACCCAAGCCATGGCCACCCACATGGCCACATCTCACTACTATTACCTCCGCAACCCATCCAACTCCAACACATATATACTCCAATAGAAGACACCAAATAGCATATAATTCTGCCAAACCCCATACAAAAATCAAAGGACTCAAAAAATGCAAGAAATTAAATTTGCAAATAAAAAAGGAATTGGAAGGGTGTAGAAAATTTTCAGATGAAACATAAAATAAATACCCATGCATAAATTTTAAGAACTGGAGCTTATAACAACATTTATATCAGCACTAAAATATATGAACATCATTGTCACCGTTTCACTACTGCTTCAAACTGTATTTCTGTCGATACATTACCAAGTATTTGAAGTAACTTTATTTTGAGCTCAAGATACCCTACCTTAAAAAGCACCATATTTAACCCTCTTGAATACACTCGGCCCCATGTGAGAGCTAAAAAAGTTGGATAATCCTATCAGAGGTAGGAACACCACATGAAGTCCTCACCAGCACCGCAAAAAGCCTGGAAAAGTTCCAACAAGGGGGACCAAGTTAGAGTCGTGATTACTCCCGGAGCTACAAAATGTTGAAAAATAACCACAACGGTGCCTATAAGTACAAGCTGATCTGCATCAATGACTAGAGCAACTGACAAAAGCAAGATTCATTAATAGTCTAATAGTGAACCAAGTCATTATTATGGTGGTGTATTGTGAAACTTAGAAGTATCTTTCTTTGCCTTATGTTGTAGATTATAATGTATATGGCATGAAAATATAGCTAAAATACTTCATCAGAATCTCTCAAGAACAGTCAAGAAAACATTCACAAGCAGAATAAGAACCAGATCCCAAGAATTTAATATGTATAGTGACATGCATTCAGAGACAGAGATGTCAGTGAAGTGAGATATTTTTTATCAGAAAACATTGGATATGATGCTTAACAATAAATGATGTATCCTGAGAACTCCTTAAGGTAATTGGTACCAACTAGGCAACTACCATAATTTCTCTGTGAACAGTTCAATCGAACGTGTGAAAATGATGTGGAGATTTTTCATAAAGTACTCCAATAATATCATAATTTTATTGAAATCAACAAAATAAATAAGCACAAATACAAAGTTGTGCTCTGAGAAATCCAGTGTTGGTTTCCGAAATCAGTAATTCAGTGTTCACATGCTGTAATACCAACATATTAGACTGATAGAAGCCAGATCAAACTAAGCATGGAATAATGGAGAATGGCTTCTAAACACAGTTATCCTATGGGGTTACCGATGAAGCACATGCAGAGTACGAGGGAGAAAAAATGATATAAGCAATGAGCGAAAGATGCACGGACAACATTAAAATTTGCAAATATACCACGACGGACATCAGATTGAAGGATGGGAAGTGGGAAGTCATATGTACAACTGGCTCAGCTATGAGGCATGCTGTATTTTCAACAATGCAATTTCAGTGAGAAAAAAACAGTGGATATAACTGGTCACATTCATATATTGCCATTTTAGCCCATCACGATTCATGAATCCATGCTTCATACTTGAACACAGATGTTCAGACATTTTTGACATGACCTCAAAAATTTCATAAAAAGATAATTGCTGCCTGAATGTATTGTGGGTGTACAAAATCCAGAAGAATCCCAGAAATTTCCTAGAGCAATGCCCCAAATATTTGTCAGCAGTCAGCACAAACACCTCTTAAATCAAACATAGTATGCATGACGTACAGATTACAATTTCATTTTGTTCTAAATTATTTTTTTCATTATGGAATATTTTCAGCTGTACCACGGAACGATACTGCATTAGGTACAGACATACAGTTATACAAATTCGTCAACAGCAGCCATTTCTCTGTCCAGGCCAGTGTTCTTAAGGACCTTAGGTGACAAGGTGTTCACGCAGTCCTGGGCGTCTACGTCAACAAAGAGGGGAGGGAGAAAAGGAACAAGAGCAGGCGAAGAAGGATGGAAACAGGAGGACAAGCAGAAGAAGCCTACACATCCCTGGGGTGGCGGATGCAAACATCTGCCTGTTCAGCAGCGGCAGTCACTGATCTGAAAAGTGAGTGGCAACTACGGCTAATTTGGATGGGGAGCAGCAGTAGTAATTCCACTAGAGGGGCAAGGAAGCAATGGTGAGGAGAGGCTGATGGCTGGTATAGAGAGGGCATTGAGAGCACCTGAGGTTAGACTGTTTAATTCACTATGGACGGGAAGGGAGGGTTCTTGGTGGGCTGGGCCAGTCTCCTTCTCATTCTCATTCCCATTTTGTCCTATTTTCTTCCATCCTTCTCTGCTGTTAGTTTGCTGTTGCTAGACTGGTAGGACATCACCTCACCTTGCAGGTGCCCAGGCATTGCCGAGGTGTAGTGACTTGTGAGGGGGGTGGGTGTTAACACCTCACTTCACCACCCTGTGACCTCTGCTGTTAGCTGTTGCTAGACTGGTAGGAAATCACCTCACCTTGCAGGTGCCTAGGCATTGCCTAGGTGTAGTGACTTGTGAGGGGGATGGGTGTTCACACCTCACTTCACCACCCTGTGACCACACCTCGCCTCACTGCCTTAAGAACATTTTTACAGCACAAACTATGCTCAGAACAAATCTTTAGTTAAATGCCATTGTCATGGTCAAAACCATTGGTAGGTATGGACTGGGATAGGATATAGCCATATAGGGTTATAGTGTATGTAGATGAAGGCATGCAATCTATTGCTTTTATAACTTAAATTAGGACACTGGTATGTATAGAATGGATGAGTATGTAGGGTTGAAGTATTTAGTATATCCGGATGAAGGAATAATTCATTGCTACTTGTGTTCAGATCAGGGCACTGATGACGGAATCAATCAGGGACAGCAAATAATATATAACATATTATTCATTACTCCTGATCCCATTCCTATGAAAGCAATGGCAAAATATAACATATGACAATGTTTAATCCAGTAGTAAACAAGTGGACTGATATGAGCTGGAACTATTTTCAACACTGCAATTTCTGTGAGAACTGAGAAGCAAACAAAGGCCAGATCAGGTCATGTGGCTAGATGTTGATGTTATGACCGGCATTCCGTATACAAGGCGACAACCTGTTAGTGGCTAAGGGCTGCGTAGGAGTGCTATTTCTGTTAGTATTCAGAGAGTCCTATTACTATTATTACTATTAGAGAGTCCTATTCCTATTATAGAGTCCTATTCCTATTATTATTAGAGAGTCCTATTAGGAAGTTATTGTTAGAGAGGGGACTATATATATCTTGTAACCTGGTTTGGATGAATAAGCAGAAACATATTATTGTTTCCGGCTTCCTCAGGGAGCCGGGAGGTACCCTAGCCACCGCGTCTCTCTTTCTCTTTGCGCCCACGCACGTCGCGACCACGGCGCCCCAGCGCCGCTGTCGCCCAACCAGCCGCAGCGCACCTGCTCCACATCCCTACAACCTGCGTCCCCTCGCTGGTAGGATCCGGAATCCTATCAGTTGACATTTTAGCTCATCATGTTAGGCACACTTGGCCTCAAAGTTCTATTTGGGAAAAAAAATAGAACATAAATTGGATAGAGAATTGTATTTGAATCCTACTCCCTCATTTCCATAGGTCACATTAGTTCCATTCCAAGTCAAACTTCTATAACTCTGACCAATTTTATACTCCCTCTGTTTCAAACTGCAACTCGTTTTAGCTGTGTCCTAAATCAAACTTCTCTATCTTTAACCAAGTTTATAGTTACAATATCAAACTAGATTCATTAGATTAGATACACCACAAAAATATATTGGTAATGTTTTTATTTGATACACCATGAAACGTAGATGTTAATAATTTTTTTCTATAAACTGGTTAGACAAGGTTGACTTGTGAGAAAGCCAAAAGTATTTACAGTTCAAAACGGATGGAGTAGAAAATTGCACCAACAATTACATATGAAACTAGTTAGATTAAGTTCTCCATAAAATGTCTTGATACTACATTTATTTGAACCTGTAGATGTTAAGACATTTTTTAAGAAAAATCTGGTCCAAATTAGAGAAGATTGACCTAGGACAAAGCTAAAGCAAGGTTAGAAAAAGCGCTAGGCAGTATCTAGGCAGTAAGCTCCCAGCCTAGAGCTTAGGCACGCTTAGGCAAGCCTAGGCATTTGCTAGGCGGTGCAGAGGAGACAAGAGCAGAGCTGCAGAGGTGGCATGGAGCAGAGGACACATGGAGAAGAGAAGACAGGGCGACAGGCAGAGAAGGCAGGGCAACAGCCGGACAGGGAACAGAGTAGAGATGAGAGGGGAGGAAGCACCGAAGCAGCTCACAGGCCTGCCCTGGCTTCCTTCTTTTCCCGTGCGCGCTACTAGATCCTGCATTTTCCCTCCCTGCGCGCGCATCTGCCTGCCAATCCCACGATTTCTTCCCTCCGCGCAGCATCTGCCTGCCAATCCCACGCTTCCTGTCCACTTGTGTGCATCCACACACCAAAAATTGGGATGTCCGGACGACTCTGACACCACCTCGTCCGCCTAGGGGCCCGTCTAGACCCTAGTTGACGCGGTCACCCTCCGCCTTGCGCCTACTCACGCCTAGGTGGCCACGGAACTCCGCCTTGTGGAACAATGAGCTAAAGGGAACTATGGTTTTGAACAGAGAGAGCAAGTTTGTACTAATTTGAATTAATACCAAAAATGCCTAGAGCACAACCCCAAATAAACAGTCTCAAAGGCATTACAAAAATGGAATCTTGTAAACCAGGGCTCAGCTTGCTGATTTTTCTTGTGTCGATATCCCAAAAGGAAGGCAGTACATGCCATATTTCTGGATGTGCACAGGAACGTGTTTTCAACCATATTGATATTTAACATTTCAGCATAACCAGCAGCAAGGGTCGTAGATGCACAGTCTAGAGAATCTGATTTATTTTTGTTCTAAATATTGCATTTAATGGAACAGAACAAGATCTTGCTAGATTACACTTCTTCAATTTGATCAGAAGCTAATTTCAACATCAAAGAGAAAATATCTGATTCACAGATGTACGCTAAGAACAAATCACCAAGAAAACATTGCACATACTATCCTTCACTCTAAATGTCATCAGATATGTAGAACAGGTGCGCGATTATTTATCATGTGATAGTAAACAAGACACCATGGCATCATCCCTTTTCAAAGAAAACAGGATATAACAAAGAGCAGGCAGCTAAGAGTCATATACCTATGTATGCAATCCGTGTACACATTCGAGTGACCGTTTGCCATGAAAGCTGCCTCAGTGTTGTGACCACTCGATGCTCTTGAGGTCAATGCCAGCCTTGGCCATCTCATAGAGAGGGCTCATGTCACGGAGCTTCTTCACCTGATGCACAGTAAGCTCAATTGCTCTGTCCACCTCTTCCTCCGTAGTGAAGCGGCCCATGCCAAACCGAATAGAGGTGTGCGCCATATCCTCCTCCACCCCAAGTGCACGCAGCACATATGAGGGCTCCAAGCTAGCACTAGTGCAGGCACTACCGCTTGACACAGCCACCTCCTTCAGACCCATCAGTAAGCTCTCCCCTTCGACATACGCAAATGACAAATTCAGGTTGCCCGGGTAGCGGTGCTCCATGCTTCCATTGATGACAACATCATCAACCTGCGCACGTATGCCATCAAGCAACCTCTGCTGCAGAGCACTAACACGCCTGTGGTCATAATCCATCTCCTGAGCAGCAATCTCACAGGCAGCCCCAAATCCAACAACAAGCGGCGTGGGCACAGTCCCACTGCGGATGCCACGCTCCTGTCCACCACCATTCATCTGCGGTTCCACCCTGATGCGTGGACGGCGGCGAAGGTAGAGGGCCCCCACGCCCTTGGGCCCGTAAATCTTGTGGGCGGACAGGGACATGAGCCCAATCCCCATCCTGTTGACATCAATCGGGATCTTCCCCAGCGCCTGAGCAGCGTCAGTGTGGAACGGCACTCCTTTCTCCTTGCAGATGCGCCCAATCTCCTCGAGCGGCTGGACGACGCCGATCTCGTTGTTGACGGCCATGACGGAGACGAGGCCGGTGTCTGGGCGGATGGCGTCCTGGAGCTGCGCGAGGTCGACGAGCCCGTCCTTGCGCACGGGGAGGTAGGTGACGTCGAACCCCTCCTGCTGCAGGTACCTGCAGGAGTCGAGCACGCACTTGTGCTCGGTCTGCGTGGTGATGACGTGGCGGCGGCGCTCGCGGTAGAAGCGCATGACGCCCTTGACGGCGATGTTGTTGCACTCGGTGGCGCCCGAGGTGAAGAAGATCTCGCGCGGGTCGGCGCCGACGAGGGAGGCGACGCGGGCGCGGGCGTCCTCGACGGCGGCGTCGGACTCCCAGCCGTAGAGGTGGGTGCGGGAGTGAGGGTTCCCGTAGCGGGAGAGGTAGAAGGGGAGCATGGCGTCGAGGACGCGCGGGTCGACGGGGGTCGTCGCCTGCATGTCCATGTAGAGAGGGCGGCCCGAGATGCGCACGCCCTTGACGGTGATGGAATCCTCGTCCTCCTCCGAGGCCACCGCCGCGGGCGCGGCGGCCGTGGAGAGCGCGCGGGCGGGGACGGGGGCGCCGCGGCGGAGGAAGAGCGGGAGGAGGCGGCGGGAAAGGGCCATGTCGTGGGGTGGCGACCAGCGAGGACGGGGTAGGGTTCAGGGCAGGGTTAGAGGTTGGGGGCGCCGCCGCTGAGCTCCCGTTTTGGTGGAGGGGCGATTTAGGAATTGCTGATGAGAAGGGGGAAGTGGGAGGAGCGAGGACGCCGATATGCACCAACACGACGCGCCGCTGGCGCAGCCCGCAGCCGCGCAGCGATGTCCCATGTGGATGCAGAGGAGGGACCAAGCAAGGGAAGTGGATCACGCAACGGCGTCCCCCTTTTTTTTTTATAGGGGCCGTTCGGTTAACAAGTTTTATGAGCTATTTTTTTATTAAATATCTTTTTAAAATAATATCATAGATAAAGTTATTTTGCTCTTTCTCTTACAAAAGGATGAGCTGTCATAAAGCTGAAAAAAATAGTTTCTCGAAACTCTCTATCTCATTTCTCTTTCTTAACCATGCACGAAGTTGTTGGTAAACCTGTTTTGCCAAACAACATTTTTAAAACAGCTTAGCTTCACCAAATAAGTTGTTTATAAAGCTATTTTCTAAAAAACAGCTTCACATGTGCCAAACAGGACCTTAATGGATGTCCTTAATTTTCTAACATTGTGTCATTTAGTTCTACAAACTCTCAAAATTAAATCTGGTTACATAAACTTGTTAAGTTGTGTCACTTAGGTCACAAACTCTCAAAATCGAAATCGGTCCTCTAAACTTGTTAAGTGGTGCCATTTAGCATATCTTTTCGACATATGTTGACTATGATTTTTTTTTACAAAAGCATCCTACTATAAATATGTTCTATATTGCACGTATTTGTTTTACTCACGTGGTTGGTCGTACACCACTTGCGAGCTCGCCACCCTCCCTCTTCTGCTGCTACATCACTCGCCCCCGTGCAGTAATATGTGATGGAGTTCTGGCAGCGCACTCCGCTAGTACAGTGAAGGTTATGTTAGAGTTAGCACGAGCCATGACACCCGCCCCCACGCAGCATATGTGACGGTGTTCCGACAAGGCATTTTACTCGTGTTGGTGAATGTTGTGTTGGAGTGCCGGAACCCCGTCGGGCGAGTGTTGTTGTGGTGCTAGCGCACGTGACAGTGTATAGCCAACCAAGGCGAGCAAGAGGGACAACCGTAGATACCTCCGCACGCGAGCAGATGGAGATATAGAACATGTTTATAATATGGTGCTTTTGTATAAAAATTATCGGTTAGCATCTGTCAAAGGGTTTAGGACCTAAGTGTGGGGGTATAAACCCATATACCGCATGGCTATACATGGGTTAAGTCATCCGATCAGGCCCGGACTGCCAAGAACGCGTCGCCTACACGTTCTCCAAAAGATCACGTATATCCGCCGGCTTAGAAGTCTTGGTGGTTAAGGAAATAGATTTCCTATTATCTAACCGATTAGTTTCCTTGTTCGGCTATTATTGTAATCTGATATACATGGTAAACCGACTTGTAACCCTGTTCCCCGGACTATATAAGGCGGGCAGGGGATCCCCTCGATACACATCAACTCATAGCAATACAATCCACCAGCACACAGGACGTACGGTATTACGCCTCGCGGTGGCCTGAACCTGTATAAATCTTGTGTCTCACGCTCTCTGCGTAACACTTGTTCGTCTCAGGCGCACATTCACCGACCAATCTACTACCTTGGGCATACCCCTCGGTAGACTATCGGCGATATTCCGTCGACAGTTGGCGCGCCAGGTAGGGGGTGTGCTTCCTGATTCCATGGCGAGCAAAATGGTGATTTTTTCAAGCTCCATAGAGCTCCCGACGCCAGGCCAGATCTTCACGGCGGGCTCCATCACCTGGGTCGTCAGCCTCGATGGCGAAGGAAAGATCCTGGATGCGGCTCAAATCGCATCTGCTCCAGCCTCATTGACGGTCTCCGCTCCGGCAAGAAGGCTGCCACGATACGTCCGGAGGACCATCGACAACAGCGACTTGTTCGAATCTATAGAGCGGGTCTCCCAAGGCTTGTCCAAGAGCCTCCAGATCTTGGAGTCAGCCGCAGATCAATTTGCTACAGATCGCCTCCAGCGCCCATCGGCAGCGCGACGCTCCTCTCCGTCTTGGCGGGATACGACTCTAGTCATCACCGTCAGCCCGCAAGGACGCGTCGTCGAACTTCAACCCCGAGCAGTCGCGACTCCAAGGGCTTCCGACCACGACCTCCCGAGGGGCTATATGCCCTTCGGCCTGCAGAGCGCGGCCTCCAGCTTCTCTCGTCTACTACGCCGCCCCAACCACACCGTCTCTGACCACATCGGCCCCAGCTGCACCTTCATCGTCGCTGACAACGACCCCTCCGACCACGATGACACGTAAGGTGGCGATCTCCCCGATCTGCCCCCTCTCATTGGTCGGTACATCGGCGGACCCATCCTCGTCGTCAGTGACGACAACGCTCCGGCGCCAAATGAAGATGAAGAAGCCCGAGCTGCTAGAGAAAAGAAGAACGCCGACCGAAGACGACGCTGCGAGCAACGCATCGATGCAAGGAGGGCCCCTGTACGGAACCTGGAGCAAGAATTTGATCTGGTCAGAAAACACCAGGTCTATAAGACTCCAAGCGTGTACGTCGCCTGTGCGATAACGGAGGCCAAGCACATGAACCAGACTCTACAGGTCGAGCGCCTCAAGGCGGCCCAAGTTCAGATCAATGAAGAACACTTGCCACCGCTGTCGCACTCCACTGCATCAGCGACTGAGCTTATTCACGAGGACGGCGGCCACTCCCGCGGCGGACGAAGACATCGCCGCAAGATGATGATTAGGAGGTAGACCAATCTGATCTTTGTGAGAAGCTGAAAGACAAGGACCTCCGTGGTCATATCGAGGGTCGTAGGGAAGCTAGACACTCAGCAGAAGCTGAGCGCCGCAAGGAGTATGATGAAACCCACGGTCCTCCAATCAATGACAAGAACTCCCCCGAGCTGCCATTCACAGCAGAACTCCAGACGGTGCGTGTTGACACCAGAAGTGTAACAGAACCGCCTAAATCACGTGGCCCACAGGCACCTGTCATCGCCACTAATGGCATCTGACAGCCGGGCCCGTGTTCCAGATGATCTAGGCGGGCTCTGCCGGGCTACATAAGCGCCCTTATTCTCCGACAGGATCCCATTGCGAAGCCATTACAGGGTTACAACATTTCATAATAAAATACATCAGAGTAAAGGTACGGAAGACTTTATAGTACATAGGTTACAAATCAGGTGTTCAAATATAAACTCAAGTACAGTTATTACAATCTAGATCTAAATAGAGGAAGCATCAGGGTAGCAGATACACATAGTAATACGGACCCTGCCCAAGGGCCCCATATCATTCATCAGCAGTTCCTTCACAATGAGCATCCCGCAGTAGGGAGCAAGATAGACCTCCGGCCAGGGTTCGATTTACCGACCGGTAGCCGGTAACCGCCGGCCGGCGGTATCGGTATACCGGACCGGTATTACCGGTTACCGGTAGAAACCGGTCGAATTCAAATTTTGAATTCGAACCCTAGTTCAATCGGTTCCGGACCGGTATACCGGCCGGTTTGACCGGTTACCGGCCGGTTTGACCGGTTACCGGCCGGTTTGGTGGTTTAGGGTTTACCGGCCGGCATTTTGAAATTTCAGATTTATTTTTTTTAAAAAAAATGCTGAAAAAATTTCTAAAAATAGTTAATGATTTATAGAATCCAATGATGTCAAAGTTTTCCAAATTTGAGTGCGTTTAGTATATTTTTCGACCTTCATGATTTAATGGGCCTTAACGGGCCGGCCAGGGTTTTTTATACCGACCGAAATCCGGTTACCGCCGGGCGGCGGTAACGGTATATCGGCCGGTATAAACAGTAACCGGCCGGAAACCGGCCGAATTCGAAATCGAATTCAAACTCACAGCTCAATCGGTTTTAGACGGGTATACCGGCCGGTATGACCGGTATAAACGGTAACCAGTCAAAACCAGCTGATTTTCTTTTTTTTAATGCAGAAAACAAATTTTTTTTTGAATGGCCTTTACACATAATGAAGTATAAACACCATACATTTCAGGGATAAATAGTGCCGTAGCAATACATAGGGCATACACATACTTTTATTGTATCAATACATAAGGCACATCAAAGTCATCAATACATAGTATCATATAAATAGCATATTCGTAGTCTCATACACGAACAAATGTGATAGTCATCGGCATAGGCATAATCAACGTTGTATGAAGTATGGAAAGGCCCCCATGCTGCAAGACATCTGATATTCGGCGGTGGACATCAAAGCGATACCTCGCAGTCTAAGCAACTCGGCCTTAAAATCATTCCAAGATTGGCCCGTCCATGCCGCTGTTGTCTCCCATTCTTGAACCAACATAGCGTAAAAATGGGGGTCTTCCCATTCATACACCCATCTGGTCGCAGGTTGCGTGGTAATGTCGGGAATGTGATAGTTATAGCTTGCCTGGGAGGTATCACTGTACGAGGAAGAAGAATGCTGCGGAGTGTCGTAGTCTGTAGGTGCATAAACAGTCCTCTGCGACTCCGGTTGTCCATGGTCGCGGTCCTGAGTAGCATGCGTGAACTGGGTCTCGCCTGCAAAAAAACATTATTAGTAGTTTAGAAGTCATACACAGAAACAATTGTGCGTACGTAGGTGCAATGGATACCTGTGAAACGAAGATCACCACCTCCACCAGAACCACTACCACCAGCACCAAACCCACTGCCACCACCACCACCACCAGAACCACTACCACCAGCAGCACCACCAGCACCATCACCATCACCATCACCGCCACCGTCACTGTCGTCATCAGAACCGTCATCAGTTGAGCTGCTATCCTGAGACTCCTTATACGGTGGACTACGCTGAGCCTCATCCTCAGTTTCAGTGTCACTGATCACTTGCTTTTTCTTTCCGCGTTGACGCTTGGGGTCACCCTTCTTAGGCGGCATCTGCATCTTCCTCTTCCCGAGGTGACTATCACCCACATGTCTACGGGCCCAATCACTGATGGAATCATCTCCCGTGGCCTGACGTAGATCTTGGGCGTCTATGTGGTCACTACGAGCACAAACAAATAAATCACATAAATAAAATGGACATACATAATATGAAAGCCAGACAGAGACACACATTATACCTGACAATATGTGATGGCATAGGGGCGTCTACTTCGTCATCATCCTCATCAAGAACTGGTGCCTGGTTTGATCTACCATACTCCATCCATTGCCTAACTGGATTGTTCGAGTCATAGAATGAGATTTCGGCGAACTTGTCAATGAAATCTTCGTCATCATGCAGTGGCGGTCCAGAGATATCCGCTAGTCGCAGCCGAAGATTGTAGTTGACATACACAAGCTTGTTTAGTTTTTTGTGGGACAACCGATTGCGAACCTTCGTATGAAGCAAGGCAAAAGTACTCCAATTCCGCTCGCATCCACTGGAGGAGATACATTGTGCAACAAGCCGCAAAGCAAGACGCTGCAAATTTGGAGTTTGACTACCAAATATCATCCACCAGGCCGCTGCAAGTGTAACACATTATGTTAGATATATATTCCACGAGAGCAAAGCATCAAGGGTAGAGAAGTGCTCTTAGGCTCTTACATGGGCTAGTCCTTGGATCCGCTGCCATTTTCATAGCGAGTTCGGAGCCAAACTCACCAAGCTTCTGTCGAAAAATCTCTGCCTCTTGTAAAGCCTGCATGGCGCTCTGCAAATCCGTCATGCGCGAAAATGTATCTTTCAGACCATTAAACATTGTTGGAGTTGGATCCATGTTATATGCGTACTTTGGATTTAGGACAGCACCTGCAACACATGACAAATGCCAAACAAGGGAACGGTAAGTATTCATTTCATGGAGCTTGCTAAGTAAATATAATTCATGATCGTACCTGCACCCACATACGTGTCAATGTACACGTCAGTAATCCTGTTGTCCATAATCTGTCGATACTCATTCCATGTCTGCTTATTTCTTCCAAAGACAGACTCCATCTCCATTTTGCAAGTCTGGTAGGCATACACTACATCACACATGTTAGGCTGCTTGTCTTGATCAGCGAAGCGGAGGAACTTATAAATTGGTTGAACTGTTTTGATGATGTATTCCAGTCCCTCCCACCACTGGATACTTGATAACCTTGAATGAGCAAAGCGACCGTCTTCACATTTTATCTACTTGCTTTGCAGAAATTCAGGAGAAGACATCCACTGCATGAACTTGTCACGTTTCCGGTGAAAGCTCTCTAGGAACATGTAGTTGGTCCCAAATCTAGTAACATTCCACTTGACCAACTCACCACCGATTGCCTTCCTCATCATTGCATTCAACTGAGCATGGTTGTGCAAAAAGGTTGAGATTCGCTTGCATGTTGCGATTGTACCTGAATGTTCGGGCCTTTCACCAATATCCTTCAACATCAAGTTGATGGTGTGTGCAAGGCATGGCGTCCAAACAATATGAGCATAATGGTTCCCCAGTATCTTGCAAGCTTTTTTGTAGTTGGCGCCATTGTCGGTCACCACATGTACGACATGCTCGGCGCCAATCTCTTCAACAACCTTACGAATTTCCTGAAAAATAACCACAACAGTTTTTACAAATGTGACGTAAATCACAATATTATAAATAGTATGAACCTAACAACATGTTCAGAAGCTACCTGGTATAAATATTTGGCATCTTGACTTCGCCCAGTTGCATTAATAGATTTATGAAACCATGTGACCCCATTGCAATAAATCAGGAAGTTGATGACACTCATTCTAGTGGGGCCAGTCCAAGAATCACACATCAACGTCACGCCAAAGTTGGTCCATTCCTTCTGAAACTTTGCGTACCTAGCCTTCAAGTCTTTCTCGTTCTCATCTAGGTACTTGCCATCGATATCCCTTCCAGTAGGTGACACAATGCCTTCACCTGTAGGCAGAAGCCATTCGTGAGAATACATAAAGATACAAACGTCAAAATTGAGAGAGATGACTCTGAAAGTTGTACTAACCCCACTTTTGTGTCTCTCTCACCGCACTTATAAAGTACGGATTGTCGGCCTGTCGTCCTGGGATTCCTGCAACATGGAAAAACTTTCCCCAAGCTTTCCCAATAGCTTCCTTTGCATTCTTCCCCTTCTGCGTCCAAGACCCTGTATCAATCCTTGGTTGGACCATTCCTCTCCTCCTACCGGCTGCCAAATTGTAGTCCTGCAGAACCACAGGAGTCTCCCTCTGTGATCCTGCTCTTCGAAACATCCTTTGCAAAGGATTCCCACCCTGTGAACCACTACCCCCTCCACGGTCGTAATTACCTCCTCTCTGTTGCACCCCCTGCTCGTACTCATATTCTGCTCTCGACTGATTAAGTGCTTGCTGGAGCTGCTCCTCATATTCATCATCACCAAGTGGATGGTTACCCTCCGCTGCAGCCTTCTCTCTTGCCAACTTTTGTCGAGACCGGTCAGAAGTTGTCTTTTTAGTTCTGTCAAGATCACGTTGAAAGTACTCACGCACATCATCTGGCACGCTTCTGCAATGCACCACCTGCGACCCGCGACCGGCTAAATGTTCTTTGAATCTTGTTGCACCACCACCTCCTTTCATCGTATGACAGTAGTTGCACCTCCACCCAGGAGAAAGGTTTTCACCATGCTCCCATACAATGTCTTTTCCTCTGCTTGACATTGTGCACCTGCATGAATGGACAACACAAACTAATCAATCACATAGATTAAATCTACGTAAATAAGTGGCTAAGTCACAACCTTCCACCTAAATAAAATTTACCTAAACAATATAAACCTAAAATATACATCAGTATTTACCTAAAATATACATCAGTATTAGCACACCTACAACCTAAAATATACATCAAACCTAAAATCCTAAACCAAATCCTAAACATAACCCTAACTAATAACCTAAACACACCATAAATCCTACTAAAATCCTAAATCAAATTACCACTGCACCCTAGATCAATAGATAACTACTTCCTATTCCAAATCCTAAAGCTAATCCTACTAAAAATGCTCAAGAAAAGAAGAAACATCCTTACCTGTCGAAACCGGCGATACCGGCCGGTTACCGGTAGAAACCGGCCGAGAAACCGGTGAAACCGCCCGGTACCCGGCGGATCCGCGCGCGCGGCGGTATCCCGGTCTTACCGACCGGTATACCGGTGCTACCGGCCGGTACGAACGCGGCGGCGAGCGGACGAGCGGGGAGGCGGCGCTTTCGGGCTGCTGCGGCGCGGAGGGGGGAAATGGGGGGTGGCTCTGCCCCCCCCCGTGACCCAGGGTGCTGTTTTGTGCCCGTTCGGGCCTAATGGGCCTAACGGGCCTTAACGGGCCTTTTTTTTTTTACTTCGGGACTTCGAAAAAAATTCTAAATGTAGTCAAATTTGAAAAATTTTGACACCATTGGAATCTATAAATCATGAAGTATTTTTAGGAATTTTTTTACCATTTTTCCCTCCGATTTTAAATTTCAAATTTCGGTTGACCGGTACCGGTACCGGCCGGTTACCGCGGTATGCCGTCGGTAAATAGAACCCTGCCTCCGGCTGCTGACTTCCTGCAACAGGGGTTAACAAACCCTGAGTACTGGGGTACTCCGCAAGACTTACCCGACGAAAAGGTGTAAAATTAGACTTAGGAATGCAGGCTGAGGGGAGTCAAAGTAAGGCTATAGCAAGAGTTTAAGAGTTTTGCGGAAAAGCATTACTATCCTATTTCAATATTTCATCTCAATATTATTTTAATCATAACCATAGTTCCTTATTCCTTTTTATATGTCACATCCTTTCAATTGCTTAATCATTCTCAAAAGCACCTAGTTTCGAACCACTTTTCGGTGTAAGTCAGTGGATCAAGTCTCCATTAACCGAGGAGCAACGTCGATTCGAATCCAGAAAGTACCCAGCTGGGGATCCCTATCCACACTGCATATGTAGCACTTAAGCTTGCATATACCAACCCCACCTACCACGGCTTTTCATACCCCGGTACCGGTCCTGCGCCACCCGAGAGCACAATACTCCTCTAGTCTCCAGGCACGCCGGCCACGAGGGTACACGCTACTCTCGCCATCTCTCCAATCCCAGTGCATGGTCGTCGGTTTCAGCAGTAGAGCCACCGGAGTCAGAGGCTTCCCGTAGTATGTGGCTAGTTGCAAAGTCTCGATCCAGCAGGCTGACAACGAACGGTCCCTAAAACAGTTTTCCGTTGGTTACCATGCATTGGGACTCTAACCCAAGTACAAGATAGCCGAACGGTTCCAAATCCGTGCCCGTCGGTGACAAGACATGGGAACGCCGCCACATGTGCACATCCATCCGAACGGACTTTTTTTTTCATTTTCATTTTTCCGGCGGCGGCAATGCATCGGTACTCTAACCCAAAGTGCAAGGCCAACCGAACGGTTTCCAATCCGTCGATGACAATACATTGGGACTCTAACCCAAGCGCAAGTCACCCGCACGGTTGCAAATTCATATCCATTTCTAGTATATCATCATAGTTCAGAAAATAGCGTTTTATGCAAAACTAACTTTAAAGAGCAGGGCTAAGCATTTTCAAACATTTTCATTTTAAAACAGGTTTCGGGGTTATATATCAAGGCAGGTCACGCAGCAAGTAAGTGACAATCAACTCCTATCAACCTGATGCAATTATTTAACTCAAGGTGATAAAATTTTTAAAACACAAGGAAGGGCTGAATGCACCAGGGCTTGCCTTGGATTGCGTGGAGTGTCGGATCCGGACCAGTACCACAGATGTCAAAATCCAGAACGACCTCGAGAACAATCTCCTCAGTGACTGCCTTCGCTCTTACCTCCGGTTCCTCGGTCACTATACGCATGCAATGATGAATGTTTCAATGCGATGCAACATAAAATGACAAATGTAAAATCCCAGAATAAATAATGCCTAATTCAAGCATAACTGTACCTCATCACTCAGTCATAACCATACTAGACTAAGGTGCCCTAGGTCATAAGGGTTTGACCTAGAACTACAATCAATCCAAAATCCACATCAAACCCCAATCACCAAAATTTCCTATTTATTTTATTAATCAATTAACCAAGCATATAATTAACACTTAATTAAATTATTTCCATTTGACCTCAAACTTCACAAACAGATAGATCTTGACTTATAACAGTGCAACATAAATTTTCATGATTTTTGGAATTACAGAGAATTAATTAAAAATGCCTAAAGCAAGGAACGTATTCTTTGCAATATTAGCTTCTATTTCTTTTATTATAATACCAATAATCCTGTTTATGTTAATGAACAAACATGTAAAAAGAGGATCAACATAATCAACTGAACATGGAATTCTTGTATTTTTGATTTAATATACTGATTTTTAACTACTATTGAAAGTGTTCAAAACCTATATTTAATATTTTTATAAAATACTACACACTACAGAGAGTATTCACAAAAATTTCCATAATTTTTGGGGCAGTATATTAATTCTCACAAAAAGATTAAAACGCAGAACTATTCATTTCAAATATTAATAGAAAACCCTTTGGAAATCCCCGAAAAAAGAAAACGCCAAACTGGCCCGGGTCGGCCCAACAGCACGCAGGCCGGCCCAGCGTGGCCTCTCTCTGCCCCGCGCCACTGACGAACGGGCCCTGCCCGTCAGTCACTCCCTCTCTCCCCCCTTTCTTCTTCCTCCCGCCGACTCCCACACACGCGCGCGCGCGGCGGCTCTGCGCCACCGGCGCGGCCGTGCCGGCGGAACCGACACTGGAGATCAACACTCCGACGAGCTCCCCACTAGCACCCGCACCCCAGCTACGGACTCCGCACCGCCCCCCGGCCTCCCAAGCTCGACCGAGACCGGCCATGGCGGCTCACCGCGGCAGCGACTCAACTTCCGAGACCTACGGATCATCACAAGCTAAACCGGCGACATCGAGGGTACCACAGAGCTCACCGAGATCATGAATCACAGGTGATTGAGACGGAGAAGGCTCGGAACGACGAGCTTGACGGTGGCGGTCAGAAACAGCAGGTCGGACTCGACGGCGACCTCCCGTTCCGGCGAACCCTGAGCTCCAAACAAGAAATCGTCGCGCACTTGAGCACCACGGCGAGACACGGGACGTAGAACACACGTGTTATCGGAGAGAGGCTCACCGAGACGAGCTGTCCGCGTCGAGAAGACCCTCGGCGGCGCTCGGTCGGTGCGGAGGAAGAAGCAGCAGCCACGCAGGACTCCGGCAACGGCAAACCTCAACAAGTGGCTCAGGCGGTGCGCAAGGAAGTTGGCTAGCTGGCTATGGGATTGAGAGGGTGGAGTTGGTCGGAGCACGACCAATTTCGCCGATCGGTAGTAACGGTCGCCGGTGAACCGAGGAGAAGGAAAGCAATAGGAAGTGCTCGTCGCCATTTAAAGCTGCGGACGGGGAAAGGGATAAGGACGAGGCGTCTCGGGGCCCCCCTGCGGCGCACCACGCGGCGGTGCCCCGGCCCCGGCTGGCCGGACGACGGCCGGCGCGCAGCGCGGCACGCGCGTATGGCGGAAGCAGGGGTCCCCCCAGTCTACTGTAGCTAGGGCACCTAGGTCAAATGCTATTTCATCCAATTGTGCCATACCCAAGCTGAATCAGAGCATGATCCCAAAATAAAATTTGAGGAGAATTTTGTGTAGAATACTTTTGCTTTTTGAAGTATGTTGAAATTCGGTCAAATTTTCATACTACAGAAAAGGGGGTAAAAAGGGTTTTGAATTTCAAAACTGAAATTCTAAAATTACTTTTAATTTTCTCAACAACTGGAAAAATGGTCAAAATAGAAGTTGTTCTACTCAGTGAGCTCTACAACTCTTATTAAGGAGGTTTTGTCAAATTCCTAATAGTTTTGAAATTGAGGTTTCAAATTTAAATTTAAACATAGTAATTTGAGTTTAATTTGAATTTCTGGAACATAACTTCAAAATCTCCAAAAATAAAAGTTGTTCCATTTTAAAATTTCTACAACTTTCATTAAGACATTTTCCTCAGATTCAATATAGATTTTGAATTAGGGTTTTAGGTCCATCCCTAGGGCTTAATTTGATTTCTATTTAATTTTATTTTTAACTTTTGATTGGGGACTTAATTATACAACCAATGAAATCCAATCACTCTAGCACCCTAAACACAATCATATGCAAATGATCAAATTAAACATGATGACATGGCAGTTTAATTATGCAGTAATACCAGGGGTATTACAAGAAGTGGCAAACGGATATACCGCAAGCGTACGGTAGTCAATGTAGCCTTCACCGGGAGTATTCCAGGTATCGTATTTTCCACAGGGAGCGTGAAGTGTTCTAACTAGGTTCAAGATCGTCCAGTGATGAGACAAAGGATCTATGATAACTAGGTAGAGAGGTTCTTATGTAGCAAAGATATCTGGTCTTGGTGTTCTAAGTATAAAGAGGTTTACCACCTCCTCCCTTTACAAGAGGCGACAGACGAAACAGTAGGAGATATAACTCCTACCCGAGGCGGCTGTGCAGTTGTATTGATGCCCTGCCGTTTTAATAACTTGTCTTACACACGTGGTGGGATACTAAGACCAGATAAGGCTGTCACCACTTGCTGGCACCGACAAACAATCCGTGCGACAAGCGGCCTACACTGGTAAGATATAGCCTAGATACTACATCTACACTACACTTACCACTCTAACCTTCATGAGAGATTAGAGCACTTCACTAAGTAAAGCAATGTACAGGTAAAGCAAGTATATACTTATAGTACTAAAACCAGAATATCAAATACTTAGAAGAACTCAGATGTAAAACTTACTTGAAGATTCGCATCCGCTGAGGTACACCTTGGAGAAGATTCCCGACAAGCCCGGGGCTTTCTCCTGAATACTTCCCTCACTCTCTCCCAACTAATACAGCACTATAGCAGAGCTAAAGTTACTACATAATGGTTTCTCCTATGAATCATGCTCTAAAGTGAAGGTCTATGGGGGTATTTATAGGGGGAGGTGGAGTAGAGGCTACTCCACTGCCATGTCATCAATCCGCGTGACCTCGATCATGCACCGTTGGATCAAACCGTCATATAACCGCCTTAGGATCAAGGATGGAGCTTTTCCATCACGTGTTCAACATGAGGAAGGCGGTGGAGGTTCAACCGACCTGGCTGGGCCCAAGGAGGGGGTCGGCCGACCTATGATAGGTGGGCCCAGCCAGGGTCTTCTAAAAGGTTTCCCCACCTCGCTGGAGTGCAGCTGAGCTTCGGGGCCCACAAAGGTGGGGCCGACCGACCCACCTTTGGTGGAATCTGAAGCATCTAGACCCTAGTGGTTTCGGTGATTAATGACAACAAGACGGTTATTATGACTAACGTGTGTTTTGTAGGATAACGTAGAGGTTAGGTCATAATAACATGTAGGTTCAAGCCCCTAGCGATGAAATTCGTTTCGGTTTTCAAAGGATGGAAGACAAGACGGTGATAGGCTAGTGCCAAGTGTCGTTTGGAGTTGAGAGACACTTGGCGTAGTCTTAGTTTTTGTTTTTTCTCTTTGACCGTACTATTAAGAGGGGTTTGGATGGGTAGCTTGACTTAGAGCAAGATTAGAGAGTGTAGATGTGATGCACACTTGTCCAACATAGCTCTAGACAGCCCAGGGAGACTCTTGAGAGAGAGGATCAAACTTTGTTTTGGAAAGTTTTCAATTCGGCGAAGTTTTGATCAAAATAGAGGTGTCGGACTCTACCTAGTATGGGCGTCGGACCAATAGTAAGAGTCCGATGACATGTGGCAGCCCCTGGACGATTCTCAGTGTGCCAAGGAGCATCGGACCCTGGCTGGATGGCCGTCGGACCATTGGCCAGAGTCCGACGGTGCCTCGAGGTGTTCAAGCGAGCGTCGAACCGTTGTGAGAGCGAGCGTCGGACTAAGGTTTCTTAGCGTCCGACGCTTCCAGAGATGTTCCAACAGTAAAAAAGAGCGTCGGACTTGGTCTGACGGTGTGCGTCGGACCATTGCTCTGCGTTATAGCCGTTGAGAGGCACTGTGCCAGCTGATCCAGAGCGTCGGACCATCGAGTTCGGTCCGACGCCCCTCTGACACAAGACTGAGCACAGTGCGACTGTGAGAGTCGGACCATGGCAAATGGTCCGACAGTCGAGCCTCGGCAGCGTCCGACGGTTCGCAGGAAAGTGATGAACGCCTAGTTTTGAAAAGGGTGAGTATTTATACTCCACCATAGCCTCCATTCTATCTTTCTTGCCATTTCTAACAGCTGAAGGAACCTTTGTTGATCTTGTAAGAGAGCAAGAGCCCTACGGAGATTAGTGTGAACTCCATTGCTTGTGAGCTTCTTCCCTAGAGAGATCAAGAGTGACTTGTGTGCATCCATCACCCTCTTTGGCCTTGTTCTTGGTCAAGTGAGAGTCTAGGCTTGTTACTCTTGGTGATCAGCATCACTTAGACGGTTTGGTGGCGATCGGTGGCTTAGTGACCGCTTGGAGAGCTTGTGGGCGGCCCAAGTCGAAGTTGTGAGCGGTTGTGGGCGATCCACCGCGTCGGAGAGGCAAAGGATTAGCCCGTAGAGAGCACTTGGTCTTTGCGAAGATCAAGGGGAGCTATACCCTTGCATGGGTGCTCCAACCAGGACTAGTGGGGAGTGCCGACTCTCCGATACCTCGGGAAAAACCGGATTTGTCATTCTAACTCTTTACATTCCCGTATTTCTTTTGTGTTCTCTACTTTCCTAGAGTAGTATACTTGTGATAGGACTTAGCTCTAGGTTGCATAACTTGTTTTAGGAATAGAATTGACACAAGCACTTGTGGGGTGACATTGGGCAAATTGCGATAGGTTGAATTGTATTTCGAAAAATTTATTAGTTGCCCAATTCACCCCCCTCTTGGGCATCCTTGATCCTTTCAATTGGTATCGGAGCCTTGTTGCTCATTAATTTGGCTTAACCGCCAAGAGAAAGGATGTCCGGTAGTCACGATGGTCTCCCTCCCGTCTTTGACGGTAACGATTTTCCTTATTGGAAGATTCGTATGGAGGCATACCTTGAGGCGGTGGACCTTGGTGTTCACAAAGCCGCCACACAAGGGAACCCCACTCCCAAACCCGGCGCAACCCTCACACCTGTTGAGGAAGAGCACGAGAAGTGGAATGCTAAGGCTCGAAACATCATCTTTAGAGGCCTTAGCAAAAAGGTGTTCAACCGTGTAAGGAACCACAAAAACGCCCATGCTCTATGGTCAGATATTTGTGCGCTCCATGAGGGAACTAAGAATGAGCGAGAGGAACGATACTATCTTATCATTGACAAGTTCAATTCTTTCAAAATGCTTCCTAATGAAAGTGCTAATGACATGTATTCTCGTTTGAATATCATTATAGAGGAAGTAAATGGCCTTGGACTCACTCAAATCTCATCGGCCGAGGTTGCAAGGAGAATCCCCAATGCTCTTCCAATTGAGAAGTATGGTCACATTGTAACCGTACTTCATTAAACGGATCTCTCCAATGCAACCCCCACTCAAATATTGAGGAAGATCAATGCTCATGAGATGTACATGAAGATCACTCCTCAAGATGGATCATCATCCAAGAAAGAAGAGAAGAAAGACTTGGCACTCAAGGCCGACAAGAAAGGCAAAGCTCAAGTCAAGTACACTTCCCTTGACTCCACAAGTGAAGATGATGATGAAGATGTGGAGATTGCTCTCATGGTGAGGAAGGCCACCAAGATGCTCAAGAAGCTCAACAACAAGGGAATCAAATTTGATTCCAACAAGAAGAAGTTCTTCACTAGTAGTAAAAGAAAGCCCATCTCTGAAATGAATTGCTACAATTGTGGAGAGGTTGGGCATCTTGCTCATCAATACCCAAAGCCCAAGAAAGACAAGTTCAAGAACAAGAACAAGGGCAAAAGGCAAGACTCTAGTGATGAGAGTGATGATGAGAAGAAGAAGGCCAAGCCATTCAAGAAGAAAGAATTCAAGAAGAAATAATTTCACAAGAACAAGAAGAATGGCAAGGCATACATTGTTGGTGATTGGCTCACCGACATTGAATCTTCTAGTGGCTCTTCCGGAGAAGAAAGCGATGATGAGAATGAGAATGTGGCCGCTCTTGTCATTGGGACTTCTATTCCTCCACCGCCATCACCGTCCTCATCTCCAACACACCTTTGCCTCATGGCTAAGGACAAGAATGTACAAAGTGATGATGAGAGTAGTGATAGTAACAATGAGTACGATTCACCTACATATGATGAACTTGCTAGCTTACTTAATGACTACACCAAAGTTATAAGAAAGCTTACAAATAAAAAATAAAAACCTAAAACTTGAGAATGGCAACCTCTTAGCTAAGAATGAACAATTCACTAAAGCTAGTGATGAGCTTAGAGTTGAGAATCTTAGTGTGTCATCCAAGCTCAAGGAGCTCAAAACTAACGTAAAAGAGCTCAAAGAAAAACATGATAAACTTGAGAGGATACACATTGAGCTCACCACTAGCTACAACAAGCTAAAAGAGGATTACACTCAAGTAAAGGTGAATCATGATAACCTTGCTATGACTTATGACTTGCTTTCCAATGAAACACATGATGCTCCTAACCTTGTTGTTAAGTGTGACATAACTACATCATGTGACGATTTGATCATTAAGCAAGAAGCTAGTAGCAAAGGCAAGGAAATGGTGGTGGCCGATTGCCATGATGATTATTTGAAGCTCAAGATTGAAAATGACAACTTGAAGAAAGAGCTTGAGAAGCAATCAACCACCAACACCATTATCATTGAAATGGTGAAAGAAGATGATGAAGTTCAAGTGCTTAGAGAAGAGAACAAAATCCTCAAGAATGAGAAGTATCAACTTGCAAGCTTATTGGAAGAAAACAAGAAATTGAAGCAAGAGAAGAGTCATCTCACCGTAGGCTTGCAAAGATTCACAAGAGGCCAATATCTCCAAAGTGATCTCCTCATGAACACCGTGATGAAGTTTGATAGAAGTGGGATTGGCTACATGGGTGAGAAGGTCCAAAACAGTAGAGCTCAAAATCGCCTCAACAAAGCCAAGAACAAGCCAAAGCCCAAGCCAAAGAGATGCTTTGAATGTGGTCAAGAAGGACACTTTACTCATGAGTGCAAGACACCACCACCACAACTTTTGCCCAAGCATGCTAGGCCCTTTGCCTTTGATGCTCATTACATGCTAAGGAAAGATTCTAAGGGCAAAGTGAAAGTCATGTTCTTAAGACCCCCTAACAATAATAGGCCTAAGCAATTGTGGGTGGCAAAAGCTTTGGTTGAGAAAGTCCGGAGCCCTTCTCAAGTATGGGTTCCTAAACGTCAAGCTTGATTTGTTGTGTGTAGGTGAACTACAAGACCGGTGGCACTCATTGGGTAATTGACAGTGGATGCACTCGACATATGACTGGTGATGCTCATATGTTCACCTCACTTGAAGAGAATGTAGAAGACCAACGAAAGATAACATTTGGTGATAATTCCAAGAGCAAAGTGCAAGGGCTTGGCAAAGTGGCTATCTCTAATGATCATTCAATTTCAAATGTGCTTCTAGTTGCTTCTTTGAGCTTCAACTTGCTATCGGTTGGTCAATTGTGTGATCTTGGCTTCCAATACCTATTTACAAGTGAAGAAGTGGTTGTTTTCAAGAAAGATGACAATCAAGTGATATTCAAGGGCTTTCGGTACAATCACCTCTATCTAGTGGACTTCAATTCGGATGATGCTAACTTGAAGACTTGTCTATTCACCAAACAATCTCTTGGGTGGTTATGGCATAGGAGGCTTATACATGTTGGGATGAGCACACTCAAGAAGCTATTGAAAAAGGAAATGGTGAGATGTTTGAAAGATGTAGTATTTGAGAAGGACAAACTTTGTAGTGCTTGTCAAGCCGGCAAGCAAGTTGCAAATACTCATCCATCCAAGGCATTTATATCTACATCAAGACCATTAGAGCTACTTCACATGGATCTATTTGGGCCAACAACTTATACAAGTATTGGTGGCAAGCTATATTGTTTAGTAATTGTTGATGATTTCTCAAGATACACTTGGGTGTTCTTTCTCCATGACAAGACCGAAGTTGCCGGATCATTCAAGAAGTTTGCCAAGAGAGCACAAAATAAATTTGAAGTGAAGATCAATAAGATTAGAAGTGACAATGGGAAAGAGTTTGACAACACAAACATTAAAGTTTATTGTGATGAAGTTGGGATCAAGCATGAAGTCTCGTCCTCCTATGCCCCTTAACAAAATGGAGTTGTTGAAAGGAAGAACCGAACATTGATCACCCTTGCAAGGACTATGCTTGATGAGTACAACACACCGGACAGGTTTTGGACGGAGGCAATCAACACCGCATGCTATGCATCCAACCGCCTATTCCCTCGCCGGTTGCTAAAGAAGACCCCCTATGAGCTACTCATTGACAAAAAGCCGGACGTCTTCTACTTCCGGGTGTTTGGTTGCAAATGCTACATCTATAGGAAGCGATAACACCTATGGAAGTTCCAAAGACGTTGTGATATTGGTTTTATTGTTGGTTACTCATTGAAGTCCAAAGCATATAGAGTATTCAACAATGCCACCGGCCTTGTTGAAGAAACATATGATGTGGAGTTCGATGAATCTAACGGCTCTCAAGGAGAGCATGAGAATCTTGATGATGTAGGTGATGAACCACTGAGGAAGGCCATGAAGAACATGCCAACCGGAGAAATCAAGCCAAAGGATGATGAAGATGATGGTGATGATGTGCAAGTGATCGATCAACCATCTTCATCAAATGTGCCTCAAGATTATGAAGATAAAGATGGGGTGGATCCACATGAAGACACCCACATCACACAAGAAGAAGTTGAGGCACAAGCACAAGATGTTGAAGCTCCACAACCTCCTCCTCAAGTGGTTGATAGAAGAACTACTCCACTCCTACAATCACATCCTCAAGATCTCATAATAGGGAGTCCTTCAAGGGGGTAATGACTCGCTCACAAAGGCATGCTCAATTCATTGAACATCACTCGTTTGTCTCTTGCATTGAGCCTACTAGCATAGAAGAAGCTCTTCAAGATCCGGATTGGGTGAATGTCATGCATGAAGAACTCAATAACTTCACCCGCAATCAAGTGTGGACACTTGAAGAGAAGACAAAAGGAGCAAGAGTCATAGGCACCAAATGGGTGTTCCGCAACAAGCAAGACGATAAGGGCAACATTGTGAGAAATAAGGCAAGGCTCGTAGTAAAAGGGTTCTCTCAAGTTGAAGGCTTGGATTTTGGGGAGACTTTTGCCCCCGGTGGCAAGATTAGAGGCCATTCGTATCTTACTTGCATATGCATCTAATGACAATCTAAAACTTTTTCAAATGGATGTGAAAAGTGCATTTTTAAATGGGTTCATAAATGAACTTGTCTATGTTTCCCAACCGCCGGGTTTTGAAGACCCTAGATATCCAAACTATGTTTATAGGTTGTCCAAGGCGCTATATGGTTTGAAGCAAGCCCCACGGGCTTGGTATGAGCGCCTCCGCGACTTCCTCATCAACAAGGGCTTCAAGATCGGCTTGGTTGATACCACACTATTCACCAAGAAGCATAAAGGGCATATCTTCATTTGTCAAGTTTATGTTGATGATATTATTTTTGGTTCGACTAATGAAGATTTTTGCAAGAAATTTGGTGATATGATGTCCAAGGAGTTTGAGATGTCCACGATTGGAGAGCTCACATTCTTCCTCGGTTTTCAAGTCAAGCAAATGAGGGAGGGGACGTTCGTGTCACAAGAGAAGTACACGAAGGACCTCCTCAAGCGCTTCAAAATGGAAGAATGCAAGCCCATCAAGACCCCCATGCCTACCAATGGACACCTCGACCTTGACGAGGGAGGTAAATCGGTTGACCAAACTCTCTATCGTTCTATGATCGGTAGTTTGTTGTACTTGACCGCATCTAGGCCCGACATCATGTTTACTGTGTGTATGTGTATGCGCTTTCAAGCTAACCCTAAGGAACCTCACTTAGTTGCGGTAAAAAGAATCCTTAGGTACCTAAAGCACACCCCAAACATTGGCCTTTGGTATCCCAAAGGAGCTAACTTTACTCTTATCGGCTATTCCGATTCGGATTATGCCGGTTGCAAGATCGACCGGAAAAGCACATCCAGAGGGTGCCATTTGCTTGGAAGATCACTAGTTTCTTGGTCCTTCAAGAAACAAAATAGTGTTGCCTTGTCAACAACCGAAGCGGAATACATTGCCGCGGGTGCTTGTTGTGCACAAATTCTTTACATGAAACAAACCCTACTTGATTATGCAATCAACTTAAAAAGGGTGCCTTTGTTGTGTGACAACGAGAGTGTGGTAAAACTTGCCAACAATCCGGTTCAACACTCCCGCACAAAGCACATTGACATCCGTCATCACTTTCTTAGAGATCACGTTGCCAAGGGTGACATTTCCTTTGAGGGAGTGAGAACGGATGATAACTTGGCGGACATTTTCACTAAGCCATTGGATGTGGCACGATTTTGCTCACTAAGGAATGAACTTAATTGCCTTGATCTAAGCAACTTTACTAAAAGATGATCATGTGTTGTCATATGCATTGCATTGTAACATAAAACTTGTCTAACATTGAATTGCACGTAGGGCTTGTCTAACTCGGCTAAGATAACCGCCCAAAAGCGTGTGAAAAAGCTTATCCAAGGACAAACTTGACAAGCAACTAGTTTACTTCACGCGAATCTGCGTTGCATATGCATGGTTGTTATTTTGTCGTTTCGTTCTTGGAGCTTATTGCCTATTTTCATAAAATTCACGTATGCCTAAGGCAAAATATTTAAAAAATTGAGCGTTTGAGAGAGGATATCTCATACTAGTTCCAACTGGTGTTTATTTGACTCTTATTGGGGTTGGAACTTAGTTAGGAAAAATTGGCGCGAAGATTCTTGGAAGAAAACAGATTTTAGGGCGTCGGACTGTAGCGTCGGACGCTGGTTTTCCCAGCGTCGAACCATTGAATACAGTCCGACGGTCCCTAGCTTTGTTCATGAAGGCGTCGGACGAAGGCGTCGGACTGAGATTTTCGAAGCGTCGGACTATTGGAAAAGGAGTTCACGCCGCGTCGCGCCGCGTTCACGGCGTCGGACCGAAGTTTATAGTCTGACGAGGAGCATCGGACTAAGTTCGACTGGTGCTGGAGCTTACTGGAAGCATCGGACCCTACAGAGCGTTGGTCCGATGCTTGCTACAGTCATCGTCTGACGGTCGGTTCGAAAGCGAGATGCGGTTTCTTTTCTTTCTCTGTCGCGTGGGACCCGCTTGTCATCCCTTTCATTCAGCACTGCAGGGCGTCGATCCTCCCGAGCCATACACCGTGCCGACGCCCGTACACCCAAACCCTAACCCTAGCGCCGCTGCCCTGCTCCTCCGCTCGAGCCGTCCGCGCCCTCACCGCCGACGAGCACCTCCCTCGCTCGCGCGCCTCTCGCCGCGCACCCTCGACGCTCAGTGCAGCGGAGCCCGCTACGCTGCAGCCGCTCACCACCATTGCCATGCCCTAACTGCCGCCGCTGCTCCGCGCCTGCCCGCCTGCAAGATCCTCCCTCGCGCGCGAGCCCCTCATCGCCTCTGCCGATCGCCGTTGCTTGCCGGTGCCCTAGCCACCGGCATCCTCCTCTCTGTGCACGCGGCCACGCTCAGCAGCGCCGCTTCGCCGCGGTCGTTCTTCCCCGAAGAGTTTTTTGGCCTCCACCCCGGCGAGCCGCACTACTGGACGTCGTTGAAGACTCCATCTTCTTCTTCACCGCGGTGGTGAGCTCCACTGTCCCTGGGCTCGATCCCATTTCTTTCTCCTCCCTTGCTCATGAAGTGTTCGACGAATTTCCTGAACGATGTCTTCTCTTGCAGAAGTTGCTTCTAGGGTAGAGAAGGAGTTCTCATCTCTCGTGCTAGGGTTTGCCAAGACGCTTCTTTACCAGTGTGGTATACTTTTCTGTCTCCTCATCCTTGTTTCCCTCCTATCATTGCATACACCTGTCATTGCTCTCCGTTGTGACTCGTGCTCATCTCCATGCAGTGATTCACCTTGACCCTGTGGTGCCTCGTGTCGACAAAGTCTCTTACCCCCTCGCAGGTTCCTCTTCTCGCAGGTTTCTTACTATTCCCTTCTTATCTCATTATGCTTGCTTCCGAGGGTCTCTCATCTCTAGCTTATATATGCTTATATATCCCTATCTATCTATCTCCTGCAGCTGTTGTGGTCAGAGGATCTTGGCAGTGTGTCAGTGAATCCGGGGCCAAGCCCACGGATACGGAACGAGGCCAAGCCTCTGAGTGTCAGCTAGCAGCTTCAGAGAGACAGTGATCAGTGAGGCAGTATGGTTTGGTGCAAGCAGGCCAGCCGCAGTGAGGGAGGCACAGGTGGAGACGAGAGGCCTCCTCCTCGTCCACCTTTGGACAAGGGGAAGGCCCCTCTTGTCGAGAGCAGCAAGAAAAGGAAGAGACTTACAGCTGAGCAGAGGCAGGCTATCAGGGTAGCACAGGCTGTAGAGGAGGCAGAGCGTGGCAGAGGTATACATATTGGAGGTATTTCTGTCAGTCTATCAGGCAGAGATGAGTCTGAGGAGCAGCCAGAGACAGAGCCGAGGCAGCCAGAGCAGCAGGAGGTAGCTACTCAAGGGGAGCAGGCCCAGGCTCCACCTCCTCGTCGCTCGGGCCGCACTCGACCTTCGGTGCCACCCCGACCCGCTGGTCAGAGGCGCGGTGACCGAGTCCCCAGGGCGCCTGCTCCCTCCGAGCCTCAGCCAGAGCCTGAGCCAAACGTTCACTTGGACCTGCGGAGGATCTCTGCAGCCCAAGTCAGAGAGCTCCAGCTGACTTCGCTTGTTAGTTGGTTTCCGGATCAGAGAGATCCCAGAGCTTCTGAGGGCTGGTACACCACTCTTCACGAGGACTTCTTCACCGCCCTCATCGCCACAGGAGTTGGGCTGCGATAGCACAGGGTATGTCCCCTAGAGGACATAGTCCAGGCAGCAGGAGAGGAGATCAGGCCATACTTGACTTACCTGCCTGGACTAGCAGAGCTTCTTGGCCGTTCAGGCCGGTACGTGGAGTCGTGGGTGAGAGAGTTCTACGCTTCACTATAGATAGACCCCGACCACTAGTACCTGCAGTACACCTTCGGCGGAGAGCCATACCGGCTCTACGCGAAGGCTCTGCAAGAGTTGCTTGGAGTGCCAGAGTCAGCTACCAGGTTGCACAGCATTTGCTATGCCATGACAGACCCGCCGAGGAGGGCTCACGGAGGACTGGCACCTGGTACTGCTCATATAGCAGCGTGCTTTCGACCGCCGTTCGGAGATGGATCCCGCAGGACACCTTCGGAGCTTCGTCCCGTCGTTCGTCTCTTGAACAACGTGATGAGGCTTACACTTTTACCGTGGGAGGGGTACAAGAAGGGACTTACTCACTTACAACTGTGGCTCCTTAGTGCCCTGGTCCAGCAGTCAGATTTTGACGTTGCAGACTTGATCATGAGTGAGATGGAGGACACCATTGCAGAGGGCATCAGGTCTAGGCGACAGCTCCCCTACGCTCACTGGATCTCTCACATTCTTGAGCGTAGGTTGCACCGGATTTGGATAGGTATCTCCCGTGAGCTGCGCCAGACTGAGACAGAGTTTCTAGTCTATAGGATGACCTCTCTGATTGACGGACGCCGTGGCAGCAGAGGCTTGCACAAAATTCAGCACCGTCAGACTTTAGGGGCAGACATGGCAGAGGTACAGCAGTAGGACGAGGCTATGAGGCATGTTGCCGATAGCGAGCTTGAGCAGTTACTTACAGACGATGACCCCATCGACACCTCCTCATCTAGCTCTGACAGGGACTATCGGCCCATCCCTTCGCATCCACGAGCTCATGACTCGGAGGCTGGTGGGTCCAGCTCCGCTCCACAGACTTTACAGACAGACCCTGCACTACTTGCTATCCTTCAGACCTTACAGCAGACACAGCAGAGACAGGCAGAGGAGCAGGCCCGGTTTGCCAGGGAGCAGGCTATAGCTCTCACTCAGATTCAGCTTAGGCAGGATCAGTTCCAGCAGCAGATGCTCCAGATGCAGCTCCAGAGCCAGCAGATACAGCTACAGACCTTTTGGTTCATGGAGCACATCATCAGGCACACCGGAGCCCCACCGTACCTAGCCACTGCCTCTCCAGTCCAGCAGGTTGGACCAGCAGCCACTGCAGCCCAGGTGACTCCAGCGATACAGTCCAGTGGACTTCAGAGTCCGGGCACAGCTTCACTCCGGAGTCAGTTCGTCACGCCGACTCAGCAGACTCAGCAGTGGTTTGCCACGCCCGGCACTCAGGGGTTCACACCGATCCACACCGGTTTCACACCTGACCTAGGTGGCCCCTCAGTGACCAGGAGCTTGGGTGCTACCTTCAGCGAGATCACAGGCTTGCCCACACCTCCTGAGTTCAGATAGCCTGTAACCACCACCACAGCTCCACCTGCCACTGGGACTACAGAGACACTACCGTCTTCAGTCGCCTCCTCAGAGCCACTCCCAACTTCCGCAGGGACTGAGATCGTAGTAGTCACAGCAGCAGCTACAGAGACAGTCAAGCCGACCCAGACCGCTTCACCTTCACGTGTTCAGACAGAGGGTCAGGCCGTTCAGAGCTCAGAGTCAGAGGGAGACCCGACTCAGTTTGAGATGCTTCCTCGTTCCTCCGACCACGACTCTACTCCTTCTCCTCCTCCAGAGTCTTAGGTCCTTTGGTGCTTGATGCCAAAGGGGGAGAGAGAGAGTATAGATTTAGGGGGAGCGATGTGAGAGGGTTTCGCTCTTATTTTGATTGTGACATTCTCATGCATATCATGGTTGTTTTTCATGTAGTTTGTGTATATGTGTGCTTGAGACTTGACTTGTGTGACATGTGGATTGAGCTTCATTTTATATATACCATGTCACTTGGTTCTCTTTTTTGGTTATGCTCATTGTCTTTGCTTCCGCACTTCACTCCGATCTTGAGCATAATACTTGGTACTTGTGCTTATTTTATATCTTATATGTACCTTGTGGTCTTGATTTGTATAAGCATGCCTAACCCCTTTTGCTCTTATTGTCACATGCTTATATGAATCAAGCCTTTAAAAACCTCACTCTTTCTAAATCTATTTGAGGTTGTTGTCATTAATCACCAAAAAGGGAGAGATTGAAGCATCTAGGCCCTAGTGGTTTCGGTGATTAATGACAACAAGACGGTTATTATGACTAACGTGTGTTTTGCAGGATAACCTAGAGGTTAGGTCATAATAACATGTAGGTTCAAGCCCCTAGCGATGAAATTCGTTACTTGTGATAGAACTTGGCTCTAGGTTGATAGAACTTGGTTCAAGCCCCTAGAATTTGCTCCAACCAGATTTGTCATTCTAACTCTTTACATTCTCGCATTTCTTTTGTGTTCTCTACTTTGCTAGAGTAGTATACTTGTGATAGAACTTGGCTCTAGGTTGCATAATTTGTTTTAGGAATAGAATTGACACAAGCACTTGTGAGGTGACATTGGGCAAATTGCGATAGGTTGAATTGTATTTCGAAAAATTTATTAGTTGCCCAATTCACCCCCCTCTTGGGCATCCTTGATCCTTTTAGAATCAAAGGTCCATCTTCTGCAGGTGGCTTCTTCATGCAATTCTAAGCACAATGGTGGTGCTGGCTTGCCCAAGGTGGGGTCGGCCAACCCCATCAATGTGCCCATCTTTTGCACATTATCTCCAGAAGCTATGATATTAATAATTGTGAAGTTGGTTTGTCATTTGGCTAGACTTGGTTGGTTGCCCAACCTTCATATGGAGCTTCCGGACACTGAAAAGTACCTTTTCTGAGTGCCTGCAATCAAATAATGACAAGTACATGTGGAACCACGTTATTTGTACCTAAGTCACTATGTGTTTGGTGGTTTCTGTCCAGAAAGAATGTCTTGTTGACTGTTTTGATGGGGTAAAAACATGGTATAACTACCGTCAATAGTGCGCTGGCCGCCGAACTTCAAGGTTATTTGCGTTGAGACCTACGACGGCATTGCCGACCCTACCAAGTGGCTCACCGTTTACGAGATTGTGGTCAAAGCTGCCGGAGGAAACTCAGATGTCATGGCAAACTATTTTCCCGTCATGCTTAACGCATCCGCCAATAATTGGTTGCTCAGTTTGAGGCCAAATTCCATCGATACCTGGGAGCAGTTGAAGAAGCAGTTCATCAGCAACTACTATGCCACCTGCAAGCAGCCAGACATGAAGTACGATCTCAAGAAGCTTCAGCAGGCATCACGAGAATCCCTACGAGATTACATCCGGCACTTCTCGGAGACCAGAAATAACATCCTAAGTGTCACAGATGCTGAAGCCATCTCCGCTTTCATACGTGGCCTCCGACCTGATGAAGAACTCCAAAGGAAGCTGTTTCGCAGCAGACCAAGCTCCATCGCCGAGATGCCGTGCATTGCCATCAAATACGCTGACGAGAACGAGTAGAACTCCAGGCGGTGCACTGGCCGCCAAACTTCAAGGTTGTTGGTGTTGAGACCTACAACGTCACTGCTGACCCCACCAAGTGGCTCACCGTTTATGAGATTGCGGTCAAAACCACCGGAGGAAACTCAAATGTCATGGCAAACTATTTTCCCGTCATTCTTAACACATCCGCCAATAATTGGCTGCTTAGTTTGAGGCCAAATTCCATCAACACCTGGGAGTAGCTGAAGAAGCAGTTCATCAGCAACTACTGTGCCACCTGCAAGCAGCCAGGCACGAAGTACGATCTCAAGAAGCTTCAGTAGGCCTCATGAGAATCCCTGCGAGATTACATCCGGCACTTCTCGGGGACCAGAAATGACATCCCGAGTGTCACAGATGCTGAAGCCATCTCCGCTTTCATACGTGGCCTTCGACCTGACGAAGAATTCCAGAGGAAGTTGTTTCGCAGCAGACCAAGCTCCATCGCCGAGATGTTGCGCATTGCCAACAAGTACACCAATGGGAACGAAGCCGCTCATCACTCCATCCATAGTCGTCTTCGCTTCCCCGATCGTACAGGCCACGAGGACGGAGACCGCCGAGCTGATCGGTGCCATGACGATCGAGGATCGCGACGGGATTATCGCCGCGATGAAGCTTGGATTTCGACCGGCGCCGCCACGATGAACCAAAGGGTTCCAGAGCTGGAGAAAGACGTCGCCACTACTAGGTCTACAACACCCGACCAGCACCGAAGTGTAACAACCCTAAAAATCCACACAACCTAAAAATCCCAACCAAATAAATTTTTTGATTTATTTATTGTGAAAACCCATTTTTCTTGTGCAAGCATATAGGTTTCATTATGAATTTGGTAAATAAAGGAGTATAGCTTGCATTTTAATTCCATTCACATAGAATAATAGCTTATGCATCACATTTGGGATTTATTGCAATTTATGTTTGTATTTACTCAATACTTAAAATGGGTAATATATGTATTTATACACTTAAGTGAAAATAGAAAAGGAAAAAGAAAAGAGAAGAGAGGAAGAAGGAAGCCAGCCTGTCGGCCCACGTTGCGGCCCGGCAATGCGCGCGCGACCGGCACACACGCGCTCGCGCTCGCTGCCAACCCGGGCCCGCATGTCAGCCACCTTCCCCTTCCACTGTTTCTCTTCCTCACGAAGGCGACGCGCCTGCCGGGGGTGTCACGCGAATGGCGTGACCCCGGACCCACGGCCGACAGCACCACGCCCCGCAGAGTTGTCCCCCTCCTGTCCCCTCCTTCCTTGGCCGCCAAGCGAACCCGCGCCCATCCGGAGCCCTAGATCCACTCGAGCCACGGCCCTTCCATCGGTCGAGCGCGATCAGGACCGTTCGCCATTGGAGCTGGCCAAGCTCGCCTATAAAAAGGAGCTCACCCCGAAGCCCTACCCTCATTTCCCCTCGCCGCCGCCGCGCTGCGGCACAACCACTACACCACACCGCACCATAGAGGGAGAGGGAGAAGGGAGAAGGGCGGAGCAGAGGAGGAGAAGCTGCCGGAGCGCCGCCACCGCGGAGCACGCCGAGCCGGACACGGAGGAGAAGCCGGAGCCCCGTCGCGGTTCGGCACGGCACTGCGATCACTCTGCACAGCGTCACCTCGTCACTGCACCGCCATTCTTACCTCACCAGCCCCACGGTGAGCCACCGCACGCCATATCCGAACCTCGCCCTGCTTTTGCCATGGCGTTCCACCCACGGGACGCGCAGGCACGAGCCTTTACCGGCTCAGGAAGATCACCTGCTCCATGCACCTCATACGATCTCGCCGTGCTACCGGTCATGGCGCTCGGCATCACGAGCGTGTAGGCCGCGGGCTATTTCCGGCCCCTGAACACTTCGCACAACACGCGCACAAGACCGGCCATCAAACCACTGGACATCGGCTATGGACGTCAGGCCACTTCCGACGGGCATCGCCGTCACATGTGCTCGGAGCACCGCCACCTCGGCGGCGTTCCCGCGCACAAGACGTGAAACCGCCGACGCGACCCGCTAGCGTGACCACCAACTCACCGACCACCTCGGACAAGCTTAGTTGCGGAAGATCGAACCTCCATAGCCCGGAACACCGAGAGGTGCGTTCTCGGGGAAACGTGATCGCCGCCGACACGTTCCGCCTCGCCTAAAATCCGTTCTGAGTACCCCCGATCGCCTCGCGCTGCGAAGAAAGGCCGACGAGGTTCGCCAAGTCTGCCTCGGCACCGCCGCGTAGATAGCCGAGCCCCGAATCATATCTGTCGCCTTGGCTACGTGCGCCTCCACCTCATCGGAGAACCGCCGTATGCCGAGGGAGAGAAGGAGGCCCACGACATCATTTCACTAATGACAGCCAACCCTCGGGAGAGCGGCACCCTCGGCGCACCAAATCTCCGATTCGCCCGAGCCTCCCCGGGAGAGCTCGGGAGAGCGGCACCCTCGGCGCACCAAATCTCCGATTCGCCCGAGCCTCCCCAGGAGAGCTCGGGAGAGCGGCACCCTCGGCGCCCAAATGTCCGATTCGCCTGAGCCTCCCCGGGAGAGCTCGGGAGAGCGGCACCCTCGGCGCCCCGAATCTCCGATTCGCCCGAGCTACGCCGAGCTACGCCGACGCCCCCCGACCACTGAGAACCGCCCCCCGACCACTGAGAACCACCCCCGACCACCGTCGAGCTCGCCCGACCACCGCCGAGCTACGCCGACGCCCCCCGACCAACGTCGAGCTCGCCCGACCAACCGCCGAGCTACGCCGACGCCGGCGACTCTCTGGAAACCAGCATCGAACACCTGGTGGGCAACCATCGGGTCTGTGTTCTGATGAGGCGCCACATGCCACACTACTGGACCCGCGCGCCACGTGGACCAATCCCGAGCTGCCCCTGATTAATCGACCATTTTCCATTTTCAGAAAATAGGATAATCTTCGGAAATTCATAACTTATTCATACGATGTCCAAAAATTGCGCACCATATATCAAAATTCTCAGAAAAATGAGATCTACAATATAAGACTATGTTTGTGTGCATTTGGCTCTTTATTTTATTGGATTTTTCTAAAATACTCTATAGGAGTCGCTGACGCGACTATTTCGTGTTCGATTTCAGAGCCGGAGGAGGATCTGACTAAGGAGGACGACCACGAGTACTTTCAGGAGCTAGGCGACGACTACGAAGGTGCCACGTCCCATCAAATCCTTAGATCCTATTTACGCATTGCAAATGACATTGTTGCTATTGCTTTATGATTATGTATGGATTGGTTGCATGGTAGTATATTTGAATTCCCTGCCTTGATAAGACTTTACCCTGCTGTCCGCTGCTAGGTTAGCTGCTGCTTAATTTACTGTTACTCTTCCACTACTTTCTACTTGCTATATGCTATGTGGTGGAATTGGGACGGTGTATAACTGATTATAACCACTGGGAGAGAGTGCTGCGTGCGTCTTGGGTGCGTGGTAAGGGTTGATGTCGACCAAGTGGGATGTGAGACAAGCCCATGGGGCAAGTCGTGCCGGGGGTGCAACCTGGGCATCCCCAAGCGAGATACCTGTGGCGGGTAAAGTTGTTGAGGAGGTTCCGGGTGGGATAGCCTTGGTGGTTTGAAGCCCGTGGACGGAGGTGCTATGATGGCACGGGGAGAGTATCCCCTAAGTGAAGATGCCTGCTTGGTCAAACCTAGGACGGACTAGTTTCAGGTTCATGGGAATCCTTTTTCTACTCACTCGCTTCTGATGGGCGGGAGACGGCTGGACTACTTGGTAGGACGGTGCCACTACTGCTAGGTTGAGAGGTGATAAGGGTGGGCGGAGACGGTCGATGGGTTCCCGTTCCGTTCTAGATGCGCAGTACCACTGGATGGGCTCGGTACTGTGTCTCCCAGTCTCAGCATAACGGTGTAGGATCCGGAATATCCCAGGGCTGAGTGGTAGGGTGGCATCGACCTAGGCAAGCAAGCACCCGGAATTCTGCTTAGGTGTTGCGCAACACCTATGATGGCTAATCTTGTGGGTAGTGAAACCTCTGCAGAGTGTACGGTTGATCGATCGATACATATGCCAACTCGTTGGCTATGGACCTTTCCTGTGAAGCTTCTACTAGTGTAGTGAGTGTTCTCTTCTCCCCCTGGATGACATTTTTCCGGCAGTGTACCCGCTGTGGTAGTGTGCCGCTGAGATAGGCCCGAGAGGGAGTTGGGCCTGTCGAATGAGAGCGAGGTGTGGGTAAGTGAGATGTGGTGATGGGAAAAGGGATGATGGTGTTAACTGGAGATAAAACTTGACTAATTAAACATTGATTACAGCTGCATAGGAAACCTCAGCCTATAGGTCTGCTTGTATAGCCTTGCATCCACTTTCCACAAAGCAAATGCTGCATAGGTGGGCTCCATGGCCAGTACAAATCGTACTGATAAATTTGCTGTCAGGTGACGAGAATGAGTACGACTTCGAGGAAGACGATGGCGAGGAATAGGGTCACGTGCTACACTCAAGTTGGCCGTGAAGGATGAAACGTTTCCGCATCTTCTAAAGCTTCTCTGAATGTTGATTCCGCCAGTGTGGCGATGTAATAAATGTTTATGTAAGACTTAATTACCGTTGTATGGATCCTGGTGTCAACTGAGATTTGGGTAATTTCATGGATTGTCCCAAGCAATCTGTTGAATTACAATTCGAGCCTGTGGATTTCCCTTCGTGGAAATCGAGGTCGTTTCACGAAGTGCAACTACGACGAAGCTTATGAAAAGCTCCTCGACAGTCAATGCCCCATCCACAAGTTTCATAGCCACACCATGAGAGACTGCTTCAGCCTCTCCAGGGCATTTAGAGAGGAGGAGAAGAAGAAGGCTCGCCTTGACTCCGACAAAGACTGGAGTGACAGTGATAATGGTCTGCCTCCCGGCTTCACTGTGGCCCACAAGACGGTCTCCACAATTATTGGCGGACGCATCACGAGAGAGTTGAAGAGGGAGCAGAAGCTCGTCGCCAGACGCGTCAACTCCGTCGCAACTGTAACGCCTCTATCGCCGATCCGAAGTTCCCTCCCTGGTTGCACAAGCCCATTACCTTTAGCAGAGACAACCAGTGGATGGAGATCCCATACTTGGGTCATTTCCCACTGATCCTCGATTCGGTCAAACGCAAGACCCGCTTCCGCAAGGTATTGATAGACGGCGCCAGCGGCCTCAACATCCTTTTCTCCAGAGCCGCCAAAGAGCTTGGGTTGTGAGCAGAAGACTTAGAGCCGACCACAGCTCTATTCTGGGGGATTGTCCTGTGGCAGTATTCCTACCCTCTGGGGCAGATCAATCTGCCTGTACAGTTAGGAACTCCACAGTGCTTTCGTATCGAGCACATCGACTTCATGGTGACCAACTTTGACGCCGCGTACCACGCCATCCTCCGCCGTCCAGCTCTAGCCAAATTTGGGGCCATCCCCAACTACACCTACCTCGTCATGAAGATGCCAACGGAGACCGGCATCCTTGTTGATGGAGGATATACCATGAAAATCCACATTCAAACACCGTCAACAGGCATCGGATTCGATGGAAGATCAACATAACATGAACATATTTTTATCAATAACTAGTTCCACTTGTACTCTTAGCTTGTGAATGCAGGGAAGATCAAAACAGAACAAATTGGAGCAGCTGGAGCTCACATATGTGGTTCGGCCAACCCACATATGGAGGCACCAGATCATCACACTTGAAAAAATGACACAAGGAATCACATGAAAGAGAGGAGAGCTCAAGGTAGGCCCATGTGTGGGTTGACCGACCCCACCATGTGGCCCACCTGGCTCTGGTGACGTGGCATGATCCGTGTGATACTCCACCCAGCTCATTCCAACCATCAGATCAACATGTGTTTCCATTCAACGGTGGAGAATCAAAGCACAAGGATCAAGGGATGAACCAACGTGACAAACACTCAGTAGATGGGTAGCCACTACCTGTGACAAGTGGGGACACCTTCTAGAAGAACCTGGCTAGGCCCACCTATCATAGGGGGGTCGGTCGACCCCCCTGGTGCCCAGCCAGGTCGGTTACTTCCCCACCGACTTGACCACACTTCCCACGTGCTGGTTTCTCCATGGCCGTCCATTCTAAGGCGGTTTATCCAAAGGTGGAGAGGCATGGAGCACGCGGATCACTGACGTGACACCTCCCTACTCTCCCCTATAAATAGAGGCTGCCATCACCATTTACAAGAAACACAAGATACATATGACATAAGAGAAGTTAGAGTTCCACTCTTTAGTAGTAGTATTAGTCTAGTGTGGGAGTTAGAGTCGAGTCGAGCTACGCTCGGGGTCTCCAGAGTTGTCTGCTCGAGAGTCTGGTATAGCTCTTGTACCTTTCCTTCTGTAAGACTTTACCTTTATCAATATATTATCTTTACTTTACTAAGTCTTTACTTAGTGTTTTACTATTCATTATAGTATTGTTGTGTCTTGTCTTACCTTATAATTGATTTATACTTGATAGTGATCCTGTAACTAGGTCACGTGTGTAGTTCATCGCCTGTCATAGGGTGCTCTAATTGTTTGGTACCCAGCTAGAGTAGTGAGAATTAGTGTAAGCGTGGTGCTTAGGCTAGATCTTACCCTTCAATGCCGCTTGTCGCACGGATTGTTAGTGGGTGCTAGCAGGTGGTGACAGCCCTGTCTAGTCTTAGTATCCCTCCACGTGTTTTAGGCAAGTTCTTAAAAGGTAGGCTCCCATAAGAGAGTAGGTGCTTCGGGTAGAGGTTATATCCTCTGTTGTCTCGCACTACCCCCTATACACCAGAAGTGAGGTAGCTGTCTTAGTGTAATTCATCTATTCAATAGGAGAAGCTCACAAGAGTAAAGTAAGTGTCATAGGAGTCTTATACTCGCTCGTTGTCCTCCCACCTAGCTATACTCTACTAGTTATCCTAAACCTTGTCGTGTCTTTGTGTCATTACCCTTTTCTCTATTTATCGATTTACCCCCTATCACTAGTTGATACTAAGTTGCTATATACTTAAGGATCTCTCTCTCATTTATTAATTATTCCTAGCAACCGCTTTCCCTTGGGATAAAATAAATAACGATATCTTGGAATACTCCTGGGTGAAGTGCTACAGCGGTATATTCTGTGCGCTTGCGAAATTATCCAATAGACATAAGAAATACCCTCAGGGCACTTCTGACGCCGTTATCAGGGATAGCCTAACACTCTATCTCTGGTGGTTGCGCTAAGAAGTGTCAACAATCCTCACGGTTCGCTCCAACCTCCAGACCGCATAGACTACGAAAAGGAGGCTATCGTCATGGCTGTAGCTGATGTCTCCATCCTGATGAACACGCGTGTGGTAGATGCGCAGAAGCTACCTCCCGAAGAACAGGAGATTCCAGAGAAGAACCCACCTAGAGCCGCAACCAAGAACAAGGAGACAAAAGACGTGGTCCTCGTCCCTGGTGACCCAAGTAAGACTACTCGCATCGGGACAGATCTTGACCCCAAATAGGATGACGTGCTCGTCAGCTTCCTCAGGAAGCACGTCGGCATTTTCGCATGGAAACATGCAGATTTGCCCGGCGTACCCAGGAAGCTGATCGAGCACTCCTTGCACGTCTCGAAAACCGCCAAGCCCGTCAAGCAGAAGCTCCGGCGATTCTCTTCAGACAAGAAGGAGGATATTAGGGTAGAACTAGCCCGGCTCTTAGCCGCCGGCTTTATCAAAGAGGTGTATCATCCTGACTGGTTAGCCAATTCGGTTTCTGTAAGGAAAAAATAATGAATGGAGAATGTGCGTTGATTACACCGATCTCAACAAACACTGCCCTAAAGACCCCTTCGGTCTCCCCTGCATCGATGAAGTCATCGACTCCACCGCCGGCTGCGAGCTGCTCAGCTTTCTCGACTGCTGGCCTGGCTATCACTAGATCGCCTTAAAAGAAGAAGACCAGGAGAAGACTTTATTCATCACCCCCTTCGGAGCCTACTGCTACAAGACTATGTCCTTCGGCCTGAAAAATGCAGGCGCCACATACCAGCAGGCTATCTAGGCATGCCTTGATGATCTTATTCTGGACATTGCCGAAGACAATGTTGATGACATCGTCATAAAAACCAAGATAGCTGAGGACCTCATCTCCAACCTTGAAGAAGTCTTCAAGAAGTTATCTGCCTTTCAGTGGAAGTTGGACCCCTCCAAGTGCATCTTCGGTGTTTCATCAGGCAATCTGCTCGGCAACATCATCAGCAAACATGGTATTCTTCCTAATCCAGAGAAAATCGAGGCTGTCATGAGAATAAAGCCTCCGACAAGCGTCAAAGACGTCCAGAAGCTCACCGGGTGCATGGCAGCCTTGAGTCGATTCATCTCCAGACTAGGTGAAAAAGGGCTCCCTTTCTTCAAACTACTTATGGCTGGCGAGAAGTTTGTCTGGTCAGAAGAGGCCGACCAAGCTTTCAAGGAGCTGAAGCAGTTTCTAGTGCATCCTCCACTCCTTACAGCACCTGTGAAGGACGAGACTTTGCTGCTCTACATTGCCGTGACCAGCAGAGTCGTTAGCACAGCTATCGTGGTCGAACGAGAAGAAGCAGATCACGCATACCCGGTCCAGCGACCGGCCTATTTTATCAGCTAAGTCCTGAACGAGTCTAAGACTCTCTATCCGACAATGCAAAAGTTGATCTACGCCATCCTCGTCACATCATGCAAGCTCCGCCACTATTTTGAAGCACATCCAATTGTGGTGGTCACTCAACACCCCCTCGGCAACATCCTCCATAACAAAGACGCCAATGGAAGAGTCATGAAGTGGGCTGTGGAGTTGGAAACCTACTCCCTCAAGTTCCGCAGTCGAACAATGATCAAGTCACAAGCACTGGCTGACTTCATTACCGAGTGGACAGAGATGCAGGAGCCAGTACCCCCGAGTAGGAGGAGCACTGGATGCTGTACTTCGACCGATCCCTCAGCATCGGAGGCGCAGGCGCCAGCGTACTCCTCATATCGCCTTCCGTGAACACCTCCGTTATCTACTAAGAATATATTTCAAGGCCTCCAATAACACCGCCGAATACAAAGCCGCCATCCATGGTCTACGGATCGCTATTGATCTTGGCATCCGACGACTCATGGTATATGGGGACTCTGCCCTAGTCATCAATCAAGTGAACAAAGACGGGAACTGCACCAGCGAGAAGATGGACGCCTACGTCGCCGCGATCAGAAAGCTTGAAGGCAAATTCCTGGGCATCGAGTTTCACCACGTCGTCCGTGCCGAGAATCAAGCAGCTGACGAGTTATCAAAGCTTGGCTCATCACGGGCCGATATTCCCCCTGATGTCTTCGTTCAGGACCTAGTTCACGCCTCCATCTAGACAGAAGAAGAGACAGAAACTGCTCCATCCGATCAGATAGTGGCATGCGTCACCACCAATGAAGAAGACTGGCGAGAACCTTTCATCGCTTATTTGCTCAAAGCCAAGATTCTAGAAGATAATATCGAGATGCAGCGCCTCGTGCATCGTTCCAAGCACTACGTCCTGGTTGATGGCAAGCTCATGCGTAAAAATACCAAGAGTGAAGTCCTTCAAAAGTGTGTAACACGTGAAGAAGGCGTCAAGATACTCCAAGAAGTACATGGAGGCATGTGCGGCAACCACATGGCCTCATGCACACTAGTCGGAAAGGCTTTCCGAGCAGGATTTTACTGGCCCTCTGCCGACCAAGATGCCGAGACAATTGTACGGCACTGTGAAGCTTGCCAGTTTTTTCCCCAAGCAGATACATGTTCCAGCTCAAGAACTGCAGACCATACCTGCATCCTGGCCTTTCACCACATGGGGACTCGACATGGTTGGACCCTTCAAGGCGGCCAAAGGAGGATACTGCTACGTTTATGTCGCCATTTATAAGTTCTCCAAGTGGATTGAATACAAGCCATTGGTGAAGGCCACAGCGGCCAAAGCCACAGAGTTCTTCAATGACATCTCCCATCGTTTCAGCCTACCAAATAGCATCATACCGACCTAGGCTCCACATTTACCGGAAGTGATTTATAGGACTTTTGCGATGAAAGGAGCATCGTAGTGAAATATGTCTCGGTGGCTCACCCCCGGGCTAACGGCCAAGTGGAAAGAGCGAACGGGATGCTGCTCGATGCCCTGAAGAAGCGCCTACATGAAGTCATCGAACGAAGCCCAGGGAACTGGATCCTCGAACTGCCAGCGGTCATCTGGGGTCTGCGAACCCAGCCTAGCCGAAATATCGGCGTATCTCCGTATTTTATGGTCTACGAATCTGAAGCAGTGCTTCCGGTTAACGTCGCCTTCCGAGCTCCTAGAGTCGAAAACTACAATGAAGAAATATCCAACTCCTCCCGAGCAGAAGACATCAACAGGCTCGAGGAAGAGCGCCTAATCTGCTGCGTGCGCACGGCAAAGTAGCTAGAGGGAATTCAACGATACTATAACCGCAACGTCAATGGCCGGTTCTTCGTGATTGGAGACCTCGTCCTCCGTCGCAAGCAGAGCAAGGAGGGCATGCACAAACTCTCCTCTCCGTGGGAAGGACCATACATGGTCAAGGCCGTGACACGGCCAGGCTCGTATAGGCTGTGCGACCTCGAAGGCATCGATATCCCCAACTCCTGGAACATCGAACATCTACGTCGTTTCTACCCTTGACAGCATGTCAAGGCAGATATGTGTATTTTCGTTTGCTACTTTAATAAAAGTTACATGATCACCATATACATATATGCCAGTACTTGCAGATCAGCAAATTATTAACATTCGTCGCTAATGCATAAGTCCTGCACCGTTCAGGCAGCTAATGACTTTGACTCGTCGCTAATAGCGCGTAAGCCCCACGTCTTTTTGGGTAGCCTAATTTCATCACCACGTAAGTCCCGCACCTTGCTCGGGCAGTATAACTTTGCCGCCACGTAAGTTCCGCACCTGTTCGGGCAGTGCAACTACGTCGACGCATAAGCCCTGCATTCGCCAGGCCGCCCAACATCATCGCTTCACCGTCAGCCCCGATTACTTCGGGAAGCCGTCGCCCTCGATAAGCGTAAGATCTGACAGAGCGTAGGCAACTTCGTCACCACGTAAGCCCCAGGGACGCCTGGGCCGTTAACCTTCACTACTATGTAAGCCCCGGGGACGCTTGGGCAGTTTTAGCAGCGTCTCCTGAAGCCCTGGCACTGGTCGCCGACATCTTCAAACCCCACATTCGGGCCCTACTCTGACCTCTCCTGAAGCCCTGATCACGCTCGGGCTCCTCGCCGATTTCTCCAAAAGCCCCGACCATGCTCGGGCGCCTCTCGCCACATGCGATCAAACTTAAAGAATATCTACAATGCTCAGATGCTCGACGACCATACTGAGATTAAAAACAAGTTTACATGAACTTAGTTCAGAACAGCTTTACCTACGAGATCTTCCAATCACACTAACTTCTGTTTGTGGTACAGGCAGTTCACAATTCTTTGCAGATCTCTTCAAATACCCTCCGTCGGGAATAGCTGCAAGTTCGTCGCCAAGATCTCCGCCGCAGGCTTTGCCTCCTCCTCCAGTTGATCTTCTTGTTGCTCAGTGGACCCATGGGCATATCCATCCTTTACCCTGTCGTTCTTCACGCCAGGGTAGTAGGAGCGCACAACGCCAAGCACGTGGGCAGCCACATTCTCCACCACGTCGGTGCAGAAAGTTTTGAAGTGCCGCAGCGCTTGACGGCTATGGTGGACGATCTCTAACGGCTCTAGTGCTCTATCTCCAAAGACTCCAACGGGCGGATTAGCAGGAGCGTATTCGATGATATCAAGAACGGGCTTGATACCTTCCGCCATGGCATCATACCGTCCTTTGGTGGCTTCAAGCCGTTGCGACAGATCGTTAAGCTACGCCCGCGTCCTCGTCTCGCTTTCTACTCACACAAAAAGTGTGGTCAAGCGCAGTCAACAAGAAGTACTGTGACAGCTCTACGGCGCAAGAAACTCACCTTGCTGTGCCTCCTCATTCCTCCGCGCTACCTCTCACAATATGGACGTTTCATTCTCCAGCTCTTTAACTGCATCAAGAAGAAGATGAATCCAAAAATCTTAGCAGAGGAATGTGGTCAGAAAGACAAATCGGGGAAGCACGAACCTCGGTTCAGCGCGTCCTCCAAGGAAACTTGCAGCTCTGCACATGAAAACCTAGAAATTGAGAAGGGAGAGCAAGCTGAGACGAAATAACCAGAACTACAATCACCTTCATACCTTTCCTGCAGCAACCTTTGCTTGGATTCTTCCAAATCGGCGAGATGCTCTTGCAGTGTGTCGCGCTGCTCGCGGAGATCGTCCATCGCCCCGACAAGTCGCTTCGTCTCCTTCTGCAACTCTTTATTCTTCAATGCAGCACCAGCAAGGCGATGAAGGGTCTTCCGGCGGTCTTCGGCTGTATCATGGACCACCTGGTCGGTGACAACGAAACAATTAACAGCGAGCAGAAACATGACAAGCATCTCCAGAAAAAAGAACTATCACCTGCACACACGAGGCCAGATGACCTAGACGATGGAGCACCTTCCTAAGATCGGTGCAGGTCTCGCTGATGTCAGTTTTAAGCACGTCCAGCTCATCATCCGCCAGCTCCTCCTCTACTGCAACGGCGTAGGTGTTGCCGACTCGCCGCAGGGTCCGTAGCACCACCGGTGGAACCTCGCCCGCAGCCTCCCGAGAAATCTCTTCAACATCCTGCTTGGGAGGAGCTGTGCTCAAAGACGGCCGATCCGGATGCTCCTGGCCTGCTCCTGGGATACCTCCTTGTGAAGAGTTGCCGACGTGCGCATTTGCCCCTTGATCGAAATTCGCCGGTGGAACCGAGTCATGAGGCTCAGACCAGTGATCTCCCCCGGCGTCCTCTTGCAACTGCTCTACGCCTCGACCAGGCGGCAAAGCTGGCGGTGACTGAATATGCTGCGGCAGCTGCTCTGGTGGTGGCATCTAATAGCCGGCTGAAGCACTCTCTGATGGAACCTCTTGTGTATGGGGATCCATATGCGGTTCTTCTGGTGCCTTCGGAGACTCGTGGTCAGAAGGCCACGTGGCAGAGATACCACCGCCATCACCACCCTACACCGACTCGTCTCCAACCACTCTGCCACTCGCCGCTCTCTTGATGTCCTCGGTGGAGGGTCCCCTGGATAATGATGCAGACTCTATGGTCACCAACGACAGAAAAAGAATACTCAATAGAAAAATAAGAAGACATGGATTACTCAAATCTTCGACCGACGGCGCTTATGCGTGAACTTTTTCTTCGGACCAGTAGTCCCCTCATCGGGGCCCGGGTTTCTGGTCGGCGGAACCTCGCCTTTCTGGCGCTTCGGTGCCGGCCTCTTCATCACTTGAGCTCGGGATCACCGCCTGACGATGAGGCTACCCCTCGGATATCTTCACTGGCCTTTTGGATTCCCGACCTTCGCCCTTCGATGAGCTGGCCCTCGCGCTCACTGGCCGCTTATTGCGAGCTGCTCGGTGAGCGAGGGTTTCTCGGTCCTCTTCATCCTCATCGTCTTCATCTTCGGCTTCGGATTTTTCAAGCTCTTCGTCTTCGCTGCCAAGTTGGTAGCTGTGCCAAGAAGCCACGCCTTGGGGCCACTCAGCAATTGGCACGTCAGGTAAGTAAAGTTTCTGATCCTGACCATTGATCTTTGACCAATCAAATGAATACCGATAAGAAGCTAGCAACCAAGAAGCAAAAGAAAAAGGGTGTTGTGCAACTAGCTTACCTCTGGAGGCGGATTCCCAATATGCAAAGCTTTCTGCTGACCGCGAGTGTCGATGAATGTATCTTTATCAAAAAGTTCTCTCAGCCTTATGGTCGCTTCAGAAGCTGATATATGTTCTTCTACTTCCCTGGTCGGGTCAATCGCCCCTTGCCATTCAAAAGCAGGATGAACCCTATCTTTACAAGGCTGTACCCGGCGCTTCACAAAACTAGTGGCAACTCCAACTCCATTCAGAGTCATGGTCTTCAAGATTTCCAACAATTCATACACTTGGGTCATCTCATCTGGCCCGGGCTTATCCGACCAGGTCGCTTTCTGCTTTGGGATCTGATCAACGGCACACCGAATAGGCGGGTCCTGGTTCGGCAGATAGAACCACCGTTTGTTCCGATCACGAAGGCTAGTATTGACAGGGATAGAAAGATATTGTGCAGACATCCCATCCTTGAGTTTAAGATAAACTCCCCCGGTGATTCGGGAACCTCCGCCGCTCGACTTCACGAGCATGAACAGGTTGAAGTGGGGAAGGATCCCAATGAAGGCCTCACAGAGATGAATGAAAATAGATACATGGAAGATGGAATTGGGATGCAGATGGCACAAGGAAATCTCATAATAATCAAGAAGTTTGCGAAGAAAGCGGGTGGCAAGGAACGCTGAACCCACGAAGGAAATAATCAGCAAAGACAGTCATCTCATTGGTGTTGGGCATAGGATATGGCTCACTTGTTCGACGGACCTCTATCCGGCGGTGGCATGATCCGGCAGTATCCCTTTCGCCACCAAAGCCAAAATACCCTGCTCTTTGTCATTGAAGACTTTTGCCATTCCTGGTCCAGGCGAAACTCCCAAGGCTGCGGCTCTTTCTACTTCTTCGGAACACGTGCGCTCTTCCTGGGAGCCATTTCCTCAAATTGCGCACAAATTGGGGGCGGCGGAAGGATGAATTGAAGAAATCCGAGCGGAATTGGATTTTGATTTGGTGGATGCGAAAACCCTAGATAGCGGCGGCTAGGGCAAGCAGTGGCAGTTCCTTGCTCGAATGGATACTAGGCGTCGTGCAAGTGAGAAGGTGAACCATTTTCATTCCCCCTCAAGTCAATTATAAAGGGAAGTGCGTCCGTTCGAATACTCGTACAAGGATTACTGGATATTTGGATCTACAAAGCCCGGACGCTCGCTGAGCTCGGGGACTTCGTCGTCTTCTCGTCAGTGTTTTCGAGCCTTTGCTCGGGGACTTTGTCATTGCCTCGGAAGGGTTTCCGAGCACTTGCTGTGCTCGGGGACTTCGTCGTCGCCTCGGAAGCGTTTTCGAGCACTAGCTGTGCTCGGGGACTTCGTCGTCGTCTCGTCAATTGTTCCAAGCACTTGCTCGAGGACTTTGTTGTCGCCACGGAAGGGTTCCGAGCACTTGCTGTGCTCGGGGACTTCGTCGTCGCCTCGTCAGCATTTCAGAGCACTTGCTCGGGGACTTCGTCGTCATCGTCAGCGTTTCCAAGCACCTGCTCGGGGACTTCGTCATAGCCTTGGAAGCGTTTCCGAGCACTAGCTATGCTCGGTGACTTCGTCGTCATCGTCAGCGTTTTCGAGCACTTGCTCGGGGATTTCGTCGTCGCCTTGGAAGCGTTTCCGAGCACTATCTGTGCTCGGGGACTTCGTCGTCGTCTCGTCAGCGTTTCCGAGCACTTGCTCGGGGACTTCGTCATTGCCTCGGAAGGGTTTTCGAGCACTAGCTGAGCTCGGGGACTTCGTTGTTGACTCGTTAGCGTTTCCGAGCACTTGCTTAGGGACTTCGACGTCGCCTCATCAGCGTTTCCGAGCACTTGCTCGGGGACTTCATCGTCGCCTCGGAAGCATTTCCGAGCACTTGTTGTGCTCGGGGACTTCGTCATCACAACGGAAGCGTTTCTGAGCAATTTTGACCCTGAAACCACATGCCTGTGTCACCTACTCTCAGGCTCGGGGACTAAGTGGATACACTTCACCTAATGGTGAAGGTATTGATTCTGGCGAATGAAAAGTGGATACACTTCACCAAAGAGAAGGCTTTTTTCAAAAACTTTTCTGAGCTCCTTACATCCGTCTGGTCAAGCAACTTAGAAGATCTACACCTCCTGACAGATGCAAGGTACTCGGGGACTAGCTGTGGGGGTATAAACCCATATACCTGCATGGCTATACATGGGCCAAGTCATCCGATCAGGCCCGGACTGCCAAGGACGCGTCGCCTACACGTTCTCCAGAAGATCACGTATATCCGCCTGGTTTAGAAGTCTTGGTGGTTAAGGAAATAGATTTCCTAGTATCTAACTGATTAGTTTCCTTGTTCGGCTTAGAATTGTAATTTGATATACATGGTAAACCGACTTGTAACCCTACCCCCCGGACTATATAAGGCAGGGCAGGGATCCCCTCGAAGCACATCAACTCATAGCAATACAATCCACCAGCACACAGGACGTAGGATATTACGCCTCGCGGCGGCCTGAACCTGTATAAATCTTGTGTCTCACGCTCTCTGCGTAACGCTTGTTCGTCTCAGGCGCAACTTTACCGACCAATCTACTACCTTGGGCATACCCCTCGGTAGACTATCGGCGATACTCCATCGACACTAAGTGACACCACTTGACAAGTTTAGGAGATCATATTTCAATCTCAAGAGTTTATAAACCTAAGTGGCACGACTTAACAAGTTTAGAGAGTCTAAAGTTTATGGACCTAAGTGGCATAATGTCATAAGTTTAAGGGTCGCTGCTGTATTTAACTCAATAATTTTTAAGTTGTTGAATTTGAAAATATGAAAACCATATAAATAGATTTTTCTTTAAATATACTTTCATAGAAATATAAATATATTAATTTTCAACAAATATTTTTATAGAAATATGAAGTCAAGATTATGCTTTGAAGACCATGTTATTATTTAAAACAACATTTTTTACGAGCTTGAAGAGAGTACTATAAGAGATCAAATAGAGACAAATAAGGTAGACCACTTTAACTCATCTATGTGGTCCCAAGTTTTATGTGATTGGCTAACTTTTTTTAGAAAAACAATAAGTTTGGCTAAATTTTATACAACTGTTATATCTTAAGTTTGAAGTCTCCAGAGCTAATGTGATCTTATATTTTTTCGCGAATACACCAAAATTTTACGCATCTTAGTATTAAGTATGATGAAGTTTTTACATGATGCACCGATTTGGAGTGCGCTAGAGAGTACAAGTGTGTGTTTACATGTAAGCATAGCCTCTCTAGCTAGAGTTTTCCTAGTCTCAAGTCTAGTGACTAAACTTTAGACCATCTAATTCAAACATGACTTAGTATGAAATCAAAATGAATTAGTATGAAATACAATTCCAAAATGAAGTAGTTGCTTATTAAACAAATTTGATTTAAAATAAATTGGAGCGCACGGCATGGTTACGATTTTTGAAGCCAGCCTATAAGCTTACGTTCATAATGACGACAATTTTTTTTTTTTGACGAGAAACGTAATGACGACATTTGAATTTTTCGATTAGACACGTAAGCGGAGACGTCACAGGGTTCCAACCTTAGTCGTTGTCCCTGTTGAATTTGCGCCGCAGGTCTACACAATACAACAGACAAAAAATGTTCCAATCAGAAGAATGTGATGGTGTACAAAAATAGTCAACTAACATTTTAGACTACCTTGTCCAGACTCACTCGTTTATTTAAAATCTTCGCACTCCAGCCTCTCCGTTGTGGTCCACCTACCAGTGACTGGGCAATTCGTTTTCTCATAAAAAAATAAAAACGGAAAAGAAAATTATACCAAAATGGTGCAGGATAAGGTTTGGGCTTCCTCGACATCTTTGTTGGCTCCTGCAATATTTTCATTGTGTTTGTTTAAGCTAGTTTTAATTTATTCTCATCCATAGAATAATATTTTTTTTCTCACAATAATTCAGATGCAGATAAAATCAACCCTTCAGAAATCCAGAGAAGAAAGAGCATCCAGCTTCACTTGTGCACCATGAACAGGAACATAACATTATTAGCAGCCCTGGCCGACATCAGCAGTGACGACGCCGGTGGTGACTCCTCGAGCTTAAGCTGTACACTTCCCACTTCCAGCACTTGCTCGCCTCTATATAACCACGTATCCGGACCTCTTAACTATCGTGTCAAAAAATTGTTCTTGCTTGATTCACGATTCCTCGATCTGTCACTGGGTCTAGCACAGCCATTCCATTTCCACAGCAGCCAGAAGCCGCAGAAGCTGCGCCGCCGTTGTACCTTTTGCAAGCAAGTTGCCCATGGAGGTCGCCGAGGACGTCGTCATCGTCGGCGCCGGACTGGCCGGCCTCGCGGCGGCTCTCGGACTACACAGGTACTGTACACACACAAACACGTACACCTTTGCTATGCTGCAAAATTAAAATTGACTTGGGTCTGGGATTATTGTTCCCAAATCGTAATCGTAGGAAAGGGGTGAGGAGCCTGGTGCTGGAGTCGTCCCCGTCGCTGCGGGCGTCGGGGTTCGCCTTCGCCACGTGGAGGAACGCCTGGAAGGCGCTGGACGCCCTCGGCGTTGGTGACAAGATCAGGAGGCAGCACCTGCAAGTGCAGACGTACGTTCGTTTCGTAGCTATACATACATATTCTGCTCGCGTTGCAATCAGTCTCCCCGCTGAATCTGAATATGTTTTCAGGCTACGTGTCATGGCTTCTTCTACCGGAGAAATCGCTCAAGAAATGGACCTCACGCAGCAGGGGAAACGGTGAGACCAAAAAATTAACCTCTGGCCCCCTGAATCTATCGATCACGACTCACGCACCGTATCTGCCCTGAAATGAATGAACATCGTCGTCGCTGTCTATCTGTCTGGCGCAGAGGGCCCAACGAATTCCGTTGCGTTAGGCGGGACCTGCTTCTGCAGGCCTTGGAGGACGAGCTACCGAGAGGCACCATCCGCTACTCCTCCAGGATCGTGTCCATCGAGGAAGACGACGACGGCGGCGTCAAGGTGCTGCAGCTAGCGGACGGCTCAGTCATCAGAGCCAAGGTACAGTACAGTTTCTTTCTTTCCAGCGTTCCTAGCTGCTTGCGGCTGCCGCGCCTGCATGTGTCACTCTGCTGCAATCTATCTGCAGGTGCTCGTCGGGTGCGACGGGGTCAACTCGGTGGTGGCCAAGTGGCTCGGCCTCGCCACGCCGTCCTACGCGGGGCGCTCCGCGGCGAGAGGCTTGGCGCATTACCCGGACGGCCACGGCTTCGAGCCCAAGTTCCTGCAGTTCATCGGCCACGGCTTCCGCTCCGGCGTGCTGCCCTGCAACGGCACCGACGTCTACTGGTTCTTCACCTGGTCTTCTTCCGACAACGGTGAGCAGTCACCCTCATCCATGGCGACGACGATGCCCAGTTGCACAACATTTTTAATCTCCTGTTGTTCGTTCAGACAAGGGCGTGGACGACGAAAGCCCGGCGAAGATGAAGCAGTTCGTGCTGGACAAGCTCCGGGGCTCCAAGGTGCCCGCGGAGGTGCTGGCGGTGATCGACAGGAGCGACGTCCTGGCCGCGCCGCTGCGGTTCCGGTCGCCGCTCTCGCTGGCCACTGCGAGCATCGCCAGGGGGAACGTGTGCGTGGCCGGCGACGCGCTGCACCCGATGACGCCAGACCTCGGCCAGGGTGGCTGCTCGGCGCTGGAGGACGGCGTCGTGCTCGCCCGGTGCCTCGGCGACGCCCTGCTGCTGCCAGCTGCTGGCAGGGGCAAGGAGGAGCGGATCGAGGCGGCCCTGCGCGAGTACGCCCGGGTCAGGCGGTGGAGGAGCATCGAGCTCGTCGCCACCGCCTACGCCGTCGGCTTCATCCAGCAGAGCGATAGCGCGGTCGTCAGCGTCCTCCGGGACAGGTTTCTGTCCGGAGTGCTCGCGCGGAGGCTTCTGAAAATGGCGGACTATGACTGCGGCACGCTCGCAAACTAGACCGTTTTGTCGCCGGCCTGTGGGTACAAATTGCTATGCAAGATACGCTTCTATTAAACGTCAAAGAAGTATCTAGACCAACCTAACAAAACACCTCATGTTGTGATATTATATTTTTTCCGTAACAGTAAAATCGAATTTCATTACCAAAGAAATGAAATTAGAAACGACCACAAAGTTTTAGCGAACCAGCAATAACCAACCAGCGTAGGGCCACTAGTAGGGCCACCAACCTCAACCTCAAAGAGCCACTACTAGGGCCGCCAACAAGCGTCCCAAAAAACATTCTGACTAGTGCTCACTATAGATGAGCATGCAGCCCGCAGCCCAGTGGCACGGCACGAAGCACAGTATTTTAGCCCGTCCCAAGCACGGCACGACATTGCTCACCAAGGGGACACTAGTAAGACCACCAACCTCAAAAACTGGCTATACTCATAGTACAACCAAACTGGAAGACCACCCCAGATAGTCAACCTCGGCAGAACAGCCGGAACAAACAAAACAAAAACATACGACTAAACGACGCAACCAAAAACAACTTCCTTCATCCCTAGAAAAAGGTCATACGCCTATCATTAGGAGTAGGAGCTTGCATATCTTGCTTGTCGAAGAAGAGCGCAGCTTCCTTCATCGTCTCGACACCATGGATCACTTGAACCTGCCAATCTTCTTTCTCTAAGCCTGCCCATTAAGTGAGAAAAGAACAAGTTAAGCAAATTATCTCAGTGGGCGACTTGATTCTTCCTTTTTTCGAAACAGGCAGAGTTTCTAGAGCGCCAAATAGCCTAGCAAACAGCCGATAGACCAACTGCATGCACTTGAGGATTCTGAGGAAGAATACCCTTGATCCAAAGCCAATACTGATCAAAACTGTGTTGTGATATTATATAACAGGAAACAAACCAATACTGACTGTAGCAATACGATCGATCTAATAGGTGATCTTGCGTCTTTGTGGCTACCTGGACATGCTCTTTCCAGCGGCCATGAGAGTGCCTCTATCGTTTCGGCATTGGACGCGGTCAGGTTGCCGTCGAAGAGCTTGTCCCACGTCTCCAACTCTGACGCAAATGGCACTGATAGATCGATATTGTGCTTATTGCAGGAATAATATATGCCTATCGTTATGCCAGGCCGTCTCCAGAAATTTGGGGCTAAGAAACCAACGATGAATTAGGGCTCCAAAATCTATACAAAATATATTGGCTAATAAAAAATTGAGACATACGTTCATTCAAATACATAAGTTTAATATGTATTCTTTTGTACAAATATATAGAAACACAGTTAAAGCATTACTAAAAAGCATCATCCGTCTAAATATTTCTTGAAACAAAATTTCCGGTTATATAAAAGAAGGGGGGAGTAGAGGAGCGAGGATATTACCCTAAACCAATTGCAACAACTCCCCGCACGTCGAGGGCATCCACGTCACCCGAATTTTTTCAGCCGTTCGATCTCCCATCCAGCGGTCCAGATGGTTCGAATCGGATTCAGTCGGAAACAGCTTCTCGCTCCTTCCTCAGTTTCCATCTGGCTTCTCTAACTTCTCTTTGAAATCCGGTGAAATAAATATAAACGCGGCTTTGGCTTCTGGTTCCAGCAGCTTCCTCCCTCTTCTCTTCGCTCGCTCCCTCTCGGCCTCGACGCTTTACACCGCCGCGTCTGCCCACGTCCCACTTCCCTTCCGGTTCCTCTCCCCTTAATCCCGACGTCGCGGCGTGCTGGCCAGGCCCCAGCGGCAGCGGCTTACCGCGCGACGGCGCCGCCACTGTCCTCGGCAACCGCGCGGCTCGAGTGGGTGGCATCGCCGGCCATGGAGTGGCGTTGCCGGCCCTGGCCGGTCACCGCGACGGCGGCTTCCCGCCTGTGCTGCCTCTTCCTTGGTGGCAACGGCAACGGCTAACCTCTGGTGCTGTGTCTGCGGTACGTGACCATCTTCTTCCCCTACTTCCTCATAGCTCCTCCCCCAGATCCCCTCTCCCTTGCGGACACGCGCTTGCCGGCGTGCAGGCTGCAGCAACTCCCCGCACGTCGAGGGCATCCACCTCACCTGAATTTTTTTTCAGCCGTTCGATCTCCCATCCAGCGGTCCAGATGGTTCGAATCGGATTCACTCGGAAGCAGCTTCTCGCTCCTTTCTCAGTTTCCATCTGGCTTCTCTAGCTTCTCTTTGAAATCCCTTGAAATAAATATAAACGCGGCTTTGGCTTCTGGTTCCAGCAGCTTCCTCCCTCTTCTCTTCGCTCGCTCGCTCTCGGCCTCGACGCTTTCCGCCGCCTCCGCCGCCCCTGCGCCGCCGCGTCTGCCCACGCCTCCCACTTCCCTTCCCGTTCCTCTCCCCTTAATCCCGACGTCGCGGCGTGCTGGCCAGGCCCCAGCGGCAGCGGCTTACCGCGCGACGGCGCCACCACCGTCCCCGGCAACCGCGCGGCTCGAGCGGGTGGCATCGCCGGCCATGGAGTGGCGTTGCTGGCCCTGGCCGGTCGCCGCGGCGGCGGCTTCCCGCCTGTGCTGCCTCCTCACAGCGACCCGCCTCCTCACAGCGACCCACGGGTGATCGACGAAACCCTAGCTGCCTCTTCCTTGGTGGCAACGGCAACGGCTGACCTCTGGTGCTGTGTCTGCGGTACGTGACCATCTTCTTCCCCTACTTCCTCATAGCTCCTCCCCCAGATCCCCTCTCCCTTGCGGACGCGCGCTTGCCGGCGTGCAGGCTGCAGCGGCCAAGAGATGTCCTCCAGTCCTTTCCGAGGTTGTATGTGCTAAAGCTGATATAGGATTCTAGATGTCCAGGATCTTTTCCTTCTCCATTGATTAGGTTTTAGTTCTCACTATTAGTTTTGGTTTGCACGGATATAATGGAGATGTATTATCTGTATTTTTGGTGTGTCAACTGACGTGAATTGTCGTATTGCTAACAGTTACTTTGTTCCATTTGTTCATTTTTCCCTTTTCTTCATTAAGTCCACAGACACCACAGTGCATTGTGAATTCTGCTTTGCTTTTTAGGGAAAAAATTTTTACCCTCACTATTCTCTATTTGTCTTGCAAGTTCATGGGCGATGCTGTTATAATTCCAATAACTGAGGTATGCACCAATTTGAACTTTGCCTCTCATAACCTATCTGTGCAAATTAATATAGACACTTTTTGTCTTATCTCTCTTATGATAAATAGCATTTGTACTGTCATGCACCTTCCTCATCCTTTTTTAATTGGTTGGTGCTCATGCTGGATACATGAGACTCAAACAAGTTCTAAATCAACATTTTAGTTGTAATTATTCAGTTTCTACTATCTATTTGGCATATGAGGTCACATAACGCACCTCATACCTTCCAGCATTTCTTATGAACTATAGTGTGTTCATAGGCCATTTTAATTTCTTAAATGTTGCACAAAGTTTTTTTTCCCTGTTCAACATAATAGTTCTTTTGAGGACTATTACATCATGATCAAGCTCATATAACTATCATAAACATCCAAACTGACAAGATGATACCATTTCATTTGATTTTCCATTACCATTACCTTACAGATTGGATCCACTGGCTGTTTGTGTCTTTAGAATTTTGTTACAGTTAATCCAAGTGTGATCTGCACACTTATTGTAAGTATCTGAGATAAGGAAAAGAAGGACCAGCCTCTCAGTCAACAAACTAATTATGGATCAGCCTCTCAATCATAGGTGATTGTCTTGTGTCTTAGTCAATCAGCTACCGTATTGCATCTTATATATAGAGTTAAGGATGTACAACCATGCTGTGTGCACTAGATTCTTATATATAAAATTTTTTCCATTGGAGATACCTATGCTCATCTTTGTTTTACTCTTTTCAGACTGATGTTTGTTTGTCAAGATGGAATATAAGGTCATGGTCGCATGGAGAAGAAACACTGAACCATATGCTTCTGTACAGGCAACAGACAACCTAATGCTTTTGATCATTTCACTTCCTCTTCCTCACAATGCCATTCTGTAGTGGTTCTTGTTTCTTAGGGATGGCATCAAACATTTGCTTACCGTACATTATATTCCTTTGTTCCTTCTATAATATTTATTCTTATCTTTTGTATAACGAAATTTGACAAAAAACTATAAGCATACTTTATGAGATCAATAGTTTGCAGTGCCAATAGACTCTGTAAGTTTTGTCCTTCCGTTTTGTTGGATTGATCGATATGCACATGTGACGATAACACAATACTACATGTCTTCCTTGCTGCCAATATTCTTTAGTTTATTTCTTGTCCTAATTTGTTTAAAATACATCTAATTTATCACAGTAGCGGCTTCCTCATTATATATATCCTCCCCTCCCAGAAAATGCTTCAGACCTAGGTTGTTTCTTCGTCATTAAAAAAAGGATTTGCACATTGTGTATGCCCTTGCTGCTCTGGTTAGTACTAACATTGAGGAGCCTAAGAATGGTTATAATGTATTTTAGGGAGTCTTTTTGTAATGCTACCTTTTTAAAAAAGCGATGAACATATTAATTTAAGATTGTGCCTGATTCCTATGATACCTCCTAAAAAACCACAACTTCAATAGAGGATCAATAAAAGCTTCTTTCTAAGGCTAATCTGGCTGCCAAGCATATAAGATACAGCAAATCCGTAGTAAGGGTCTTTGCTATATGCACATGTAATTTATGGTGCCTGTATCTTCCATACAAAATTAATTTGGTCAGTGAATATCCATGTTGTAGGTTGATGCTACATCAGATCTGATCTGGTGATTTATTGTCCATATATTTTCTCAAATTGCATGGAATTGAGATGTTTGCAGTTTGTTATACATGGAAACTGCACATGAGGTTTGCTCTTGCATCTAAAGCTCTCTGAGTTTAGCAAAGACATCTAAAGCTCTAGGCTGTTTGGTAGAAGTCTCTACACATCCTAGGTAAAAAAAGATTCACATGGTGCCTCTTGATTTTTCTATTATTTTCCAAATGACCTTGACTTTTGTATATTCTTTTCTTTTTGCAGATATAATTTGCCAATGTACATTGATTCTTAGCCTCCTCCAAGGCAACCATTGAACCAAGGTATTTTTGTCCCTGGCTGCAACTGTAGGTGCACCAAGGGGAAGCTTCACCTGACCTTCAAGCTCCTGAAGGACAGAAAAAGAGACCACAATCCTATATGAATCCAACCAGTTCATACACAGGAAAAGCTATGACCTTATGGCCTGTAGAGGCAAAGTTACTGCCATAGATGGCTGCTCCTAGGTAAGCTCCATGACCGGTTACCTCATTTAAAGAGCCCTCCTTCAAATATAGCATAAAAATGGGATTGAACTCACTCAACCTTGTTTTTGCTGCACTTTGACAGACTTGACTACTGTGTTTCTATGCACAAACAAGCATTGTCCATTTTTCTCAATCCATGTTATAGAATCATAAAAAAAAAAAACTGTCTTGTTTTTTTTTTCAGAATTGCTCCTGGATAATAGTCTTCTTATGTTATGTAAACGGACAAATTCTACAATATATGATTTATAAGTTTAAGATGTTTTTTGTCACTTTTTTTTTCTCATATATATGTTCGTTTTATACGTTTCTCTAGCCATTTCCAAGCCAGAATTCAGAAAAGAGAACTGGATCAGACATAGAAGGATTCGGGGCTGCCAAAAATGTTGATGACTAAATGTTTATCAGTTCTTCTACCTAGAGTTTTTTTTATGCTTCATGTTGTGAAAATTTCTACGGTTAATATGTCTTGATAGGTTCTACCTCAAATTATACAGCACATTTTAACTGAATTGGCGCGCGATGACGTGCCTCCCCACACTAGTGCACCAACAGTCCAACACACGACGCGCCGCTGGCGCAGCGATGTCGATGTGGATGCAGAGGGAGCAAGCAAAGGGAAGTGGATCACGCAACGGCGGCTCATATGTGTTTTTTTTTTTCTTTTTGATATGAGAAACAACGGCGGCTCATGTGTGGGCTTAGCTGGCTAGATGTGTTAAGATGTTGGGCCCAGGCTTGGGTCACCGAGCGATCCAGAAGCGCCCTGGAAGGCTCTCTATCTCAAACAAAGGCCGCACTACCACTTGAGCTTCTACAGAAACGTAAACCATTTTCCTATGAGTATCTCTGAAAGATTACGCCAGTAGATCTCGAGATTGATGAAGTTATCAGACGTCTCGCTATTGACGAGAACGTCGCCAACCACTGAAAGCACAATGCCGTTAAATACCTGTTATAAATCTGTAAAAGGTGGGACAAAGATGATTTAAACCCTAATAGGTGGCGTCTCATTAGATAGTCATACCTATTAGATCACATGTCCATTAAAAAAAATACTACTTTATGACTAAACATAAATTAAAATTCTTTCGAACGAACACGGTAATATTATGGTCGTTCGAGCTAAAACCTCAGGTTTTTGTTGATTTTGCTTAGAAGTTCAAATGTTAATTTAGCTAGGAGCATAATCTCTTTTGTAATAAGGAGGCATGTCTGGCTCCTTAAACCATCTGAGGTCATTTGTATCTCATATGACCAACTCCATCAACAAAGAGGGTGGTGTTTCTAAAAAAAATGTAACCCACTAGTCCCTTATATCGGCCAGCTCGAGATGTGGGGCTTGCATGTGTTCAACATGCCAAAAAGGTCCACTTTAGGTCCTTTAACTTTCATAATACGCTTTTCATCCCTGGACTATAAAATTGGACAAAACACGTCCTTTATTTTAAAATGAGCAAAATGCACCACAGGTCCCTCACCTTAAGCCGGTGTGTCATTTAGGTCCATCACCTTTGAAAATGCAGTTTTAGGTTCCTAACCTTTGCTTTATATGTCATCTAGGTTCATCACCTTTCAAAGTGCAGTTTTACGTCCCTAACCTTTGCATGCAGTTCACCGGCAGTCCATTTCTACTGTAGCAGTGATGTCACCTTTTTGTTTTCTCCAAATTTCTCCTAAATTTGTGTAATAACTTGAAAAGGTCCCAAAATAAAAGTTGTTCTAAATTTTATGCTTTACAACCTTACTTTTTAAACTATTTTCAGATTCTATCTAGTTTTTGAAATTTTGAATCGGGGCTAAATTGGTCATTTGAATTGAGGATTGCAATTCAAATTTTTATTTAACAACTTCAAAATCTCCAAATATAAAAGTTTCTCAAAATAATGAGATCTACAACTTTCATTTAAGACTTAAATGAAAGTTGTAGATCTCATTATTTTGAGAAACTTTTATATTTGGAGATTTTGAAGTTGTTAAATAAAAATTTGAATTGCAAACCTCAATTCAAAAGACCAATTTAGCACCAATTCAAAATTTTAAAAAATAGATAGAATCTAAAAATAGTTTAAAAAAGCAAAGTTGTAGAGCATAAAATTTGGAATAACTTTTATTTTGGGAGTTTTTCAAGTTATTACACAAATTTGGGAGAAATTTGGAGAAAACAAAAAGGTGATGTCACTGCTACAATATAAATAGGACTGCCGGTGAACTGCATGCAAAGGATTAGGAAACCTAAAACTGCACTTTCAAAGGTGATGGACCTAAATAATACACAGAGCAAAGGTTAGAGACCTAAAACTGTACTTTCACTAAATGACACATCGGCCAAAGGTGAGGGGCCTGTGGTGTATTTTGCTCTTTTAAAATTGTTCATATTACGTCTCTTACCTGGTTACGAGCGGTTGTGAAGACGATTTTATATTTTTTCTTTTTACTTTATTTTAGCTAAATCTTTGAAAAAATCATAGTAAATCATTGAAAAATCATAAAATGAAAAATCTAATTTTTTAGACTAGCCAAAATAAATAAAAAGACAAAAGACAAAACCACCTTTGAAATTGCTCATAACTGAATCAGAGACATAATATGAATGGTTTTAAAAGATGAGGGATGAGTTTTGTCCAGTTTTGAAGTTCAGGGATGAAAAGCGGACTTTCAGGAAAGTTAAGGACCTAAAGTGGTCTTTTTCCTCTCCATCTTCTTCATTGTTCACTCCAGGTGTCTCTCCAACTGAAACCAGAAGGTGACCTCGTGTGTCATGTCCAAAACTCACTTCCTCTATCCTCACTGATTAGTTGCAAAGATATTTCTCAATACAAATATTATTGTTAGGGGCATTGTTAAGGTACTCCCATTACTCTATATGAGATGAGGTCTTAAATAAATCTCAGCCCTTAATTGTGAAAGTGCATGCAATAAATTAAGCAATTACTATTTAATTAAAATGTTTAGAAGAAGTAAAAAAGAAGACAACAAACTACGATATCTACTATTCAAGAATAGCATATTTCTTGCCATATACGGGTGCACGTGTACAGCATAAGCATTTACGCATGCAGTCATACTCCAAACTGGTGTAGCGGCCTTGCCCGTGCCAGATGTGGCACCGTATAGAGGACCGTAGAGGTACATCGCGTATATGAACATATGCTCGTGCCAGACGTGACACCGTCGAGGACCCTAGAGGTACATGACGTACTTGAACATATATCATGATGTACTTGAACATATATATATATATATATCCATTTTTTTATCAATTCATATGTGTTTTATATTGGTTCCAAAGCATTAAGGGTGTGTTTGGTTCCTTACTTTAGCTCCTGATCAGGCTTCAATAATGCAGGCTTGACCTGTTTGGTTGTCTGTAAAGGCCTCGTAGCCTCGCTATAGTAATGCATCCACCTAGCCCTTAGCCTGGCTTACGGGAAACAAGGGGCCGGCCGTTTCCACAGAGCCAGGCTTGGCTACGGGCTCGTCAACCCCAACCTCGACGAGCTCCTCACTAGAGCTCTGCGCGCCGCCCCATCTCCTGCCCCGACGAGCTCCGACGTGCCTTGCGCATGCAAGATCTGCCATGCCTTGCGCGAGCCCCTTCGGGCCCGCACGAGCTCCACCGTGCCACTGTGCGAGCTTCGATGTGCATCGCGTGAGATCCGCTGAGCACCATCGTGCGAGCTCCGTCGTTTCGGGCCATGGCGTCTCTCTGCGGTCGCAGATGTGCCCATGGCCGTGCTCCAGTGGCCCAAATCATGGCGCCCTCTGGTGTACCCGGTCAGCGGCGGCGACTCTAGCCATGGCGACGAAAAGGAAGAGCATGTCCGTGCCACCCCTGGCCGCTGCCCCGCCTCCTTTGCGCTTTGTCATTGACCGGTGAGCCTACTTACGGTGAGCACTGCGAGCCTTCTCGACGGCCAAGCAGAGGAGCTAGCGGGGGGCGAAGGTGAGCGACGACGAGCATGGGCAGCACGTGTTCGAGAAAATGCTCGAAAGGGGTGATTTTACCGCCTCAAGGAAGAGGTGATTGTATGCAATGGAAACCAGCCAACTAAACAAACTCGTGTTTGGCCAGGACTTAGACGAGATAGGCACCAAGCAACCGGAGATTCTGCAAAATATTACGACATGTCCAATATTTCATAGTCAATTGTTGGATTCAGGCGTAAGTATTGCACTTTGGCTCTGACATTGAAAGGATGCCATTGCAAAGAAGAAGAAAAAGATGGAAGAATTTTGCAGAATATTATGTATTATTTATTTATTTATTAAAATTTTCTTTATGCAATTTGCGAATGTACTGTGCCTAGTTTGAATATATCCCTCTTCCCTTGAAAAAAAGACAGTTACCCAAGTATGTGCAATGATGTGGACAGTTCATCTCTCGTAATAAGATCTAGCGTCATGCTAAGTTTGATTTAGATTAAGATTTATCTAATCTTCTGTATGACTGTATCCAACAAAACAATGTGCGTGGAGAGGGAGAATAGAAGAAATGTGAAAAAAAAAAATTGAAAGCTCGAGAACTCACGTCTAGAGAAAAAAACGGAGATCCATAATGAGCAGGCTTAACAATCGACGCATCTGAATTTCGATTTCATTACTGGCAGTTAAGAAAAAAAATTCTGAGTCGAAGGCTGTTTGTCTTGTTCCGAGGAGTGTGACTTGGGCTATTTGCTTTGGCGTAGAAAAGGTTTGTATAAGGCTCCGTTTCGCTGCTTGGTATCACCACTGTTCGGGCTATGGCTGCAGAGGATTTCTTATGAGACCGAGATTACTCACTATGGGTCTGGACCCACTCACCGTCTGTTTTGAGGACACGAAATAAGTTGACGTATACAGTATATACTCCAAGACACGAAGGGTAAACTAGAGTGTTTAGTACGGCTCCGATATTTTTGTCAAACACCATGTACGCTGTTTTTAAAAAATAGAGTTTTGAGAGCACCCTCTAGAGAAAATATAGAATTTGTGGAGCTGCTCTTGATAGAGTCTATGAAAGCAGAATTTGTGGAGCAGTTTCAAACAACTTTTTTGTCAGATTCTAGCAAATTTAGCTTCTGTAATAAACCTAGAACTTTTCTAGTATAAGACTACCAACACCACGTTCAGGACCGATGTCCTGGAAGAGCACATAGCGGATGGAGAAGCTGCAGCGCATCCTGGATACCATCATGGAGGAGCGCGACGTCTGCTAGATTTGGCGGAGTAGCGGACGTTCGCTACGCTACTAGTGCAGGCCCACCACTCCGCGGACAGAGAAGAGAGAGAAGGAGGCGCGCGGAGGAGTGCTTGGCCGTCTGCCGTGGTCGAGGGCTCGCCGTGCCACGCCGCGCCGGCGAGGGCTCGCAACCACCGTGCCGTGGTTGAGGGAGGGTGAGGACCAGAGCCGTCCGTCCCAGCTTGCACAGGCGGTCGGTCGCGGTCCCAGCTTCGCCGGCCACGGTAACGGATGGGGACGGCTACGTCGCACTCCTCCTCCTCCTCCTCCTCGTCCGCCGGACTGGAGCAGTGGCGAGCGGCGCCTTGCCCGGTGGAGCAGGGGCAAGCGGCACCTTGGCCGAGTGGAGTAGGGGCGAGCGGGTGGGGAAAGAAAGGAGAAAGGAGGAGAGAGAGACTGGGTGGAAAAAGTATAGTATGACATGTGGGTCCCATAGGTGGTAGTTGATATAGAGGATAATATATAGAGGATGGATTGGTGTGAATGAAAGTGATATAGAGGAGAGAATCTTGATGATCAGAATAAAATATTTTTTTAGAGGAGGATTTTACAGTACGACGAGTACGAATAGTCTAAGTAACTAAACTCATAACCGCTCAACTGTATAAAGAGAGGTTTGGTTCCTCTCTACACATAGAGTCCTAGTCAGTTAGGACAAGAGTTCTAGTTCTATACTTCTATCAGAGATGCTAACTTCTGTGGAATCCGACGAGTTCAGTCCTTCATGTCTTAAAATACACCCGACCTTGTCTCGTGAGCAGACGGTGAGCTGATCTAGGCCCACAGCCAGGTAATTAGTCCCAAAGGGATCCTGGTCGAGTGGTCCGTCAACACTCTACCTAGTCAACCAGCTGCAAGTATTTTCGTAATCTATGCCTATCTAATCTATCTTTTTAATAATAAATCGGTAAAATTTCTCTATATTTTCATATGGTCTTCCCTAAATAACTATGTGAATGTAAAAATTACTCCTGTTCGTCTATCTGCCGCTTCAATACTGGATAGTTAGAATAATAAATCCATCCCTTGAGTACTCGGATAGAAATTCTAAATCTATATGAGTACTCAGATAGAAATTCTAAATTTGTACTCATACGAGTTAGAATCAATTAAATCTATTTTTTTAGTCTGGCCTTTCCTAATCCTCGGTAGCTACGATCCAATCAACGGTTTCTATCTTTGTTAGGACTCTTTTTTTTATTTTAGGGGGGTTGTCTCTAGCCCTCCTACCTAAGGATGGCAACGGGTCGGATTCAGATCGGATGTATTCTTTGGGCACCCAAAACCGAAAGCCGAACTTAAAACCCGAACCTGAAACCGAAACCGATTCGGGTGAAAATCTATCCCCGAAACTGAAACCCGTGGATACCCGAAACCCGACGGATTAACCGAAACCCAAAACCCGCCGCTATATAGCAATAAGAAAAATAATAAAGAAGTTTTAGCAACATATGTATGATATATATTACATATTCAAATGTCTAAACAAGAGACAATAAACAATACATTATTTCATTATTCAATTTAGAACAAATTTATAACTTATATAAATAATTTACTAATAAAAATACATAATATTTTATTCAAAATGTTATATTTCGGATATCCATTGGATATCCGCGGGTGAAAATCGAAACCCGAAACCGAACCCGATAAGTTTCGGATATCCGAACCCGAAAACCGTGGGCGAAAAATTAGACCCGAACCCAAACCCACTGGAACCGAAACCCGCGGATATCCGCCCCGAACCCGGACCACTGCCATCCTTACTCCTACCCGCCGGTGAACCAATGGAACCCCTGTGATTTTTCTATAAAGTTTGGATTGTTTTTTTAAGGATAGGAGGAGCTAAAACATGATTTGGAGGTATTTTAAAAGGTAGGAGGGGCTAAAAACGCGATCTGAAGTTTGAAGAAAACAATAGTTACGTTTTGTGCTCAACTTAGACTTAGATTAAGTTAAATTGGTCTAACTTTGTGTTTAGTCTAGTTCCTTCTAAATATTTTTATGGCTTCATGACTGCTAGGATGTCCCGCCACCCCATCATACACATGAACGGTGAGTCTATGTTTTTTTTTGAAAAAATGTTGCACTTTCCATGTTTCATTTTTTCTTTTCTAAGAAACTATGTTGTCTTTAAAATAAAGAATAAATACATTATTACTTTTGAAACCTTGACCCTCAATACATAAATATTTCTATTACCAAGTTGTTAGTTTTAGTTAGAAATAAATTATTAGTATAACATGAATAGGTCGATGGCCTAACTAATCAAATCGTCAACTAGAATCTTAAATAAACTATCATCTAATCTAATCAAAACCAATGTTTCTCCAACCTTTCTGCATACCCGTGTAAATCTTTAAGTTGTTCATATATAGCAGTGCAACTCTCGTACTACCATGTAAAAAATTATGCACAATGATAATTAAGAGCATCTTCAACAATTTTGCAAAAGAGTTTGCCATCTTTGAAATATGGAAAAAAAGGAGAAAACATCTTCTCCAATAGTTTTGCAAAGGGGTTTCCAAAATTTGGAAACTTGGCAAAAAAGGCCCGCGTGTGCGTCAAATATAGGGAACTCTTGGAGATGACATCCTTTTCTCCTTTCCATCCTAATTTACGGAGTTGGCAAATGACCTTACTTGGGAAACAGTTTTTGCAAAACCGGTGAAGATACTCTAAACCCTTACTAACTTATATATTTTTAAAAAAATCAGTGGTTAAAGAGATGAATATTTGGCTTAGGGAGCTAATACGACATCAAATAAAAAAAAGAAGAGAGTATATGGAAAAAACTGCATGAACACAACATTAACACTCCTGTCACAATGCTCGCACACTATTCACCACTAGTAAGTTACAGTCTAGCTTGCCGCCTTGTTATGGGGTAGTACTGTAAAAAAGCAGCAAGCGGAAAACATTTAACACTAGCTACTTTGGTCAAAATGCTCGCACACCATGAACTCACTACAAACTTTAAATTAAACATTGCGCAAAATAAAATACTCAGAATTTTTATGCTGCTAAACCAACTGACGCCAAAACTTGGTATATATAGCTGATGAATCATACCCAACAACTCCATAGTTAATTTGGGTGTTCATTCACGATAGTCGTGGTCTCTTGAACCGGTTCTGCACATTGTCAAGCAAAGATGGGACCTTCTTCATTAGTTCGATGTACTCGTTGGTTACCGCCACCGCCTTGAAATTTTCACCAATCGCAAGGAAATCGAGGCACCTGGACTTGAGCTTCAGGCAGTCGCGCTCTTGGGCAAACTTCAAGATCGGCAGCACCGTATCCGTGGTGACACTGCCACACAGCACCTCCTCGCACGTTTGCCTGAGGGTGTCCAGCGCGTACTTGTCGGCAGCAACGTATAGCTTCTGGAACTCCTCTGGAGCAACAGGAGCAACGGCGGCAGGCAGCAAGCCATGGTACATGTAATGCAGCATGGATTTGAAGGTGGATGCCTTGATGTCTTCGATGGCAATGGCAATTGAGCTCCCCTGCTGGTGCTGGCTTTCAGTACTTTCAGGCGTTTGACCAAAGAGCATCGCTCTGAACACTGTAGAGCGCGCCGCGAGCACGAGGCGGTGCGCCTTGAAAGTCTCCCCCTCAACTTTGAAAGAGACATCGGTGAGATCGGAGGTCATGAGAATGTCATGCTCTAGTCTGGACGGAGTCGGCAACGGCAACGGTGGCCAGACTTTGGAGACCGCCACCGTGCAAATTGCAGTGAAGTGGTCATCCACGACGCATCTAGCCTCAACGTCGACCCTCTTTGCCATCAAAGAGACGCCTTCCTGCTTGCAATCTGTGGTCGTGGAGGTGGTGACCCCAGGTGGTTCTCGTTTGACCGCCATACCTTCCTTGCAATCTTCTGTGGTGACGACGGGTTCTCGTCTGACGGCCACCATGCCATCATTGCCGTTGCAATCGGCTGTGGTGACGACGACGGCTTCTCGTTTGACCGTTACAGGAGGAGGTGTCAGGCCGGTCCTAGCTGGCAGACCAATATGCGCCGCAAGGAGCTTATAATGCCTTTGTTGCTGATGGTGCTGCTCATCCGTGCAAGTGATCACAACAGCTATCTTGATGAGGCCAGTCGAGTGCCAATTCGGCCAGTACTTCACGGTGCACGTGAAGCCAGCACCGGCAGGGATGTCGACGTCGACGTGGACGCACTCGTCGCCGGAGAGATGCTTAGTGGCCGAGTTGTTTACTCTGAGATTGAAGGACTTGGACTCACGGTTGTTGAAGACAGTGCATGCTTTCTGTTGGGCCATGAGCTGGATAGCTTCGATTTCGTCGATGCAGCGCGAAGTTCGGCTCCACTAGAGGGTTTGAGGGAGGGAATAATCGGATACCGGCCGGCCGGGAACCCGAGGCAGCCTTTTAACTGATGCTGCATCTTCAGATATGGAAACTCTATATCCAGCTGCACATTCAGAATAGGACAAGGACTCTTTTTTTTTTTTTTGTTTATTTTCTGGATGGAAGCAGATCATCCTAGGAGACGGAGAGACAGGCTGCTCTCTCGCACGTTCACTTCTGATACCGTTCGTGTTCGGGTTTGTGTTCGTTTCTGTTTATTTCGGTCTGTGTTCGTTTATATACGCTCGCTTCTATATAATTTAGCAAATACTCGTGTTGCAATAAGATATATACTGCCTATTACACGATCACTTGGAACTTGGAAGATATCTGCATCTATATATGTTCATGTATATATTTCAGTACGTCCTAGAATCTTATTCTATATTTCTATAGAATAGAATCGCTGGACTCGTTTTGAAATCGAGTTCCATACTTCTAACTCATATGAGGACAGATTGTGAGTCCCGATCACACATATACGCCAAATATGTATATCCTCACACCTCATCAGGGGTTTCAAGCTAGCTGTAACTATTATGGACTGCACTATCGATCTTGTCAGATCACTCTCACGTATAAAATAAATGTATCCTCCCACCTCATCAGTGCCATGATCTCTTTCACACAAATAGTCGTCGTCAACTTGTCATCGTGGTTTCTTACACCTGTCCCGTACTTCGGCTAGCAAAGATCGAGAGTTGCTCATTAAATCAAGGTACTCCAGAGTTGCAGCCACCTCTTGGAAATTCTCAGGAACCGTGAGGAAATCAAGGCACTTGGCCTTTAGTTTAAGTCGCGTATACTTTTCCGCAAGCTTCAAAGTCGATAGCACCGTGGATGTCATGATGCCAGCTATCATCATTTCCTCGCACGTCTCCTTCAGCTTGTCGAGTCCATACATATCAGCAGCTTTAAACAAATCCTGAATTTCCACCATTTCAGGAGCATCACTCATCCCGGCTGTTACCGGCGGCAGCACACTGTGATACATGTAATAGAGCATGGATCGAAAGGTGCTTGCCCTGATTGCGTCTTTGATGTCAATGGAGCTTGCTCTGCTTTCAACCATCTCGCCGAACAGCATCGCCTTGAATACCGGTGAGCAAGCGGCGAGGACAAGGCGGTGCGCTTTGAAAGTGTGTCCACCGACCTGAAAGGAAACATCGCTGAGATCTGACATGCTAAAGATGACGCTTCCGAGATTATAAGCAACCGGAACGTCCAATGGTGGCCAATCTCTTAGGATCGTCACCGTGCAAATCGCGGTGAAGTGGTCGTCCACGAGACAATCGTTCTCGACCTCGTCTCTGTCTGCGTAGAAGACAACTCCTCCAAAACAATCCTCCGTCACGGTTTCAGGATGATGTCTCCCTGTCCGAATCAGCACCCCGTTCCTAGTCCGTATTTGCATACTTGCTGAAGCCACCTTGGGAGCTCGGACTCTCTGCTGTTGGCTGATGCTGGAGATGACGATGGCGAGTCTGATCAAGTCATGCCAGCGGGGCCAGCACCTCGCGGCGACCCTGAATCCGTTGGCTAACGCAAAGACCTTCTCGACACACCTGCCTTCGGCGAGATCCTTGGTAGCCGAGTTGCTCACCCGGAAGTGGAAGCCCTGTACGTCCCGAGTTCTGTAGGTGTCGCATGCCCTGGGTTCGGCGGCGGCCATGATGATGCTTCTTCAAGCAGCGGCAGAGGCGGCGGCCGGCAATCGGCTGCGAGGACGGGCGTTGAACGGAGGAGGATGAGCGTGAGGGCATACATGGCATGTCGGACGATTGACAATATATGATGGGTTTTTCGGCAGGAGTAGGACTGTGTACTCATGCCAGTCGTGGACACGTCCATACATACCGAGAAAACTCGGTAGGACTGCACTCTGCGGGCCATGGACACGTTTGGATTTACGCTACATGTCCATAAGTAGTATCTAACATATAACTTTACTATAGGAATTCCATAAAAAAAATAGTTGGTGTTGTAAAACAAAGACTCTAAAAGGAGGACAAATCCTAAGTTAATAGTCCGTTATCTATGTGGACTTTTTATGAAATTCATATCTCCTCTCTTCTCTTATATCTCCTTATACAAAACATATGGATTGTTTACCCGGCAAGACCAAAACCACCCTGCGATCTAGGACAACCCGATGTAGAAAAGGATATTCCTACTATGCCTTTCTCGCAAAGAAAAATCACATCAAAACAAATTCGCGCTCCAGCTTTCCCGTCCTTTATCTAGTAAAAGTGGAAAAAATTAATCAACATTTTTTTTCCTCAATAAAAGAATCCCGCCCTTAGTCACCGTGTGCATGTGATCTGCCTACACCTCACTAGTACAGAAATAGTTTCTCTCGAATTAGATGTGATCGGCCTCTTGCTAGTACTCTCGAATTATTTCTTAAATAAATATATTCATTCCTAAACTCCTCAAATTTTCTTTCAAACTATAATTGTTCTTTTTTTAATCAGTGTCTGACTGAGAATATCTTATTGAGTTTTTATTGATTTTTGGCTTGAGTTACTAGCAAGGTATGAAGTTGAATCGTGAGTACGAATATTTACTCACATGTCATTGATTTGGCTTAAGCTAGAAGCAACATATGAAGTTGAATCGTGAGTATTACAATTAGCACACCTTAGTGAAAGTTAATTAATTTAACTCGAGTTAGGAGTAACATATGAGGTCGAGTATGAGCAGAAGCATTTGCATATGGTACCGAATTTTTAGATCATTTGGCTTAATTAACATTGTCACAACCAATTATCTCATTCGTTGTTATGTCTTGTGGTGGAAACATATATTTTCAATTTATAGACGATGAATAAGGATTTACATGTTGTATGTTGTTAGTAGGATTAAAACTCAAAGAATTCGTAGTGGACATCGGATCTTGACCATAATATCTACAATTATGATGTGTATGATGAGGAGTATTAACAAAAATATTAGCCGATGCAATGTATCTAGTATCATTATGAAGTAACCTCAATACAAGAATTCATAGAGCTTGCAAAATAATTCTTAAAACCATAAGATGCATTTGCTAATTGTATCTTAGGGTAATTGTAGCAATTTTGTGATGCAATTGGTACTCCATGATTTAGAATTTAACAGCTTTGTTGAATCTTCCAATATATGCGTGTTTGGGTGAGATTTTTTCCAAGTTGTTGCGACACCTATTGTAACACCTCTGGTGTTACTGTCACTAAAGCTTGACATATCATCATATGCACTGCAAATCATCCCGCATAAAACTCTGTTATTGTGCATTTATTAAAATAAAATTTTTATTTCCACATGTGATTGTGCATAGGTGATCTAGAGTGATTTGGTTATCAAAGTGCTTGTGTGAAAATTCAATTTAAAAACAAATCAGAAATTCAAAAGAAAATAACTTATAAAACCCAAATAGCGGACCCCAAAACCCTAATCCAAAAACTAATAAGAATTTGGTGTTGAGCCTTAAACAAAAGTTGTAGATCTTGAATAGTTGAGCAACTTTTACATTGGATGATTTTTAAGTTATTAATTGAAATTTTAAATAAAACCCTAATCTATGTATAGAGATTTGAACTTAAAACTTTATATTAAAAATTATTAAGAATTAGACAAAACTTGTTGCATTAGAGTTGTAAAGATCTCTAATTGGAACAACTTTTATATTTAGAGAAATTGAAGTTGTTAAATAAAATTTCAAATAATACCCTATACTATGTTTAAAAATTCAAATTTGAAATGTAATTTTAAAAATTTTCAAGAATTTGACCAAACTCCTTTAATGAAAGCTGTAAATCTTAATAAATAGAACAACTTTTATTTTTAAGATTTTCAAGTTATTTTGTGGAATTTTGATTTTTCAGCTGAAATGAATTTAAAATTCAAACCCTCAAATTACCCCCTTTTGAATAATTGAAAAAATGTTTAGAATTTGAATATGATTCAAAAAGAAAACTTGTACGATTTGAAATTCTACTCAACTTTTGCATTGGTCGATTTTTGAGTTTTTACATAAAATCAAAAGTAATTGAACCAAAGGTCAAAAGGTGAATAGGGAACAGCTACAGTGCTTGAAATGGGTCTGTCCTCCTTCTTGTGCGGCATGGCACCGACAGGGGGGGGGAGGGGGCGAGCATGTCGCCGGCCACTCCTGGCCCTATGGCGTGTTCTGCTGCAAGGACGACCCTGTAGTGAGTCTCTCCACGTCGCGAACGTCCTCTTTCCCCTATAAAAAGCTCCGTCGGTGCCATTTTCCCCTCCTTTTCTCCACGCCGCCGCGAGCTCGAGCTCAGTCGCCAAGCAAATTCGTGGCTTACATTCCATCTTCTTGCAATTCATTTGGCTCGCGAGTTCACTACTCCATTACGCACGTTTTGATCCCACTCTCGTCCTTGTTATTCGCCGGAAGCTCGCAGGTGAGCCTTTCTTCCTCGCGACCAGCGGGGAGTGCCGTCGCATTCGGTGCACCACGGCCAGTCATCTCAGGTAGTTTTATTGCCTATTTTCTTGTGTTGCGGATTCCTCGTAGCACTGTGATGCCCATGCGCTAGTTGGTTCCTCCTTTGAAGTAACTAGGACACCGGAACACCATCGAAGTCGCCGGAGTGCGCTTTCAACCACTACTGACGTCGCCAGCAAACACCGGCCCTCCTTGGACTCAACCAACGCGAGCATCAAGTCGTGGTGAGATTCTTTCTGATCTAGTCATAGCTGGTTTGGCTCGGGAAGGTCTGTATCCGTCGGAATGAGCAGCGCCGCTGCGGACGTCCGCCATGGTCGGCGTGGAGCTCACCGGAGTCGTTCGTCCACCTAACTGAGCACCTAATCTAGTTCGCTGCGCTGTGGGTTACACGTTGGAGCACCTGCGCTTGTCGGAGGGGTTGCCACTGGCGCGTTGTCGCGGCCGGCGCCGCTGTGCACGCGCGCGGCTAGCCTGGAGAACGATCGAGAGAGAGAGAGAGAGAGAGAGAGAGAGAGAGAGAGAGAGAGAGAGAGGGTGACCGAGGGGCCTCGGTTGGAGAAGGAGAAGAAGTAGGGGGTAAGTAGGGAAACTTGAGGCTCATGTGAATAGTGAAGCATGGACCGTGGGTTGAGGCGATGAGAACACATGGACTTTCTGTAAAACGGCCAGAGCACAGCTGAGCTGGCCCTAATGGGCTGACCTGCTCGCCCTGTTGGGCTGAGCCGAGCGTTTTCGAGCCCAACACCGATTTTTCCTTTTCTAGTGTTTTATTGATTTTATAACTATTCTAATCTTGTTATTTTCATAACTAAATAATTATATAATATAAATCTTTGAAATTATTGGGTATCTTCCCTATGATGTGCTTTATTTAGGAAAAATATGAAATATGTATTGTGAGATTTTTCTGTAGGTGATAAAAATATGTCTTTTCATTAATAAATGGAACTTCCATGATTTTTCTAGGCAACAATTTATATCCAAAAATCATGAAATTTAAATTGTCACTGTTTTAGGCTGAGATCTAGCTGTAGAAAAAGTTTGAGCTGTTTTGGAGATAATTTATTTATTTATTATTTTATGCCCTATTAATGAATTAATAAAATAAATAGAAACTCTAATCATTTTAGGTTTTGTGTGACTTTAGGATTGAGTGATGTCCCTGGGTCATTAACTTGAGATGATCCTCGGCACTTTAATTAGTGATTGGGTTCTTAGGTAAGTTGTTAATTGGGAACCTAATAGGGTTTAATGATTTGTTTAAGCAAAGATTTGATAGTGTTTAATGATTTGTTTAAGCAAAGATTTGATAGTGTTTTAAGGAAAACTAACTTGGCTTTCTATGACTGTTAAAATGGTCAATAAACCAATTATACAACCACCACCTTGTCTAATGAAGTTATTTTACAACTTTATCGTGAAGGAAAGTTGTACTCAAGGTCATTAACTTAGTTCTTGTTATATATTCTTACTCATGTCATCATACATCATGTAAAGCATGCATTCTCATTACATGTAGTATACGAGAGTGGGAAGACTCATGATGACCAAGCTTCGGAGATGAGTTCCGTTGAGCCAGACCTGAAAAGGTGTATCCACCAAAGATGTGGTGTCAACTTCTGGATCCATCGAAGGAACTAACCAACCCTGCAACACAGGCATGCACTGGTGCATTTAAACCCTTCCTTGTGATTTATAAAATGTTTATCACTTTGAGTTAAACTATTGCATTAAGTTGATAGGAGTTGAGTGATAACCCAATTGATGCATTACCATCCTTGACCCACTGGAATATCAGCCTTGAATCCTGATTTAAAATGAAAATGTTTGAAAAATGTTTAGCCCTGCTTAATTAATTTAGTTTTGCTCAAAATGCTATTTTCTAAGCTATGGTGATATACTGTATTGATGAATCATGGAAATGAAAATGGATATGAATCCGTCGGTCAATTTACATTTGCGTTAGAGTCCCAATGTATTGACGCCGACGGAAAGAGATTGGAAACCGTTCAGTTGATGTGCACATGGGTTAGAGTCCCAATGTCTTGTCGCCGACAGAAATGGATTTGAAACCGTTCGGTTGCTTTGCACTTGGGTTTGAGTCCCAATGTATTGCCACCGAAGAAAAATGAATTAGGGACCGTTCGTTGTAGGCCTGCTGAAAGGTCCTAAATGGCTAGAGCGGGTGAATAGCCTATAAAAACTTCTACGAACAACACTTAGAACAAGAGGTTAGATAATTAAACGTCGAAGCAAATTTTGCGCTAGCCTACTAAAAGATGCAAGCCACCTAACCGTTCTAGATTATAGTCTTTAAGTTCACACACAAGAAGCTAAGTCACTACTTTACCCTACTCCTAAGTAAGCAACTACAACAAGAGCTACACAAGACAGTAAATACACAAATGTAAAAGAGAGGGAGATGGATATACCGCCGGTGGAGTAATGAAGTGAATACCAATATGAGCAATCACATCCTCGGCAAGAGATTGACACATTGATTTTTACCAAGGTTCACTTGCTTGCTGGCAAGTTACGTCCTCGTTGTAGCGATACACCCACTTGGAGGTTCATGCACTAATTGGCATCACACGCCAAACCCTTCTCAAGGGTGCCACACAACCAACACAAGATGGGGATCCAATCACCAAGTGCCTCTAGATGAACACACTCATGCAATGCACTTGATGCTCTCCAATCTCACCAAATGATGATTTCAATAAAGTAGAAGGTGTGAGAGAGGAGTGGAGAGGCTCACTAACTTGCTATGTCAATGAAAATGTCCAAGAGAGAGAGCACAAGTCCGCCACTCCACTACTTATAGCCCCCACTCAAAATCCAAACGTTACTCACAGTTTTCGAGGGCACCGGACGCACCTTTAGTTCACACCGGACGCGTCCAGTGCAGCGTCCGGTGTATCGCCCAGCGACACGTTTACTAGCCGTTTGAAATTGCCCGCTGCAAGCGCTCACACCGGATGCGGAGCCGTCACACCGGACGCTCCGACGCCCGTGTCCGGTGTCCACGCAGAGAGCATCCTGAGAGCTCAAATGCTCACGGGACGCGTCCGGTGTAGGGTCACCGGACGCTCCTCAGCGTCCGCTGCTCCAACGGCTTTCTGCTGCTCGCCACGTCGTAGGCACCAGACGCGTGAATACTGTTCACGGCGCGTCTGGTGAAGAAATTCGCTCGTCCAGTGAAAAACTTCACCAAACCGATCCGAGAGCACAGGGTTCGTACCGAACGCGTCTGGTGCTACCCCGGTGCACACGATTTTGCACTTTCTCAAAGAGTTAGCCATCGGAAGACTTTGGCAAGTTTTCGGTGCGCTTTTCTACACTGAGAAATCACCGAAAAGCGCTAAATCCTGCCGACCCAAACCCCTCTCTACCACTCAAACTTCACCCCGTTTCTAAATGCGCTAACACTCCAAAGTGTCTCTCACTTTAGTGCACGTGTGTTAGATTTTTCCAAAGAGTTTTTCACAGGTTTTGTTAGTGTCACTAGCATCTACTTGCATATGCAACAAATATGAACACCTAGTGGCACTTTGATAACCGCATTTCACGAACGATTTCTCCCCTCTTGATAGTACGGCTATCTAATCTAAATGTGATCACTCTCTATATAGAGTCTTGATCACCAAAAGCAAAAGTGCTCCTATTGATTATACCTTTGCCTTGAGCTTCTAGCTTTTCACCATCTCCCTTCTCATCTCTTGATGAAGCTTGTGGACACCTTTGATGATGGACTTATACTATTTGCATGGATGCCGTCATTAGGGCTTTCTCCTCTTGTTGATGGTCTTACACCATTTGCAAGGACGCCGTCATTTCCCTACACTTATGGCCTCCACTGACCCAGTCCTTTGCTCCATTTTGTTATTTGCTAAGTCATCTCATGAAACACTTAGAGTAAATCATTAGCAAACTACGCTTCATCAATTACCCAAAACCAAACATGGGCTTTCACCTGCTGTGATTGAGACTTTGTAACTAGCCACATACTTCGGGAAGCCCTGGCTCTGGTGATTCTACTATTTGAACCGACAACCACGCACTGGGAGTAGAGAGATGGCGAGAGTAGCGTGTACCCTCATGGCAGGCATGCTGGATTGGAGGTGTACTGTGCTCTCGGGTGGCGCAGGACCGATTCAGGTTTTGGAAGAGCCATGGTAGACGGGGTTGGCATATGCAAACTTTGGTGCTACATATGCAGTGTGGTTAGGGATCCCCAGCTGGGTATTAATCGATTCGAATTGTCATTGCTCCTCGGTTGTGGAGACTTGTGTCACACCCAATTTTAAGGATAAAATTGAATGAACCAACTTATGTGCGCCCAGAGATCAATCACACACATAAGCGACAAATTACATAGTACCATCACAAGGTTCAATATATAACGAATAATATCACAGAGTCTTTACATAAATAGCAGCGGGCTAATAATTATAATCTCTCGCGGAAGCTCCAATTCACAGGGAAGTAGTTGACTGGTGAATCACAATCCTAGTAATCCTCAGAAGAATCATCATAATCATCTGTTACCCATCCGGGATTTTTATCCAAATATGAAAAATAAAGCAAGCGTAAGTACATGTCGTACTCAACAAGAATAACATGGATTTATGAGGCTCAAATGAGGCTTGACACTGGTTTGACAGCAGTTGCTTTTAATTGATCATATTTTAGCAATTTGAGTAGCAGCAATAGAATATTCCAAGGAACAAGATTTGCATGATCATATAAACATGATAATTAATATGGAATAAATATCAACAGAAACTTCAAATAAATCAATATTAAATTAGTTAAGTTCCTGTAAGACGTCCAAGGCCGCTCGTGACCGTGAGCGCGGCTGATATATCAGTTTTACACTCTGCAGAGGTTGCACACTTTCACCATAAGTCGTGATTCCCATATGCCAAGGGTCATGACTCTCATGTCACCTCACCAAGGAAGTACGACAGGGTACACTATGAAGTCTTTCAAAAGCCTTCCTAACATGCCACTAATCAATCCAGGCGCAATGGCAAGGGGTGGTAGAGCCCTCCTTTTAGTGGCACACACACACGCAGCAGTACACACAAAGACAGGAGCTGCAAAACAACCAGCTCGGCAAGGAACCTTTCAAGACTAACAACATGATAGAAAGTAACTTCATACTTAACTAAAGTCAGAGCCATATGACCCTCATGGTTGCGCTGTAAGTCCCGGTGTCATACTTACAGTTAAGTCCTTAGTCCATGTTGCTAAAAAGCATCTTTTAATCTTTATCTCATAATTAATTAATCAAGTTCATAAGATCATGGCATCATCAAGCACTAGCATCACTACTCAAATGCAATCTCATAGGTAACAAGGATCAAGTGATCAAAACTTAGGAATAAATACTATGGTTGCCAAGGTAGACACATGCATCATGAATTTAGTGATTAAGGTGAATAGGCAACAAGGATGATCCATGCTATACTTGCCTTGATCAAAGTGCTCTGGAGAACTTGGATCCTCCGTGTACTCTTGATCACCAACGAATTGCTCACCGTCTGAACTCGATCATAAAATCACCACACAATCATCGAGGCAATCATACACGAAGCAAACAAGATCTATATTAGAAACAGTACACCAACAGTGGAAAAACAGATTGAAAGGTGTATAAAAATAATCTACGCGTCGCTACGATTCCAACGATATAAAGATCACGAAAATCGGAGTTCAAACGGAGAAGTTATGAAATAAACAAGTTTTATTTTAATAAAATAATAGATTAAATCTAATCTCGAATTTTAAAAGTTGAAAACATGAGTAACAGTAGCATCATTAGATAGATTACAAAATTACGAATCTAACGAGACTTGAACGGGTCAAATCGGAGCTAAAACGAATAAAATATGGCCGAAATAAACTGAGTGACAAATCTGTAAATATTGAAAACGCCCTTTTGAATTAAAACCGAGGAAATACGTTTTCTAAATAGGAAAGCATAATATGAGAAATACGCCAAAGGATCGCGGGTTAGAACATTAAAAAGCTCAGGGAGTTTTCTGCAAAAGTGCCGGTCGAAAGGGTATCTCCCGCTGTGAGCCGTTGGATCGGCCGTGGACGGCGCAGGTAGCTCGGGAATAGAAGGGCGGCTCTGGTCGCCGGAGTCGGGCGGCGCCCGGCCGATTCCTCACCGGCAAGATGGCCGAAGACGGCGTTTTCGGGGCTAGGAAGCTCGGCATACCTCGGGACCTGGTCGGGAAGCAAGAGGAGCTCAAGCCGAACCTATCTATGGTTTCGGTTGCCACAGAGGTAGCTCGGGGAGGATGCGGCGAGCTAGGTGGCGGAACTATGGTGGCGGCGAAGCTCGGCATCATGGCTGTAGGGCACAAAACCGAGGGAGAAGGGGTCGGAAAGGTTCCTGACCTTGCAGCGAAGCTTGGAGAACAACCAATTTCGACGGAGAAGTCTTCCCGAGGAGAAATCGACGGCGGTGGCGGAGCTTGGGGCGACGGTGGAGCTCGGGGCGGCGGCTAGGGCAAGATTGGAGGGCGTGGCTTGCTCGGGAACTTGTGGGGAGGGACGGCAGAGCTCGGCTGACCTATATAGGGGCGCGAGGGAGGCGTAGGATATCCGGACTTCGGGAGATTCGGTGGTTAGGATACGGTCGGAGGCGGCAGTCGTGCTCGGTTCGGGCTCTGTCCGGAGGAAGGAAACAGCGCTGTGCCGTGGTCCGACGCGTCAGTGCCAGTAGGAGGGAAGGGGAGAGGGTCGCGGCTTCCTTTTACGGGCCGTGGAGGCGTGCTCAGGACGGACTCGTCCGAGGATTCCGGCGGCGGTCGGTTGGACATAGAGTCCTGCTCGGACTCCAGAGGAAGGAAGGGGACGGCTCTGAGCAGCAGGCCCCGCATGGCAGCCAAAGAAAAAGGGCGCCTGCGCGAGGGAGATAGGCCGGACTGCCAACGCTCGGGTGGCCTTCGGCCCACGCGGGCGAAAAAAGGAAGAGGGGAGGTTTCCAAATACATTTGAATATTTTCAAATCTCAATAAAGTGCAAATCAAACAAAAATATCATTGAGCAGCATGGATGCAACAAATCATGTTTCTAAATCCTATGATTTATTTTAATTACTAAAAGTTATTATTTGCTTAGGTTAATATGCCAACAATTGCATAAATAAATCAATTTGTCCCTATTTTAATAAAAGCAAATTTTAGGGTGTTACAATTCTACCCCCCTTAAAATTAATCTCGTCCTCGAGATTAGATTAGCTTACTCAAATAATTGGCGATATGACTTTCTCAATTCTTCCTCTCTTTCCCAGGTTGCCTCATCCTCTGAATATCGATTCCACTGAACCTTGCACATTTTTATAACTCTGCTCCTTGTGACTCGCTCTGCTGTTTTTAATATTTTAATTGGGTATTCTTCATATGTGAGATCTTCTTTAACAACCAATTCCTCCAATGGTATTTGCACTCGCAAACACTTCCTAAGTTGGGATATATGAAACACATCATGAACACCCGACAAACTTTCGGGTAGTTCTAGCTGATAAGCTACTTCTCCGCGTCTTGCTAGAATCTTGAATGGGCCAATATACCTTGGTGCTAATTTACCTTTCATATTGAACCTTTTTACGCCTCGCATAGGTGATACTTTTAGGTAGACATAATCTCCTACTTCAAATGTCAGTTCCCTTCTTCTTGTGTCTGCATAACTCTTTTGTCGCGACTGAGCCACTCTCAAGTTTTCTCTAATTTTCGCAACTTGTTCCTCTGCATCTCTCAACACTGCTGGTCCAAACACTTGAGTTTCTCCGGTTTGGTTCCAAAATAAAGGTGTTCTACATTTACGACCATACAAAGCCTCGAACGGTGCCATCTTGAGACTCTTTTGGTAACTATTATTATAAGAGAACTCTGCATATGGCAAACTCTTGTCCCAACTATCACCTTTTTGCAATGCACAGGCTCTCAACATGTCTTCTAATATTTGATTGGTCCTTTCTGTTTGTCCATCTGTCTGAGGGTGATAGGCAGTACTAAAATTCAGCTCAGTTCCCAAAGATTCATGTATTTTCTTCCAAAAGTGAGACGTGAATTGACCTCTGTCAGACACAATTTTCTTAGGAACCCCATGTAGACACACAATTCTTGCCATATATAATTCTGCTAGCTTTGCTCCGGCATAGGTAGTCTTAACCGGTATAAAGTGAGCAACTTTAGTTAAACGATCAACAATTACCCAAATAGAATCATATCCTGACTGAGTACGTGGCAAACCAACTATGAAATCCATACCAACTTCATCCCACTTCCATTCAGGTATCTTCATAGGTTGTAGCAAACCTGCAGGTCTCTGATGCTCAGCTTTAACTCTCTGACAGGTGTCACATATTGCTACATATTCTGCCACATCTCTTTTAAGTCCAACCCACCAATACCTTTCTTTAAGATCTAAATACATTTTTGTGCTGCCAGGATGTATGGAGTAGGCTGAGTCATGAGCTTCTCGGAGTATCGCGTCGCGAATAGATCTTATCTCGGGTACACACAACCTTTTTCCAAACCATAGAGTACCCTGTTCATCTATTCTAAATCCGGGTGACTTACCAACCACTACATTTTCAGCTATCTCTCTGAGCTTCTCATGTTCCAGCTGCCCTTTGCGTATATCCTGCTCTAGTGTAGGTTCAACCACTATCTCCATAGCATTAGTAACCAAACTTAAATTAAGGCGCTCGAATTCAGCACATAGCTCCTCTGGCATAGGTGTTACTCGCATCTCATTAGCATAACTCTTTCTACTAAGGGCATCAGCGACAACATTCGCTTTTCCCGGATGATAATGTACCTCCAAATCATAATCCTTGATTAACTCTAACCAGCGGCGTTGCCTCAAATTCAGATCTGACTGAGTAAAAATATACTTCAAACTCTTGTGGTCGGTGTAGATATCACACTTTTGCCCAACAATATAGTGTCTCCAAATTTTTAACGAATGCACAACTGCAGCTAACTCAAGGTCATGAGTAGGATAATTCAATTCATGTTTCCTCAGCTGTCTTGACGCATAGGCCACAACTCTTCCTTCTTGCATAAGAACACAACCCAAACCTTGACGAGATGCATCGCAATATATAGCAAATCTCTTGCTCAAATCCGGCAAAGTCAACACGGGGGCTGTGGTTAATCTTTTCTTCAATTCTTCAAAATTCTTTTGACATTTTTCCGACCAGACAAACTTAGCATTCTTTTCTAATAAAGCAGTCATAGGCTTAGCAAGCTTTGAGAACCCTTCAATAAATCTCCTGTAATACCCTGCTAATCCCAGAAAACTACGAATCTCGCTAACAGTTGTTGGTGGCTTCCAATTCAGAACATCTTCTACTTTGCTAGGATCAACCGCTATACCACCATTGGAGACAATATGACCAAGAAAGGCAACTTCCTTTAACCAAAATTCACACTTGCTCCGCTTAGCATACAACTTATGCTCTCGTAATTTTTGTAGCACCAATCTTAAATGTTCAGCATGTTCCTCCTCATTTTTCGAATAAATTAAAATATCATCGATAAATACCACAACAAACTTGTCTAGGTACTCCATAAACACTTTATTCATCAGATACATAAAGTAGGCAGGTCATTGGTCAATCCAAAGGACATCACGGTGTACTCATATAATCCATACCGTGTAGTAAAAGCTGTCTTAGGTATATCTGTAGCACGAATTTTTAGTTGATGGTAACCAGAACGAAGATCAATCTTGGAAAATACACAAGCCCCTCTCAATTGGTCAAACAAATCATCAATTCTAGGCAATGGATATTTATTCTTGATAGTAACCTCATTAAGTGACCGATAATCCACACACATCCGCTGACTTCCATCTTTCTTATCAACAAAAATAACTGGTGCTCCCCAAGGTGAAGAACTAGGCCGAATAAAACCTTTGTCTAATAATTCTTTAATTTGTTTCTTAAGTTCTTCTAACTCATTTACTCCCATTCTATATGGACGCTTAGTTATGGGTGCAGTTCCAGGCAACAATTCAATAATAAATTCAATGTCGCGGTCGGGTGGCATACCTGGCAATTCATCAGGGAATACGTCCGGAAACTCATCCACAACGTGATCTAGCTGGCTGTCATCCTCCTGGAGTTGATTAACTGTCGCTGCAGGTGGTGATTGCATTACTACATCAACACTGACTTTGTCTCCTTTAGGCGTAGTTAACACAACGACCTTCTCCTCACACTGAATAACTGCCTTATTTTTCTTCATCCAATCCAGACCCAATATGACATCAATTCCAGCTGTTCTTATTACGGTAAGGTTCACTTTAAAGTCTGCCCCCCTTAGAGCAATATTAACCGAAGGACAGTAATATTGAGCTTGCATAGCCCCACCCGGTGAATTTACTAATATTGGGTTTTGTAGAGCTAAAAGTGGTATACTCCGTACTCTAACAAAACTTTGTGATACGAAAGAATGCGAAGCACCGGAATCAAAAAGAACAGTAGCGAGGATGGAGTTGACGCTGAACGTACCCATCATAACTTCTGGTGCTTCCTGAGCTGTCTCTGTGGACACATGATTCACCCTTCCTTGATTAGATGGTGGCTGGTATCTACTCTTTGGGTTGCTCCCCTGGGGAGTCTGCTGGTTCTGCTTCTTGGGGCAGTTATAGGAGAGGTGTCCAGTTTCTCCACAACCAAAACACTTGATGGGGGTGCCCGGTGTATTAGTCCTCATGGGAGTCTTACTTGGGGTAGCTTGCTGGGGTGTTTGAGAGGGAGTCTTCTGCTGCTGCTGAGGATAGGGGGAACGAGGTTGGTTCTGATTACGGTTCCACTGACTAGATCCCCCTTGGTTCCACTGGTTGGATAGCCCCTGGTGTTTCTGCTGAAATTTTTGCTGCGCGGTATTGGGACGCTGACGGTTGTTCCTGGAAAAACCTGGTCCTTGCTTTTTCCTCTTGTTATCAGCCATCTCCTGGCGCTTGTTGTCAATCACGATAGCGCGGTTCACAAGCTCTTGAAAATTGGGGTAGGTGGTTGTCATGAGTTGGAGTTGCAATCTATCATGAAGTCCCTTGAGGAAGAGACGTTGCTTGTCCTTGTCATTAGCAACATCATCAGGAGCATACCGTGACAATTGAACAAAATGATCACGGAATTCTGGCACAGACATCCGTCCTTGCTTCAGAGATCTGAACTCTGCCTGCTTCAACTCGATCAGACCTTCAGGGATATGATATGACCTGAAGTTTTCACAAAACTCTTGCCAGGTGATAGCAGGTGCATTGTTGGAACGACCATACTGGAATGATTCCCACCAGTCTTGAGCAGCTCCTTGCAACTGTCCAGATGCATATAACACCTTCTCTTGATCGTTGCACTGCGCAATGTTGAGTTGCCTCTCCACAGCGCGAAGCCAGTCATCAGCATCTAGCGGGTCAGCGGCATGGTTGAACACAGGTGGACGACCCTTCAGAAATTCTCCTCGCTTATCTCTAGCAGGAGCTGGAACAGGCTGCGGTCCTCCAGCTGGTTGGTGCTGAATGAATTGCATCATAGTTTGCATCAGCTGGTTCTGCGAAGCGATGAGGTCTTGAATGCTAGGTTGCGGTGGTGGATTGGCATTCCTCCTGTTACCGGCCATCTATTTTTCAACACATAAATGAGTTTTAGTATTTTTACCATTATGCAATCACTTATGAATAACGAATCTGAATTTTCTGGGCGAGATCCGATAACAGCAGAGAAGAAAAATGATTATATCTGGAGTTTTCGAAATCAAACAGAGACGTTCTCTATACCGTTGGAAAGATCAGAAAATTTTCTACAACTTCCATGTTGATCACTTCTCCCGATTCAGAAGTTAAATTAACTAAAAACAGACACGAACAGAAACTGTCCAGGCTGCCAGTCTGCGCAGAAACTTCAATTTGCAATAGTTACATCTCTCAAACCGTAATGGATATTAACTTGATTCTTATAGCAATGAAAAGGTCTGGAAGTCTACTGTTCCCCATTAAATTGTCATAATTTTTGAAATTACGAAACTAATTAAGAATAATGAACAAGACAGAGAGGTCTAAAAAACAGATTTGGTGAAACCCAGATTTAACCAAAACAACTATTGCTTCAATACTTCTCAAATCTTAGACCCTAACTAAGAGAGTTGTAGTCATGCCCACAATTCTCAGCACTCATTACAAAGAACCAAATCACAAATATTTCATAAGAACAAAGCAACTAACACATAGAGTTTCATACGCACACAAGACTCGACTCGACTCAACTTAGCGCTACTAGCGTCTTTTATTGCTAAGGGAATTTCCTAACCCTATGGAGCGGAATCCTTGAATGGTGGAGGTGTGGGAATCTCCTGGAATAGCTTTGGTTGGTTGAGTCTTGCTCGATATCCATCAATCTCTTGATCTGCTTGTGTGTTGGCACTCTTAGCTCTTGCCAAATCGCGTTCCAAACCATGGACTCTTCCCATAAGTGCCCAAGACAATCTTGCTAGAGCTCTAAGAGTGGGTTGATCCACTTCGGGCATAGTCATGGTGACGTCACCTTCTTTAGTCACCACGCGAGGGTAGAATCTATGAACATCTCCTTCCATATCTTCATAGCGGCGACCATGGTAGTAGAGATAGGCATGAGTAGCGGCATCTTCCATGCTCTCTTCCACGGTCCCACGTGGAGCGGCGCTCTTGTGAACAGATTCCGTCTTGTAGGCTCTATGCTATGCATCCCAAACCTTGATATTCAACTCTGTGGTCCAGTAGGTGTCTCGTAGAGGATGCGTGTGCTCCATACTATAGTAGTTGAGAGTAGGTTGCAGGTCGGCGTAGTAGAGGGTCAGCATGTTGATGAGCATTGTGTGGAAAAATGCATCTTGTTCTGGATACTTAGTATATTCCTCCTGGATCCATCCCATCCTCCTGGGTGGTTCACCTCTGGCGGGGGCTTCGGGTGCGGATGGTGCAACAGGCGGTGGAGGTGACGGAGTAGCAGGCGTCGGCGACGGAAGGATCTCTTCAACATCTTCCATGTACATAGCTTCCTCTTCACTTTCATTTTCCGGGGCGATCACCACGTCGTCTTCAGCTGGAATGTCCAAAGCTCGCGGTGGGTAGTAGCCTCCGGTGCTCATGCGTGCAGTTTTGCGACCACGAACCATCTTCTCCAATATAGATCAAGACAAAGTTAGATTTAGAATAGACTGAATATTTTTATAATGGAATAAGGGTAAGAGAAGCATAAAAATTTTAGCAGTTAGCAAGTTAAGGTGGAAAGCATGAGTAAGGTGAGAAAAACATCTCTAGAATTTCTAGGTTTGTGTCCTACAGTCAACCTATGCTCCGATACCAATCTGTCACACCCAATTTTAAGGATAAAATTGAATGAACCAACTTATGTGCGCCCAGAGATCAATCACACACATAAACGATAAATTACATAGTACCATCACAAGGTTCAATATATAACGAATAATATCACAGAGTCTTTACATAAATAGCAGCGGGCTAATAATTATAATCTCTCGTGGAAGCTCCAATTCACAGGGAAGTAGTTGACTGGTGAACCACAATCCTAGTAATCCTCAGAAGAATCATCATAATCATCTGTTACCCATCCGGGATTTTTATCCAAATATGAAAAATAAAGCAAGCGTAAGTACATGTCATACTCAACAAGAATAACATGGGTTTATGAGGCTCAAATGAGGCTTGACACTGGTTTGGCAGCGGTTGCTTTTAATTGATCATATTTTAGCAATTTGAGTAGCAGCAATAGAATATTCCAAGGAACAAGATTTGCATGATCATATAAACATGATAATTAATATGGAATAAATATCAAAAGAAACTTCAAATAAATCAATATTAAATTAGTTAAGTTCCTGTAAGACGTCCAAGGCCGCTCGTGACCGTGAGCGCGGCTGATATATCAGTTTTACACTCTGCAGAGGTTGCACACTTTCACCATAAGTCGTGATTCCCATATGCCAAGGGTCATGACTCCCATGTCACCTCACCAAGGAAGTGCGACAGGGTACACTATGAAGTCTTTCAAAAGCCTTCCTAACATGCCACTAGTCAATCCAGGCGCAATGGCAAGGGGTGTTAGAGCCCTCCTTCTAGTGGCACACACGCAGCAATACACACAAAGACAGGAGCTGCAAAACAACCAGCTCGGCAAGGAACCTTTTAAGACTAACAACATGATAGAAAGTAACTTCATACTTAACTAAAGTCAGAGCCATATGACCCTCATGGTTGCGCTGTAAGTCCCGGTGTCATACTTACAGTTAAGTCCTTAGTCCATGTTGCTAAAAAGCATCTTTTAATCTTTATCTCATAATTAATTAATCAAGTTCATAAGATCATGGCATCATCAAGCACTAGCATCACTACTCAAATGCAATCTCATAGGTAACAAGGATCAAGTGATCAAAACTTAGGAATAAATACTATGGTTGCCAAGGTAGACACATGCATCATGAATTTAGTGATTAAGGTGAATAGGCAACAAGGATGATCCATGCTATACTTGCCTTGATCAAAGTGCTCTGGAGAACTTGGATCCTCCGTGTACTCTTAATCACCAACGAATTGCTCACCGTCTGAACTCGATCATAAAATCACCACACAATCATCGAGGCAATCATACACGAAGCAAACAAGATCTATATTAGAAATAGTACACCAACAGTGGAAAAACAGATTGAAAGGTGTATAAAAATAATCTACGCGTCGCTACGATTCCAACGATATAAAGATCACGAAAATCGGAGTTCAAATGGAGAAATTATGAAATAAACAAGTTTTATTTTAATAAAATAATAGATTAAATCTAATCTCGAATTTTAAAAGTTGAAAACATGAGTAACAGTAGCATCATTAGATAGATTACAAAATTACGAATCTAACGAGACTTGAACGGGTCAAATCGGAGCTAAAACGAATAAAATATGGCCGAAATAAACTGAGTGACAAATCTGTAAATATTGAAAACGCCCTTTTGAATTAAAACCGAGGAAATACGTTTTCTAAATAGGAAAGCGTAATATGAGAAATACGCCAAAGGATCGCGGGTTAGAACATTAAAAAGCTCAGGGGGTTTTCTGCAAAAGTGCCGGTCGAAAGGGTATCTCTCGCTATGAGCCGTTGGATCGGCCGTGGACGGCGCAGGTAGCTCGGGAATAGAAGGGCGGCTCTGGTCGCCGGAGTCGGGCAGCGCCCGGCCGATTCCTCACCGGCAAGATGGCCGAAGACGGCATTTTCGGGGTTAGGAAGCTCGGCATACCTCGGGACCTGGTCGGGAAGCAAGAGGAGCTCAAGCCGAACCTATCTATGGTTTCGGTTGCCACAGAGGTAGCTCGGAGAGGATGCGGCGAGCTAGGTGGCGGAACTATGGTGGCGGCGAAGCTCGGCATCATGGCTGTAGGGCACAAAACCGAGGGAGAAGGGGTCGGAAAGGTTCCTGACCTTGCTGCGAAGCTTGGAGAACAACCAATTTCGACGGAGAAGTCTTCCCGAGGAGAAATCGACGGCGGTGGCTGAGCTCGGTGCGGCGGCTAGGGCAAGATTGGAGGGCGTGGCTTGCTCGGGAACTTGTGGGGAGGGACGGCAGAGCTCGGCCGACCTATATAGGGGCGCGAGGGAGGCGTAGGATATCCGGACTTCGGGAGATTCGGTGGTTAGGATACGGTCGGAGGCGGCAGTCGTGCTCGGTTCGGGCTCTGTTCGGAGGAAGGAAACGGCGCTGTGCCGTGATCCGACACGTCAGTGCCAGTAGGAGGGAAGGGGAGAGGGTCGCGGCTTCCTTTTACGGGCTGTGGAGGCGTGCTCAGGACGGACTCGTCCGAGGATTCCGGCGGCGGTCGGTTGGACATAGAGCCTGCTCGGACTCCAGAGGAAGGAAGGGGACGGCTCTGAGCAGCAGGCCCCGCATGGAAGCCAAAGAAAAAGGGCGCCTGCGCGCGGGAGATAGGCTGGACTGCCGACGCTCGGGTGGCCTTCGGCCCACGCGGGCGAAAAAAGGAAGAAGGGAGGTTTCCAAATACATTTGAATATTTCCAAATCTCAATAAAGTACAAATCAAATAAAAATATCATTGAGCAGCATGGATGCAACAAATCATGTTTCTAAATCCTATGATTTATTTTAATTACTAAAAGTTATTATTTGCTTAGGTTAATATGCCAACAATTGCATAAATAAATCAATTTGTCCCTATTTTAATAAAAGCAAATTTTAGGGTGTTACAACTTGATCCACTGACCGTCATCGAAAAGTGGTTCGAAACTAGGTTTTCTGAATGGATAAGTGATTGGAATTTGGAGGATACATGTGAACCAACTTAGCTTTAGGACTACTGATTAATACTAAGATAAAATATTGAAAGTAGAAATTAAAAATTTGAGTGCTATTCTGTAAAATGTCTTGATCCTTGCTAAAGCCTCACCTTGATTCCCCTCAGCCTGCATTCCTGGGTCTTCTCCCCATGTACTCAGGGTTTGTTAACCCCTGTTGCAGGTTCTGACTGGTGCTTCTAACCAAGGTGATGTCGGTGGGCACGACATGCCTGGTTGTTCTCTCCTAACTTAGGTTCTTGTTGACGGTAATTATTGTATGATTTTACCCGTCAACTAAATATGAAATAAGGATATAAAGGCAAACACCACCTCTTTACACTAAAATTTCGCAGGTTTAGTCAAGACGGAAGAAATCGGCCGATGATGCAAAGAACAAGAAGATTTCTTAGACAGGGGGTATTTTATGGCCGAGGTGGTCGATCTGATATAGAATTTAGCTTTGGCGCACGCGCAAGATCAGTTGGGAAATCAGATATATGGTTAAGTTGCCAATGCTAAAGGATAAACATATTAGTACATTTTGTCGGATGTTGTAACGTGTGCACAAGACATGGTTCAGGTAATGGTTGATATACATGCCAGACACAATGTTCGTAAGCATTCGGTTTGGACTCTAGGGATGCATGACGTGCCTGGCAAGGGAGCGAGGATGGAAAGACGCCTTGGTAAAAGTTGGTTACGGAAAGCACGCACATGAGGGCCAGGTGTATCTCACGATGATATGAAAAGGAAGAAGATTGATATACGTATTAGGAAGGAATAAAGAAAGAAGCGTATGCATGTATGTATGTGGCTGGCGGCATGAACCAAGCAAGGAACGGTGCATCGGATTCTGCGGAAGGAAACCAAAAGTCCATGTATATTATTATTTTCTTTTTTTTAGATAAGTTAGTTACTAGTTTAGTCTATTTGGTAACGGAAGTCTAATTTGTACACGGCAAAACTGGCAGACTCGTATATGTACCTATAAATACACGAGTCCATGGTCGATTGTAGCCCCAATCAATCAATTAATACAACACACTTTTCGGCCCCGGCCACACCCTTAAGAGTAAAAGTAGAGTAGATCTCGGCGAGTTTCTTCAAACGGGCTGGGTGTTATCCGGTGGACGCAGGCTTACTTGTAAGTACCGTCATGTCTCGCTAAGCTTTGTTTTTTTAATGTCATCTGGTGGACATGAGAACATAGTAGTTCGGGGTTGATTCTTTTTTGGCATGGGTTTAGTATCATCCGGTGGACGTGGGCTCAGATCGAGTAATGATTAGTTATCGATTCATGTTTATTTTCTTGATTAATCTATATTTAGCATCATTCGGTGGATGAAGGGTTAGATTAAGTTGTTCAATGAGCATTAATTAGTTATCGGCTCTAACTAAGTTGGCATCTTAGTTAGATTCATTAAATTATCGAAGGTGTTTGAGTTTATTTTGTTTTATTATATACAACATTCACCAAGTTTGTCCAATCTTGATCTATCTATATCGGCTTTATATTTTATAGATTTATTTGTTCAATGAATGATAATTGTTACGTGCTTATGCATTGATAAATAGAATATATCCGCATTAGCCGACAGATCTAGATCATGATTGTATACAGGTTGCACTCAAGTAATAAGATAAATATTGTCTAGATTCGATAACCAATAGATTTAAGTCTTGATTTACATTACGGCTATCTCGATCCGTTCGATCCCCAATGTTGTAAATGGTGGATTGAATATACAGGTTTGAAGGTCAAAATATGGTTTATCTTATAGGCTTGTATTTTGCCTGTATTTGCTGAATCGGCTAAACAGCCGATTTCTCTCTATTTTGCACTCAGACTTTTCGCATTAAATAAGTTTGACACGTGTGCATCGCTACAATTAATTACGTTATGATCTGTTATGTGCGTTATGGCTGCATCGATCCGTTTGACCCCACTGGAAATCTTAACAGATCAAGATGTGAATAATCTGTTAAAGCTTCTCATACGTAGAAAAACTGTTTAATGGAAATTGTTACCTTTATTTATACACATGAATCGGTTATATGACAACGTAATGCTTACTCTATGAAAACAGATTCATGCATGCTGCAATTGACTCTTTAGTCGATCTCCACTCATATCGGCTCTCAAAGCCATACATTCGGAATTGTCTGGCTATGCCGGCATGTTCCACCTTAAATTACTGATAAGCTTTCTCTTCCTTGTCAATTGCAGGTCAAATTGGCTGGCACGCTTGGATCCGGATTATTGAGGCTGGCTGGATTCGCCGGACCCTTGCTCATGTGGGTCTTTCCGGCTTCGCTAGTGTGTTGGCTGCAAAACCGGATTTTGCGTCAACACCACCATAAAATATGGCTTTAACTGACAGAATTCCACAGTTTTGGTGAATCAGTGTTTTGTAGGGAGTTATCCCGAAAAGAACCAAGGGAGGCCCACATGTCGGATTAAAATAACGAATTCCACCGTGAAAGGAGATCAAGAACATTCCAGAGAACACCAGAGACACGCCCGATGAAGCGGGGCCTACTTGGCAGAGACAGAGGGTCGGTCGACCCACTGACATGGTCGGCCGACCCTATCAGGAGTCCTTTCCACGTGCGCTTCGACGTGGACCCACATCCCGAAATTTCACGCAATCTTAGCCGCCCGTCGAAGTCGGTTTGATCTAAGGGCTACTGTTCATCCCACTGGCCTATATAAGGACCCCTAGACCCCCCCAGGGTTTCATATCAATTCAGTCATCAATCAATTCAACCCAGTTGTAGAGAGCCAGAAACCCTAGAATCATTAGAGCTTCACCATTTAGAGCATAGCTACATAGGTTAGAAGTAGAAGGAGGCGAGTTCTACTTGAGTTACTGGATCTATCTGGAGCTAGAAGGCTTCCCGGAGCCACTGTAAGCTCTCTCTTGTATCTTAAACCTCTTTTAAGTGCTTGAGATAAAGTTAATTGACATTATTCTATTATTGATTATGTTCTCAATTATGCTATTCATTACTTATGTAGATTATATACTTTGCATAGTTAGGATGTATTCATATTCATACATAAATTTGTATAGCGCTCATTCATTGATATCATGGGTGGGTGATGAACAACATGTAAGCATGGTGCTTAGATGTGGTTTGTCTACAAATGCGCCTTATATTCTGGGTTCTGTGGTAGATCGCGGATGTGACACTCCCGTTGAGTCCTTTGTAGTCCACACTCCGAATGTAGGAAGAGTAGGAAGTTATTATTACTTTAGAAAGCTGGCTATGATCTTGATTTTTCTTAGTAAGATTTCCTTAAGTATGAATATGAAGTATCTTCGCCATGATTGCTAGTATAATTGCACCAATCTAATATGTCTTTGATAGTATAGTTAGAATGACTTAGGATATCCTTATGCTTCAACCTAATCCATGCTAGTGCCTAGATAGGAAGTGCTCTAAGTTATCATTATTATTATATACTGATTGATTGGATTGATCATTATGCTTATCATTTATATCATTATTATTGTGACATAACCCCTGTTCTGAGAATATGGGTGTTGCATGGTTATCTCCATATTTGCATATGCATATGACATCTATCTATCTACTTACATCCTATTTATTGCCAACCCTCCCCAGTGGTAAAATATAAATGACAACCCAGAATACTCCTGGGTAAAATGCTACAATGGTATAATTAATCTGTGCGCTTGCAGATACTAATATTTTATATCCTCTTTAGTCACTTGCATCTATAATAACTGCTTAGTATTATTTTGGGTAGTTTCCATACATGTCTCTTATATTCATGTTAGGGATGACAACTTAGTTATTGTAAGAGATATAGCTTTAAAAGAGGTGGCTGAGTAATTTATCAAGTGACACTTAATTAATACCATCAAGCATTTTTGGCACCGTTGCCGGGGATAGAGTCTAACTCTATTTTTGGTGATGATGTTAGAAATGCCAACAAGCATTTTTGGCGCCGTTGCCGGGCAAGGCGTTTGGCATACATAGGATGTAGATAGATCATATGCATAACACTAAATATGTTGAGAAACCATATAAACCTTACTCAAACAGGCTCACCCTGTCCTTGTTTATTCTTTGTGTAGCTTATGCAAGGGTGATGTATGAACGGATTTGACCTTTCGCAGAATTTTGTTGAAAACCCAGAAGCTTTGATCAGGAAGACCCGAGCCAAGCTCAGGAAGACACCAGATCCGCAGTCGGAAGACATCTGTACAAGAAGAAGTTTGACATCAGAGTTTGAGGCCATGGCAAACAAGAGCCTTCGCGAGTTCTCTGCTCCAACCACTGCTAACATCCGTACGGGACCACCTACCGATGTTGGAGACAATGGATTCGAGCTCAAGCCTGTGCTCATCAATATGGTGCAAGCTAGTCAATTTTGTGGAAAGGCGCATGGAGATGCGAGTGCCCATCTCCAACACTTTTTAGGAGATATGCAGCAGTTTCACCATCAAGGGAGTAACCAGAGATGCAATCCTGCTCTGCCTATTTCCATTCTCATTGTTGGGAAGAGCAAAACTGTAGTTCTACGCAAACAAAGACAAGAACACTACATGGGACCTCTGCTCCACTGCCTTCCTAGCAAAGTTCTTCCCTATGAGCAATACGAATGCTCTCAGAGGGAAGATCACCAGCTTTCAGCAACAGCATGATGAATCAGTCCCAGAAGCATGGGAATGCTTTCAAGACTACATTTCAGAATGTCCTCACCATGGGATGGAGAATTGGCTGCTTATGCAAACCTTCTACCATGGGTTGACTACCAGCACCCGTGAGGACAGTGGATGCTGCTGCTGGAGGAGCTTTTCTGTCACTCACCATTGAGCTAGCTACTACCCTTGTGGAGAAGATGGCATCCAACCAGAGTTGTAATGAAGAACGAGCCCCTGACCCGACAAGAGAGGAGGAATGCACCAGCTCAAGGAGACCGACATGATTTCTGCCAAGATGGACCTGCTGATGAAGAAGCTTGATGACAAGAGAGAGGTCAAGCACATTCATGATGCCTATATGACATGTGAAGAGTGTGGAGGCACTGGCCACTCAGGTCACAGCTGTCCAGAGATTCAGGAGGATGTGAACTACGTCAACAACAACAACAACAACTACCGTCCCCAGAATCAGAATTGAAACCAGAACCAAGGTTGGAATCAGCAACAAAGTCCCAACTACCAAGGTAATTACTCGGGTAATTACCAAGGTAACAACCTCAACACACCGTTGAGAGATCTAGTCTCTGGCCAGACCAAACTGCTAGATCAGATTTCTGAGAAGCTAGTCTCCAATGACAAGTTGCTAGAAACCATCAACAACAGGATGGGTGGTTTTGCCTCTGCTATCAAGAACCAGCTCATCTTTAATAAAATGCTAGAATCTCAAATAGCTCAGCTGGCATCCTCTATCCATCTAGCTAATGAAGGAAAGATCCCAGGTCAACCAGAAGTATTAGAAACTGCAAGTCTAGTGGATATCTTCAATGCGAGATGGTACCATGCAGAGCATCGGTCCAAGGGATGGAATGATGATTCTCTGCCAGAGAAGAAAGGAGACCCAGGAAGGCCCATCATACCAATAGCCATTGGTCAACACGCCTTCGAGGAAGCAATCTGCAACATTGGTGCGAGCGTCAACAGTTATGCCCAAGGTGATCTACGAGAAGATTTATGGAGATGCACTCCTATACACCAACATGAGCTTGCAGCTAGTAGACCAGTCACTCTGCTAACCGAAGGGGATCCTAGAAGATGTCTGTGTACGAGTTGGACACTCGTTTGTACCTGCCAAATTCGTGGTAGTTGAGACAGGAGGAGATGAGAAGTCGCCAATCATTTTGGGACGACCATTCCTTAGCACCGCCAAGGCTATCATCTACGCCGATAGCGCCAAGATCTGTTTCACTATCAGGGGAAGCAAAGAAAGATTCAGCTTTAAGAACAAGACACTAGAAAGTCCAGCCCATCCACAGAAGCCGTACATCTATGAAGACAAGCCTGCGCAGAAGAAGACAAGCAGAAGGAAGAACAAGGCTAGGCAGACTCACACTAAAGCTGTGAGGATGATCAACTCAATTCGAGCTAAGTATGATCACCTTCTGGTTTTCACCACACATGCCCAAACTAGACGATCTAGGAGTACCAACGATCGACTGCACAATCAACCAGAAGATCTTCTACAAGACCTTCTACGACACAGGCTCAAGTGTCAACATAATGGCCAAGGTAACTTATGACTTTCTATTTGGCAAGACACCCTTGTACTCTACCTACACGCAGCTGCAGATGGCGGACCAGACGTTCAGATTTCCAGAGGGGATCGCTAAGGACGTTATGGTAAAGATTCGAGATCATTATGTCCCCACTGACTTCTTGTTCTTGGACATGGGAGAAGAAGAGTACGACCCACCGCTCGTACTTGGAAGACCGTTTGAAAGGACCCGATAGGCTAGAGGGGGGTGAATAGCCTATAAAAATTCTACAAAGCACTTAACCACAAGTTAGTAAATAATAAGGCTATTGCTAAGCACTAGCACTAAGCTACTCTATGCAAGCTACCTAGCACAATATACTACTTACAAGAATAAGCACTCAATTGCAAGAAACCCACTCCTTTGAAACCTAAGGAGAAGGCACCTAAACAAGTAATAAGCGCAAGAGAGTGATGGACGAGAAAGCTATACCACCGAGGAGAGTAGAGGTTGATCCAATCACTAAAGATAATCAATAAGCAATAAGAGGATCAATCAAGATAACACCGGAAGACCAATTATCCAGTCGATGGTGGAGAAGAGAGAACACTCGATTTTCTACCAAGATTCACGTGATCGCCATCACGCTACTCCTCGTTGTGGCACCGATCTTCCTTGGTGGATTGCAAGCTAGGCTTCACATGCCAATCCCTCAATGGGAGCTGCTCACCAACACAAGAGAAGTGGCTTTCAACCATGAGCAATCCACTAGAGTCGGTTTTGGCACTCCTGCCGGGGAGTAACCGCAAGAACCCCTTACAATCAACCTTCGGTGTGGGTTTGAACAATCACCAATCAACCTCAAGACCGGAATCACCTCCAAGCAGCTAGGGACACGGCAATGCCCCAAGTGAATAAGAACTCAGGAAAGGCCTGCTCTCAAGTGCTCTAGAATGCAAATCACTAGCAATGATGCACTTGAGGATCACTCTACTCACAAAGATGATCAATGGATGAACAAGTGAGTGAGTGGGAGGCTAGAGAGTGCTCACAAGAGAATAGCAATGAATCAAATGCGCAAGAGGGTCACCAAGTGACCAGAGAAGAAGTATAAATATCCCTAAGTGCACCCCTAGCTGTTACCCCCACTGAAAATAGCCATTAAACCATTTTTCATGGCGTCAGGACCCTATGGTCGGACTGTAAGTGTCAGACCAATGTCCTAGCGTCCGACGCACACGATCTCGCCACGTGTCAGCACGGTTCAATTGCAGTCGTTCGGGCCACTAGCTTTCAACCGTCGGACGGGGTAGCATCAGACTAAAGAACAACAGAGTCCCGACGCTTCTAGAGAGTTATCCGAGAGCTCAAACCCCCGTCGGACGTTGTCCAAGGATAGGCGTTGGACTAACAGGCATTGTCCGACGCCTTGTACTTTCCTCGCTGCGCACCTCACCAGAACGTGAACTCACTATGCCAAGCCGTCAGACCGAGAACCAAAGGTCCAACGCTCTTCTCTCAACCAGTGTCGGACCATCTAACTCTCCCACCTCGAAACACCATCAGACTCAACTCAGTCAGCGCGTCGGACCAACGAGCTCCACCGTCCGACGCTTCCAGAGAGGTCCAGAAACGCTAAACCTGCCGTCGGACTGTGTTTAAGCGTCCCACGCCTTTGCACAGTGAACAGCACGTTTGGAGACTGTCGGACCCTACCAAACAATAGTCCGACGCCCTGCATCCCCAGAGTCTGACGCTCAAAACTCTGTGTTTTTGTAATGTGACTTTTCCGGAAATCGTCAAATCCTGCCTCGCAAGCTCGGTAGGAGAGAGAGAAAGAGACCCTAAACACCTCTTTACCACTACAACCCTTGTTCCCAAGTGCTAACACCAAAGAATCTAACGATTGTGCACTGTGTGTTAGCTTTTGAAATCAATTTTTCAAGGGTTACTAAGACAAGTTCTAGGTTTGTTAGATCAATGCACATGAAATGCAACCTAGAGCCCTTGAAGGTAATCCAATCACTTAGTTCTCCCCTTAATAGTCGGCTATCTATCCTAAATGTGATCACACCCACTAGGTGTCTTGATCACCAAAAGAAAAGCCTACTTGGGGTTATACCTTTGCCTTCAAGTCTTTTCTTTCACTTTAATCAACTTCAGTTGATCCACCAAACTTGGCCCATGGTTGAGCCATCTTGATCTCCATCATCTGCTTAGGCTTCTCACTCCATGGATAGGACTACCTAAACCTTGCCAACACTTAACAACTTAGGTTAGTCCTTAGGATGACATCTATTATCAAAACCAAACTAGGGCTTTCACCGTTCCTCAACACTACAAGAGCAATTATCTATATGAGATCAGGGCCACTTCCAGTTCCACAAGGACAAGGTCCGCTGCTACTCAACAGTTACACAACTTATGAGTAGCCGAAGAAGAATAGGTCAAGGAGGAGACGCCGTTCCTCCCAACACCTGAAGAACCAACCACTTAAGGATGGTTGGGCAGATTACGAAAGAGAAGTTAAAAGGAGTGATTACGAAGGGAAGAAGGAAGAAGAGACTGTGAAGGATGAGCTCTCAGCTTTCAACCTCACCAGCAACATCAACTTCACCAGCTAGAAAGGAATGGAGGAATAAGGAGTCATCTTCCAGCTCATCATCAGAAGTACAACCAGGGTCATCTCAACCCAACGATGCACCCCGCAAGGAATGAACAGACAAGGAGTCCTGTCGGAGGACTATAAACCACCGAGCTTTCGCCAAAAGGTAAAACTGGTACTTATTCATATTTACTTTCTTTCAACATACCATTAATATCTCAGTAGTTGCATATTTACTTTTCTGCATTAAAAAAATAAAAAATATTTATTGCTTAGCATAATAAAATCTAAAAGCCCCATGTGACTAATTTGTGGCATAGCTCATAAAAACTATTCACCGTGGTGGCAAAAAATAATTTTGCATCTAGAATAGATTTCTGCATCATATTTAATTCCTACAATTATAAAATTAAAAATACCAAAATTGTGTGGGCACATGAAGGTCCACCCAACTAGGGAGCTTCATGCTGGAACTATAAAAATTAATCACTTACCATGGAGTGGTATTAATCTAACCCCTCTCCATGAGATTTGGTATTCTTGTTGGCAATTGAGTTTTACAGGATAATATAAGATCAAAGAGCTAGTCAACCCGACACCCTTACTCTACCGGTACACCTGCTTCCAGAAGGATCACTGAACTTGCAACATCAAAGACCCTGTCAAACATCCAGCTTGGGGGAGGGCACCCTCCACTTAAATCTAGCTAAGTATAAGTTTCCCACCTTATTATTATACCATATTGCTTTTCGCGTGCGTTAGCTAGTTAGATAAAAATTTGAAAACCAAATAAATAGTGTTTAAGTTAGTTAGTGTGTTTGAATAAAATAAAAAGTGAGTGCTTACAACTGTCTTGCTCAGACTAGATGGAAACCATGCTCAGGAATTTGATAAGTAGCACCCCACTATGATTCCTCATAACACTTAGTTTTCAACCTTGAATCATCCCAAGTTCTATATACAACCATTTTAACTTGAAGATTTACTTTGAACCTAAGACTTGTGGGTAGCAAATGCTTGATCTAAGTTTAAGTAATTGAGGGATATGATATGCAAGGTTTAAGTTGCTATTTATCTTGTTCCTAGTGATGCTTGAATTCTGGAGATTTATTTTGAAAATCCTTAAAACCACATGATGAGTTCCTGTATGATAAGAGCTTTATATTACTACCACAGCCATAAATGCTAGAATAGGAAAAACACACATCATATTATATGCTACTTGCTTTGTTTTGAGTTTAGTCAAGCTTTGTTGATACCTTAGGGACTTGTCATGCTTTTACAATCAAGATCATGTGCACTCCGCCCATAATGCACTACTTAACTCCTGAGTAGGCGCATCCACATTTCATACATTCCATCTATTCCACCCAAAATATATATACCCCATTGGTAACCCCAGATCAATGCTCCAAAGTTCTTGTTGCTATCTCTCAAAAGAGAAAGAAAAGAGAAGTACTGTTGCAGAGAAGAGGCATGTGGCTATGCAAAAGAGTGAGATGAGATAAAACAATGGGTACAAGATGCCCGCCTGATAGGTAAAATGGACAAGTGTCCGAATTTATCAAAACAATGGGTACTTTGATGCCCGCCTGAAAAAAAGAGAAGAGAAAAGAAAGATAGCCCATGTTGGTCTGCAGCACAATTCCCTAATATTAGAAAAAGAGGAGAGAGAGATGTTTTCAAGGAGCAAAAGAATAGAATTAGGATCAGCCACCATACATATCCACCTACCACCTCATATCCATACACATGCACATCTTGATTCAATTGTATGACTTATTCCTTTGGATCCATTGTTTGAGTTTACAACATATTCATTGCAAGTATGTATGAGCTATCTCCTTACCCATGAGCTCCACATAAGCCATTAGTTATAGGGTGAGAGAGAAGAGAGAAGGCATGCATCACTATTGCCTTGGTAAGGATCCACAAATTCCACAGATTGAGAGACTTGAGTGAGTCATACACAGTAAACTCTGAGTTTTATTTTGAAAACTTGCAAAAACTCCAGGATAAGAGTTGAACAACAGAGCTTGAGACATAGTGCTTAACTCAGACATTATGTCTTTCAATTGCCCAAGACCCAAGAGAAAGCTACAAGCTCCATGGTTAAAGGTAATAAAGGTAAGTCTGAAGGTTAGCTTGGTCTACACTAATCCTTGAGTACTTCCTGGTTTAAAACTAAATACTTGTGAGGGGTAGCTATAACTTATAATATCTACTAAAGTTTGACTTTGCTAAGGGACTAGCAAAGGTTAAGCTTGGGGCAGCTTGTTAACGGTAATTATTGTATGATTTTACCCGTCAACTAAATATGAAATAAGGATATAAAGGCAAACACCACCATAGAATATGGCTTTAACAGATAGAATTCCACAGTTTTGGTGAATCAGTGTTTTGCAGGGGGTTATCCAGAAAAGAACCAAGGGAGGCCCACATCTCGGATTAAAATAACGAATTCCACCGCGAAAGGAGATCAAGAACATTCTAGAGAACACCAGATACACGCCCGACGAAGCGGGACCCACTTGGCAGAGACAGAGGGTCGGCCGACCCTCTGACATGGTCTGTCGACCCTGTCAGGAGTCCTTTCTGTGTGCGCTTCGACGTGGACCCACATCCCGAAATTTCATGTAATCTTAGTCGCCCGTCGAAGTCAATTTGATCCAAGGGCTACGGTTCATCCCACCGGCCTATATAAGGACCCCTAGACCACCAGGGTTTCATATCAATTCAGTCATCAATCAGTTCAACCCAGTTGTAGAGAGCCAGAAACCCTAGAATCATTAGAGTTTCACCATCTAGGGCATAGCTATATAGGTTAGAAGTAGAAGGAGGCGAGTTCTACTCGAGTTCTGGATCTGTCTGGAGCTAGAAGGCTTCTCGGAGCCATTGTAAGCTCTCTCTTGTATCTTAAGCCTCTTTTGAGTGCTTGAGATAAAGTTAATTGACATTGTTCTACTATTGATTATGTTCTCAATTATGCTATTCATTACTTATGTAGATTATATACTTTGCATAGTTAGGATGCATTCATATTCATACATAGGTTTGTATAGCGCTCATTCATTGATATCATGGGTGGGTGATGAACAACATGTAAGCATGGTGCTTAGGTGTGATTTGTCTACAAATGCGCCTTATATTCTGGGTTCTGTGGTAGATCGCGGATATGACACTCCCGTTGAGTCTTTTGTAGTCCACACTCCGAATGTAGGAAGAGTAGGAAGTTATTATTTCTTTAGGAGGCTGGCTATGATCTTGATCTTCCTTAGTAATATTCCCTTAAGTACGAATATGAAGTATCTTCGCCATGATTGCTAGTATAATTGCACCAATCTAATATGTCTTTGGTAGTATAGTTAGAATGACTTAGGATATCCTTATGTTTCAACCTAATCCATGCTAGTGCCTAGATAGGAAGTGCTCTAAGTGATCATTATTATTATATACTGATTGATTCGATTGATCATTATGCTTTTTATATATATCATTATTATTGTGACATAACCCCTGTTCTGAGAATATGGGTCTTGCATGGTTATCTCCATATTTGCATATGTATATGACATCTATCTATCTACTTACATCCCATTTATTGCCAATCCTTCCTAGTGGTAAAATATAAATGACAACCCGGAATACTCCTGGGTAAAATGCTACAATGGTATAATTAATCTGCGCGCTTGCAGATACTAATATTTTATATCCTCTTTAGTCACTTGCATCTATAATAACTGCTTAGTATTATTCTGGGTAGTTTCCATACATGTCTCTTAGATTCATGGTAGGGATGACAACTTAGTTATTGTAAGAGATATAGGTTTAAAAGAGGTGGCTAACTAATTTACCAAGTGACACTTAATTAATAGGGTTAATTGGATCTGTGCCATTATAACTTTGCTTTTTTTGAAGCACACCATTGCTATTCAATTAACTACGCCAGTGCCATTATAATTCCTCACTTCTTTGAGATACACCACTGTGTACGCCTGAGAACGTTATGGGCCCACTTTCAGATGTATTATATCGAACCGTAGTTTCGTATGGACGATTTTTGACCCTGCAAATGGATAAGGCCAAAACACACGCCTGGGAGAGTCCATTCCCCAATCTCTCATAACCCTAGAACAAGGGCAGCGGCGGCGGTGCACCTGGTCGCCGGCAGCCTCCAGGCAGGGAAGACTCCAGCGCCGGCACCTTCTCCCTCCTTCGTCTGCGAGATGACGAGCGCTGCATCGTCCGGCTCCACCCAGATCAGTGACCTTCCTAGGATCGAGTGCCCCAAGTGCCACATTAAGGTGATAAGATGCAGGACCAAGAACGGAAGTGTGTTGTACAAGTGCCCCAACAACGACCTGGTATGCTTGTTTCTTCTTCTTTGTTGGCTTCATTTTCTCTGTGTGTTGATGGTTTGAGCGAGATTTTTTGTTGTTGTAGAATGACAGCAAGTGTGGTTACTATTGGTTTGAGGAAGCATATCTGGAGTACTTGAGCTCCAATCACCATGACCTGTTGAATCTGGGTGCGGCAAAAGAAATGAAAGAAGTTGCAGAAGAGGTCAATGGCGACCTGAAACTCCAGATATGCCAGTTGAAGCTCCAGTTGTGTGAGATGAAGGTCCAGATGAGTGAACTGATGGTCAAGGTCATGGAAGCGAAGGAGGAGATCAAGGAAGAGATTGCTAAGGGAAACAATTGTGCACCAGTGTTAACTTGTCGCATTATTTAGGTGTAGCTTAGTTGTCAGTTTAGCTGAAAGTTTAGTCGGTACCAGCTTACTAGTTTGCTAATGTAATGTATGTAGCTGGTTAGTAGCTTCCCAGCTTATTAGTTGGGTCATGCAGACAGCTGTACCCTTATCTGAACCAGATGCTAATGACATGCTTTTAATCTGAACTTGCCTCCAATTCAACATTTCAGTGCATGCATCAACTTAAGAATTTGAAAATGAGTCAAGTGAAGATGCAAATAACTGAATAACAGGTTGGCATTGACATGCTTTTCATAAGATTGTGCCTCTAATTCAACATTTCAGCGCAAAACAAGTTGGTTTTGTCCATCCAACATGCCAACATACATATTTTACCAGTTCACAGGAGGCACCATTCTAGGTGCTTAGTTACCAACCATACATAACCAGTTCACAGGAACCACCATTCAGGTGCTTAGTTACCAAACCAACTAAATCAACTAATTAAATAGGACTACAAAAGAGGCACCACTCCAGGTGCATAGTTTAGATATCTGCATTCTCCACACCGAGCCAGCTCTTCAGGCTTCTGACCACTCTTGCTTCAGGTGCACTAGCAGCCCTCTTCAGTTTCTTCTTTACAGGAGTCTTCTTCTTCTTCTTTGGAGCATTGTTCTTCTGTGGCGCCTGCTTCTTTCCACTTGTCTTCTGCTTCTTCTTTTTTGTTGTTTCGCTGGGCCCTTCTTCTCTCACCCTGCAAAGATGGTTTGTCAGTTAAGAAGTGATTAACATGTATTATCTCAGAATCAAAAGCTATACCTTTTTAGTGAAGCCATTGTAGATGCCTCATCAATACCATCATCATCCTCTATTGGTTCTGCCAGCTTGCAGGTCTTCTCAAAATGTCCAAAACCTTTGCACCTTCTGCACTTGACTTTTTTCCTGTTTGCCCTTTCTTCCATACTCCCTCTGATCCTGACCACTCTAGGTCTTCCTGCTGTCCTCTTCTGAAGAGGTGGAAACAATCTGTATCCAAGCTCTACCTGAGGCCAGTCAGCCCTGTCAGGCATGGGAGGAAATCTGTCTGCATATGCTGCTCTAAACCTGGCAACAGAATAGTATTCATGCACAAAATCTTTGATTTGCAGGCCTCTGTTGGACAAGATCCAAGCTAATGCATGCCTGCAAGGTTTTCCAGTTATTTGCCATGCCCTGCAGCTACATTTGTGGTTCACTAGATCCACAGTGTGCCGTTTGGTGTTGTTCCAGTCGTCAAGCAGCGTTACCTCAGCAAAATCATCATCACTTACTGCAACTTTGACCACTTTCAAGTTTTTGCTAATAAGATTTAGCTCCTTTATTACACTTGGTAAAATGTCCTCACTCATTTGCCTTCCAACCTTTCTCAGAAACCTTTTCTCCATGACCATCTCCCTGATCCCATCCACTAACTCATGTATGAGCAACCCTTTCATGTCTTTCACTTGGCTGTTGAAGCTCTCTGACACATTATTTGTGAGATAGTCACATTTGCTAAGCTCAGAGAACCCACACCTATACCAGATTCTATTGTGGTGATCCTCCAAGTACTTAATGGCATCTGGAGCAAACTCATATATCTTCTACATGTGCCACTTGAACAGCCCTTCAGTGTAGCTCCTAGCAGCTGGGTATAGATGTGTTGTGAAAACATCTCCTGTGTAATGCTTCATGAAGTTGGCATATAGATGTCTCATACATTCTCTGTACTCAGCCTCAGGAAACACATCACCAACTGCATTCTCCAAACCCTTACATGCATCAGTACAAATCACTAATCCTTGGGTTCCCAACAGCCCTTCTCAAGTGCTGCATAAACCACTTCCAATTGTCCTCATTTTCAGAGTCAAAAACTGCATAAGCAATGTAATACAACCAGTTGTGTCCATCGACTCCTGTAGCAGATGCCAATTGTCCTGTGCATTTACCATTAAGACTAGATGCATCTACACCAATAAATGGCCTACAACCAGCAAGAAACCCATCCACACATGGTTTGAGAGCTACAAATATCCTCTTAAACCTTCTTTTCTTGCCAACTTTCTGAACATCTATCTCTACAATGCTACCAAGACAAGTAATCTCCATCTAGGCTTTCCAATTAAATAACAATTTGAATGATTCTTCATATTTACCATGAATCTGTTGCAGTGCTATCTGCATCCCTGAATATACCTTGGAGTATTTGAGCTTTATTCCGTAATCTCCCTCAACCTTCTCCCTTGCTGCCTTAGGGCCATTGCTTGGATTCTTTTTCAACCAATCGGTCAGTCTATCTACCACCCAGCTTTTAGATGCCATTTTTCCTACAACAAGCTTTGCGGTTGGACAGGTGTGCAATGCTGGTAGAACTTTAATCTGGAAAAGGCAAGTATTAATAAGTAGTGTACACATCCAAACTGAATTAAAACATGATAAGTAAGAAGAATATACTTGTATAGTTTTCTGATCATGAATCCTTGAAGCATGGATACGCCAAGGACAAGTAGGATCCTTACGCCTTGCAATAAATCTAGTAGGATCAGTCTTGATGCCAGGAGCAAACTCAAAGCCTGTCGTCACAGCATAGTGCCTCACTGCTTTCCTGAATGCCTTTATGTCAGGAAATAAGGCACCCTTCTCTATCCTTGGGTTCTCTCGATCATGTAGAACCCTTATCTCCTCAGGATCTACATCAGTAACCTCTGCCTCAGGAGGTATAGCTCCTTCAGTAGTAGCATTTTCATTTGCATCATTAGAAGGCACAGATGATTCAGTTTGTGCATTTAGAGATGGCTGTGCAGGTGGAATTGTAATGTACATATGCTCATCATTGACACCAACATACTCTTCTTCATTATCAAATATGTCAGGCTTCTCTGGTTCAGGTTGTGGTTGAGGGTGTGGTTCAGGAGCAGACTGTTTTAGTGGTTTAGGAGCAGGCTGTTTTAGTGGTTCAAGCTGCACTAGTGGCTGAGAATGCAGTGCTGGATCAGGTAGCTGTGGCTCCTCTGGTTGCATTGTATGAGCAGCATGTTGCAATGCTGAATCTATGTCAGCTGGAATGAGACACAAGGGCTCTAAATCATCAAACTCATGCTATTGACACACAGATCTATCCACCACAATTAAGATGAGTTGGCAATGCATCTCTGACTTATACATTTCTAACAAGTTATGTAACTACACTTCATCTACAAGCCTTACATTCTCACCCACAGTCTTATCAAAGAACCAAACTGTGGCCACCTGGTTAGAGCTCCAACTGACCAAATTGGATAGGCTTGAAAGCAGCAAATCTAATGTAAGCGTGCCTTCCTCAAAGGCCCACTTAACAACCTTGCCCTTAGAGTAAGATTTTTTCCCATCTCTGTCATTCGTCATAAATGCTTCAACTTTGATCTCTAACGAAAACATAGAAAGCCTAGCACAAAAGAAAATGAGAACAAGAACAGTCAAGCCTGAATTTAAACACTATATAGCCACGAGCGCAAAAAGCAATTTTGTAAATGAAACACTAACAACTCATATAGCTGAATCTTCCCGATGCAATGAGCTAGCCGCAGCAGCATGAACCACCACATTCCTAATCCCCTAAGAGAGAGCATACCTGGAACCACTAGCGTGTTCCGGTGCGGAGGCCGCCGCCGCAGCCTCGTCGCCGGTCTGCATGGCCGATGCAACACTACTGGACCGACGCCGAAGTGATGTCGACCTTCATGGTTCGAGGATCCCTACTCCGCTCAGTCTTCGCCGCCCGGAAGTTGCCGGACACCAAGAGCGCCGCCGCCGGTTCTTGTTATAGGGTTACGAGAGAGGAGTGGGGAATGGACTGTCCAGGCGTGCGTCCTGGCCCTTATCCTTTCGCAGGGGGCAAAATCGGCCATACGAAGCTACGGTTCGCTGCAATACGCCTGAAAGTGGGCCCATAAGGTTACCGGGCGTACGCAGTGGCGTATCTCAAAGAAGGAAAGAATTATAATGGCACTGCCATAGTTAGTTGAATAGCAATGGTGTGCTTCAAAAATAGCAAAGTTATAATGGCACAGATCCAATTAACCCTAATTAATACCATCAAGCATTTTTGGCGCCATGGCCGGGGATAGAGTCTAACTCTATTTTTGGTGATGACGTTAGAAATGCCAACAGTTCTCTACCTAAGTTGTCTCTCGTGGATCCACTCATCCTCCGCAATCTAAGTTAAGTTGTAAAAGTTAAATGAATTATAATTTGTAAATTTATTATTATTACTCTTCCGTACTCTGATATGTATTTTTGTAACAAATATTGTAATGTTGTAGTCACCTCATTGTTGATCCTCGGTGAATCAGGATTTTCGAGGAAACCCGGCAGACCCCTTAAGTCATTTGTGTCACGTGCAAGGCCATCGGAGGTCCTTGGGACAATGATGATGCATGTGGGTCCTATGACTTAGACGGTTCTGCAACAGTTGTTAAAGATATGAAGAAGTGATGGAAAACTATTAGATGTTGTTTTTTTAATTCGTCAAAAAATCAAGGATGAAGAGTAGGGATAGTAAACTATTGGAGTTGCTCTCTAAACTGATTAGGCACTAGAAATTCTGGGCAAAAAGTCTCCGAAATTCATAATTAATTTATCAACTCCAAACGAGACGATCTATGCTTTTCAATCCGCTCAATAGTAGGAATACAATAGTGCAGTCCGTTCTTGTATTTGAAGAAGTTGGCAAAGTCATCTTAGCAGATTGCTAGAGTTAGCTACGCCGGTTCTGGCTGGAGCTATCCTCAAAAAGTTGTTCTTTTCATGCAAACGTGAAGTGTCAACAATCTCCATACCTCCGGGGTCCAGTCGTGCCGTCATGGACGAGCGGTGGTCAAACGTCACAGATGCGGTGGCAAGGCAAGCAAGGACAAGGGTACGGGATGTGCCTCGAACGCGGGATTGGTCGGTGGCTTGCGGAAGCAAGCGATGGCACTGCATTGAGCCTGACAGGCGGCGGTGGCCATACATGCAGGTAGAGATCAGAGATCAGACAATAGTGTGCTGCTCTCCGTAGAAACTTGTGTAGCTGACGGTGACAGCACGTGACGAAGCTAGGGGCGTTTAGTTTCTAAATTTTTCAAAAAAAAAAAATCAAAATTTTCTGTCACATCAAATCTTTGGACACATGTCTAAAACATTAAATGTTCATAAAATAAATAATTTATTATACAGTTTGTCTGTATATGTCGAGACGAATCTTTTAAGTCTAATTAGTTTATAGTTGAACAAAAGTTATCAAATACAAATGAAAATACTACAATAACAGAATCTAAATTTTTTCTCAACTAAACACACCCTAGAGCACAAGCGACGCCGTTTTGATTGTTGGAAAGGAGAACGAAACGAATGAGGCAGGGATTTTGGTATCGCACTATAAAAGAGCTGAGTTTGTTTCGAGAGGTCCTCTTCCTCTAAATAACTCTTTGATCTGTATATTGTGTTTTTATAATAATTGTTTGATCTATACATCATGCTATATGAGTCATTTGTGGTACATGATCTTCTATATAAGATGTAAAGCTTCTCATAAAGATTGAAATTCGAAGAAGTCCTAGATAGCACGACGACTCCTGCATATATTCTCTTAAATATAAAAAAACACCCGATTCCATGATGATCGGAAGAGACAGAAACACAATGGATCTCTTTATTTCTTTTCCGTGCCTATTCTAATCGGCCTCCTGACGGCACATGTAAAACCAAGCCTATTCCAGACGACATCTAAGACAAAGTTAGGCACACATTCGTCGATATATCATTATTCTCCACCATTATAAGTTACGTCTTATATAAAAATACACCAACGGTACAAGTATCATCTTCAAGCAAAAACCTGCTAAAATAATGACCGAAACAGCTGCATCAATGATAGTAAGAAAAATCTGAAAAAATAACTATGAGTCTCATTACATATCAAGAACACGTCATCTAATAAGTTCTATATTTCAACAAGCAAAATTTTGAAAAAGGTCATCCAAGCCGATCTATAAGAATGTATCTTGATACCATTCTACCATATATGATAAGCTTTTCCTCCCGTTGCAACACATAGGCACATTTGCTAGTTTATATAGGGTTTAGACTGAGTTGGATTAGAGTTATATTTTATTATTTTTACAATATTTTAATTTTGGGATTAAAATAATTCCAAAAACTGAATTACTTTGAAGAAAAATACTCTGAAAACGCTAAGAATCCGGTGAAAATTCTTAGAGACATTTGGGAAACAGGTAACCCAAATAAAAATATTTGGAGCTCATGGAAAAAATATGTTGGGAGTATTTGAAAACTTGATTATGCTCAGAAGTGACACGAAAGGTTTGTAGAGATATGTTGATTTATGATGAACTCGAATGAGTGATTCAGAAATACAAGGAAAAAAAACTTTGGGAACTCCAATAAAAGAGTTAAACTAGGGCACAAGGAATATGATCCCAGAAAAAGATGGAGACAAGCCAGAGGAATGGTCAACTTATTAAACGCGTTTTAAAAACTTTACTCACTCCCAACATAAAGTCATGCAAGAAGCAAACGTCACATCAAGCAAAAGCCAATGAAATTAATTCAGAGAAGTTTGAAAATTCACATTTTTCATATAACTAAATTTGCACTAGGTCAAACAAAATTTGATAAATTTTATCAAAATACAAAAACCACTTATTTTATTTAGTATTTTCTATTCACAAATCGACTAACCAACTCGGGAGCTAGAGTTGTCTAGGGACCATATGACGTGTTTGGTTGCCCGCGTGCCATGCAACCAGGTCCGTCTAAGTATAAGATCATTTTCAGTGGCAAGTTGTAACAGAACCGCCTAAATCACATGGCCCACAGGCACCTGTCATTGTCACTTAATGACCTCGGACAGCCGGCCCCGTTTCCCAAATGATCTAGGTGACTTTGCCGGGTTACATCAGCACCCGTTTTTCTCCGACAGGATCCCATTGCGAAGCCATTACAGAATTACAATATTTCATAATAAAATACATCAGAGTAAAAGCGTGAAGATTATAAAGTACTTAGATTACAAACCATTCATCCAAATAGAATTTAAGTGCAGTTATTATAAACCATAGTTAAAAGTTGGTAGTAGTGGAACAACGATACAACATAATTAGATAAGTGATATCAAGAACCCTGCCCACGGGTCCAATCTTACTCTTCCTCACTTTCTTCCTGGACAATTGTCACACAGCAGGGGGCGAGACAAACCTCCGACTGCTGAATTCCTGCAACAAGGGTTAACAAACCCTGAGTACTGGGGTACTCCACAAGACTTACCCGACTAAAGAAACGGGGAATGAGACTCACGAATGCAGGCTGAGGGGAGTCAAGGTAACGCTTTAGCAAGAGTCAAAGTATTTTACGGAAAAAGCAATACTAATCTAATTTTCAGTATTTTAGTCAACATTATTATAATTAATATCAATAGTTCTCAATTTTTTTCGCATATATCCTTTAATTCCAATTACTTATTCATTCTAAAAAACATCCTAGTTTCGAACCACTTTTCAATTGTAGGTCAAAGGATCAAGTCTCCATATTCGAGGAGCAACGACGATTCGAATCGATTAGTACCGAGCTAGGGATACCAATCCACACTGCATATGTAGCACCTAAGCTTGCATATGCCAACCCCGTCTACCATGGCTTTTCTAAAACCTGAACCGGTCCTGCGCCACCCGAGAACACAGGTACTCCTCTCCTTTCTAGACACGCCGGCCACTGAGGGTACACGCTGCTCTCGCCATCTCTCCACTCCCAGTACCTGGTTGTCGGTTCAAGTAGTAGAGCCACCGGAGTCAGGGCTTCCCGTAGTATGTGGCTAGTTACAAAGTCTCGATCACAGCAGGCCTACAACGAACGGTCCCTAATTCCTTTTTCGTCGGAGACATTGCATTGGGACTCTAACCCAAGTACAAGTAACCGCACGGTTTTCAAATCCCTTTTCCACCGATGGTCAAGCATTGGGACTCTAACCCAAATTCACAACGATCGAACGGAAAATCCCTTTCCATCGGTGGTTATGCATTGGGGCAGCTACCAAAGTTCACAATCACCGAACGGACTCATATCTCTTATCGTTTCCCATGATTCATTATTAGCATAACCCCATAAGTCGAAAATAGCACTTTATGCAAATCTATATTAATTAAGCAGGGCTAAGCATTTTTCAACCATTTTCATTTTTAAACAGGTTTCAAGGGTAATATATCAAGGCAGGGAATGCAACAAGATATGTGACAATCAACTCCTAGTAACCTAATGCAATAATTAACTCAACTTATAAATATTTTATAACACAAGAGAGGGGCTAAATGCACCGAGACTTGCTTTGAATTGTGTAGAGTGTCGGATCGGGATCGGTCCCGCAAATATCAAATCCTTGGACGACCTCGGGACTCACCTCCTCAGCAGTGGCCTCAACCTTGACTTCCTCGTTGCCGGGCACTACACGTATGCAAGGATGCATGCTTAATATGATGTGAAAAATAATGAACACAAAATCCAAAAGTAAACAATACAAACTCTTGAGTACAACTTTTCTTCACGGTAAAGTTGCAAAACATTTCTCATAAAGTAAAATGGTATCTTCGTATTTTATTTTATTGACCATATAGTGAGAGATCCATGAACCCAATCAATCCAAAAATCACACAAAACTACAGGGATTAATTGTTTCTATCTATTTTATTATCCAATTAATCCAACATCTCATTAATGGATGATCAAACTGCTTCCATTTGAATCTAAACTCAACCAACAGATAGATATTACCTTAAAACAGTACCATATCAATTTTCATGATTTTTGGATTAACCTAGAAATTATTAAAATTACCCAAAGTTGCATTTATTAATTAATGTACTGAATTTTAGTTTCCGCAGAAGGTGTTCAAAACATATATTTGATATTTTTGTAAAATACTACACACCACAGAGAACCTACATAATTATTCTCATAATTTTTAGAGCAGCACATTAATTTATACAATAATCACAAAATAGTGCACTATTCACTTCATCAGAAAATGGGAAACCTATTTAATTCGCGAGAAAATGGAAAAACCAATCCGGCTCGAGACAGCCCACGAAGGAGCCGCCGGCCCAGCCGACCCGCGCGCTGCTCTCTCCCTCTCGCTGGCTATGCCGAGCCACTGGGCTAGCCCAAACGGCCAAGCGTGGCCCAGTCGGCCTCTCTCTCTCGCTCTCTCCCCACTCTGCGCGTTCCCGCGCACGCGCGCACGCGGGCACACGGCGGCTCGCCGGGCAACTCGCCGCCGGCGACCCCCGCGACGAAACCGAGCACATCACAGTGAACCCTAAGACCCTACGAGCACGCCAGAGCACCGTACCCAAGAGCCATGCGTCTCCGACGAGCTCGAGCTCGCCCATGGCGGACGCGCCGGCGCGGTTGAGCCATTCCGGCCACGAGCACCCGGTAGAGTCTAGGGAAAGGCTTGGGAAGGATCAGGGGCACACCAGGGTCCTAGACCGGGAGATGTTGGAGCAGAGGCGGTGCGGAGCGACGAGCTTGACGCCAAGCATTCCCACGACGGCGTTCACCCAAGGCACCCTCCCTGTTCCGGCGGACCTAGAGCATCAGACGACGAACCACCGCACGCATGAGCATCACGATAGACCAGGAAGTCTAAAACGCTATACCGCGAGGGGAGAAGCTCACCGAGGCAAGCTAGACACGTCGAGGTGGCCTGCGGCGGCGCTCCGACCGGACCCGAGGACGACGACGGGCGTTCCCAGACCAGCGGGACACGAACGTTTGCACAGTTTAAGATACTAGGTGCGCAAGGGAGTAGGAAGGTTAGCTGCTCAGGCAATTTTCAAATGGTGGACGGGTGATGGCCAATTCGGCCGGGGCAGTGAGGGTGGTCACCGGTGTGCCAAGAGGGAGAAGGAGGGGCAGGCAGGCGGCCGGGGCTTAAATAGCGGATTTGGGAGGGGATAGAGGCGATTCGGGGCGGCGCGGGGACCCCCACAAGCTCAGCTATGCCGGGTAGCACGCGGCCGGCCGGCACGGGTGGCGCTGCGCGCACACGGCGTGGCGGGGTCGCCTGCCACGACACAAGGACAGGGAGGGCGAAGTACTGTATCTCATTGAATTACCCTACTTTCGGTTTTTAACCAAATTTTCAATATTTTATGCACCAACTCAAAATTCCATCAATACAAAAGTTGTAGTACTCTTAATTCTGCACAATATTGGTTTTTGAACCCAATTCAAAATCTGCACAGTTTTGAAACTATTCAAAAAGGGGTAAATGTACTTTTTGAATTTTATTTGCAATTTGATTAAATTCTCAAAATTCTTCTCAACAACTTAAAATTCTGCAAAGATAAAAGTTGTTATACTAATTGAGCTTTACAACTTTTATTAAGGGAGTTTGGTCAGATTTTTGATAATTTTGAAATTAGCGTTTCAAATTTGAATTTCAAAGTAATAATTAGGGTTTAATTTGAATTTCTATTTAAGAACTTCAAATTTGCCCAAAATAAAAGTTGTTCCATTTTAAAATACCTACAACATTTGTTAAGACACCATCATTAGGTTCAACGTAGTTTTTGAATTAGGGTTTCGGGGTCCATTTTAGGGTTTTAAATTAATTTTTCTTTTAATTCACAAATTGTATTTAAATATACCATCAATCAAACATTATCAACCCAAATCACTCTTCCATCCCCTAAGCACAGTCATATGCAAAGAAAAATTTTATGCTAATTCATGCATAATGATTTGCAGGCTAATATGATGACATGGCAGGTTTTAATTTCAGTAACACCAGGGGTGTTACAGCCCTTCCCCCTTAAAGAAATCTCGTCCCGATATTTGATACACGTTTAATACTAAAGGCTAAGTAATGGAAAAAAATGTCTCAAGTAAACCTAGTCCAAACTTGTCCATAAGACAACTAGGAGAATTTACTTATTACATAACCAGAAGTTTTTCATTTACAAATTCGCAAAGAATTCGGGGAAGTTCTCGGCGAGGTAGTCCTCGGATTCCCAGGTAGCTTCGTCCTCTGAATGTTTGCTCCATTGAATCTTGTACCATCTCATTGTGGTTCTTCGAGTGACGCGGTCCTTTCGATCCAGGACCCGAATTGGATACTCAGAATATGTCAGATCTGCTTCGAGTTCCACTCCTTCAACGTCAACGACTTGATCAGGCACTCGAAGGCACTTCTTAAGTTGTGACACGTGAATACATTGTGTACAGCTGAAAGGTGATCTGGCAATCTCAATTTATAGGCCACTTTTCCATGGCATGCCACGATATGAAATGGTCCGATGTATCGAGGGGCTAACTTGCCTTTGACTCCGAATCGGCTAATTCCCTTCATTGGTGAAACCTTGAGATAGACATAATCTCCTGTCTTGAATGCCAAGGGTCGACGCCTTCGATCTGTGTAGCTTTTCTATCGTGACTGCGCTACCTTCAAATTGTTTTGTATTTGCCTAACCTTCTCCTTAGTTTCTTCTACTAAATCAACACCAAAGAACCATCTCTCTCCAGGCTCAGACCAATTCAGTGTAGTTCGACACCTATGACCATACACAGCTTCAAATAGTGCCATCTTGATGCTCTCTTGATAGCTATTATTGTATGAGAATTCTGCTAGTGCCAAACATTCAGTCCCATGTGTTTGTGTATGTGAGTGCACACGGCCCTCAACATGTCCTCCAGAACTTGGTTGACTCTCTCGGTCTGACCATCGGTCTGTGGATGGTAAGCTGTACTATGTAGAAGCTTTGTTTCCTAGTGACTTATGGAAAGCCTTCCAAAAATTCGAAATGAATTGAGAACCTCGATCTGAGACAATGGTTTGTGGCACCCCATGAAGCTTCATCAGATTTTCTATATACAACTTTGCATAAGTCACGGCCGTATATATGGTTTTGACTGGTATGAAGTGAGCTTGCTTAGTGAGACAGTCCACGACAACCCAGATTGAATCAAAAGCTCTTGTAGTCTTGGGCAAACCTGTGATGAAATCCATGCTGATATCTTCCCATTTCCATGCAGGAACAGGCAATGGTTGCAGTTCTCCGCCAGGCTTCATGTGTACAGCTTTCACTTTCTGACAGGTATCACATCTAGCTACATACTGAGCAATTTCTATTTTTATCTTGGTCCACCAGAATATCTGCTTCAAATCCTGGTACATTTTATTACTTCCTGGATGAATAGAGAACCTAGTCAAATGCGCTTCATCGAGAATAGTCCGACGTAACCCCGCAACCTTGGGAACAACTAGGCGATTCTTGAAGCCATACGACACTGTCATCATCAATTCTGAAGCAATCTACCTTGATGTGCCTGATTCCCTTGCTTTCCTTCTGAGCTGCAATGATTTGCTCTCGGATAGGTGTTTCAATACTGATATTGGCCAGACTACCCTGCGAGACTATTTCTACACCCAATCTTCCAAGCTCATAGCATAGAGAAAGGTCACATGGTCTTACGGTCAAATAGTGACAGTGAGCTTTCCGACTGAGTGCATCGGCAACCACATTGGCCTTGCCTGGTGGTAGTGCACCTCGATGTCATAATCCTTGATGAACTCGAGCCATCTTCTCTGCTTCATGTTCAATTCTTCTTGGGTGAAAATATACTTCAGGCTCTTGTGATCGGTGTAAATATTGCAAGTACTACCCAGCAGATAATGACGCCAGATCTTCAATGCATGAATAACTAGCTGCCAATTCCAAGTCATGAGTTGGATAATTCTCCTCGTGTCGCTTGAGCTGCCGTGAAGCGTAAGCAATAACTCGGCCTTCTTGCATCAAGACGCAACCCAAACCAGTACCAGAAGCATCACAATACACATCAAACGGCTTATCAATATCAGGTTGAGCTAGGACTGGTGCAGTGGTCAACAATTTCTTCAAAGTCCACTGCTACAAAAAATTTAACCGTGGAGGTTAATTGTGGCCTCAACCGCCTCGGACCTAAGGTCACGGTTAATCGTGGCCTTAACCAAGGCGGTTAGCCAACCGCCACGGTTAATCATATTAACCGAGGTAGTTGTTTTAAGATAACCGCCACGGATAATCAAATTAACTGAGGTGGTTATCTTAACACAACCTGCCACTTTTAATGGATTAACAGTGGCGGTTATCTTAATATAACTGCCATCGTTATTATTTTTCAGGAATAAAAAATGTTTTTGCAATATTTGAATTTGGATTTGAAACCAAAATTTCTGATATTCACATACATTCAAAGTAGAAAAATGCCACGTACAGAGTATAAACACGTAAATCATATTTAGTCTTATGTCGTCCGTATGTACGTCCCCTGTATGTCACCGTCAATATTACAAAACGTTTACTTCTAAACAAGGACATGACATTATAGTTTCAGCACTGGAATAATTAAGCCTTGTAACGGGTAGCTCTGCCTAATCGCTTCTGCATCCCTTTCTTCCTGGCGCCACTTCGGCCTCTTACCGGCATACCCGGTCATGCCTAGGTGGTGGACGAGCTCATTCTTCTTTGCGAGCTCCGAGAACTTCTCGCCTTTGCGCTTTGCTTCATCGGTGGTCATCTTCTCGACAAACTCATCCCAGATGTGCCGCTTGATGAAGTTGTAGTCTTCATATGGTGTCTTCCCTTTCTTCACATACTGGGTGTTGAGTTTGGACCGGAAGCTGCGAAGAGCTTTTGCCTACCAGGAACAACGCATGGCCCCTGCACACGGCTTCATCGTATTGTTTGGGTGGATACCGGAAACGTCTCTTCACGTCAGCCCACACTTTGTCCTTCAGAGTCTGCGGCACTTTCCTCCAATCTGAATAAGTGATAGGCACATGTTCCCTTACTATGCAAGAGCATTGGTTGCTGAAGGTGCCGATAACTGTTTGTGGCTCCAAGGGCTCTCCCTGTGGCACTATCTTGGTTATGGCATGCACCTTCTTCAAAACCTGATGCCTTCCATGCTGGTCCCTCTTCAATTCTGACTTTCTACTTTTGGAGGTTGTCTTTTCTAATGAAAAGCCCGAGGACGGACCGGATTCATGCCCCTCATCACCAAACTCCAAACGCAAAGGCGGCACCGGAATCTGTATACACGACAGGAGCTCACATTAGCTATATACATAGTACATGCAAGCCCGTCGACGGTGTGTTAGTTGGACACTTACGCGGCCCTCTTCATCTTCTGGTCCGCGACCTGGTGTGCAAGATCCTTGAGTTGATGGCCCTGTTCTTTGTCCCTTTTCCGGTGTATAGGTCGGATCTTCTTCTTCCTCCGTACGTGCTTTCTTCTCTGGCCTAGGTGTTAGAACCTCCTCCTCGTACTCACTGCTCTCATCTGATGATGATGAGGAGCCTCCCTTATCAGTCGGGCCCGGGCTTGGCTGGCGCCATTGTCCTTCAGGCGATCCCGCCATTGGAAGCTATGAATAAGATAGAGTTATACGGACTTCTCACAAGTGCGAGTAGGCATACAAAGTAGGACAAGAAAAGTACAAAAGAAAAGAATAATACATCCTTTTTCATTGCAATTGGAGATTACATCATTTTTCATTTACACTGCGAGTAGGTGTACAAAGTAATTGAGAAAAGTACAAAAGAGTAGGAAAATTACAAAAGAGTATAAGAAAAGTACATATTTGGCTCAGATGTGCCCTATTGTAATAACATCTGTCACACCCAGTTTTGCAAAGCAAAACCATGTACACATATATGTGTGCCCAGGAAGTCCATACTCACACATATAATACAAATTGCATAATATCAAAGTAAAGTACTTTATTACATCGAATATCCATTACATTTATTCTCACATAGTCTTGCTCAATAGCAACATTATTACATAAGCGGAAACATGACCCAAACTGCCATAGGGACACTGACTGGGGGAAAACAACTAGAAGTCTTGGGTGTCTTCAGGATTCTCCTCAAAACCAGCATATGTTACCTATCCGGGATTTTCATTGAAATTACAACAAGTGTAAGCGCACCATGCTTAGCAAGTATTACAAAGATTTCATGAGGCCCAAAAGGTCTTGACTCGGTTTGACAGCGGTTCGCAATTTTAAGTTAATCAAATTTTAATCTTACATGTACTTTTAGTGAGTAAAACCCATCCCAGTTGTAACATTATAATTAAATCAACATTTTATCACATCCATTACTTAAGGTAAACCAGAACATTAATCTTGAAGGATCCAGGCCGCTCGTGTCCGTGAGCACGGCTAATATATAAGATGAGAGAATTCTGCAGAATTTGTACAACTTTACCCGCCGAGTCGTGATTCCCAGATGCCGGGGGTCATGAGCCCCACTAGACCTCCTCTATGGAAGAATGGCAGGGTTTCACTACGAAATCTTTCACTAGGCACCCTAACAAGTCAGTGACCGCTGAGGTTTCAATGGCAAGTGTGCACAGACGTATCCTCCTCAAAAATCAAAACATGTGTAAAGTGGGACGCAGCACAATACACGAGGCAGGAACATCCATGACCCCACGAGGCACCCCCCTCTTGCGCCTTTCGGTAACCATTAATAAGCTAGAGACGCACTAGTTATATGATTAAGACTAGAGCCATTTAGTTCTCGGGGTTGTACGAAACCTCCTGGGTAACCGCTTCAGGATTAAGCCCCTAATACCTTGTTATTAAAAAGCATCATTTTATCATATTCCATATGCCATTAATCAAGTAAAATAATTAGTCTTGGTTTTGCACGGCAGCAAACTATCCAACATGCAAATACCCAACCCCATAGGTAACAAGGATATATAGATCAAATCATAATAGGGACAAACTCTAAAGGTACTTCAATTTAGACACATGCATATGAATGAATTATAAAAGTTCATAGGTAACAAGGAGCCTTTGTAAACACTTGCCTTCCTCAAAGTTTTGTTCTTGGTACTGCTGGTCAACAAACTGATCTTCAACAAACTCGGACTGATCACCTTCTAACCAAGATAAAAATCACCATACACACATCCAAACCAAGCCATACATGCATGCAAATAGGTTTCCATTAGAACAGTACACCAAATAGTATAAACAGAGAATACAAAGTGTATAAATCTATTCTACACATTTCTACGAACACGTGAGTGTGAAAATCACTCAAATCGGATTAAAAACGTGAAAGTTATGATGGAATTAAGATCTGAATGGCATTTTTGTGAATACACAGAACTTATTTTTGATTTAAAACAAATAAAATGATATTCTATGCAGTACAGGGACAGAGGGTCCTATTATTCAAAAGAACAGGGGCTGGAACATAAGAAAACAGGACTAAAATTAAATAAAAATGAACTAGGTCGGAGTACGGGTTGATTTTGATAAAACAGAAGGGCCTTCGTGCAAAAGTGGCGCAGCCGGTCGGCTGACCGCCTGCTGGCGCTGACCTGGCGCCACGTGGCGTGCTCTAGTTGGTGCGGTGTACCACATGTGGTGGACCAGTGCATGTGTGACCCGGTGGACCGAGTCCATGGCTGGTCCAGTGAGCCGAACCGGTAAGTTTTAATATCGGCCGTTCAGATTAGAATGGACAGCTCTGAGTGAAAGGAGGCTTTTCCCCTGGCCGTGCATAGTGCGACAGCGGCGGCGCCATAACCGGCGGCAGGTCCGAACTCGCCGGAGAAAGGCAAACTAGCATTTTCGGGCTCAACTGGCCCTACTAACTACACCTACATGGAGCGCGTGAGCTCGCAAACAAGATAGGGCTATTGGCAAGCGTGGGGGAACACGTCGAGACGACGGTCCGCGGCGGCGCCATGGGTGGCAGGCCACTGGAGCTCCCGATTGGGTTGCCCTAGTGCAAGAAACAGGAGAACATAAGGTACGGGGATGACGAGTGCTATACCACGAGGACGATGAAGGGGTTCGCGATGACCGAAAGTGCTCCGAGGATCCTGGCTGCGTGCGGCGATCTACAGAGAAGGGGCGCCGTCGGTGAGTGTCGAGCTGTGCAAGTCACGACCAAAATCATACGGGGAAGGCACCTACGGTCACGGCACTTGCCCACGAAGCACCAGAGCACAAGTATAGCGACAACAGAGCTCTGGTCGGTGACTATGGCATGGCAGTGGTGTTTCGGTGGCAGAGAGCGAAAGGGAGAGAGTGAGGGCTTGGGCAGGGGCTTTATAAGCGATTAGGAGCGGTAAACTCTGAAACTGACGGGGTAGTTATCACCCGTCGTCACTGCCGGCTTGATGGAGGGGCGCTTGATGGCTTTCAAAGCTCGGTCATTAATGGGGATGTGAAGAAGCTCGATGAAATGCCGTGCCGGCTTTCTAGGCACGAGGAAGAAGGGAAGGGAGTCGCTGACGAGTGGGTCCCTGTGCGCAGTGAGGGAGAAGGGAGCACGCGCGTGCGCTAGTTCTACGGCTGGCAAATGGGCCCCTGACGTGCAGTGATAGAGAGGGGATGTGAGGAGAGTGGCCTGTCCACTCGGGCGCTTGAGCGGGCCGCCGAGCTGGGCTGCTTGGCCCACTTGTGCACAGAAGGGGGAGGGTGGAAGAGTGAGGCCGGTTGGGCTACTTCCAGCCCATGACCAAGGCGTGCAGTGTAAAGGAGAAGTGGGTGCAGGGCTTTGCTGGGCTGGATAGGAAGGTGGAGAGGGAAATAAAAGATTTGTCCTTTTTATTTTCTCTAGGCTCCCAAGCAATTCAAATTTAAATAGGGTTTTGAAAATAGTTTCATTCAACCGATCCTACACTCAAACAAAAGAGTGCACCAGCATGTATGCATCAAACACGTTTCTACCCTCTATGTTTGATTTTATTTGTTCAAAAATTTAATATTTGGTCTATGATTAAATGCAAAGAAAATTAAATAAAGCTCAATTTAATTCCTATTTGCAAAGGGTATTTTTAGGGTGTTACAAACCTAACCCCTTAAGATGAATCTCGTCCTCGAGATTCGGAAGATTCAAAAAGATCGGGATAATCAATTCTCAGATCTTCCTCTCTTTCCCAAGTTGCCTCATCCTCAGAGCGCCTATTCCACTGAACTTTACACATTTTTATGGTCTTACTCCTTGTGATTCTTTCAGCTGTGTCCAAAATTTTCACAAGGTGTTCTTTGTATGAGAGATTATCTTTTATCTCAATTTCATCCAAAGATATTTGTTCTTCTGGTACTCTTAAACATTTCTTAAGCTGTGATACATGAAACACATCATGGACTCCAGACAATCTCTCGGGTAATTCTAGCTGATAAGCAACCTCTCCTCTTCTAGCAAGAACTTTGAAAGCTCCAACATACCTAGGAGACAACTTTCCCTTGGTATGAAACCTTTTCACTCCTCTCATCGGTTAGACTTTGAGGTACACATAGTCACCAATTTCAAACACCAATTCCCTTCTTCTAGTGTCTGCGTAACTCTTTTGTCGTGACTGTGCAACTTTTAAATTCTGCCTTATTGTTTGGACTTTCTTTTCGGCCTCTTTCAGAACCTCCGGTCCAAACACCTGACTTTCACTAGTTTGATTCTAGAATAGTGGTGTTCTACACTTCCTGCCATACAACACCTTGAACGGTGCCATTTTCAAACTTTTCTGGTAGCTATTGTTATAAGAGAATTCAACATATGACAAACTCTTATCCCAACTAGTACCATATTACAGTGCACAGGCTCTTAGCATATCTTCTAAAATTTGATTTGTTCTCTCAGTCTGTCCATCTGTCTGTGGATGGTATGCCGAACTAAAATTCAATTTTGTATCTATGGACTCATGCAATTTCTGCCAAAAATTAGATGTGAACTGTGTACCCCTATCAGACATAATCTTTTTCGGAACACCGTGTAAACAAACAATTCTCTCCATGTAAAGTTCAGCCTGCTTTGCACCAGTGTAGGTGGTCTTCACAGGTATAAAATGTGCCACTTTGGTTAATCGATCCACAATTACCCAAATAGAGTCATACCCTCTTTGCGTACGGGGTAACCCTACTATGAATTCCATTCCAACTTCTTCCCATTTCCATGCAGGTATCTTCACAGGCTCAAGTAACCCTGCTGGCCTTTGATGTTTGGCTTTTACCCTCTGGCACGTATCACATATAGCCACATGCTCAGCTACATCTCTTTTCAAACCATACCACCAATATCTCTCTTTAAGATCAAGATACATCTTGGTGCTACCCGGGTGTATAGAATAAGCTGAATCATGAGCTTCCCTCAAAATAGACTCTCTAATAGCTTTTATTTCTGGTACACAAATTCTCTTGCCAAACCACACCGTTCCCTGATCATCCATATGAAAACCCGGTGCTTTGCCAATCACTATGCGTTCTGCAATATCTTTGATTCTCTCGTCTTCTAATTGTCCTTTGCGGATCTCTTTTTCCAAAGTGGGTTCCACTTCTAACTCCATTGTATTGGTTACCATTGCCAAATTAAGATATGCAAACTTTGCACACAACTCTTTGGGTAGTCGAGTCACATAGGCCATATTGACATAGCTCTTTCTACTCAAGGCATCCGCTACTACATTAGCCTTACCCGGATGGTAGTGTATTTCCAATTCATAATCTTTGATTAATTCCAACCATCGACACTGCCTCATATTCAGATCTGACTGAGTGAATATATATTTTAGTCTTTTATGATCTGTATAAATTTCAGTCTTATGTCCAACCAAATAGTGTCTCCAAATCTTGAGAGCATGCACCACGGCGGCTAACTCTAAGTCATGAGTCGGATAGTTTAACTCATGCTTTCTCAGCTGCCTCGACGCATAGGAAACAACTCTGTCCTCTTGCATTAGAACACAACCGAGACCTTGCTTTGAAGCATCACAATAGATAGAGAAGCTTTTAGAGAGATCAGGTATGGTTAGCACAGGTGCGGTGGTTAGTCTCTTTTTCAACTCCTCAAAACTGGCTTGACACTCCTTTGACCATATAAACTTTGCATTTTTTTTCCAACAAAGCAGTAATTAGTTTTACTAATTTGGAGAATCCTTCAATGAATCTCTGATAATACCCAGCCATTCCTAAGAAACTCTGAATCTCACTCACATCCTTAGGTGGATTCCAATTCAGCACATCTTTTACTTTCTTAGGATCAACGGCTACTCCTCCGTTGAAGACAATGTGGCCAAGGAAAGCTACTTCTTTCAACCAAAATTCACACTTACTAAGCTTAGCATAGAGCTGGTGTTCTCTAAGCTTTTGGAGTACTAGCCTCAAATGTTCCTCATGTTCCTTCTCATTTTTAGAGAAGACTAATATATCATCAATAAATACGACCACAAACTTATCCAGATACTCCATGAATACTTTATTCATCAGATACATGAAGTAGGCAGGCGCATTTGTCAACCCAAAGGACATGACTGTGAATTCATATAATCCATATCTAGTGACAAAAGCTATTTTAGGAATGTCAGACTACCTTATTCTCAGCTGGTGGTATCCAGATCGGAGATTGATCTTGGAAAACACACAAGCTCCTTTCAATTGATCAAATAAGTCATCTATTCTGGGTAATGGATACTTATTCTTAATAGTCACTTCATTAAGAGAGCGGTAATCTATGCACATCCTTTGTGTTCCATCTTTCTTTTCAACAAACAGCACAGGTGCTCCCCAAGGTGATGAACTAGGGCGCACATAACCTTTTTCTAGAAACTCACTTAATTGTTTCTTAAGCTCTGCTAATTCATTAACTCCCATTCTATACGGTCTCTTAGCTATGGGTGCAGTACCAGGTAAAAGTTCAATTATAAACTCAATATCTCGTTCAGGTGGCATACCTGGTAACTCATCGGGGAAAACATCAGGATATTCATTTACTATCCGCATCTCTTCTATAGGTGTGCCTTGCATCTGATTAACTGTGTAATATTGTTTGGCAGACATAGATACCCCTACTTCAATTTGTTCCCCTGATGGTGACACTAGCTGCATTGTCTTGCTGTTACACTGAATAACTGCTTTCATTCATTTCATCCAGTCCATGCCCAAAATAACATCAATTCCCGATGAATTTAGAACCACAGGACTAGCTGTAAATTCTACCCCCTTAAGATGATACTCACTAATGGACATCTAAGGGTTGCTTGCATTTCTGCTCCTGGTGAGCTAACTACCATGGGATTTTTCAATGCACACATGGGTATATCATACTTCTTGACAAATGAATAGGCAATAAACGAATGTGATGCACCCGAATCAAATAAAACTGAGGCAGGATTTGAGTTGACCGGAAACATACCAAGCATCACGTCCGGTGCCTCCAGTGCAGCCTCGGCAGGTGACATGGTTCACCCGGCCACGGATGTAGTTCTGCTGCGGCTTCGGGTCTTGCCCATGATTACCTTGACCATTCTGTCCCAGCTTCTTAGGACATCTATTGGAATAATGTCCTGGTTCACCACAGTTGAAGCATCTGTTGTTATTGATAGGAAGAGGTGCCTTTGGTGCACCATTCTTTGCGGGAGTACCGGGTGAATTTCCCTTCATAGGAGCATTGTTGGTCTGCTGTGGACGATAGGCAGGTGCCTTGTACTGCTGCTGCTACTGATAAGATGCACGCTGCGGATATTGCCCACGGTTGACAAAGCTAGATTGCCCCTGGAATCACTGCTGTGAATAGCCTTGCTGATTGTTGGAGCGGAAACGAGAATTGTTACTAGAATGCTGCCCCTGAAACTTCCTTTTCTTCTCATCTATTTCACGGCGTTTGCTTTCGATTATTATGGCCTTATCCACCAGATGCTGGAAACTAGCAAAGCTGTGAGAGAGTAGTTGATATTGCAGGTCATCATTCAAACCATCCATGAACAACTCTTGTTTCTTAGCATCATCTTCCACTTCCCCAGGAGCATAGCGAGAAAGCTGTGTGAATTTGTCACGATACTCAGTGACAAGCATGCTACCTTGCTTCAAGCTCAAGAACTCCTTTTTCATTTTCAGTAAGCCCTCCAGCACATGATGAGAGCGAAAGGCAGCACGAAACTGTTCCCAAGTGATTTGCACACCCTGCGGCTGACCGAAACAGAAAGAATCCCACCAATCTAAGGCTGCCCCCTAAAGTTGACCAGATGCATGTAAGACCTTCTCCCTGTCATCACACTGAGCAATCTCTAGCTGCCTCTCAATGGCGCGAAGCCAATCATCGGCTTGAAGCGGTTCAGTGCTGTGAGTTAAAACGGGTGGACGGCCTTTCAGAAAATCACTCCTCTTGTCACGAGCCTGAGGAGGTGGGTTGCCTTGGTTGTTGTTCTGCATGTTCTGAATATTTTGGGCCAGCTGCTGCATAATCTGCGTCTGCATCATCATTAGTTGCTCCATGGTAACAGGTGGTGGTGGCGGTGGTGGGTTCTCATGGTTGTTTCCGGTGGTTGCGGTCCTCCTAGTGTCAACCATCTGTATAATATATACCAAAATGAGTTCCACATGATCAACTAGGAAGAGTATTTGTTGATGAACAGCATGACATGAGTTTGGTTCAGCAGTAAGACAAGAGATATGCATGTATACAAATAAAAAGATAACAGTCTGAATTTCACTGCTTGAAAGAAAAAGACAGCAGTGCAGTAAAACGAACATAACTCTTTCTCTGTTCAACATCTGCAGGAAAACCATATATTGCTGGAAAGGGCTCGAAATTCCCCACATCTTTTATTCATAACATATTCACAGATTCTGACGTTTGCCATGGCAAAAACAGACTAGAAGCAGTGCTGTTTCAGATTGCAGACAGCACAGGTTACCTGATTTGAAACAGCCATATCTCACAAACCAGGATAGCTATCAAGGTGATTCCAGTTGGAAATGAAAGATATAGAAGTCTACTTGATCCCATAAAAATTTCAGAATTTTTGACTGAATATTTCTTGAGGTAAAAATTGATAAAGACAGAGTACTCAGAGAAACAGGACTGGACAACAAGCTGATAGATAATCCAACTATTTATTTAATCAAACCCTTACACCTTAAACTTGTTTTAGATGATTGTGGACATGCCCCACAACTCATATCAGACAAAAAAAGAACCAAATCATCCATTTAACATTATTACAAACACTCATGCATAGAGAGACAATTGTTCAAGACATGACTCAACTTGGAAAATAAAATCGCTCTAGCGCTCTTATTGCATTGTGATAGGCAACCCCTAATTGTCGAGCGTGGTGTGAGTGTTAGCAATGCCTCTGTTTCTTGGAGGTAACACTGCAGGAACTTGAGGTGGCTCTTGGTTGATGCCATAGAGCAGCCTCCTCAGCCTAGCATTCTCCTGGCTGAGCCACAAGTTATCCTTTCCCATGGCATCCAGCTCATCCAAGGACTGATCTAAGCAAGTGTTGATCTTACTCATATACTCCAAAGTGGGTAGCAACCTGGCATTCTCCTCTCCCAAGGGTGCAGCAATAGTGCAGCTCGACTGTCCACTCCGGCGGTGAGGGAAGTAGCGCTCAACCTCCCAAGCAATAGCCTCCCAATGCTTTGCACGATACACCATGTATGCTTGCCTGGTAGCATCAGCAATAGCGGCAGAGCGGAAGTAACGACCAGAAATGGCGCTATGGATGTTCCGCACCCTGCTCCCCACACTGGATATGCACCTCAGTCTTGTTGAAACCCAAGTACTGTGGGTGAGTCCAATGCTCTGTCCTGTACTGCACAATAGCCCTGGGACGGAAACGGCGCACAAGGGAGACTAACTTTGGGTGGAAGTAGTCATCACCCTGCAGGTCGTAATAGTAGTCAACCTTCCATCCCTTGGACAGAAGAGCCTGGCGCTGCGGGTCTTGGTTGTTGTCATTGCCATTGGGGTCATTGCCATTGTTGTCATCTCCTCCGCCGGCACCATTGTTAGAGCCCTGTGAGCTGCGATCATCATCGTTCGGAGTCGTCAGAGCTGTCAGAGCTGCCATCTCCATCATCACCATCGGGGTCGCCAGTGCCCTCCTAGCCCCCCTGTGGCACGTCCTCCTCAACAACGTACTTGTCCTCAGCTTCTGGCTCCACCGGCTCTTCCTCAACTTCTATGTCCATGGGCTGAACCTGCTCTTGCTGCTCGGGCACAATCTTGCCAATGGTGACTCTCACTCGTGGTGGGATGAAACCTCCAATGCTCTTGCGTGTAGTCTGCTTAGTGCGGGCCATCTATAAGATAGAAATGATGAGGATTAGGACAAGGATATTTTTGCAATAGATATAGAAAGAATATAAGCAATAATTTATATAATAAATTAAATCAACAAAATAAAAGGATATGAACCTAGGTTACGCCTATTTCTATCTAGGTTGTTCATCCTACAGTCAAGTTATGCTCTGATACCAATTTGTCGCACCCAGTTTTGCAAAGCAAAACCAAGTACACATATATGTGTGCCCAGAAAGTCCATACTCACACATATAATACAAATTGCATAATATCAAAGTAAAGTACTTTATTACATCGAATATCCATTACATTTATTCTCACATAGTCTTGCTCAACAGCAACATTATTACATAAGCGGAAACATGACCCAAACTGCCACAGGGACACTGACTGGGGGAAAACAACTAGAAGTCGTGGGTGTCTTCAGGATTCTCCTCAAAACCAGCATCTGTTACCCATCCGGGATTTTCATTGAAATTACAACAAGTGTAAGCGCACCATGCTTAGCAAGTATTACAAAGGGTTCATGAGGCTCAAAAGGGCTTGACTCGGTTTGACAGCGGTTCGCAATTTTAAGTTAATCAAATTTTAATCTTACATCTACTTTTAGTGAGTAAAACCCATCCCAGTTGTAACATTATAATTAAATCAACATTTTATCACATCCATTACTTAAGGTAAACCAGAACATTAATCTTGAAGGATCAAAGCCACTCGTGTCCGTGAGCACGGCTGATATATCATATGAGAGAATTCTGCAGAATTTGTACGACTTTACCCGCCGAGTCGTGATTCCCAGATGCCGGGGGTCATGAGCCCCATTAGACCTCCTCTATGGAAGAATGGCAGGGTTTCACTATGAAATCTTTCACTAGGCACCCTAACAAGTCAGTGGCCAGTGAGGTTTCAATCGCAAGTGTGCACAGACGTATCCTCCTAAAAAATCAAAACATGTGTAAATTGGTCGCAGCACAATACACGAGGCAAGAACATCCATGACCCTACGAGGCACCCCCCTCTTGCACCTTTCGGTAACCACTAACAAGCTAGAGACACACTAGTTATATGATTAAGACTAGAGCCATTTAGTTCTCGGTGTTGTACGAAACCTCCTGGGTGACCGCTTCAGGATTAAGCCCCTAATACCTTGTTATTAAAAAGCATCATTTTATCATATTCCATATGCTATTAATCAAATAAAATAATTAGTCTTGATTTTGCACGGCAGCAAACTATCCAACATGCAAATACCCAACCCCATAGGTAATAAGGATATATAGATCAAATCATAATAGGGACAAACTCTAAAGGTACTTCAATTTAGACACATGCATATGAATGAATTATAAAAGTTCATAGGTAACAAGGAGCCTTTGTAAACACTTTCCTTCCTCAAAGTTTTGTTCCTGGTACTGCTGGTCAACAAACTGATCTTCAACAAACTCGGACTGATCACCTTCTAACCGAGATAAAAATCACCATACACGCATCCAAACCAAGCCATACATGCATGCAAATAGGTTTCCATTAGAACAGTACACCAAACAGTATAAATAGAGAATAAAAAGTGTATAAATCTATTCTACGCATTTCTACGAACACGTGAGCGCGAAAATCACTCAAATCGGATTAGTGCATGCTCTGGTTGGTGCGGTGTACCACATGTGGTGGACCAGTGCATGTGTGACCCGGTGAACCGAGTCCGTGGCTGGTCCGGTGAGCCGAACCGGTAAGTTTTAATATCGGCCGTTCAGATTAGAATGGACGGCTCTGAGTGAAGGGAGGCTTTTCCCCCGGCCGTGCACAGTGCGACAGCGGCGGCGCCATTACCTGACGGCGGTCCGAACTCGCCGGAGAAAGGCAAACCGGCGTTTCGGGGCTCAACTGGCCCTACCAACTACACCTACATGGAGCGCGTGAGATCGCAAACAAGATAGGGCTATCGGCAAGCGCGGGGGAACACGTCGAGACGACGGTCCGCTGACGGCGCCATGGGTGGCGGCCACTGGAGCTCCCGATTGGGTTGCCCTAGTGCAAGAAACAGAGAACAGAAGGTATGGGGATGACGAGTGCTATACCACGAGGACGATGAAGGGGTTCGCGATGACCGAAAGTGCTCCGAGGATCCCGGCTGCGTGCGGCGATCTACAGAGAAGGGGCACCGCCGGTGAGTGTCGAGCTGTGCAAGTCACGACCAAAATCATAAGGGGAAGGGAGCACGCGCTTGCGCTGGTTCTGCAGCTGGCAATGGGCCCCTGATGTGCAGTTATAGAGAGGGTAAGTGAGGAGAGTGGCCTATCCACTCGGGCTCTTGAGCGGGCCACCGAGCTGGGCTGCTTGGCCCACTCGCGCACAGAAGGGGGAGAGTGGAAGAGTGAGGCCAGGTTGGGCTGCTTCTAGCCCATGACCATGGCAGTGCAGTGCAAATGGAGAAGTCGGTGGAGGGCTTTTCTTGGTTGGATAGGAAGGTGGAGAGGGAAATAAAAGATTTGTCCTTTTTATTTTCTCTAAGCTCCCAAGCAATTCAAATTTAAATAGGGTTTTGAAAATAGTTTCATTCAACCGATCCTACACTCAAACAAAAGAGTGCACCAGCATGTATGCATCAAATAGGTTTCTACCCTCTATGTTTGATTTTATTTGTTCAAAAATTTAATATTTTGTCTATGATTAAATGCAAAGAAAATTAAATAAAGCTCAATTTAATTCCTATTTGCAAAGGGTATTTTTAGGGTGTTACAACAACGCTTCTAAACCGGTTGCTTGTATATTATATACATGTCATCCTAGTTTAGAGGCTCACAAGCAATATGGGGACTTTCCATCATCATAGCCGCTGCCTCAACATACAAAGTTTCACATCATTGCAAATGCCACTGCCTGAGGACATTACTAGAATCAAAACCAATTCATCATCGAAAAAGCCATACAATAGGGTTTCAATTAAAGTAGTAGAGTTAGAGTAGTAGTAGACAAGTAGTAATAGGATTAGGAGTTAGAGTAGTTGTAGGCGTACAAGTTGTAGAGTAGTAGTAGTATAGCTAAGAGTAGTAGTTGAGTAGACAAGTAGTAGTAGAGTAGTAGTACACAAGTAGTGGTACAGTATATGCCAAACAATTCATCATTGCATTTACAAATAAATTAAGAAAAGTACAACAGAGTATAACAAGAGTACAAAAGAGTATAAGAAAAGTACATATTTTGCTCAGATTTGCCCCATTGTAATAACATCACTTCTAAACTGGTTGCTTGTATATGGTATACAAGCCATCCTAGTTTAGAGGCTCACAAGCAATATGGGGACTTTTCATCATCATAGCCACTGCCTCAGCATACAATTTAAGTTTCACATCATTGCAAATGCCACTGCCTGAGCACATTATGAAACGACCTCGATTTCCACGAAGGGAAATCCACAGGCTCGAATTGTAATTCAACAGATTGCTTGGGACAATCCATGAAATTACCCATATCTCAGTTGCCACCAGGATCCATACAACGGTAAATAAGTCTTACATAAATATTTATTACATCGCCACACTGGCGGAATCAACAATCAGAGAAGCTTTAGAAGATGCGGAAGCGATTCATCCTTCACGGCCAACTTGAGTGTAGCACATGACCCTATTCCTCGTCATCATCTCCCTCGAAGTCGTACTCATTCTCGTCACCTGACAGCAAATTTATCAGTACGATTTGTACTGGCCACGGAGCCCACCTATGCAGCATTTGCTTTGTGGAAAGTGGATGCAAGGCTATACAAGCAGACCTATAGGCTGAGGTTTTCCTATGCAGCTGTAATCAATGTTTAATTAGTCAAGTTTTATCACCAGTTAACACCATCATCCCTTTTCCCATCACCACACCTCACTTACCCACACCTCACTCTCATTCGACAGGCCCAACTCCCTCTCGGGCCTATCTCAGCGGCACACTACCACAACGGGTACACTGCCGGAAAAATGTCATCCAGGGGGAGAAGAGAACACTCACTACACTAGTAGAAGCTTCATAGGAAAGGTCCATAGCCAACAGGTTGGCATATGTATCGATCGATCAACCGTACACTCTGCAGAGGTTTCACTACTCACAAGATTAGCCATCATAGGTGTTGCGCAAACACCTAGGCAGAATTCCGGGTGCTTGCTTGCCTAGGTCGATGCCACCCTACCACTCAGCCCTGGGATATTCCGGATCCTACACCGTTATGCTGAGACTGGGAGACACAGTACCGGGCCCATCCAGTGGTACTGTGCATCTAGAACGGAACGGGAACCCATCGACCGTCTCCGCCCACCCTTATCACCTTTCAACCTAGCAGTAGTGGCACCGTCCTACCAAGTAGTCCAGCCGTCTCCCGCCCATCAGAAGCGAGTGAGTAGAAAAGGATTCCCATGAACCTGAAACTAGTCCATCCTAGGTTTGACCAAGCAGGCATCTCCACTTAGGGGATACTCTCCCCGTGCTATCATAGCACCTCCGTCCACGGGCTTCAAACCACCAAGGCTATCCCACCCGGAACCTCCTCAACAACTTTACCCGCCACAGGTATCTCGCTTGGGGATGCCCAGGTTGCACCCCCGGCACGACTTGCCCCATGGGCTTGTCTCACATCCCACTTGGTCGACATCAACCCTTACCACGCACCCAAGACGCACGCAGCACTCTCTCCCAGTAGTTATAATCAGTTATACACCGTCCCAATTCCACCACATAGCATATAGCAAGTAGTAAGTAGTGGAAGAGTAACAGTAAAATAAGCAGCAGCTAACCTAGCAGCGGACAGCAGGGTAAAGTCTTATCAAGGCAGGGAATTCAAATATACTACCATGCAACCAATCCATACATAATCATAAAGCAATAGCAACAATGTCATTTGCAATGCGTAATAGGATCTAAGGATTTGGTGGGACGTGGCACCTTCGTAGTCGTCTCCTAGCTCTTGGAAGTACTCGTGGTCGTCTTCCTTAGTCAGATCCTCCTCCGGCTCTGAAATCGAACACGAAATAGTCGCGTCAGCGACTCCTATAGAGTATTTCAGAAAAATCCAATAAAATAAAGAGCCAAATGCACACAAACACAGTCTTAGATTGTAGATCTCATTTTTCTGAGAATTTTGATATATGGTGCGCAATTTTTGGACTTCATATGAATAAGTTATGAATTTCCGAAGATTATCCTATTTTCTGAAAATGGGAAAACTGGTCGGTTAATCAGGGGCAGCTTGGGATTGGTCCACGTGGCGCGCGGGTCTAGTAGTGCGGCAAGTGGTGCCTCAACAGAACACAGACCCGATGGTCGCCCACCAGGTGTTGGATGCTGGTTCCCAGAGAGTTGCCGGAGTTGGCGTAGCTCGGCGTGGCTCGGCGGTGGTCAGTGGTAGCTCGGCTGTGGTTGGGGGTATCTCGGCGGAGCTCGGCATAGTTCGGCGGTGGTCGGGGGTAGCTTGGTGGTGCTCGGCGTAGTTCGGTTTAGCTCGGCGGGGCTCGGGCGAATCGGAGATCCGGGGCGCCGAGGGTGCCGTTCTCCCGAGGTCTCCCGCGGAGGTTCGGGCGAATCGGACATTTGGTGCGCCCGAGGGTGCCGTTCTCCCGAGGTCTCCGCGGAGGCTCGGGCGAATCGGAAATGTGGGCGCCGAAGCGGCTGCTCTCCCGAGCTCTCCCGGTGAGGCTCGGGCGAATCGGAAATTTGGGCGCCCGAGGGTGCCGCTCTCCCGAGCTCTCCTGGGGAGGCTCGGGCGAATCGGAGATCTGGTGCGCCGAGGGTGCTGCTCTCCCGAGCTCTCCTGGGGAGGCTCGGGCGAATCGGAGATTTGGTGCTAGCAGGGTTCCAGGGCGTCTGTTCAAGGCGGCGGTGTCTCTCCGGTGCGGTGGACGATGACAGGGCGGCGATGACCATATTTCGGCAAGACAGGGCTCGGCTATCTAGCGGCGGTGCCGAGGCAGACTTGGCGAACCTCGGCGGCCTTTCTCCACAGCGCGAGGCGACCGGGGGTACTCGGAACGGATTTAGGCGAGGCGGAACCTGTCGGCGGCGATGTCGCCGACGACGGCGGAAGGCGGCATCGCGGCTACGACCAAGTATTGGTTCAATCGAATGCAGTCTTGTCAAATTGGTGAGGCCAGAGAAGCATACAACACTCTGGTGGCGAACTTTAGCCATGGCATGACCTTCTTTTGTCAATGGCTCGCGGCGGCGCTCCGGTAAGGTCGCGGCGCACGCGGCCAAGGCGATTCAGGCTTCCTCTAGCGCTTAGATCCGCGTAGCTAGCTCGAGGGGGTCGTGGCGGTGCTCCACGACGCTCTAACCTATACGGTTGCTAGACGGATTGCTCGGAACGGGTGATTCGGCGTCGGAACGCGTCGGTGGTGAACGCGCTCCGCCGAGAACGCGTCGTGCTGCGTTCTCGGTCTAGCAAGCTTGTAGTCCGGGGGTTTCGGCCGGTCGAATGAGTGCATGGTGCAGGTGATCTTCCCGAGCCGGTAAGGGCTCGTGCCTGCGCGTCCCGAGGGTGGAACGCCATGGCAAAAGCAGGGCAAGGTTCGGACATGGCGTGCGGTGGCTCACCGTGGTGTCGGTGAAGCTAGGATGGCGGTGCAGTGGTGAGTCGGAGCCGTGCAGAGCGATCGCAGTGCCGTGCCGCTCCTCGTCCGCAGCTCGGGCTTCTCCTCCGTGTCCGGCTCCGGCGTGCTCCGCGGCGGCGGCGCTCCGGCAGCTTCTCCTCCTCTGCTCCGCCCTTCTCCCTCTCTCTCGGCTACGCGGTGGGGTGCTGTGGTGGCGGTGAGGGGAAATGAGGGTAGGGCTTCGGGGTGCTCCAATTTATAGGCGAGCTTGGCCAGCTCCAATGGCGAACGGTCCTGATTGCGCTCGACCGATCGAAGGGCCGTGGCTCGAGTGGATCTAGGGCTCCGGATGGGCGCGGGTTCGCTTGGCGGCCAAGAAAGGAGGGGACAGGAGGGGGACAGCGGGGTCAGGGCTCTGCCATGCTGTCGGCTGTGGGACCGGGGTCACGCCATTCGCGCGACACCCCCGGCAGGCGCGTCGCCTTCGTGAGGAAGAAGAACAGTGGGGGGGGGCGAGAGCGGCTGACAGGCGGGGTCGGGTTGGCAGCGAGCGCGAGCGCGAGCGCGTGTGTGCCGGTCGTGCGCGTGCGCTGCCGAGCCGCGACGTGGGCCGCGCGCGGTGAGATGAGGAGAGGAAGGTCGGGCGGGCTTGGGCTGACTTAGCGACCCGGCTGGCCGAAACGAATGGCTGGCCTAACTCTCTTTCTCCTTTTCTATTTTCAATTTAGTGTATATATACATATATTGCCCATTTTAAATATTGAGTAAATACAAACATAAATTGCAATAAATCCCAAATGTAATGCATAAGTTATTATTCTATGTGAATGGAATTAAAATGCAAACTACACTCCTTTATTTACCAATTTCATAATGAAACCTATATGCTTGCACAAGAAAAATGGGTTTTCACAATAAATAAATGAAAAATTTTAATTGGTTGGGATTTTTAGATTGTGTGGATTTTTAGGGTTGTTACAGTCCTCCCCCCTCATTAGGATCTCGACCTCGAGATTCAGGGATAACGTACCCTTCGAAGAGGTAAGGAAACATAATCCGCAAGTCTGATTCTTTCTCCCACGTAGCTTCCCTTTCAGTGTGATTGCTCCACTGTACCTTGCACATCGGAATGGTTTTGTTTCGAGTCTCCTTTGTATCCTGTGCCAAGATCTTGATCGGATGTTCCTTGTATTCAAGTGTGTCTTGCAGGTCTAATGCATCCGTAGGAACTTGCTCCTCGGGAAGCTTCAAACACTTCCTTAATTGCGAGACATGGAACACGGGGTGTACTCCAGATAATTCCTCCGGTAGTTCTAGCTTGTAAGCAAGCTTTCCAACCCTTTTACAGATCTTGTATGGCCCAACATATCTTGGTGCCAATTTCCCTTTTACGTGGAATCTGACAGTGCCACGAAGTGGAGATACCTTGAGGTAGACATAATCCCCAACCTCGAACTCAAGCTCTCTACGTCTTCTATCTGCATAGCTCTTTTGCCTACTCTGTGCAATCCTCAAATTCTCTCTTACTTGGGCAACACCTTCTTCTGCTTCCACAATCTTAGCAGGACCGAAGAATGTCCTCTCACCTGGTTCTGACCACATTAGCGGGGTTCTGCACGGTCTTCCATACAACGCTTCAAATGGAGACATCTTAATGCTTGTCTGATAACTGTTGTTGTATGAGAACTCGGCGTGGGGTAGACAGCTCTCCCATCCTTCCTTGTACCTCAATACACAAGCTCGTAACATGTCCTCGAGAATCTGGTTCACTCCTTCTGTTTGCCCATCCGTTTGCGGGTGGTATGCGGTGCTATAGTCGAGCTTGGTTCCGATGGACTTGTGCAAGGATTTCCAGAACTGTGATACGAACTATGAGCCTCGGTCAGATATAATACTCAGAGGCGCCCCATGTAACTTCAAAATGTTTGATACGTACAGATCTGCTAGCTTTTCAACTCTATACTTCCTTTTGACCGGTATAAAATGTGCAACTTTGGTTAGACGGTCCACTATTACCCATATAGAATCATATCCATGCTCGGATCGGGGCAGTCCTATTACGAAGTCCATGGATATGCACTCCCACTTCCATTCTGGTATCTCAACTGGTTGTAGCAACCCTGCTGGTCTCTGATGTTCGGCCTTGATTCTATTGCATGTATCACATCGGGCTACATGCCCTGCAATGTCTGTCTTCATATTCTCCCACCAGAAGTGCTTCCTTAGATCATGGTACATCTTGGCTGACCCTGGGTGAATGCAATATTTGGAGTCATGCCCTTCTGACAGAATCTCTTCTCGTATCGCTGAATCCGTCGGTACACAGATTCTATCTTTGTACCATACAGTTCCCTGCTCATCTTCTCGGTATTCAGGGCCTCTTCCCAGCTTCATCAAACCACGGATATAGTCTATCTCAGGACAGTTCTTTTGTGCTTCACGGATTCGTGAGGTGAGATTGTACTCGACGCGAAGCTCATTTAGCATGCCATAGGAGACTACCTCGAGCTGGAATGCGTCGAACTCTCTCCTGAGCTCAGGTGGCATAGAGTTGGTGATGAGGGTATGGCAGTAGCTTTTGCGGCTAAGTGCATCAGCGACTACGTTAGCCTTCCCTGGGTGGTAATGGATCTCAAGATCATAGTCCTTGATGAGTTCTAGCCATCTGCGCTGCCTCATATTCAGATCTTCCTGTGTGAAGAAGTACTTCAGGCTCTTGTGGTCGGTGTATATGTCACACTTGTTGCTCATCAGATAGTGTCTCCAAATCTTGAGTGCGTGTACCACGGCTGCAAGTTCTAGGTCATGAGTCGGGTATCGCTGCTCATGTTCCTTCAACTGTCTTGAGGCATAAGCTATCACTCTTCTTTCTTGCATTAGTACACAGCCCAAACCTTGCCGAGAGGCATCACAATATACAACAAAATCCTTGTGAATATCGGGCAGGGCTAGTACAGGTGTAGTAGTGAGCTTCTCCTTCAAGGTCTGAAAACTCTTCTCGCATTCAGAAGTCCATATAAACTTGTTCTCTTTCTTCAGCAAGTTGGTCATGGGTCTTGCAATCTTGGAGAAATTTTCAATAAATCTGCGATAGTATCCTGCAAGTCCCAAAAAGCTTCTGATTTCTGACACATTACAGGGTTGTTCCCACTCTTGCACAGCTTCAATCTTGGCTGGGTCTACCGCGACTCCTTCTCCTGACAGTACGTGTCCAAGGAAAGCAACTTCCTCAAGCCAGAATTCGCACTTGGAGAATTTGGCGTATAGCTGGTTGCGAGACAACCTCTCCAATACGGTCCTCAGATGATGTTCATGTTCCTCTTTTGTGGCTGAATAAACCAATATATCATCAATGAATACCACCACAAACTTGTCTAGCTCATTCATGAAGATCTTGTTCATCATGTTCATGAAGTATGCTGGAGCATTAGTGAGTCCAAATGAGACTACTGTGCACTCATACTGTCCATATCTAGTGACAAATGCAGTCTTCGGGATATCTTCTTCCCTGATCTTCATCTGATGATACCCTGATCGGAGGTCGATCTTTGAGAAGTACTTGGCCTTACTCAATTGATCTAACAGATCATCGATGCGGGGCAATGGGTACTTATTCTTGACTGTAACCGCATTCAGATTCCGGTAGTCAATGCACATCCTCATCGTGCCATCCTTCTTCTTGACAAACAAAACGGGAGATCCCCAGGGCGAAGCACTAGGCCTAATGAAGCCCTTCTCCAGTAATTCTCCCAGCTGCTTCTTGAGTTCCTTCAACTCATCAGCCGACATTCTATAGGGTCTTTTGGCAATCGGTGCAGTCCCTGGCATCAGCTCTATAACAAACTCCACATCTCTATCTGGTGGCATTCCTGGCAACTCCTCTGGAAATACGTCATTGAACTCACAGACTACTGGCACATCTCTGAATGTCAGCTCTGTCTTATCTGCTTTAGTCTCCAGGGCACATAGGAGGGCTTGGACTCTCTCGGTTTGGGGTACACATCGGACAGCTGTTCCCCAAGGGTGGGTTACCTGAACATATCTAGGTGAACAAGATATCACTCCCCGGTGTTTGGTTAGCCAGTCCATGCCTAAGATGACATCTAAGCTATTGGAGGGTAATAGGGTTAGGTCAGCTCGAAAGTCAAGTCCCTCGATAGTGATTATCACTCCTCTACATATGTGAACGCTTCTGAAGGTTCCTAAGGGCGAGCTAGTTAGGATGGGGTTTGCTCTCGGGGTTACAGGTATGTTATGCTTTCGTGCATATGCAGATGAAATGTATGAACATGTAGCTCCCGAATCGAACAGAACTGTAGCCATGTTACCCCGAACTAGGAACGTACCGTACACAGCATCAGGTGCAGCTTCAGCTTCCTCAGCGGTCATGTGGTTCAGTCTTCCTCGGGTAGCAGATCCCCGGTTCGGTGTGCCCTGTGCAGCTGCTGGTGCGCGGTTGAGGTCGGGGCACACAGCCACACGGTGTCCAGGCTTTCCGCATCCGAAGCAAGTGAAGGGCGCACTGCCTGCTGTAGCTGTCGCAGGAGCCTTCCAATTGCTTGTCCTTGGCGTGTTGGTAGCGGGGGCGGGTGTGTTTTGCACAGCTCGAGTCGGCGCAGGGTAGGTCTGAGCGGGGCGGTGATAGTTGCTGCTGTTGGTACCACCACGGCTCGTTCCCGAAGAAGGTCCCTGGCGGGTTCGGAAAGGCGGAGGTGCACCCGTTCGCTGTCTCTGGGGTGGAGCAGCGCGAGCGGGTCCCTCAGAGCGGCGCTTCTTTCCCTTGTTCTGGGCCTCGAATTCCAGTCGTGCTTCCATGCGATCCTTCTCGATCTCAATACAGCGGTCAATCAGCTCACGCAGAGTGTAGCTCTTGTTCCCTGACAGAGCCAACCTGATCTTGGTCTGAAGTCCCTTCCTGTAGTAGTACATCTTTTCCTTCTCGGAACTCACGCAAGACGCAGGTGCGTAGCGGAGCAAGCAGTTGAAGCGGGTGGTGTACTCGTGGATCCGGTCAGCTCCCTGGGAGATGTTGCGAAACTCGTTCTCCTTGGCCTCCATGACTCCCTCAGGAATGTGGTGGTCACGGAAAGCCTCGGTGAACTCATCCCAGTCAATGTGGGCAGGGTCCTCGTGAGCGCTGGTGTAGTTGTCCCACCATGCTCGTGCAGCACCGGTCAGCTGGTGGCTAGCAATCCCAACACACTCCTCGTCGGAGCAAGTGGTCAGGTCCAGCTTCTTCTCCATCTCCTTAAGCCAATCATCGGCAGCGAGGGGATCGCTGTCGGTCCCGTCGAAGGTAGGTGGCCTCAGCTTCAGGAAACCCTCCAGTTTCCTTTGGAAGTCATTCTGGGGTGGCCCGTGGTGCCTGTTCATCCCAGTAGCTATGGCATGCAGCAGCTGGGTCTGCTGAGCCGTCACTTCCGCCAACGTTGGTGGCGGCGGCGGCGGTGGTGGCGGAGGCACGTTCTCGCCTTGTGGGGGCGGATTGATCACCGGCGGTGCATCCTCTGCCCGGCGCAGCTCTTCTTCCAGGTTAACTCCAGCACGTCTGCCAGCTGGGCGTCCACGGTTGCGACCATGCCCACGTCCTGGCGCAGGCGCGGGGGAGGGCTGGCGGTTCTCCAAACGCGCAGAACGTCTCATCGACATCTGAAATTATTAGGTACGTGCTCAGTGCAGTAATAATCTTGTAATGGTTTAAGTAGGAGTTAGATGTTTTCAACGATTTAAATGAATTAAAACATTTTTCATGCTATCCTACACTCAACCAAAGAAGCATAGAGAACCATAAGAAGCATATGATCCAAATGTCACTCATCACATGGTTATTATTACATAAAGGATGTTCCTAGCTGCTAAGAAGATCGTGCTATGCGCAGATAGCCAATGACAGGATAACTCATGGTATCACTAGTCTAAGGGCCACGCAGGGTCCCATAAGCTATTGGTGCATAAGGTCGAGTACGGCGTCGGGTATGCGGCTGTCCTCTGCCTCAACAAGCTTCACTCGGCTGAAGTACTGGATCTGGTCAGACGGTGCTCCCAGCTCCTCCAGCACCTGGCGTAGTACCATGGCAAATCCGCCGTGGTTCCTCCCATTGATCGGGATCTCAATAGTGCCGTCATGCAGTGGACGAAGTGGTGGTCCAAGGCTGGTCATCTGCAAATTTTTCAAGAAACGGATTAGCAGGTCCTTGTATTAGATAAGCCATTGCATAAAAAGTGAATGCAAGGTCGGTAATATAACCGAAAAAGAGTCTGGCTTCCTATTCTAACGTCCATTTTCTATGGATCTCGTCCTACAGTCAAGTATGGCTCCGATACCAACTGAAACGACCTCGATTTCCACAAAGGGAAATCCACAGGCTCGAATTGTAATTCAACAGATTGCTTGGGACAATCCATGAAGTTACCCATATCTCAGTTGCCACCAGGATCCATACAACGGTAAATAAGTCTTACATAAATATTTATTACATCGCCACACTGGCGGAATCAACAATCAGAGAAGCTTTAGAAGATGCGGAAGCGATTCATCCTTCACGGCCAACTTGAGTGTAGCACATGACCCTATTCCTCGTCATCATCTCCCTCGAAGTCGTACTCATTCTCGTCACCTGACAGCAAATTTATCAGTACGATTTGTACTGGCCACGGAGCCCACCTATGCAGCATTTGCTTTGTGGAAAGTGGATGCAAGGCTATACAAGCAGACCTATAGGCTGAGGTTTTCCTATGCAGCTGTAATCAATGTTTAATTAGTCAAGTTTTATCACCAGTTAACACCATCATCCCTTTTCCCATCACCACACCTCACTTACCCACACCTCACTCTCATTCGACAGGCCCAACTCCCTCTCGGGCCTATCTCAGCGGCACACTACCACAACGGGTACACTGCCGGAAAAATGTCATCCAGGGGGAGAAGAGAACACTCACTACACTAGTAGAAGCTTCATAGGAAAGGTCCATAGCCAACAGGTTGGCATATGTATCGATCGATCAACCGTACACTCTGCAGAGGTTTCACTACTCACAAGATTAGCCATCATAGGTGTTGCGCAAACACCTAGGCAGAATTCCGGGTGCTTGCTTGCCTAGGTCGATGCCACCCTACCACTCAGCCCTGGGATATTCCGGATCCTACACCGTTATGCTGAGACTGGGAGACACAGTACTGGGCCCATCCAGTGGTACTGTGCATCTAGAACGGAACGGGAACCCATCGACCGTCTCCGCCCACCCTTATCACCTTTCAACCTAGCAGTAGTGGCACCGTCCTACCAAGTAGTCCAGCCGTCTCCCGCCTATCAGAAGCGAGTGAGTAGAAAAGGATTCCCATGAACCTGAAACTAGTCCATCCTAGGTTTGACCAAGCAGGCATCTCCACTTAGGGGATACTCTCCCCGTGCTATCACAGCACCTCCGTCCACGGGCTTCAAACCACCAAGGCTATCCCACCCGGAACCTCCTCAACAACTTTACCCGCCACAGGTATCTCGCTTGGGGATGCCCAGGTTGCACCCCCGGCACGACTTGCCCCATGGGCTTGTCTCACATCCCACTTGGTCGACATCAACCCTTACCACGCACCCAAGACGCACGCAGCACTCTCTCCCAGTAGTTATAATCAGTTATACACCGTCCCAATTCCACCACATAGCATATAGCAAGTAGTAAGTAGTGGAAGAGTAACAGTAAAATAAGCAGCAGCTAACCTAGCAGCGGACAGCAGGGTAAAGTCTTATCAAGGCAGGGAATTCAAATATACTACCATGCAACCAATCCATACATAATCATAAAGCAATAGCAACAATGTCATTTGCAATGCGTAATAGGATCTAAGGATTTGGTGGGACGTGGCACCTTCGTAGTCGTCTCCTAGCTCTTGGAAGTACTCGTGGTCGTCTTCCTTAGTCAGATCCTCCTCCGGCTCTGAAATCGAACACGAAATAGTCGCGTCAGCGACTCCTATAGAGTATTTCAGAAAAATCCAATAAAATAAAGAGCCAAATGCACACAAACACAGTCTTAGATTGTAGATCTCATTTTTCTGAGAATTTTGATATATGGTGCGCAATTTTTGGACTTCATATGAATAAGTTATGAATTTCCGAAGATTATCCTATTTTCTGAAAATGGGAAAACTGGTCGGTTAATCAGGGGCAGCTTGGGATTGGTCCACGTGGCGCGCGGGTCTAGTAGTGCGGCAAGTGGTGCCTCAACAGAACACAGACCCGATGGTCGCCCACCAGGTGTTGGATGCTGGTTCCCAGAGAGTTGCCGGAGTTGGCGTAGCTCGGCGTGGCTCGGCGGTGGTCAGTGGTAGCTCGGCTGTGGTTGGGGGTATCTCGGCGGAGCTCGGCATAGTTCGGCGGTGGTCGGGGGTAGCTTGGTGGTGCTCGGCGTAGTTCGGTTTAGCTCGGCGGGGCTCGGGCGAATCGGAGATCCGGGGCGCCGAGGGTGCCGTTCTCCCGAGGTCTCCCGCGGAGGTTCGGGCGAATCGGACATTTGGTGCGCCCGAGGGTGCCGTTCTCCCGAGGTCTCCGCGGAGGCTCGGGCGAATCGGAAATGTGGGCGCCGAAGGGGCTGCTCTCCCGAGCTCTCCCGGTGAGGCTCGGGCGAATCGGAAATTTGGGCGCCCGAGGGTGCCGCTCTCCCGAGCTCTCCCGGTGAGGCTCGGGCGAATCGGAAATTTGGGCGCCCGAGGGTGCCGCTCTCCCGAGCTCTCCTGGGGAGGCTCGGGCGAATCGGAGATCTGGTGCGCCGAGGGTGCTGCTCTCCCGAGCTCTCCTAGGGAGGCTCGGGCGAATCGGAGATTTGGTGCTAGCAGGGTTCCAGGGCGTCTGTTCAAGGCGGCGGTGTCTCTCCGGTGCGGCGGACGATGACAGGGCGGCGATGACCATATTTCGGCAAGACAGGGTTCGGCTATCTAGCGGCGGTGCCGAGGCAGACTTGGCGAACCTCGGCGGCCTTTCTCCACAGCGCGAGGCGACCGGGGGTACTCGGAACGGATTTAGGCGAGGCGGAACCTGTCGGCGGCGATGTCGCCGACGACGGCGGAAGGCGGCATCGCGGCTACGACCAAGTATTGGTTCAATCGAATGCAGTCTTGTCAAATTGGTGAGGCCAGAGAAGCATACAACACTCTGGTGGCGAACTTTAGCCATGGCATGACCTTCTTTTGTCAATGGCTCGCGGCGGCGCTCCGGTAAGGTCGCGGCGCACGCGGCCAAGGCGATTCAGGCTTCCTCTAGCGCTTAGATCCGCGTAGCTAGCTCGAGGGGGTCGTGGCGGTGCTCCACGACGCTCTAACCTATACGGTTGCTAGACGGATTGCTCGGAACGGGTGATTCGGCGTCGGAACGCGTCGGTGGTGAACGCGCTCCGCCGAGAACGCGTCGTGCTGCGTTCTCGGTCTAGCAAGCTTGTAGTCCGGGGGTTTCGGCCGGTCGAATGAGTGCATGGTGCAGGTGATCTTCCCGAGCCGGTAAGGGCTCGTGCCTGCGCGTCCCGAGGGTGGAACGCCATGGCAAAAGCAGGGCAAGGTTCGGACATGGCGTGCGGTGGCTCACCGTGGTGTCGGTGAAGCTAGGATGGCGGTGCAGTGGTGAGTCGGAGCCGTGCAGAGCGATCGCAGTGCCGTGCCGCTCCTCGTCCGCAGCTCGGGCTTCTCCTCCGTGTCCGGCTCCGGCGTGCTCCGCGGCGGCGGCGCTCCGGCAGCTTCTCGTCCTCTGCTCCGCCCTTCTCCCTCTCTCTCGGCTACGCGGTGGGGTGCTGTGGTGGCGGTGAGGGGAAATGAGGGTAGGGCTTCGGGGTGCTCCAATTTATAGGCGAGCTTGGCCAGCTCCAATGGCGAACGGTCCTGATTGCGCTCGACCGATCGAAGGGCCGTGGCTCGAGTGGATCTAGGGCTCCGGATGGGCGCGGGTTCGCTTGGCGGCCAAGAAAGGAGGGGACAGGAGGGGGACAGCAGGGTCAGGGCTCTGCCATGCTGTCGGCTGTGGGACCGGGGTCACGCCATTCGCGCGACACCCCCGGCAGGCGCGTCGCCTTCGTGAGGAAGAAGAACAGTGGGGGGGGGCGAGAGCGGCTGACAGGCGGGGTCGGGTTGGCAGCGAGCGCGAGCGCGAGCGCGTGTGTGCCGGTCGTGCGCGTGCGCTGCCGAGCCGCGACGTGGGCCGCGCGCGGTGAGATGAGGAGAGGAAGGTCGGGCGGGCTTGGGCTGACTTAGCGACCCGGCTGGCCGAAACGAATGGCTGGCCTAACTCTCTTTCTCCTTTTCTATTTTCAATTTAGTGTATATATACATATATTGCCCATTTTAAATATTGAGTAAATACAAACATAAATTGCAATAAATCCCAAATGTAATGCATAAGTTATTATTCTATGTGAATGGAATTAAAATGCAAACTACACTCCTTTATTTACCAATTTCATAATGAAACCTATATGCTTGCACAAGAAAAATGGGTTTTCACAATAAATAAATGAAAAATTTTAATTGGTTGGGATTTTTAGATTGTGTGGATTTTTAGGGTTGTTACAGTCCTCCCCCCTCATTAGGATCTCGACCTCGAGATTCAGGGATAACGTACCCTTCGAAGAGGTAAGGAAACATAATCCGCAAGTCTGATTCTTTCTCCCACGTAGCTTCCCTTTCAGTGTGATTGCTCCACTGTACCTTGCACATCGGAATGGTTTTGTTTCGAGTCTCCTTTGTATCCTGTGCCAAGATCTTGATCGGATGTTCCTTGTATTCAAGTGTGTCTTGCAGGTCTAATGCATCCGTAGGAACTTGCTCCTCGGGAAGCTTCAAACACTTCCTTAATTGCGAGACATGGAACACGGGGTGTACTCCAGATAATTCCTCCGGTAGTTCTAGCTTGTAAGCAAGATTTCCAACCCTTTTACAGATCTTGTATGGCCCAACATATCTTGGTGCCAATTTCCCTTTTACGTGGAATCTGACAGTGCCACGAAGTGGAGATACCTTGAGGTAGACATAATCCCCAACCTCGAACTCAAGCTCTCTACGTCTTCTATCTGCATAGCTCTTTTGCCTACTCTGTGCAATCCTCAAATTCTCTCTTACTTGGGCAACACCTTCTTCTGCTTCCACAATCTTAGCAGGACCGAAGAATGTCCTCTCACCTGGTTCTGACCACATTAGCGGGGTTCTGCACGGTCTTCCATACAACGCTTCAAATGGAGACATCTTAATGCTTGTCTGATAACTGTTGTTGTATGAGAACTCGGCGTGGGGTAGACAGCTCTCCCATCCTTCCTTGTACCTCAATACACAAGCTCGTAACATGTCCTCGAGAATCTGGTTCACTCTTTCTGTTTGCCCATCCGTTTGCGGGTGGTATGCGGTGCTATAGTCGAGCTTGGTTCCGATGGACTTGTGCAAGGATTTCCAGAACTGTGATACGAACTATGAGCCTCGGTCAGATATAATACTCAGAGGCGCCCCATGTAACTTCAAAATGTTTGATACGTACAGATCTGCTAGCTTTTCAACTCTATACTTCCTTTTGACCGGTATAAAATGTGCAACTTTGGTTAGACGGTCCACTATTACCCATATAGAATCATATCCATGCTCGGATCGGGGCAGTCCTATTACGAAGTCCATGGATATGCACTCCCACTTCCATTCTGGTATCTCAACTGGTTGTAGCAACCCTGCTGGTCTCTGATGTTCGGCCTTGATTCTATTGCATGTATCACATCGGGCTACATGCCCTGCAATGTCTGTCTTCATATTCTCCCACCAGAAGTGCTTCCTTAGATCATGGTACATCTTGGCTGACCCTGGGTGAATGCAATATTTGGAGTCATGCCCTTCTGACAGAATCTCTTCTCGTATCGCTGAATCCGTCGGTACACAGATTCTATCTTTGTACCATACAGTTCCCTGCTCATCTTCTCGGTATTCAGGGCCTCTTCCCAGCTTCATCAAACCACGGATATAGTCTATCTCAGGACAGTTCTTTTGTGCTTCACGTATTCGTGAGGTGAGATTGTACTCGACGCGAAGCTCATTTAGCATGCCATAGGAGACTACCTCGAGCTGGAATGCGTCGAACTCTCTCCTGAGCTCAGGTGGCATAGAGTTGGTGATGAGGGTATGGCAGTAGCTTTTGCGGCTAAGTGCATCAGCGACTACGTTAGCCTTCCCTGGGTGGTAATGGATCTCAAGATCATAGTCCTTGATGAGTTCTAGCCATCTGCGCTGCCTCATATTCAGATCTTCCTGTGTGAAGAAGTACTTCAGGCTCTTGTGGTCGGTGTATATGTCACACTTGTTGCTCATCAGATAGTGTCTCCAAATCTTGAGTGCGTGTACCACGGCTGCAAGTTCTAGGTCATGAGTCGGGTATCGCTGCTCATGTTCCTTCAACTGTCTTGAGGCATAAGCTATCACTCTTCTTTCTTGCATTAGTACACAGCCCAAACCTTGCCGAGAGGCATCACAATATACAATAAAATCCTTGTGAATATCGGGCAGGGCTAGTACAGGTGTAGTAGTGAGCTTCTCCTTCAAGGTCTGAAAACTCTTCTCGCATTCAGAAGTCCATATAAACTTGTTCTCTTTCTTCAGCAAGTTGGTCATGGGTCTTGCAATCTTGGAGAAATTTTCAATAAATCTGCGATAGTATCCTGCAAGTCCCAAAAAGCTTCTGATTTCTGACACATTACAGGGTTGTTCCCACTCTTGCACAGCTTCAATCTTGGCTGGGTCTACCGCGACTCCTTCTCCTGACAGTACGTGTCCAAGGAAAGCAACTTCCTCAAGCCAGAATTCGCACTTGGAGAATTTGGCGTATAGCTGGTTGCGAGACAACCTCTCCAATACGGTCCTCAGATGATGTTCATGTTCCTCTTTTGTGGCTGAATAAACCAATATATCATCAATGAATACCACCACAAACTTGTCTAGCTCATTCATGAAGATCTTGTTCATCATGTTCATGAAGTATGCTGGAGCATTAGTGAGTCCAAATGAGACTACTGTGCACTCATACTGTCCATATCTAGTGACAAATGCAGTCTTCGGGATATCTTCTTCCCTGATCTTCATCTGATGATACCCTGATCGGAGGTCGATCTTTGAGAAGTACTTGGCCTTACTCAATTGATCTAACAGATCATCGATGCGGGGCAATGGGTACTTATTCTTGACTGTAACCGCATTCAGATTCCGGTAGTCAATGCACATCCTCATCGTGCCATCCTTCTTCTTGACAAACAAAACGGGAGATCCCCAGGGCGAAGCACTAGGCCTAATGAAGCCCTTCTCCAGTAATTCTCCCAGCTGCTTCTTGAGTTCCTTCAACTCATCAGCCGACATTCTATAGGGTCTTTTGGCAATCGGTGCAGTCCCTGGCATCAGCTCTATAACAAACTCCACATCTCTATCTGGTGGCATTCCTGGCAACTCCTCTGGAAATACGTCATTGAACTCACAGACTACTGGCACATCTCTGAATGTCAGCTCTGTCTTATCTGCTTTAGTCTCCAGGGCACATAGGAGGGCTTGGACTCTCTCGGTTTGGGGTACACATCGGACAGCTGTTCCCCAAGGGTGGGTTACCTGAACATATCTAGGTGAACAAGATATCACTCCCCGGTGTTTGGTTAGCCAGTCCATGCCTAAGATGACATCTAAGCTATTGGAGGGTAATAGGGTTAGGTCAGCTCGAAAGTCAAGTCCCTCGATAGTGATTATCACTCCTCTACATATGTGAACGCTTCTGAAGGTTCCTAAGGGCGAGCTAGTTAGGATGGGGTTTGCTCTCGGGGTTACAGGTATGTTATGCTTTCGTGCATATGCAGATGAAATGTATGAACATGTAGCTCCCGAATCGAACAGAACTGTAGCCATGTTACCCCGAACTAGGAACGTACCGTACACAGCATCAGGTGCAGCTTCAGCTTCCTCAGCGGTCATGTGGTTCAGTCTTCCTCGGGTAGCAGATCCCCGGTTCGGTGTGCCCTGTGCAGCTGCTGGTGCGCGGTTGAGGTCGGGGCACACAGCCACACGGTGTCCAGGCTTTCCGCATCCGAAGCAAGTGAAGGGCGCACTGCCTGCTGTAGCTGTCGCAGGAGCCTTCCAATTGCTTGTCCTTGGCGTGTTGGTAGCGGGGGCGGGTGTGTTTTGCACAGCTCGAGTCGGCGCAGGGTAGGTCTGAGCGGGGCGGTGATAGTTGCTGCTGTTGGTACCACCACGGCTCGTTCCCGAAGAAGGTCCCTGGCGGGTTCGGAAAGGCGGAGGTGCACCCGTTCGCTGTCTCTGGGGTGGAGCAGCGCGAGCGGGTCCCTCAGAGCGGCGCTTCTTTCCCTTGTTCTGGGCCTCGAATTCCAGTCGTGCTTCCATGCGATCCTTCTCGATCTCAATACAGCGGTCAATCAGCTCACGCAGAGTGTAGCTCTTGTTCCCTGACAGAGCCAACCTGATCTTGGTCTGAAGTCCCTTCCTGTAGTAGTACATCTTTTCCTTCTCGGAACTCACGCAGGACGCAGGTGCGTAGCGGAGCAAGCAGTTGAAGCGGGTGGTGTACTCGTGGATCCGGTCAGCTCCCTGGGAGATGTTGCGAAACTCGTTCTCCTTGGCCTCCATGACTCCCTCAGGAATGTGGTGGTCACGGAAAGCCTCGGTGAACTCATCCCAGTCAATGTGGGCTGGGTCCTCGTGAGCGCTGGTGTAGTTGTCCCACCATGCTCGTGCAGCACCGGTCAGCTGGTGGCTAGCAATCCCAACACACTCCTCGTCGGAGCAAGTGGTCAGGTCCAGCTTCTTCTCCATCTCCTTAAGCCAATCATCGGCAGCGAGGGGATCGCTGTCGGTCCCGTCGAAGGTAGGTGGCCTCAGCTTCAGGAAACCCTCCAGTTTCCTTTGGAAGTCATTCTGGGGTGGCCCGTGGTGCCTGTTCATCCCAGTAGCTATGGCATGCAGCAGCTGGGTCTGCTGAGCCGTCACTTCCGCCAACGTTGGTGGCGGCGGCGGTGGTGGTGGCGGAGGCACGTTCTCGCCTTGTGGTGGCGGATTGATCACCGGCGGTGCATCCTCTGCCCGGCGCAGCTCTTCTTCTAGGTTAACTCCAGCACGTCTGCCAGCTGGGCGTCCACGGTTGCGACCACGCCCACGTCCTGGCGCAGGCGCGGGGGAGGGCTGGCGGTTCTCCAAACGCGCAGAACGTCTCATCGACATCTGAAATTATTAGGTACGTGCTCAGTGCAGTAATAATCTTGTAATGGTTTAAGTAGGAGTTAGATGTTTTCAACGATTTAAATGAATTAAAACATTTTTCATGCTATCCTACACTCAACCAAAGAAGCATAGAGAACCATAAGAAGCATATGATCCAAATGTCACTCATCACATGGTTATTATTACATAAAGGATGTTCCTAGCTGCTAAGAAGATCGTGCTATGCGCAGATAGCCAATGACAGGATAACTCATGGTATCACTAGTCTAAGGGCCACGCAGGGTCCCATAAGCTATTGGTGCATAAGGTCGAGTACGGCGTCGGGTATGCGGCTGTCCTCTGCCTCAACAAGCTTCACTCGGCTGAAGTACTGGATCTGGTCAGACGGTGCTCCCAGCTTCTCCAGCACCTGGCGTAGTACCATGGCAAATCCGGCGTGGTTCCTCCCATTGATCGGGATCTCAATAGTGCCGTCGTGCAGTGGACGAAGTGGTGGTCCAAGGCTGGTCATCTGCAAATTTTTCAAGAAACGGATTAGCAGGTCCTTGTATTAGATAAGCCATTGCATAAAAAGTGAATGCAAGGTCGGTAATATAACCGAAAAAGAGTCTGGCTTCCTATTCTAACGTCCATTTTCTATGGATCTCGTCCTACAGTCAAGTATGGCTCCGATACCAACTGAAACGACCTCGATTTCCACAAAGGGAAATCCACAGGCTCGAATTGTAATTCAACAGATTGCTTGGGACAATCCATGAAGTTACCCATATCTCAGTTGCCACCAGGATCCATACAACGGTAAATAAGTCTTACATAAATATTTATTACATCGCCACACTGGCGGAATCAACAATCAGAGAAGCTTTAGAAGATGCGGAAGCGATTCATCCTTCACGGCCAACTTGAGTGTAGCACATGACCCTATTCCTCGTCATCATCTCCCTCGAAGTCGTACTCATTCTCGTCACCTGACAGCAAATTTATCAGTACGATTTGTACTGGCCACGGAGCCCACCTATGCAGCATTTGCTTTGTGGAAAGTGGATGCAAGGCTATACAAGCAGACCTATAGGCTGAGGTTTTCCTATGCAGCTGTAATCAATGTTTAATTAGTCAAGTTTTATCACCAGTTAACACCATCATCCCTTTTCCCATCACCACACCTCACTTACCCACACCTCACTCTCATTCGACAGGCCCAACTCCCTCTCGGGCCTATCTCAGCGGCACACTACCACAACGGGTACACTGCCGGAAAAATGTCATCCAGGGGGAGAAGAGAACACTCACTACACTAGTAGAAGCTTCATAGGAAAGGTCCATAGCCAACAGGTTGGCATATGTATCGATCGATCAACCGTACACTCTGCAGAGGTTTCACTACTCACAAGATTAGCCATCATAGGTGTTGCGCAAACACCTAGGCAGAATTCCGGGTGCTTGCTTGCCTAGGTCGATGCCACCCTACCACTCAGCCCTGGGATATTCCGGATCCTACACCGTTATGCTGAGACTGGGAGACACAGTACCGGGCCCATCCAGTGGTACTGTGCATCTAGAACGGAACGGGAACCCATCGACCGTCTCCGCCCACCCTTATCACCTTTCAACCTAGCAGTAGTGGCACCGTCCTACCAAGTAGTCCAGCCGTCTCCCGCCCATCAGAAGCGAGTGAGTAGAAAAGGATTCCCATGAACCTGAAACTAGTCCATCCTAGGTTTGACCAAGCAGGCATCTCCACTTAGGGGATACTCTCCCCGTGCTATCACAGCACCTCCGTCCACGGGCTTCAAACCACCAAGGCTATCCCACCCGGAACCTCCTCAACAACTTTACCCGCCACAGGTATCTCGCTTGGGGATGCCCAGGTTGCACCCCCGGCACGACTTGCCCCATGGGCTTGTCTCACATCCCACTTGGTCGACATCAACCCTTACCATGCACCCAAGACGCACGCAGCACTCTCTCCCAGTAGTTATAATCAGTTATACACCGTCCCAATTCCACCACATAGCATATAGCAAGTAGTAAGTAGTGGAAGAGTAACAGTAAAATAAGCAGCAGCTAACCTAGCAGCGGACAGCAGGGTAAAGTCTTATCAAGGCAGGGAATTCAAATATACTACCATGCAACCAATCCATACATAATCATAAAGCAATAGCAACAATGTCATTTGCAATGCGTAATAGGATCTAAGGATTTGGTGGGACGTGGCACCTTCGTAGTCGTCTCCTAGCTCTTGGAAGTACTCGTGGTCGTCTTCCTTAGTCAGATCCTCCTCCGGCTCTGAAATCGAACACGAAATAGTCGCGTCAGCGACTCCTATAGAGTATTTCAGAAAAATCCAATAAAATAAAGAGCCAAATGCACACAAACACAGTCTTAGATTGTAGATCTCATTTTTCTGAGAATTTTGATATATGGTGCGCAATTTTTGGACTTCATATGAATAAGTTATGAATTTCCGAAGATTATCCTATTTTCTGAAAATGGGAAAACTGGTCGGTTAATCAGGGGCAGCTTGGGATTGGTCCACGTGGCGCGCGGGTCTAGTAGTGCGGCAAGTGGTGCCTCAACAGAACACAGACCCGATGGTCGCCCACCAGGTGTTGGATGCTGGTTCCCAGAGAGTTGCCGGAGTTGGCGTAGCTCGGCGTGGCTCGGCGGTGGTCAGTGGTAGCTCGGCTGTGGTTGGGGCTATCTCGGCGGAGCTCGGCATAGTTCGGCGGTGGTCGGGGGTAGCTTGGTGGTGCTCGGCGTAGTTCGGTTTAGCTCGGCGGGGCTCGGGCGAATCGGAGATCCGGGGCGCCGAGGGTGCCGTTCTCCCGAGGTCTCCCGCGGAGGTTCGGGCAAATCGGACATTTGGTGCGCCCGAGGGTGCCGTTCTCCCGAGGTCTCCGCGGAGGCTCGGGCGAATCGGAAATGTGGGCGCCGAAGGGGCTGCTCTCCCGAGCTCTCCCGGTGAGGCTCGGGCGAATCGGAAATTTGGGCGCCCGAGGGTGCCGCTCTCCCGAGCTCTCCCGGTGAGGCTCGAGCGAATCGGAAATTTGGGCGCCCGAGGGTGCCGCTCTCCCGAGCTCTCCTGGGGAGGCTCGGGCGAATCGGAGATCTGGTGCGCCGAGGGTGCTGCTCTCCCGAGCTCTCCTGGGGAGGCTCGGGCGAATCGGAGATTTGGTGCTAGCAGGGTTCCAGGGCGTCTGTTCAAGGCGGCGGTGTCTCTCCAGTGCGGCGGACGATGACAGGGCGGCGATGACCATATTTCGGCAAGACAGGGCTCGGCTATCTAGCGGCGGTGCCGAGGCAGACTTGGCGAACCTCGGCGGCCTTTCTCCACAGCGCGAGGCGACCGGGGGTACTCGGAACGGATTTAGGCGAGGCGGAACCTGTCGGCGGCGATGTCGCCGACGACGGCGGAAGGCGGCATCGCGGCTACGACCAAGTATTGGTTCAATCGAATGCGGTCTTGTCAAATTGGTGAGGCCAGAGAAGCATACAACACTCTGGTGGCGAACTTTAGCCATGGCATGACCTTCTTTTGTCAATGGCTCGCGGCGGCGCTCCGGTAAGGTCGCGGCGCACGCGGCCAAGGCGATTCAGGCTTCCTCTAGCGCTTAGATCCGCGTAGCTAGCTCGAGGGGGTCGTGGCGGTGCTCCACGATGCTCTAACCTATACGGTTGCTAGACGGATTGCTCGGAACGGGTGATTCGGCGTCGGAACGCGTCGGTGGTGAACGCGCTCCGCCGAGAACGCGTCGTGCTGCGTTCTCGGTCTAGCAAGCTTGTAGTCCGGGGGTTTCGGCCGGTTGAATGAGTGCATGGTGCAGGTGATCTTCCCGAGCCGGTAAGGGCTCGTGCCTGCGCGTCCCGAGGGTGGAACGCCATGGCAAAAGCAGGGCAAGGTTCGGACATGGCGTGCGGTGGCTCACCGTGGTGTCGGTGAAGCTAGGATGGCGGTGCAGTGGCGAGTCGGAGCCGTGCAGAGCGATCGCAGTGCCGTGCCGCTCCTCGTCCGCAGCTCGGGCTTCTCCTCCGTGTCCGGCTCCGGCGTGCTCCGCGGCGGCGGCGCTCCGGCAGCTTCTCCTCCTCTGCTCCGCCCGAGGGGAAATGAGGGTAGGGCTTCGGGGTGCTCCAATTTATAGGCGAGCTTGGCCAGCTCCAATGGCGAACGGTCCTGATTGCGCTCGACCGATCGAAGGGCCGTGGCTCGAGTGGATCTAGGGCTCCGGATGGGCGCGGGTTCGCTTGGCGGCCAAGAAAGGAGGGGACAGGAGGGGGACAGCGGGGTCAGGGCTCTGCCATGCTGTCGGCTGTGGGACCGGGGTCACGCCATTCGCGCGACACCCCCGGCAGGCGCGTCGCCTTCGTGAGGAAGAAGAACAGTGGGGGGGGCGAGAGCGGCTGACAGGCGGGGTCGGGTTGGCAGCGAGCGCGAGCGCGAGCGCGTGTGTGCCGGTCGTGCGCGTGCGCTGCCGAGCCGCGACGTGGGCCGCGCGCGGTGAGATGAGGAGAGGAAGGTCGGGCGGGCTTGGGCTGACTTAGCGACCCGGCTGGCCGAAACGAATGGCTGGCCTAACTCTCTTTCTCCTTTTCTATTTTCAATTTAGTGTATATATACATATATTGCCCATTTTAAATATTGAGTAAATACAAACATAAATTGCAATAAATCCCAAATGTAATGCATAAGTTTTTATTCTATGTGAATGGAATTAAAATGCAAACTACACTCCTTTATTTACCAATTTCATAATGAAACCTATATGCTTGCACAAGAAAAATGGGTTTTCACAATAAATAAATGAAAAATTTTAATTGGTTGGGATTTTTAGATTGTGTGGATTTTTAGGGTTGTTACACATTACTAGAATCAAAACCAATTCATCATCGAAAATGCAATACACAATAGTAGTAGAGTAGTAAGTAGGAGCACTAGTAGAGACAAGTAGTAGTAGAGAAGTAGTAGTAGGAGTTAGAGTAGTACAGTAGTAGTAGTAGTGTAATAGAGACTAGTAGTAGAGTAGTAAGTAGGAGTAGTAGAGTAGGAGTAGGAGTAGAGTAGTAAGTAGGAGTAGGAGTAGAGTAGTAAGTAGGAGTAGTAGAGCTAAGACTAGAAGTATGAATAGGAGTAGTAGTAGAGTAGTAAGTAGGAGTAGTAGAGCTAAGACTAAAGTATGAATAGGAGGAGTAGTAGTAGTAAGTAGGAGTAGAGTAGTAAGTAAGAGTAGGAGTAGAGTAGTAAGTAGGAGTAGTAGAGCTAAGACTAGAAGTATAAATAGGAGTACTAGTAGTAGTAGAGTAGTAAGAAACAGTAGTAGTAGTAGTAAGTAGGAGTAGTACAAAAGTAGTAGTAGAGTAGGAGCAGGAGTAGAGTTAAGTTTCCCCAAGTGCCTCGCAAAAGTTCACAGCAAGTCAAAAGGCAAGAAGAATCCAAAACAGATGGCAGGGAAAGCAAAAGGTCATATGATCAAAAGGACTTAACTCTCTCTGCTGCTTATGATCAATTGCTAATAGTACTTAACTACGGCAGGAAAAAAATACTATTGGTGATTGGTAAAGGGGGGAAACCCAAACAGAGCCCTTTATTCCCTGTAAACTCAAAGTATTATTACAAGAGGACAGAACAAGCACCAAACAAAAAGACTTGATCAGCTGCAGCAGTTGAGTGCCAATGCTTGTGTGTATGACAAAAATTCTCAATTCACGGATTTAATGCACAACAATCTGCCCTGCTAGACTATAGAGAGAGAGAGAGAGAGAGAGCACAGAGCACGCAGTAGGGCTCCACTCGACTCGAATGAGTAGGTTATAAGTCGAAATGCATAGCTCTAGCCAAAGTCCAAGGGGGAAACGAAAACTGATGTGCTCGTTCAAATAAATATTGTTTTTTTAACCAGGAAAACAGGAGGGAGCCCAAATATCAATGGATGATTTCAAGAAATAAGTAGTGCTTCTCATGCTTTCTAAAGTTAGCATTTCAAATATCAATGGATGATTTCAAGAAATCAGGTATGACACAGAGTAGTGCTCCTGCCATGAAACTGCAGAGGGATGCAAGAGATGGCTAGAACTGGTAGATAAGCACAAATACATATTATATGCCATGTAATCCCTTCTAGTGATCAAAGCAAGCTCACAAATCTATTAAACAACGACAACATTGTTTAATCCCTTCTTGTCAAATGCATAATCATAGGCAGTGGCAAATTCTCAGTTAAGAACTTTACTCATCATAGGCAGTGGCATTTGCATATCCTCAAATTCTTGTCAAACGCATCACTGGCAGGTTAAATTCAACTCAAAATTATCGAAAATTGAAACAATTGAAACAAGAAATGCACCACACAGATATCACATCTAGGCAACACAGGGAGACAAGCTAGGGTTGGCTCACGGTAGCAACAAGCAGGACAGAGACCGAGGCACGTAGTGAGGTCGAGCTCGCCAGCGAACATGGGGTCGGGGAAGGACCACGGCGGCGGCGCACTGAGCTCGGGAAGGAGCACGGCGGGGTCCAGGAAGGACCAAGGCGGCGGCGCACAGAGCATGGGGTCGGGGAAGGACCACGGCGTTGGCGCACCGAGTTCGGGGTCGGGCACGGAGACGGAGCACGGAGAGCCATCGGAGAACAGGCGTGCGTGGGTGGCAGCGCTAGGGTTCCGGCAGCGGAGGCGGAGGCGGGTGTGGGGGAGGGGCGGAGGTGCAGGTGGGTGCCGAGGAGAGGCGGAGGCACAGGCGGGGGGTCGAGGAGAGACGGAGAACGGGCGCGCGTGGATGGCGGCGGCGGGAAAATCCGGCAGCCCTTCGGGACGAATTGAGCGGCGCGCGGAGAATGAATTTTAGGGCGAGGGGTAGCGAGTATATATAGATGATATTAACCGTGGCGGTTATATAAAGAAAACCGCCACGGTTAATATTAACCGAGGCAGTTTCCTTAAGGTAACCGCCACGGTTAATGGTATTAACCGTGGCAGTTACCATATGGAAACCGCCTCCGTTAAGCCTTTTTTGCATTTTTGAGCTTTTATTAGGTTTGTTGTTGGAGTGATATAGAGTAGTAGTAGAATAGAGTAGTAGTTGTAATAGGAGCAGGAGTATTAGTATGAGTAGTAGGAGGAAACGTAGTAGAGTAGTAGGAGGAAGAGTTGTAGAGTAGTCAAACACCTTTTTCCCGCTTCCTCTTCTTCCTCCACTTCTTCGGCCCATCTTCCTCCTCTTTCTTCTTCTTCCCAAACTTGACATTGATCCCCTGCACCATGTCAAACACCTTTTGCCCGTACCCTGGCCTATCCAGCGTGTCAATTTCAAGCTCGTCACTATTGTCGAAGTACATATTCATCGACGGATTCCTGTACCTGTGCTTCTTGGGGAGGAATCGCCTATACCTCATATACACCATCTTCTTTGATGTACTAAGGTAAGTGTAGCAGGTGCCATCAATGCAAACTACGCAACCGCTCTTCCCTTTAATCTGCCCCGATAGTGAAAAAGACCAGGGTAATCAGTGATGGTGACAAAGATGATGGCATATAGAGTGAACTCCTTCTTGTCGGACGCATCCATCATGTCGACCCCTTTCTCCCATAGTGTCTGCATGTCCTCCATCAAGGGCTCTAAGAACACGTCTATATCATTGCCGGGCTGCTTCGGTCCAGAAATAAGCATGGTGAGTAGAAGGTACCTGCGCTTCTGATATAGGTGCGGAGGTAGGTTGTAGATGGTGAGGGTGACCGGCCACGTGCTGTGCGTGCTACTGAGGTCGCCAAAGGGATTCATCCCGTTGGTACTCAGCGCGAACCTGATGTTCCTAGGCTCGTCCCCAAACTTTGTGAACTTGGCGTCAAAATGCTTCCACTGCTTGCCACCGGACGGATGCCGCAGCTTGCCATCACCCTTCACACGTTCAGGAGATGCATGCCAGGACATAAGTTTGGCATCCTCTGGATTCCCGAATAGTGCATGCAACCGATTGATGACGGGCAGGTACCACACCAACAGGGCAGGACTTTTCCTGAGTGTGTAACCCTCTTCTTCTTCGTCCTCAGGAGGCGGCTGTTTGTTGGCCTTCGCCTTCTTCTTCTTCGGCCCTCTCGAGGGTACCTCCTCATCACCTGCGCGACAACCAGCATTTTTCTTGTAACGACTTGCGCCGCAGCGCGGACAGCTCTCCAACTTTGCAAAGTCATCTCCCCGAAATAGAATACAATGGTCAGGACATGCATGAAACTTTCTAAGCTTCATTGCCACTGGCCGGATCAGCTTCTTCGCCCGATAGGTATTGGCGGGCACATTGTTACCCTCAGGGTAACTGTCACCAAGGATACGTAACAGGTCGTTGAAGCAAGTGTCGGTCATCCCATGGTGAGCCTTCAACATAAGGAACTGGAGATTGAAACGGAGCACAGTCCAATGTTGTGGACATTTCCCCCCATCCTTGTACAGGGGATCAATTGCCACCTGCTTCATCACTCTAAAATTCTCGAGCCATTTTGGATCCCCAAACAAAATATCATCGTGATCCTGACAGTTAGCAACCTGCTCAATGAACTCTGCATCCTCCGGCAGCAACGTGTCAACGACAGGGTCACCATCCCCATCGCAAGCATCGGTGTCGTCGTCTGCCATGTCCTGGAGCAGATCACTGATCGTGATGTACTCACGTCTCGCATTGTCGTCATCGCCGGCGGCAGATGATGTCTGTTGTTGCTGTCTTCCGTCATTCACCGATGAGGAGCTTTCTACTTGTGTATCTGCGACACTCGGATCTTTTTCGCCGTGATACTTCCACACAGTTTACTTTGGGTCCTTGGTGAACCCATACCGTACCAAGTGTGACTGCACAACGTTGTCTTTCTGGGCAAGCCGATTCTTGTAGTCATTGCACGGACAAATCATGCGATCTTGGCCCAGACTCAGACGATGCTTCTGCGCAAAAGGAATGAACTTCTTCCTCACATTGTCCAGGAAAGACAGATCCAGCCTTGATGTGTTGTACATCCAATTCTCCCTGCTCTCCATGACCTTCACCTTATATACAAACACAGCAAATTGAAATGAAGTCGTATTAGACCAGCGGTAAATCCAACTCTACAACTAATTGAAAGTATCGAAAAAGCATCTAAATACTCCCAAGTGTCACCCTTCACAAAATCCAACTCTAGATTTACTTACTCTCTCTCATCTTTTTAGATCTAGATCTAAACCGGCCACATTTCGAAGAAACTCCTATAAATCATGGAAAAGAGAGGAAAAGCAGATTTGGAGAGTAAGAATCAACCTCTAACGGTGCCACCCTTTACTAAATCCAAGGATAAATTCCTTATTCCCACTCATCTATTTAGATCTAGATCTATAAACCATTTGGAAAACACATAAATAATGAAAAAGAGAGTAAAACAAGATTTGGAGGGTAAGAATCAACCTCTTACGGTGCCACCCTTCACCAAATCCAAGGGCAAAACCTGCCCCCCTTGAAATGGCTATTTTTAGGGTTTTGAGCTCAAAACACCCAAAAATGGAGGAGAGGTCACGGGGAGGAAGAAGGGGAGGGTGGCTGTTTTATAGGCCCAGAGTTACTGGAGGCGGTTATCCTAACATTACCGCCGCGGTTAATCAGTTATTAAACATGGCGGTTGCGCTACGACAACCACCTCGGTTAATGCCTTTACCGAGGCGGTTATCATAAGTCAACCGCCACGGTTAATGCCTATTAACCGTGGCAGTTTTGTTATGATAACCGCCTCAAAAAAGGCATTAACCGAGGCGGTTGGGGGTGGCCAGCCCAGCCTTCGGCCGGCCCCACCTTAACCGAGGTGGTTTGCTGGGCTGACCGCCACGGTTAAGATTTTAGAAGTGCCTCCCAAAAGATTTTCTGCAGTAGTGGTCTGAAATGCTTTCTCACACTCCGGTGACCAGACAAACTTGACCTGATTCTTCAATAGGCTGGTAATGGGCTTGGATATTTTGGAAAAATCCAGAATAAAACGACGGTAGTATCCCGCCATCCCCATAAAACTACGGACTTGATGTACTGTGGTTGGTGGCTTCCAATTCAAGATTTCCTCCACCTTACTTGGGTCAACGGATACGCCTTCAGCCGACAGAATATGTTCGAGAAACGGAACTCTGTCCAACCAAAACTCACACTTGCTGAACTTGGCATATAGTTGATGTTCTCTTAAGCGAGTCAGGACAACACGGAGGTGTTGGGCATGTTCTTCAGGGGTTTTGGAACAGACCAGGATGTCATCAATGAATACAACCACGAATTTATCGAGCTCCGGCATAAAGACAAAGTTCATGAGGTACATGAATTAGGCAAGGGCATTGGTTAGGCCGAAAGATATAACTAAGTATTCATAGAGGCCATATCTGGTGGTGAAGGCTGTTTTTAGAATGTCTTCGGGATGGATTTTTATTTAGTGTAGCCAGACCTAAGGTCAATTTTAGAGAATACTTTGGCCCTAGCAAGTTGGTCAAAGAGAAGGTCTATACGAGGTAAAGGGTATTTGTTTTTGATGGTGACCTCGTTGAGTGGACGGTAATCAACACAGAGTCTGAGGGAATTGTCCTTCTTTTTAACAAAAATAGCAGACAACCCTAAGGAGATGAACTAGGTCTGATGAAACCCTTATCCAATAGATCTTGTAACTGGACCTTAAGCTCTGCCAGTTCTTTGGGAGGCATCCTATAGGCTCTACGAGAGATAGGTGTTGTTCCAGGCTTCAACTCAATGGTAAACTCCACATCACGATCAGGTGGCAAACCAGGCAAATCATCGGGGAATATGCTCGGAAATTCACAGACCACCAGAAAATCCTGCACTTCTTTGACTGCAGTTGCACACACCCTTCCAATAGCTCTCCGAGGAATTGTGAGTTGAATGAGAAGTTGGGTTTGACTATTATGAAAGTTTACCCTGATGGTTCTATTCAGCACGTCGATGAGGGCCTTGTGCTGATACATCCAATTCATGCCTAATATCACATCTATGTCCTAGCCTTTGAGTACTATCATGGTGGTAGGGAATATATGCCCGCCCAGGTCTATAGGTACTCGTTGTACTACCTCCTTAGTACTTATATGCCTGAAAGGTCCTAGTATGGCTAGAGGGGGGTGAATAGCCTAATAAAATTTCTACAAAGAACTTAGGCCAAGAGGTTAGTAACAAATATGGCTAAATGTGCAATGCTAGTGCAACTACTAACCTAGGCAAGCCACCTACACAATTCTAGTTAATTCTTAGTTCTAAGCCACACAAGCAAGCTAGCAAAAGCTAAAAGACTACACAACAACACAAGACAAGAAAACAAGCTACTTTGCACAAGAATAAGAAAGGAAAGATCGTCGATTAAACCTTTGCCTTGTGAGGAAGTCAATCTCCGGGACAATCAATAAGCCACTCACTCGAAGGTGAGGAAATCAATAGAGACACCAAGATTTATCCCCGAGGTTCACGTGCTTGCCGGCACGCTACGTCCTCGTTGTGTCGACTTCAACTGGTGGTTCGGTGGCTAATCGGTATCACACACCGAGCCTACACTAGGCGCCACAAGAACCTACCACGGAGGAAGTAACTCAAAGACACGAGCAATCCACTAGAGTTACCTTTGAGCACTCCGCTCGGGGAAGGCACAAGAACCCCTCACAATTTGCCGGGTGTGGGCAAGCACAATCACCAAGCTCCTCCACACCTTCTTCTCCTCCAAGCCGTCTAGGGACACGGCAACGTCCCAAGAGAATAAGAACTAAACCAAGGCTTGCTCTCAAGTGTTCTAGAATGCAAATCACAAGCAATGATGCACTTGAGGTTCACTCAATCTCACTAAAGATGATCACGATGATGAACTAGTGAGAGAGTGGGAGGCTAGAATGCAACAAAGTGTATGACAATGATCCAAGTGTGCAAGAGTGTCACCAAGTGACTAGAGAGGGAGTATAAATACCCCCAAGTGCAAATCTAGCCGTTACCCCACTCAAAACAGCCGTTAACCACGTTTTTCGGGACGTCGGACCGACCGTCGGACCGACAACGTCGGACCAAGCGATAGCGTCCGACGCTCTAGATCTCGCCATGTGTCAACAGGTTTGAACATCGTTCGTCTGATCTCAACGGTCATCTTCGCGCCAGTTCTTCCATCGTCGGACTGGGGGCGTCGGACTAAAACTCTCGGTCCGACGCCCTGTTCCTAGTATACTGCGTGCGTACCAACGGACGATCGCGGAGGGCTCGTCGGACTAACGAACTCGAGAGTCTGACATTTCCAGAGAGGTCCAGAAACGCTAAAACACCGTCGGACTTAGTCCGACGCTCGCCGTCAGACGATTCACCAACGTCCGACGCTCTCAGAAAGTGCCTCGCGTCACGCCTCGCTGCTCACCACCGTCGGACTGAAGAAGGTAATGGTCCGACGCTCGGTGAACGAGCGTCCGACGCTCGGCAACAGTCAGAGCTAGAGTTAGGCGTTGGACGCTACCCAATGGTCCGACGCTACGTTGGCAAACGGTCCGACGCTCCTTTTTCAGTGTTTTTCAAGTCTGTTTCTCACCCCTTGCTTCTATGTGCTAATACTCAAGGTCTCCAACACTTGTGCATAGTGTGTTAGCATTTTGCAAACATTTTTCAAGGGTTTTCAAAGAGGTTCTCTAGGATGGTTAGATCAATGCATATGAGATGCAACATAGAGCACTTGAAAGTAATCCAATAGCTTAGTTCTCCCCTTGATAGTCGGCTATCTATCCTAAATGTGATCACTCCCACTTGGAGTCTTGATCACTAAAAGAAAATCCCTATTTGAATATACCTTAGCCTCTAGCTTTCCTTCTTTAAGTCCTTTTCTTTCTCCTTGATCATTTCATCTTGATCTTCACTTGAGCTCATGTCATCTTCCTCCTTATTGCTAATCTTCTCTTGGCTACACATACTTAGCACTTAGATTACTAACTAGGTTTCATCAATTACCAAAACCAAACTAGGGTCTTTCAACGCCCCCGGGCGAATGTATAAGGAAATTTTCCTTTATTTCCCCAATTGGTATCTCATGCTTGATGATAAATGTGCGATTGATGAATGAATGAGATGCACCAGAATCAAAAAGCATAATTGCAGGGTGACCTGTGACAGGAAACCTACCCATCACGACGTGCTCACCCTCGGGAATATCACCAACTTGAGTTTTGTAGACCTGACCTGCTTTCTTCACAACTTTTCCCTTTTGGGCATGCTGCTGGTGGCCACGGTGCTGAATTTGCTGCTGCTGCTGTCCACTAGGAGCCTTCTGCGTGTTCTGGTTGTGTTGCTTGGGGAATGGACAGTTGCGGGACCAATGTCCCATATTGCCACAATTGTAGCACGGTTGGTTGTAGTTTGACTGAGGAGTGGTGATACGAACGCTAGGGGCATTCGGCTAAGTGGTATTTTGTTGGTTGGAGGTGTGGGAGGTAGCAGCAGTTCGAACTACGACCTGCTGATGGGGATATGGTGGACAAGAGTGGTGAGTGGGGTGGTAGATGATTTTCTGGCACTTCTGATTGCCAGAAAACCCAGCTGACCCAGGCTTCTTCTTTTTCTTTTCTTCTTGATGCTTGCGGTCACTTTCTTCAAAAACTATAGCAATGTTGACTGCTTCATGATAAGTGCAGTGGAGGTTGTTGGACAAGCTTCTCTGAATCTTGTAGTTCAGACCTCTGACAAAGCAGTCCCTCTTCTTTTGGTCGGTGTTGGTATGCTCAGGGGCATACTGCGACAGGTGATTAAACTGGCTAACGTACTGCATGACGGTGGATTCTTTTTGCTGCAGGGCTAAGAATTGATCTAGCTTCATCTTCATCACACCCACAGGAACGTAATGAGCACAGAAAGCCTCATGGAACTCCGCCCAAGTAAGTTGGTGTCCATCAGGCTGGGCGGACAGGAGATTTGCATACCAAGCACTTGCAGGACCTCGGAGTTGCTGCGCTGCAAACAGGGTTTTCTGAACTTCAGTGCAGTAAATCAGGCCAAACTTCTACTCCATGATACGGAGCCAGTCATCCGCTTCCAGCAGCTCATCCGCTTTGGTGAACATAGGCGGACGGGTGTCCGTGAAGTCCACATAAGTTGTTTCCTCTTCATGGTGGCGGCCACGGCGCCCACCACGGTTGTTCCGGTTCTGAGCAAGCAGCGCTGCGGCATTGGCTAAGGCTAAGATGGCATCTGCCAGAGTAGGCGGAATCGGCAGGGCCTCCGGAATGGCCCCATCCTCAGAAGTCCCAGCACAAGACGAGCGGGTGTTAACAGGCATCTGTGCATAAGCAAGCCAAACTCAAGACTTACATTACTTAACCGAAACTTAGTAACAGTACACACCATAATATTATAATAATTAAGGTACACAGCTGACACTTAACAAGGTTCCCAAACCATAACTAAGGTTTCATGGCAACACCGACATTACAAACCCAAAAGAGAGCGATAAACTGACGTGCCTAGTCCTACTACTAGTCTAGTCGTCGTCACCCACGGTCCCGTCAGAGACGACACCATCCTCGTCGGCCTCCTCGACGTCCTCCTCGGCGTCCTCATTGGTGTCCTCCTCGACGACCATCTGGAGAGGCTCAACCTCCTCGTCAACGTCCTCCACGTCCTGATCCTTAGGACCAACGACAACTCCATCCTCGGGGTCCTCAACACATGGCTCCAAGATAGGGTTAAGCTCATTGTTGAGCCTATGCACCTCCTCATGCAGTGCATCATTGTAGTCCTCAATCTGCTTCACGTAGATCTCGAGCTCGTGCAGTCTGGCCCTGGTTGCATCCTCACGTGCCCAGGTCGCATCCCTCTGCTCGATGAGACGTGCCACAGCAGTCCGCAGCCGGTCGATCGTAGCCACGTCCTGGTAATGCTCCCGACGAGCGGTGGCAAAGTCTTCAGTCATCTTCCTCATCTCCTCCCTCATCCTGTCAATCTCCTCCTGCAGCTCAGCGCGACGGCGGCGGGGACGACGACTGCTGGAAGCTTCCCCGTCGCGTGGCGCCAGCAGGTGACGCGGCACTCCCCTAGGACCCGTCATCTTGCGAGCAGTCTGCTTGGTGCGTGCCATGCTAGAGAAGATAAGTTTGGATTAGTGAGGATATTATGGGCTAGCAAGAATAGGTTTGATAGATCCTAACTCATAAACCACTTTAAGGAGGAAATTAATTAACATTTGAATTAATCATGATGCATAAAGCGTACTTACGAATTTTAAATTAATGCAAGATAAATAAATGCATAAATAAATTTTTTTCTAACATAGGGCTAATAATAGTGCTATTCCACTGGCTACCATAACTATATTACGGAATAAGATAAGAGCAAGCAATTTGGACCAAAATACCAATTTAGATTTTTATGATCCAAAACATTTTGAAGTTTTGAAAAGTAAAACTGCAATGATTTAGCAATGGAACACTCTGATACCAGCTGTAACCGAACTGCCTAAATCACATGGCCCACAGGCACCTGTCATTGTCACTAATGACCTCTGACAGCCGGGCCCATGTCCCAGGTGATCTTAGTGACTCTGCCGGGCTACATCAGCACCCGTTTTTCTCCGACAGGATCCCATTGCGAAGCCATTACAGAATTACAACATTTCATAATAAAATACATTAGAGTAAAAGCGTGGAAGATTATAAAGTACTTAGATTACAAATCATTTGTCCTAAATAGAATTTAAGTGCAGTTATTACAAACCATAGTTAAAAGTTGGTAGTAGTGGAACAACGATACAACATAATTAAATAAGTGATATCAAAAACCCTGCCCACGGGTCCAACCTTAGTCTTCCTTTTTCCTTTCTGGACAATTGTCACACAGTAGGGGGCGAGACAAACCTCCGACTGCTGAATTCCTGCAACAGGGGTTAACAAACCCTGAGTACTGGGGTACTCCGCAAGACTTACCCAACTAAAGAAAAGGGGAATCAGACTCACGAATGCAGGCTGAGGGGACTCAAGGTAAGGCTTTAGCAAGAGTCAAAGTATTTTGCGGAAAAGCAATACTAATCCAATTTTTAGTATTTTAGTCAACAATATTATAATTAATATTAATAGTTCTCAATTCTTTCGCATATATCCTTCATTTCCAATTACTTATTCATTCTCAAAAACGTCCTAGTTCCGAACCACTTTTCGATTGTAGGTCAAAGGATCAAGTCTCCATATCCGAGGAGCAACGATGATTCAAATCGATTAGTACCCAGCTGGGGATCCCTATCCACACTGCATATGTAGCACCTAAGCTTGCATATGCCAACCCCGTCTACCACGGCTTTTCCAAAACCTGAACCGATCCTGCGCCACCCGAGAACACAGTACTCCTCTCCTTTCCAGGCACATCGGCCACGAGGGTACACGCTGCTCTCGCCATCTCTCCACTCCCAGTGCGTGGTTGTCGGTTCAAGTAGTAGAGCCACCGGAGTCAGGGCTTCCCGTAGTATGTGGCTAGTTGCAAAGTCTCGATCACAGCAGGCCTATAACGAATGGTCCCTAATTCCTTTTTCGTCAGAGACATTGCATTGGGACTCTAACCCAAGTACAAGTAAACGCACGGTTTTCAAATCCCTTTTCTGCCGGTGGTCTAGCATTGGGACTCTAACCCAAATTCACAACCATCGAACGGAAAAACCCTTTTCGTCGGTGGTTATGCATTGGGGCTGCTACCCAAGTGCACAATCACCAAACGGACACATATCTCTTATCGTTTCCCATGATTCATTATTAGCATAACCCCATAAGTCGAAAATAGCACTTTATGCAAATCTACATTAATTAAGCAGGGCTAAACATTTTTCAACCATTTTCATTTTTAAACAGGTTTCAAGGGTAATATATCAAGGCAGGGAATGCAACAAGATAGGTGACAATCAACTCCTAGTAACCTAATGCAATAATTAACTCAAGTTATAAATATTTTATAACACAAGAGAGGGGCTGAATGCACCGGGGCTTGCCTTGGATTGCGTAGAGTGTCGGATCGGGATCGGTCCCGCAAATATCAAATCCCTGGACGACCTCGGGAGTCACCTCCTCAGCTATGGCCTCAACCTTGACTTCCTCGTTGCCAGGCACTTCTTGTATGCAAGGATGCATGCTTAATATGATGTGAATAATAATGAACACAAAATCCAAAAGTAAACATTACAAACTCTTGAGTACAACTTTCCTTCATGGTAAAGTTGCAAAACATTTCTCGTAAAGTAAAATGGTGTTTTCGTATTTTATTTTATTGACCATTTTAACAGTCATAGAAAGCCGCTGCACAGCTTTACTATCACTACTTAGTGACAATATTACTTTTGTCAAAGATCACCATAGTGAAACATCCATGAACCTAATCAATCCAAAAATCACACAAAACTACAGGGATTAATTGTTTCTATCTATTTTATTATCCAATTAATCCAACATCTCATTAATGGATGATCAAACTGCTTCCATTTGAATCCAAACTTAACCAACAGATAGATATTACCCTAAAACAGTACCATATCAATTTTCATGATTTTTGGATTAACCTAGAAATTATTAAAATTACCCAAAGTTGCATTTATTAATTAATGTACTGATTTTTAGTTTCTGCAGAAGGTGTTCAAAACATATATTTGATATTTTTGTAAAATACTACACACCACAGAGAACCTACACAATTATTCTCATAATTTTTAGAGCAGCACATTAATTTATACAATAATCACAAAACAGTGCACTATTCACTTCATCAGAAAAGGGGAAACCTATTTAATTCGCGAGAAAATGGAAAAACCAATCCGGCCCGAGACGGCCCACGAAGGAGCCACCAACCCAGCCGACCCGCGCCCTGCTCTCTCCCTCTCGCTGGCTCTGCCGAGCCACTGGGCCGGCCCAAACGGCCAGGCGCGGCCCAATCGGCCTCTCTCTCTCTCTCGCTCTCTGTTGACGGTCGGTAACGTCAACTTTTATTAGAACTTTAGACACAAAAGGATACATGAAAACATACTAGTCTAGGGTTTTAACTGATAGTTTCCATGAGTTTTGCATGTTCTGTATTTTCCAGGGACTATTCCAGAAAAGCATAAAAGAGGGATTAAAGTGCGTAATTATCACAAAACATAACCGCGAAGGAAACATCATCACGAAGACCCTGGAGGAGTGTAGAAGGCACCTGAAGCAACCTAGGGCCGAGCCCTGGCCAGGTGGGGCCGACCGGCCCAGGGGTGGGGCCGGCCGGCACTCCCCTAGGGTTTCGTCGTCGCCTTCTGGAGTCTTCTTCAACCGCCTCTTAGGAGTCATCTCGGCCCTTGTTTCAAGTCGGTTTGATCCTATGGCGCACGTTCATCCCACCTGGGCTATAAATAGAGGGGCTGACCCCCTTGGAGAAATCAATCAATCAATCATTCATCGAAGGCAACAAGTCTTCAAGCCATCAAGAGCCTACTAGTTCATCAAGAGCCTTCTAGTTCATAGTTCTAGCCTAGTTAGATTAGAGAGTAGAGGAGATCTAGTTCTTCGGCGGGATCTGGAGCCCCAGCGATCGTCTGGAGTGCAGAGTTCGGTATAATTCTAGTTCTTTCTCTATTCTTGTATTCTTCGTTATGATTAGGGAAACATTGTTCTTAATAGTTCATATGTTCTTGATTACATTAGTATTTGTCTACTTTAATTATATGTCTAGTATAGTTGGTTTGATCTTATTGAATTCATGTAATTCTCGTATAGCGTTTATCCAATCGATCGTTGGGTAGATGATGAACAATGTGTAGACGTGGTGTCTAGATATTTCGTTTATCTGCGAGTGCACCCTGATGTGCCAGGTCGTGTGGTAGTTTGTGTAGGTGACAGCTACGTTGATTTCTCTGTAGTCCACCCCCGTATGTAGGCAAGCAGGCACGGTCGCGAAGTTGGGTGATGACTCTGTTTCACACCTTTCCTAGATGATGCCCTTTGCATGTGATCATGATATAGGACTAATTTGACAATGATTGCTAGATGCAATTGCACTAGTTAGAGTTATCCATTGACGTAGTTATAGAATTACCTTAGATATTAATTCCTTAGTTTATCCATTGGCTAGCTATTATTATGACTAGAAAGTGCTCTGATGTTTATCTTTATTAATGATGCTTGATCATACTTATCACCCTATTTATCTTTATTATCTTGTGACCTCTACCTGTTATGAGTAGAGCATATGACATTGGTAATTTCACTTATTCATTGTATATGGTTATTATTAATATAATAGATTATAGTTTATCCTAGTCCTTCCTAGTGGTATAAATATAAATCGACAACCTGGTAGAACTCCTAGGTAAAATGCTACAATGGTATAATTATCTGTCCGCTTGCAGAATTGTTCTTAGTTTATATTTATTTATATTTCTACCTAGTCACATGAATAATATGTAAAACCTTTATTTGTTCTTAGCATATATAATTAGGATTGACAACCCAGTTCATGCTAAAGAATGTTGGTAATAGATAAGTGGCTAGTTGCTAATGATCAGTTAATTAAATACCATACATCTTCTAATCTTCGTCCCTAGTGTTAAAGGTTATAAAATTATATTGGGTGACGTTAGTAGACTGTCAACAAGCATTTTTAGCGCCGTTGCCGGGGAAGGCACATTAAACTTAGGAAATATTGATAACACATATGCATCATGGATAAGATTGTATTACCGATTGATTTCTAACTCAAACAGGCACACCCCTGTTTTTTATCATTTACTTATCTTATGCAGGGTGATGAATGAATGATTTTTCTCTTCCAAATAATTTCACTGACGATCCAGAGAAACTCTTGAGAAGAAAGTAGTTTATAGAGGCGAGGGACAATTTCAAGCTACCATCAAGAACACCCATCGCTATTCAAGTTAGTTCATCAAAGGAGCCAGCTCCAACATTGGAAGAAGAACACTTAGGAGAAGATTTATCTCCTGTGTTTGAAGACATGGATGAGAAGACACTGCGCGAGTTCTCTGTCCCAACAATAGAAAACATCCGGACTGGACCAGCAGTCAACACTGGGGAGAATGGATTCGAGCTCAAGCCTGCTCTTATCACCATGGTTTAAGCTAGCCAGTTTTGTGGAAAAGCTCATGAAGATGCAAGTGCACACTTACAACACTTTTTAGAGATCTGCAGCACCTTCGCAATCAGAGGAGTACTAAGAGATGCTATTTTACTCTGTCTTTTCCCATTTTCACTTTTGGGGAAAGCTAAGCAGTGGTTCTACACCAACAACGACAAGAACACTACATGGGACCGATGCTCAACTGCTTTCCTAGCAAAGTTCTTTCCTACAAGCAAGACAAATGCTTTGCATGGGAAAATCTCAAGTTTTCAACAGCAACATGATGAATCATTCACTGAAGCATGGGAGAGATTCCAAGAATACATTGAAGACTGTCCTCATCATGGGATAGAGGATTGGCTACTGATGCAGACCTTCTACCAGAGAGGAGGAGGCATCCATCATCTGAAGGAGACTGACATTGTCACCACCAAGCTAGACCTCATCATGAAGAAACTCGACATAGAGAAGAAGGAAAGTCATGCACATTGATGATTCTCGCATGACCTATGAAGAATGTGGAGATTACGGGCATTCAGCTGTCAACTGCTCTACGCTACAAGAGGATGTGAACTTCATCAACAACAACACCTACTATCGTCCTCAGCATGGTCAAGGATGGAACCAGCCGAATCAAGGATGGAATCAGCAACCTCGACAAGTTAATTACCAAGGTAATAACCAAGGTAATAATTACAGTAATTACAATCTTCCACCTTTAAGAGATTTAGTTGCTGGTCAATGTAAATTAATAGATCAAATGTCTAGAAAGCTAGCCTCTAATGGTAAAGCTTTAGAAAACATAAATACCAGAATGGATACCTTTACTTCTGCTATAAAGAATCAGCACAGATTTAATAAAATGTTAGAATCACAATTAGCTCAGCTTGCTGCTGCTGTCCCTCCATTTGAGAAAGGTAAGATTTCGGGCCAGCCAGAGGATTTAGAAACTGCTAACCTTGTTGATATTCACAATGCAACACAATACCAAATTGAGCCTGCAGATATACAGCGGATAGATCACTTACTACCTGAGAAGATGGGAGACCCTGCAAGACCTGTCATTCCTATCTTCATAGGATGTCATAGCTTTCCAGAAACTATCTGCGATTTCGGCGCAAGTGTCAACACTAATGCCTAAGGTAATCTATGAGAAAATATTAGGTGATCCTTTGTTGTACACAGGCATGTGTTTGCAGCTTGCAGATCAGTCCATTTGCTACCCCGAGGGAGTACTAGAAGAAGCTGTTATCAGAGTGGGACAATCATGTGTCCCAATTGACTTTGTGATTATGGATACCGGAGGAGATGAGAAGGCCCCCATTATCTTGGGACGACCATTCTTATGCACAACCAAAGCCATCATCTATGCAGAACACGCCAAGATTGTCCTCTTCATCAAGGACAAGAAGCAGAGATTCTCGTTCAAAAACCACATCCTAAAGAATCCAGCAGTCCCAAAGCAATTCCATCAACAAGAAAAGCAACAACAACAAGTGCCCAAGAAGAAGAACAATAGAAGATGGAGGAAGAACAAGCCCCAGCATGTACCTGAAGAAGCCGCTCAACTAACTGAATGCTATCAACACAGAAAATGATCATATGCTCCCAAAAACTATTCCCAATAAAGAAAGGTGACCCAGGTGTACCAATCATTGAATGCACAATTAGAGACATCATTTATCCCGACACCGTCTGCGACACTGGATCAGGCGTCAACATAATGTCCAAAAAGGTATATTCAGTTGCAGATGGCAGATCGATCGCTGAGATTTCCTGAAGGCGTAGTCAAGGACGTCATGGTAAGAATTCAAGACAAATATATACCCGTAGATTTTCTAGTTCTTGACACGCAGGAAGACAACGAATCGCCTATTCTTTTGGGAAGACCTGTTCCTCTACACCGCCAATGCTATCATCTACATCGAGTCTGGACAGATCCACTTCAACCTACCCACTGGAAAGGTACTGCTGTCAATTCAGAACACATCTTAACCATGAGCAGATCAGGAAGCAACGCAACAGGAGCAGACGCCAAGCCCGCCGTCAGGCTGCCCAGCCTCACTGTGGATGGGAGGAGTTCCCTGGTAAGATTGTGAAATATGAAGACTGCTAAAAGGAGCAAGAAGAAGCCGTACAAGCACCACGCTGGAGTGAGTGGGAAGAGGAAGCTGAGAGGATAGGACCAGATTGCTAGGGCAGAGAAAGAAGAGATCCAGGCACAAGTAGAAGAATGGATAAAGAGAGATGAAGAATCAAGAGAAGCATACAAGGAAGAGCTGGAGCTAGAAAAGAGGGAAGCAGAAGAGACAGAAAAGAGATGGAAGGAGAAAGAAGAAGCACCTGCTACACTACCGCAAAATGGGAGAATTGACTGAGGTAACCTCAGATGATGAACCTACTGAGCAAGTACTCTCTCTATCTATATCCTGTCGGATAGACTTTAAATTCCGTACCCTAGTCATAAGGTTAGAATGGTAGTTATCTAACTAATTTAGCATTCATTAGTAATTTTGCTTAGCACATTTATTAGCACAATCATTTTTTGCATATTAAAAATAAAACAAAAAAATATTTACTACCTTGTTTACTGCATACTAAATATTAAAGCCCCATGTGAATAAACCTATGGTAACCCTGTAGACACATTTACTGTGGTGTCATAAAAATAAAAACAAAATGGTAGTAGTATTTGTATTTACCTTGTTGCATTATGAAAATTCTAAGCCCCATGAGAATGAATATTCCCTGTGGTGGCATAAAAATAAAAATATAGCATGCATACATATTTGATTTCTGCATAAGAAACTTAGAAAAACCCTAAAAAAGAATCCTGTTAGAATCCTGCTAAAATCTATTAATTAAAATCAACTCAAGGAATAATCAAAGTGCTCATTGGCTGACCGCTAACCCCTTGATAAATTCAAGCCCCTGAGTTTTGGTTTTCTTGTTGGAGTATAACTATGCAGGAATAATATTATGACTAAGTAGAGAGTCTATTAGTGGCACCCACCAGGACTGCTACTAGCTCACTCTGAGAATCATTCAAGCACCAAGTATTACAAACATCAAGTTTGGGGGAGGAGCATCCCCTAGTTATCAGTAACTATACCTATGCGATTATCGAGTCTGTTTCATAAAGTTATAAAATACCAAAAATATGTGAACACATGAAGGTTCACCATAGTACCATAAGAAAATCTAAAAATACCAAAAATATGTGGGCACATGAAGGTCCACACCTTTTAGAAAACCCAAAAATATGTGGGCACATGAAGGTCCACTTAGTTAGGAAGCTTCTGCTGGAAATATAAAATCAATCACTTACCATGGAGTGGTATTAAACCTAACCCCTCTCTATGAGATTTGGTATTTGTTTACACCAAAATCTGGACTGAGTACAGATAGTCGATGCCGAGCGCAGATAGCCGATTTCGGGGCAGAGGCCCAGACAGATAGTCGATCAGGTCCCGGAATCGATTGTTGGGCTGAAGCGTAGACGGTGCGGTTGAAGGAAATAGCCGATTGATGACATCAGCACAGATCTCCGGTGTCAAGGAACGATCACGTTCGGAGTCCGATAAAGAAAGGAAAGATTGGGCTCTAAGTTACCTTTAATTTAGGAAAGTTTGTTAGTTTCCGTATTTATCTTGAGTTGTAATTCGAATAGGATTCTATCAAAGCACTAGGTATAAATATAAGCCCCGGCCATTGTAACAGAACACACATCAATACAACACATCTTTTGGCTCCGGCCAAAACTTAGGAGTAGGAGTAACGTAGATCTCGGCGAGTTCTTCAATTGGGCTGAGTGTCATCCGGTGGACGCAGGCTTGCTTGTAAGTACCGTCACGCCTCGCTAAACTTTGTCTCTTTAATGTCATCCGGTGGACATGGGAGCATCGTAGATCGGGGTTGATTCTTATTTGATATAAGTTTAGCGTCATCCGGTGGACGTGAGTTTAGATCAAATAAGGGATTAGTTATCGATTCATGTTTATTTTTTGTTTAATCTATGTTTAACGTCATCCGGTGGACGAAGACTTAGGTTAAGCTTGATTATGTGCATGGATTAGTTATCAGCTCTAACTAATTTGGCACCTTAGTTAGATTCATTAAGTTATCAAGATGTTATTTGTCATTTATTGTTTATTTATTAATATAACATCTTTGTGCCCGATCAAGATTGCGTAGTGTTGGCCTTAGATCCACATGAAAAATGTCATTTATGTCTCGTTCATGTTTATGCTTTGTTATGATATCGCTTGATTCGGCCAGTATTATTGTATTCTTACTCGTACGTGCTGTGAATGTTTGACAAGAGCCGATCTGAATGAACACAGAGCCGCCGGCCTTTTAGACCAGCTCCGTATTCCTTCTAAATTTGCTTGTGATTATTTTCAGGGAATATATCTAAACTGGATGCAAAGCCGCAGGCCTTCTAGACCAGCTTCGTATTAGTACTAGATTTATACTTGGAACTAATCACCATCAAATTTTTCTGTTTTCACGGACCCCTGAATCGGCTAATTAGCCGATACGGTTGTGCTTTCTTAAGAAAACCAATTAACTGATCGCATTCTACCAAATCAGCTAAATAGCCGATTTCTGCCTGTTTTACGTTCAGACAGTCCTGAACTGAATGATTTGACCTGTTTACAGCATTCGATTATGCTTTAATCTGTTACAACTATCTGCATAGATTTGTTTAATGTAGATTATACTATTTGATCACGTATATCAATCGATTATGTATCAGTTCAGTATCTGTTTGTGCTAACAAAACATGCATATATGCCGGAATCGACTCTTTAGTCGATTTCCGATTGAATCGGTTCTCAGAGTCACATAGTTGGAACTATCCTGTACACACCGGTTAGTTTTGGACCTGTGATTACTGATCATTATCTTTTTCTTGTCAATTGCAGGTCAAATTGACTGGCACGCCTGAGGGATATCGGCACTCTCTGACCGGGTTTGAAGCTAACTGGATCTTGGAAGCTCCCACGCTCCTGAGATCATATCCGGTTTCGCTGGTGTGTTGAAGCACAAGGAACCATATTTTGTGCCAACAGTATTTTTATTGGCAATTGAGTTTCACGGGAAAATACAAGATCAAGGAGCTAGTCAACCCGACACCTCTACGCTGTCGACACACCTGCTCCCAGAAGGATCACTCAATTTGCAACATCAAAGACCCTGTCAAAAGACCCTCCAATTAAAATCCAGCTAAGTATCAGTTTCCCATACTATTATTCTTATTATTATTATTATTATATCGCTTTTTCGTGTGAGTTAGCTAGTAAGATAAAATTTGAAAACCAAATAAATATTTATCTATATAATAGAGTTTGTTTAGAGTCAGTCTAGGCTAGAACCAAATTAAAAATTGATGAACACTAAAATTTTGTTTTGGAGATGATGAATAGTTGCTCTGCCATAATTCCTTTTAAGTGCCTAGTTGTCAAACTTAGATTCTCCTGAGTTTTAGATATTACTGTTTTAATCTGATAATTTACTCTGAACCTGAAACTTGTGGAGGCATATGCTTAGCAAAAATCTAGGTAATTGATTGATATGATTCATGAAGGTTGACCTACTATTTATTTTATTCTTAGCATTACTAAGTTCTGGAGATTTATTTTTGAAAACTTAAAATCTACGTGATGAGCTCTTGTATGACAAAATATGAATTCCTACCAAAAGCATATATTATACATTTAGAGATAGGAAACCTTTGTACATTCATGCTGCTTACTTTGCATTGAGTTTAGTCAACCTTTGTTGAATACCATATGAGAGTCTTGTCATGCTTTTGAAACCAAGATCACGTACACACTTTAGCACATATGCATTATTCCTACCCTGAGAGTAATCACAACCATTTCCACTTCCATCTATGTTCATCATAAAAATGTTTTCTCCTACACTGGGAGTGAACATCAAAATATATAAACCCCATAGGACAGCTCTGTTATAAATGCTCTAAGTTTTCACTATTGTTATCTTTCCAAATCATGTATTGGATGCATGTGGCTATGCAAAAATATATGAAAAGAAAAGAGAGTAAAAGATGGACAAGTGTCCTAGCATTAAAACAATGGGTACTAGATGCCGCCTCCCGAATGAAGAGAGAGAGAGAAAGAATAAAGATAGCCCATGTGTTCCTACAAGTTCCAAGAGAGAACTATTTCTAAAAAGAGCATAAGTAGAATTAGAGTTAGCCACTAAATACCACATATACACCTATCCACCATATTTCATACACATGCACATCTTAGTTTGATTGTATGCCTCGATTCTCTGTGGATCCATTGTTTGACTTTACAATATATGAATTGCAAGTATACTTAAACCTTGTTATTGCCACTCCTATGAGCTCCATTATAATCTTTAGTTATAGGAAGGCATAACATTAATGCCTTAAGTGAGATCCACAAATACCACATATTGAGAGACTTGAGGGTGTCATACAATTAAGCTCTGAGTTTTATTTCGAAAACTTGCAAAACTCCGGAATACGGGTAATGTGAAGAATTTGAGACATAGTGCTTGACTTAATTGTTCTATCTTTCAATTGCTCAAGACTTATGCGAGGGTTGTAAAGCTCCATAGTTAAAGGTAAAACGAGTAAGTCTGAAGGCTAGAGCAGTTATTGTCTAATCTGAAGGAGAATTTCTGTTTCAAAGCATGTGTACTTGGAAAAAATGAAAGCATCACAGTAACTCCTGATCCAAATACATTAGTAATTAGGCTTACTTTGTTTGCCAGGGGACTGGCAAAAGGTAAACTTGGGGGAGTTGTTGACGGTTGATAACGTCAACTTTTATTAGAACTTTAGACACAAAAGGATACATGAAAACATACTAGTCTAGGGTTTTAACTGACAGTTTTCATGAGTTTTGCATGTTTTGTATTTTTCAGGGACTATTCCAGAAAAGCATAAAAGAGGGATTAAAGTGCGTAATTATCACAAAACAGTAACCGCAAAGGAAACATCATCACGAAGACCCTAGAAGAGTGTAGAAGGCACCCGAAGCAACCTGGGGCCGCGCCCTGGCCAGGTGGGGCCGGCCGACGCCCCCCTAAGGTTTCGCCGCCGCCTTCTAGAGTCTTCCTCAACCGCCTCTTAGGAGTCATCTCGGCCCTTGTTTCAAGTCGGTTTGATCCTACGGCGCACGTTCATCCCACCGGGCTATAAATAGAGGGGCCGACTCCCCTGGAGAAATCAATCAATCAATTCATTCATTCATCGAAGGCAACAAGTCTTCAAGCCATCAAGAGCCTACTAGTTCATCAAGAGCCTTCTAGTTCATAGTTCTAGCCTAGTTAGATTAGAGAGTAGAGGAGATCTAATTCTTCAGGCGGGATCTGGAGCCCCGGCGATCGTCTGGAGTGCAGAGTTCTGTATAATTCTAGTTCTTTCTCTATTCTTGTATTCTTAATTATGATTAGGGAAACATTGTTCTTAATAGTTCATATGCTCTAGCTCCGGGGTTTGAGGTGCGGCGGCCAGCGGCAGCATCGGTGGCGACGGCGTCGGTCGCGGCGGCGTCGGTGGCAGCGACATCGGCGGCGGCGTCGACAGCAGCGGAGGAGGAATCCATGGCAAGAGAAGGGGGAAAGGGCTGCGGGAAGGATGATGGCCGCGGCAACAATCTCTCTCGAAGCAGGCAATGAAGGCGAAAGAGCAGGCGACGAAGGTAAGAAAGCGAACGGTCGAGCGAGCGAATGGCTAGGGTAGAAAGAAAAAACCGTAAGTTTTTCTTATAAACTCCGCCGGCGGATCGTGGGTGGATGCGGGGAATCCGCCGCATTAACTACGCGGGGCCCGCCACGATCCCCACGCCGCCGCCATCGCCGCTCACGCAAACCGCCTCGACTGAGCCGAACCGTCGCGTCCGTCAGGCGTCGCGCCTAAAAAGGTGAGCCGAATCATTACAACTGCGCACCTCGATTCCGCATACATTTTCTCCTTCCCAACGAAGGAACCCCGGGCTCGGGCACCCGTTACGTTCCTAGGGGATCGAAGACTGGCCCTCCAGTGGCTCGAACAGTCGTCCCAGGGAAACCGAGTTAGGGACAGCTAGTGGATGGCTCACAAAAACGGCCAGTATCCCGACGCCCGAAACAGTCACAAGGGAACATCCCATGCTGTGTCCAAGTCCCAATAGCGAGTCGGTTACGTGGAATGCCTCCGTGGGAGGCATCATGCCCTCGGGACCCATCGAAGGGACCCGACATCCACTAATTGACCATCGGGAAAACATTTGGAGTGTACTCAGGCCACTAGCCGACCCTTAACGAACGGGGCACGGACCTCCACTTGGACCAACCCATTTGTAGCTCACTAGGAAATGCCGACTCGTGCCCTAGCGGAGAAGTCGAGCAGGACCAAACCTTCCTCTTCCCGAAAAAATAGCGTGAAGGTCGAATTAAAAAAGACAAGGGAAGGACCCAACCGATCTCCGATGCGAAACGGAGGCTCGGGAACTTGCCCTGCACCTTGGAAAGACCACCGAACGACCTCCCAACATGATGGGAGGCTCGGGGGCTCCGCTTCCAAGGAAACAACCCTCCTAAATAAATTCAAAAACACCCGAGGAGTAACAAACACGATTCTAAGCCTTTGAAGGGATATACCATCTCACCAAAGCCTCGGGGGCTACACCCGGCGGGTGCGCTCGCGCGCACCCACCGGAAAAAACAACCCACACTTTATCTTTTTTGACAGGAAGAACCAGCGTGAACCTATGGAGGAGTGCCTTCACTCCGCCACAGGCTCGGGGGCTACTGTCGGGTACCAAAGTTTGGGGTACCCAACTTCAACGCAAAAACGATCATTCCCAACGCAGCCCGACCCAAGTAAGGCCAGTGGAAGTCCGCGAAGGCCGCGCCCGAAGCCCGCGAAGGCCGTGCCTACGGAGGTCCACGACGTCATTGCACCAATGACAGCCAATTCTCCGATTCGCCTGAGCCTCCCCAGGAGAGCTCGGGAGAGCGGCACCCTCGGCGTCCAAATCTCTGATTCGCCCGAACCTCCGCAGGAGAGCTCGGGAGAGCGGCGCCCTCGGCGCCCATTCTCCGATTCGCCCGAGCTTCCCTATCCCCCTCGAGCGCAATCTCACAAAGGCATCCAAGGCACCGGTGATGTCAGCAGAGCAATCTTGGACCACAAGAGACCTCCCTGACCACTTTACAGGCACTGTCCCGTCAGGCGAGATTCTCGACGCAACTGTGCTTCGCACGCCCCTGACGGCCATACCACTTGTCAGGATTTCCCTGGCAGCGGATTTGATAGGCCCACTACGGCCGTCCTCTCCACGGTATAGTCTACGGTGCGCCGCCCCGTTTTCCGCCGGGGTCTATCAACTCCGACTGCGACAGTCCGAGCGCTTGACGACTGGGCTACGCAAGAATGAGAAAGACGCCTACTGCACTGTCCACTCAAAGGACGAGCACGCCTTCCATCCGGGCCCACCTAACCCTCGAGAAGTACTGTTCAAAGGCCGAAAATATGACCATGGGGAGATATCACCCCGCTCCATCCCATCACGCCTTCAGGAGTCCCGAGCCTCGGGAGACAATGCCCCAAGACGACTCACCCTCTTGTCACATCATGCGGAAGGACAGCCGTCAGGTGTGACCCTACGGCACGCCGTAATCCGACTGACTGTTGCCGCCTTGGAACTCACCAAGATCGTGCGAACCACTACGGCCATACCCCGAAGACGCGGAGAAAAGACCGTAGCTGACGACATGCCGTAATCCGACGACTGTTGCCGCCTTGGAACTCACCAAGATCAGTGCGAACCACTACGGCCATACCCCGGAGACGCAGAGAAAAGATCGTAGCTGACCATTGTCAAACGAGGAACAGCAACTCATACGTAGCATTGTAAGCGCTGCCCTTGCCTCTCCCTTGTGACTATAAAAGGGAGAGCAGGTGCCAGCTTTAGAGGGACGACGCCGGAAATCCTAAGTTATCACCGATACATACACATCAATAGCGAACGACTTGCATACACTTAGACAACACAAGAGACCTGGGAGCACTTCACTCTCTTGCCTAGCTTGTAACCCCCTACTACAAGCACCCCGGTGCAAGGCAACACGACTCTCCTCTCCACTGGACGTAGGGCTTGCTTGGCCTGAACCAGTATAATCTCTGTGTTTCCCTTTGCACACCATCCGTAGCCTCAACCGCAAAACACATATTTACTAGCCGGTGTTAGCCCCGACTAAAACTAGCACCGACAGTTTGATCTTATTGAATTCATGTAATTGCTCGTATAGTGTTTATCCAATCGATCGTTGGGTAGATGATGAACAATGTGTAGACATGATGTCTAGATATTTCGTTTATCTGCGAGTGCACCCTGATGTGCCGGGTCGTGTGGTAGTTCGCGTAGGCGACAACTACGTTGATTCCTCTGTAGTCCACCCCCCGTATGTAGGCAAGCAGGCACGGTCAGCGAAGTTGGGTGATGACTCTGTTTCACACCTTTCCTAGATGATGCCCTTTGCATAGTGATCATGATATAGGACTAATTTGACAATGATTGCTAGATGCAATTGCACTAGTTAGAGTTATCCATTGACGTAGTTATAGAATTATCCTTAGATATTAATTCCTTAGTTTATCCATTGGCTAGCTATTATTATGACTAGAAAGTGCTCTGATGTTTATCTTTATTAATGATGCTTGATCATACTTATCACCCTATTTATCTTTATTATCTTGTGATCTCTACCTGTTATGAGTAGAGCATATGACATTGGTAATTTCACTTATTCATTGTATATGGTTATTATCAATATAATAGATTATAGTTTATCCTAGTCCTTCCCAGTGGTATAAATATAAATCGACAACCTGGTAGAACTCCTAAGTAAAATGCTACAATGGTATAATTATTTGTCCGCTTGCAGAATTGTTCTTAGTTTATATTTATTTATATTTCTGCCTAGTCACATTAAGCCTGCGAGCGGGGCTAAACCCGCCCCAAACCCGCCCCGCCCCGTTATTTATTAGATAATTTATTAACCCAAGCCGACCCGAAATTATAGCTCACTAACCCGCCCCGACCCGCCCCGTTCCACCACTCAACTACACAACCCACACAACTTGCAGCATAACTGTCATTCACAACACAACCCATGCCAACCCATTTGTCTATGAACCCGACCCGCCCTGACCCGTAAGGTAGGAAAACCTGTTTCCACCCGTATACACACCACCCGAATAAAACCCGCCCCGAAAAACCCGTTTCAACCCGCCCCGTTAGCAGGGCTAAGTCACATGGAATAATATGTAAATCCTTTATTTATTCTTAACATATATAATTAGAATTGACAACCCAGTTCATGCTAAAGAATGATGGTAATAGATAAGTGACTAGTTGCAAATGATCAGTTAATTAAATACCATACATCTTCTAATCTCGTCCCTAGTGTTAAAGGTTATAAAGTTATATTGGGCGACGTTAGTAGATGTCAACACTCTCCCCCACTCTACGCGTTCCCGTGCACGCGCGCACGCGCGCACACGGCGGCTCGCCGGGCAACTCGCCGTCGGCGACCCCCGCGACAAAACCGAGCGCATCACAGTGAACCCTAAGACCCTACGAGCACCCCAGAGCACCGTACCCAAGAGCTATGCGTCTCCGACGAGCTTGAGCTCGCCCATGGCGGACGCGGTGGCGCGGTTGAGCCATTCCGGCCACGAGCACCCGGTAGAGTCTAGGGAAAAGGCTTGGGAAGGACAAGAGCTCACCAGGGTCCTAGATCGGGAGACGGTTGGAGAAGAGGGGGCGCGGAGCGACGAGCTTGACGCCGAGTAGTCCCACGGCGGCGTTCACCGACGGCACCCTCCCTGTTCCGGCGGACCTAGGGCATCATACGACGAACCACCGCACGCATGAGCATCACGACAGACCAGGGAGTCTAAAACGCTATACCGCGAGGGGAGAAGCTCACCGAGGCAAGCTAGACACATCGAGGTGGCCTGCGGCGGCGCGCCGACCGGACCCGAGGACGACGACGGGCGTTCCCGGACCAGCGGGGCATGAATGTTTGCACAGGTTAAGACACTAGGTGCGCAAGGAAGTAGGAAGGTTAGTTTCTCAGGCAATTTTGAAATGGTGGATGGGTGATGGCCAATTCGGCCGGGGCAGTGAGGGTGGTCACTATAATACCTCTGGTATTACAATTTAATTAATCTGCCATGTCATCATATTTAAATTTAAGCATCTGCATATGATTGTGCTTAGGGCCTAGAGTGATTTGATTTCAGCTAGTATTGATTGTATAATTAAGTCCTTAATCAAAATCAAAAATAAAAAAATTAAATAGAAATCAAATTAAACCCTAAAGTTGACCCAAAACCCCAATTCAAAATTTATAAAGAATCTGGGAAAAATGTCTTAATGAAAGTTGTAGAGTTTTTAAAATGGAACAACTTTTATTTTCGGATATTTTGAAGTTATATTATAAAAATTCAAATTAAACTCAAAATACTATATTGAAATTTATATTTGAAACTTCAATTTCAAAAATATTAAGAATCTTCAAAAACTTCCTAAATAGAAGTTGTCAAGCTCACTGAGTAGAACAACTTTCATGTTTACCAATTTTCAAGTTATTGAGAAGAATCAAAAGTAATTTTAAAATTTCAAATTGAAATTCAAACCCCACTTTTACCCCATTTTCTGTAATTTGAAATTTTGGCCGAATTTGAAATTGGTGTCAAAAGCAAAAATGATCTACACGAAATTCTCTACAACTTTTGTATTCACCACTTCACCGGATTCGGGCTGGATCAGATCAAATTGAATCAAATAGAGTTTGACCTACATAATCTACTACTGTAGCTAGGGGGGTCCCCTGTTCACGTCGCGGCCGTACGCGCGCGTGCCGCGATTGGCGCCGAGCGCCGTCCGGCCGCCGTGGGCACGCCGCGGCGTTGTCAAGCGGCCGAGGAGGGGGCCCTGGACGCCCCGACCTTATCTCCACCCTCGCCCTGCCTTTTTAAAGATGGCGAGCCCCGAATTTCCCACTTCTTCCCGAGCGGCCGCTGGCGACCTCCTCGTCGTTCGTGACCGAATTCGCAGCCACCGAACCATCTCCACCCTCTCCATCTACCAGATAGGTAGCCAAGCTCGTGGCGCATCGGTTGGTTCCCGTCGCGTGAGCCGTGGTACCCTAGGGTAGCTCTCGGTGAGCCTCTTCGTCGTCGGGTTGTCACCGGAGCTCTGCCGCGGCCATCCTCTCCTCGTCCGGTCGGTTTGAGTGAGCTTCTTTACTTTCGGGGTAGTGTTCTAAGTTCCCGTGGTGATGTAGTTTCTGATGTGCGCGGTGGTTGGTGATGTGGTGCACCAGGTTCGCTGGAACAGACCTTCGTCGCCAACGACCGAGTCGTGTCCGCCGCCGTCATCGTCAAGCCATCCTCACCATACCGCCTCTTCGCCACCCGACTCGCCCGTTAGCTTCGTGGTGAGCCCCTCATTCTCCTCGGCGTTTTTCCTGTGGCATTACTGTGCCACCGCGGCCGGAACAGCCTCGCCGTGCCGTCGAGGTCCGCCATGGGCGAGCTCTCGCTCGTCGGAGGCGGTTAGAGCTTAGGATAGGTTTTAGGAAGTCGGTTAAGGCCTTGGGGAAGGGGTTCGACCGAGGGCGCTCGCTGTTAGGGCCGCCGACGGCGAAGTCCGCGCCGTGCCGCTCGCACGCGCGCGCGCGGAAGCGACGGCGGGAGGTAGGAGACGACCCTGACAGGGGTGGCCCGCCTGTCAGCGGCCGAGAAAGTGAGGGAGAGAGCGCGCTCGGGGGCTGACGGCTGGGCCCGGCCTGTCAGCGACCCGGCGCGGAGGCGAGCGCGCGCGGGGACGTGCGGGCCGTGCTGGGCCTGTGCGCGGTTGTGGGCCGGCTCAGTGGCGCGCGCGCGGCTGTGGCCTGGGCCATGCAGGGCCATGGTGGGCCGAATGGCCGTTTCAATTTTCCAAGCGATTTTCTATTGCTTTTTCATTTTAATTAAAATGAATAGTGTTAGCTTTTAATTTTTTGTGTGGATTAATCTACTGCACCAAAAATTATAAAAATATTGCTAGGTACTCTCTGTGATGTGTAGAATTTAATAAAAATATTAAATACAGGATTTGAGTGTTTTCTGTATTAATTAAAAATCAGCACATTAAATGTTAAAAGGAACTTTGATGATTTTTAATAATTTCTGTGTTAATCCAAAAATCATGAAATTTATTGTGCCACTGTTTGGTACTGAAATCTATCTGTTGGTGGAGTTTGGCATCAAATAGGAATAGTTAAATATTTATTAAATTAGATGTTAGTTTAAATGATTAATAATAGTAATAGAAAATGAAATGATTATTGATTGGTGTGATTTTTGGATTGATTGAGATTCTAGGTCAATCACCTTTATGACCTAGGGCAGTATGAATTAGATTATTCATGTCTAGCTAAGGTAGGGCCTTATACACATATGTGGTTTATTTGTTATTTAATTTCATCTGTCATTTCATGCATTCATGCATTTATTATTGCACACGTGTAGTGACCGAGAACCCGGAGATAAAGTCCGAGGGTCCAGCTGAGGAGGTTGCTTCGGAGGTTATGCAAGGCTTTGATATTTGTGGTACTGACCCGGATCCGACACTTTACACCATCCAAAGCAAGCCCCGGTGCATTTGCCCTCTCCTTGTTGTTCTTTTTAAAATATTTGCCACTCGAGTCAATTAATTGCATTAGGTTAATAGGAGTTGGGTCATAACCAATTGATGCATTACCATCCTTGAATACCTGACAATACTTGAGAATCTGATTTATTAAAAAGTATTGCAAAATGCTTAGTCATGCCTAATATTAGTTTCGCGAAAATGCTATTTCAAAACTGTGATGATCTAAAAGCACAAGAGTCACTTTATGGGACCGGTTATGTCCTTGTTGGTTGGCAGTGTTCCTAGCTAGTTCACTGTCATCAACGAGGAAGGGTTGTTCCTGCTCGGTGATCGTGGCATTGGGTTAGAGTCCCAACAATTGTCACCGACAGAAACGGGATTTGAAAACCGAAGTGACAGGGGTATTTGGGTTAGAGTCCCAATTCACTGTCGCCATCGGAAAAAGGTTTAGAGACCGTTCGTTGTAGGCCTGCTGGATCGAGACTTTGCAACTAGCCACATACTTCGGGAAGCCTCTGACTCCGGTGGCTCTACTGCTGGAACCGACAACCACGCACTGGGAGTGGAGAGATGGCGAGAGTAGCGTGTACCCTCGTGGCCGTCGTGCCTGGAGACGAGAGGAGTACTATGCTCTCGGGTGGCGCAGGACCGGTTTCGGGGTATGAAAAGCCGTGGTAGGCGGGGTTGGTGTATTCAAGTTTAAGTGCTACATACGCAGTGTGGATAGAGATCGCCAGCTGGGTATTTATCGATTCGAATCATCGTTGCTCCTCGGATATGGAGACTTGATCCTTCGACCATTCAGCGAATAGTGGTTGGGAACTAGGATTGTTTCTGAATGGATTGAGCAAATGAAAGAATGTTGATATATGAAAAAGAACTTAGAGAAATGGATAATGATGAATAGTATTATTGAAATAAAATATTGAGATAGGAATAGTAATGCTTTTCCGCAAAACTCTTGAACTCTTGCTAAAGCCTTACCTTGACTCCCCCTCAGCCTGCATTCCTGAGTCTAATCTTACACTTTTAGTCGGGTAAGTCTTGCAGAGTACCCCATGTACTCAGGGTTTGTTAACCCCGTTGCAGGAGGGCAGCAGGAGACTGAAGTTTGTCTCGCTCCGTGCTGCGTCACCATCCTCCAGGAGAGTGAAGAAGACTAAGGTTAAACCCTTGGACAGGGTTCGTGTAATATTAAACTATCTGTCGTACTGTTGTTCCAAACACTACTGCTACTCTTTTAAATTTATGGTCTGTAATAACTGCACTTAATTTTATTCGAACACTGGTATGTAATATTAAGTACTATTTACTCTTCCGCAAATTCTACTCTGATGTATTTTGTTATGAAATATTGTAACTCTGTAATGGCTTCGCAATGGGATCCTGTCGGAGATAACGGGTGCTTATGTAGCCCGGCAGAGCCCGCTTAGGTCATATGGAACACGGGTCCGGCTGTCAGATGTCATTAGTGACGTTGACAGGTGCCTGTGGGCCACTGTGATTTAGGCGGTTCTGTTACAATCACCGGCGCGCCGAGAGGGAGAAGGAGAGGCAGGCAGGCGGCCGGGGCTTAAATAGCGGATTTGGGAGGGGACAGAGGCGATTCGGGGCGGCGCGGGGACCCCCACAAGCTCAGCTATGCCGGGGAGCACGCGGCCGGCCGGCACGGGCAGTCGCTGCACGCGCGCAGCGCGGCGGGGTGGCCCGGCACGACACAAGGACAGGGGAGGGGCGAAGTACTATAGCTCATTGAATTACCCTACTTTCGGTTTTTGACCAAATTTTCAATATTTTGTGCACCAACTCGAAATTCCATCAATACAAAAGTTGTAGTACTCTTAATTCTGCACAACATTGGTTTTTGAACCCAATTCAAAATCTGCAAAGTTTTGAAACTATTCAAAAAGGGGTAAATGTACTTTTTGAATTTTATTTACGATTTGATTAAATTCTCAAAAATCTTCTCAACAACTTGAAATTCTGCAAAAATAAAAGTTGTTATACTAATTGAGATTTACAACTTTTATTAAGGGAGTTTAGTCAGATTCTCGATAGTTTTGAAATTAGCGTTTTAAATTTGAATTTCAAAGTAATAATTAGGGTTTAATTTAAATTTCTATTTAAGAACTTCAAATTTTCCCAAAATAAAAGTTGTTTCATTTTAAAAGACCCTACAACTTTTATTAAGACACCATCATCAGATTCAATGTAGTTTTTGAATTAGGGTTTTAGGGTCCATTTTAGGGTTTTAAATTGATTTTTCTTTTAATTCACAAATTGGATTTAAATATACCATCAATCAAACATTATCAACCCAAATCACTCTACCATCCCCTAAGCACAGGTCATATGCAAATAAAAATTTTATGCTATTTCATGCAGAATGATTTGCAGGCTAATATGATGACATGGCAGGTTTTAATTTCAGTAACACCAGGGGTGTTACACAAGTTTCATTACATTATTTTCAAAGTTGTCAAACATGCTAAAATAATGACCGAAACAGCTGCATCAATGATAGTAAGAAAAATCTGAAAAAATAACTATGAGTCTCATTACATATCAAGAACACGTCATCTAATAAGTTCTACATTTCAACAAGCAAAATTTTGAAAAAGGTCATTCAAGCCGATCTATAAGAATGTATCTTGATACCATTCTACAATATATGATAAGTTTTTCCTCCCGTTGCAACACATAGGCACATTTGCTAGTTTATATAGGGTTTAGACTGAGTTGGATTAGAGTTATATTTTATTATTTTTAGAATATTTTAATTTTGGGATTAAAATAATTCCAAAAACTAGAATTACTTTGAAGAAAAATACTCTGAAAACTCTAAGAATCCGGTGAAAATTCTTAGAGACATTTGGGAAACAGGTAACCCAAATAAAATATTTGGAGCTCATGGAAAAAATATGTTGGGAGCATTTGAAAACTTGATTATGCTCAGAAGTGACACGAAAGGTTTGTAGAGATATGTTGATTTATGATGAACTCGAATGAGTGATTCAGAAATACAAGGAAAAAAACTTTGGGAACTCCAATAAAAGATTTAAACTAGGGCAAAAGAAATATGATCCTAGAAAAAGATGGAGACAAGCTAGAGGAATGGTCAACTTATTAAATGCGTTTTAAAAACTTTACTCACTCCCAGCATAAAGTCATGCAAGAAGCAAACGTCACATCAAGCAAAAGCCTATGAAATTAATTCAGAGAAGTTTGAAAATTCACATTTTTCATATAACTAAATTTGCACTAGCTCAAACAAAATTTGATAAATTTTATCAAAATACAAAAACCACTTATTTTATTTAGTATTTTCTATTCACAAATCGACTAACCAACTCGGGAGCTAGACTTGTCTAGGGACCATATGACGTGTTTGGTTGCCCGCATGCCATGCAACCAGGTCCGTCTAAGTATAAGATCATTTTCAATGGCAAGTTTCATTGCGTTATTTTCAAAGTTGTCATGTCTTATATAATAAAATGAAATTCGAATGAAATTTTGTACTGAGAGTGAGAGTTCCATCTTATACTTTCATCGACATTAAATTTTATGACTCGTGGAATCGTGTCAAAAGAGTTTTATTTATGTGAAACTCATTTTTTCTATCTTTTCTTCGATTCACTACTTATCATTGAATATACCTATGTGATATTTTATTTAATGTAAATGATGAAACTTCTCCCACCGAGACCGGCCTAAGCTCGTGTTACGAGACTCTACGCATATGTACTGCTTTTTTTTTAACTCACGTCTGTACTGGTAGAAAAGATTGTTATGAGAAAAAGAGAAGGAACAAAATTAGGGTTGTCTTGAAGCTACTTGCGCTCGCGCGTGAGCCGTCATCAGGCCTCCCTTTGGACCACCGAACAGCCATCCAGCGTCCAGCCCACCAAACAGCCATCCAGCGTCCAGCCCACCAAACAGCCAGACGACCTTGGGTCCTCTCGGCACGCACGGATATTCCTTTTTTTTTTTTCCTCCTCACACACAACAAAACACCGCCATCGCCAACACCTTAAGATCCGATCTCCGTTTTCCCCAATTCGCCCCGCCTCCCTCCCCCCTTCCCAAATCAGCACCGCCCAAGGCCCATCCGGGCCACAGCCGCGCAATGCCGCCCTCCGTCGACGCAATGCCGGCCCCCGGGGACGCCCCCGGCGCCGGCGACGACGTGCGCATGATCTCCTCCAAGGAGCTCCGCGCGCACGCGACCGCCGACGACCTCTGGATCTCCATCTCCGGCGACGTGTACGACGTGACGCCCTGGCTCCCGCACCACCCGGGCGGCGACCTCCCGCTCATCACCCTGGCGGGGCAGGACGCCACCGACGCCTTCGCCGCCTACCACCCGCCCTCGGCGCGCCCGCTCCTCCGCCGCTTCCTCGTCGGCCGCCTCTCCGACTACACCGTCTCCCCCGCGTCCGCCGACTACCGCCGCCTCCTCGCGCAGCTCTCCTCCGCGGGCCTCTTCGACCGCGTCGGCCCCACCCCCAAGGTCCAGCTCGCCCTCATGGCCCTCCTCTTCTACGCCGCGCTCTACCTCGTCCTCGCCTGCGCCAGCGCCTCCGAGCACCTCCTCGCGGGCGGCCTCATCGGCTTCGTCTGGATCCAGTCCGGCTGGATGGGCCACGACTCGGGCCACCACCGCATCACCGGCCACCCCGTCCTAGACCGCGTCCTCCAGGTGCTCTCCGGCAACTGCCTCACCGGCCTCAGCATCGCCTGGTGGAAATGCAACCACAACACGCATCACATCGCCTGCAACAGCCTCGACCATGACCCGGACCTCCAGCACATGCCGCTCTTCGCCGTCTCCCCCAAGCTCTTCGGCAACATATGGTCCTACTTCTACCGCCGGACCCTCGCCTTCGACGCCGCCTCCAAATTCCTCATCAGCTACCAGCACTGGACCTTCTACCCGGTAATGTGCGTCGCCAGGATCAATCTGCTCGTGCAGTCCGCTCTCTTCGTCCTCACCGAGAAGAGGGTGCCGCAGCGCTTGCTTGAGATCGCGGGGGTCGCCGCGTTCTGGGCTTGGTACCCGTTGCTCGTGGCTTCCCTGCCGAATTGGTGGGAGAGGGTCGCGTTTGTGCTTCTCAGCTTCACCATCTGCGGGATTCAGCACGTCCAGTTCTGCCTCAACCACTTCTCGTCCGATGTCTATGTCGGGCCACCCAAGGGCAACGACTGGTTTGAGAAGCAGACGGCAGGCACGCTCGACATCCTGTGCTCTCCATGGATGGATTGGTTCCATGGTGGTCTGCAGTTCCAGATTGAGCACCATCTGTTTCCCCGCCTGCCTCGGTGCCACCTTCGGAAGGTTGCACCGGCCGTTCGAGACCTTTGCAAGAAGCATGGGCTGACTTATTCTGCTGCCTCATTCTGGGATGCAAATGTGCTTACATGGAAGACACTCAGGCTGCTGCACTGCAGGCCAGGAGCGCCACAAGTGGTGGTGCTGCGAAGAATTTGGTCTGGGAGGCTTTGAACACCCATGGATAGATGGGATGAGGATATGAACTCAAGGCAATTTCTGGTGTTAAGCTTCGTTCCTATGCGATTGCCTGATTGCTTTTCAGTTATTTAGAGATATTGATCATTTAACCCGTCTGAGTCGGGTTGGAATTTTCGTGTTGACAAGTGTCTGTCTATCCGGTTGAAGAGTTCATGCTTCAATTGTCTGGTTGTTGGCCGGCTGTTCTGTTCTCCCTATCATGGTAACTATATTATGATCCTTGCTTTAAATCATAAACCTCGGTTTTAAGATTATGTCCTATTCGATTTTGCTTGCATTGTCAAGATTGTGGATGCTTGATGTTCATGATGTTGTAAGTTTAATGAACAGCAGGTAATATTATGTGGTATCCCTGTATTTTCAGTTGCTGTGGCAGCTTGACTTTCTCTTTGAAGAAAACTAGTATGTACTATATGACAATGATCAATTTATTCATATTCCTACAGCATTTCCATTTTCTGCTTTGTTCATGACCTTTATGTTTGTCCTGTAAAGTGACGCTATCTTTGTATTTCGCTTTTACGTTACTCTAAATAAATGGAGGTTTGATGTAGTAACTGATAGTGACCCTAGCAATGCCATGCAGCTACTCTTCATGACTTCTATTTCCGACTTTTTTTTGAGTGCTTCTTGATAGAATCATTTTTTCTTATCAATGAACAGCATAATACCGGCTATATTGAGAAGTTTATCAGAGTAACCTGCTCATCTAACCTTTACACAGTAAGAAAGTCACCAGGCTGGACATGATCTCTACAGATTTGCATTGTGTTTTTTTTTTCCCCCATCGTGTAGAGTGCCTATCCAGTGTCCGGACCAGCTTGCATTGCATTGCTGTGGCCTGTAGGAAAGGCATCCAAGTGATGATCGTGTCCGTTTCCTGAGGTAGGCCCCCTCGGTTTCGGGATCTTGGACCATCCCCTGTCTGCACCTTGATTCTTCAATCGTGGTTCAGAGATGCAGCACATGTAACATGTCCTGGCATACTCAGGGCCCCTGTCGTTTTGGTAACAGAAATACTAGCTTTATGGCCCGTACGCAGGGCTCCATGTCTCGCTGTCGAGCTAGAATAGCTCTTTGCCAGTTATACATTGTGCCTGAGAGAGATGGGCCTATCTGGTACTAGAATTATTAGTCCTGTTTGCTTATTCGAAAAGAAGCGCTAATTATTGTGAGAGAAGAACGCTATTTACGTGAAACCATTAAATTATTCAAAATTATATGGGAAAAAAGAGGAACCAGGCCAACATGCGAGTAGCTGATAAATGGAGTATCTGCAATGGACTGAATGGTAGTGGCGGTCTATGGAACAGGGGAATGCAGCAGCTTTCATCACATGCGTCCATGCCGGCTTCCCTAGGGAAGCTGACACACAACACGCCACCATGTTGGTCGAACCATGCGCGTCGGCATTTCTTCTTTTGCATAAACAACAAACGGGTGGTTACATATTCTTATAGAAGCGTACAGCATCACAATGCTTAGATGGAACAAGTTTCTTTCTCCCTATGGTTTGCCTCGATAACGTTACCATGGACGGATCGATGCCTGCGACTGCGACTGGGATGGTAGGTGCTGCCAAGAGCATCCATATTCTGTTCTACTGGGAGTTGGGACGGGAGGCAAAATATCTTCTCGCCGGATGCCTCGGCCTCGAGAACCAATCTTGGGAGGATCACGTCCACTTGCGTCCTGATCTTTGCAAGAATCTTTTAGTCTTTTTATCATGCCCTTGGAGGACACAGAGCATCCTATCCTACCTACACCGACGTCCCAGGTGACTCAGCTCGTGAATCGTGATGTGCTATGCTACTTTGCTAATTCTAGTTTTTACACACAATTTTACTATATCATTGACAATTTGCCAATTGCTATGGCGGCTTGGCTGTGATGGCCATCTTTTTTTTTCTCTTCATTCTTGTTGACGGAAGATTTTCTTATGTACTCCCTCCTCTCTCCGTTCCAAACTAGACGTTTCAGCTATTAAGATTCATAGCTTTTGTTATGCACCTAATTACAAGTTGTCTCCCTACATAGTAAAAACTATGTGCTCAGAAATGTCAAAGCATTTAATAATTTAATGTCTGATTGGTTGACTACCAAAATTTGCTATGTCAAGAATTTGGCGAGCCAAGATTGAGGTTAGTATTTATTTCGCTACCAAAACTTGCCAATTTCTCATATTTAGTTTGCCAAATTTTTAGTATTTTTTCTCCAACCTTTGGCTTGCCAAATCTTTGCATGAAAAATTTTGGTACCTAACCAATCGGGCCCTAGGAACAGATGAAGTATAATAAAATTGGTACAAACTGGCAGTGAATGGAGAAAAGATGCTGAAAAAATTCAGTACTCTATTGCTGCTTGATATAGTATACGTCCCGAAAACTAGCTCAGCAATATTATTATTAGATTCCTGTTTTGGAACAGTACCTTCTGCAGCACTAGTCAGAATGGAGCACTAGTGTGTGGGTCTCATGATCGAGAACGTAATAAGAAAAGAATTGGGTTTCTAGCTAAAAAAAAGGGGAAACGTTTCCCTTTTTAAATTCTCTCTCACATTGAAACAACGCAACTACTATTAGGAAGGCGTTTTATTTGAATCCTTGGTTGCAAACTTGCAATGGATTAATCGACAGATGGAAAAACAAGCCCAAATACGAAGAAGCAACGAAGGCCTAGGCCTACAAGTTTGTTCTCATCAGATTTGATGAGCAGGTCACCAAAGTTGGATCTAAAAACGCTACGATATCGTTTATTTCATCGGATTTGATTAGCAGGTCCTCGCCGAAGATGGAACTCAAGACGCTACGATATCGTTGTCATCAGATTTGATTAGCAGATCACAGAAGTTGGAACTGAAAACGCTATGTTATCGTTCTCATTGGATTTGATTAGGAGATCACCGAAGTTGGAACTAAGTAGGCTACGACATAATCGGGTTGTTCTGTTACGCATGGCATGACTTCAATGTGTATCCTTAAAAATTTTTATTGCCCTTTTTGCAACAAAGTCGTTGTAGTATAGTGGTGAGTATTCCCGCCTGTCACGCGGGCGACCCGGGTTCGATCCCCGGCAACGGCGTTTTTGTTTTTTTTCCTTTGTCCGTTTGATACCACCTAGTGTCTTTTTTTTTTTTCCTCTTAAAAGTGGGCCTCTATCTACATCGTAATGGACTTCACAGAGTGCTCTGTTGGGCCTGAACGAAATAAAACAGCCCCTGCATCGGCTCTCTACTCCAGGAAATTTTTAGCATCGATGAAGTTTCGTTGTCTTAATATATCTAGGAACCATCTTTGGTGTATGATAAATTTCTTTCTTATTTTGAGATATCTTAATTTGTCAGGATTAAAATGAATGCGTGAAGGGGAAAAAAGGACTGTCATTAACCTTCTCCTAAGATAAGGGCCGAATCACCATGTTAGAGACATGGTAAGCGTGTAACTGGCGCAATCTCATTTAGCTACATGGGGGTAGTGTTGAATAGGGCTTAATTCTTGTTATTCTGTGTTCAATATGACCAAACTTGTTTGCAAGTGAGGTTCGGTTCTTATGAATGTCGTTGCCGCAAAGGCTATATGCACATATATGGCCAATGTGTTTCTATGTGTGATGATGTCAAAAAAGGATAAGTACCTTTAGCAGCTTGGTGTTGCTTATACCAGCAGCACTTTCTATTTCGGTATTACTATGTAGCAATGCTGCTTTATGGTCTGGCACAATGCATTCTTCTTTGGCAGGACCCATCCTCCTTACATTCCCGCTGGTCATCCGCGCAAACCCCATTCTGTCATTGTGTACCTGCAACATGTTCGATATTCCCGAAAGTTTGAAATTGGCTTGTGTACTAAAAATATGCGTGTCTGCAGCTTTCAACTACCTAAAAAAATAGTTTTGTTTGATTGATTCATAGTTTTCAGTTTTACTAGATATGGCTGTTACGCTGCTCTAATTTTCCCAAATAGGTGAACCTGTGTCTAATCTAAAGTAGATAGCCTAGAGGCAGGGGCTACGTCAAGTTCACCTTCCCTGCTGCCAATGCACCATGACAAAAAAAATTTTACCTCTAATTAGTCTCAAAATCACCATATAACGTAAAGTTTGAGAGAACGAGGTACCTTGCCGTGGTCCTCGGTTACGTGTTATATATGCGCAGGGAACAGCCTCCTCCGGTGGCGTACAGAATCAGGAGTTTACAACAGACGTAATCTTATCTCCCTAGTCCTTACCATACTAGTTAGGACTCCTACCAATATACATCACATTACCATATACAGGAGATACGGTAGTTACAGGTTATATTTCTTAACACCCCCCCTCAATCTTAGTCACTATCAAGGTTAAGATTGTTCCTAAATTGTCGAAGCTTGGCGGCAGAAATCGCTTTGGTGAAGCCGTCCGCAACTTGATCTCCGGAATTAATGAAGCAGTATGTCCAACAATTTCTGAGCCACCCGCTCTCTGACAAAATGAAAATCAATTTAATATGCTTGGTTCTTGCATGAAACACTGGATTGGCAGACAAATATTTAGCTCCTATATTGTCACACCATAATCTAGCCGCTGGAGGATGTTGAACTCGAAGTTCTGTCAATAGTTTCTGTATCCACATTATCTCAGCTGTGGCATTTGCTAGTGCTTTGTATTCAGCTTCGGTACTAGACCGTGATACAGTCGCTTGTTTCCTTTCCGTCCAGGACACCAAGTTCCTTCCAAGGAAAATAGCAAAACCTCCAGTGGATCTGTGATCATCGACACATCCTGCCCAATCCGCATCTGAGAACGCACTGATCATCATGGATGCCGACTTCCGAATAGTAAGATCAAGGCTGACAGTCCCACGAACGTATCTGAGAATCCACTTCACAGCACTCCAGTGAGCTGTAGTTGGATTATGCAAATATTGACATACTTTATTGACAGCAAAAGATATGTCGGGTCTTGTCAACGTCAAGTATTGCAGTACCCCAACTATACTCCTATAATACTTGGTAGCGTCTTCAACTCCAAGCTTGGCACCGTCGTTGATGCTGAGCTTCTCACTTGTTGATAGTGGTGTATCTACTGGTTTAGCCTTGCTCATTCCCGACCGTATGAGCACATCTGCAGCATATCTTCCTTGACTAAGCACAAGTCCATCTCCTGTTTTTTTTTACCTCAATACCCAAGAAATAATGAAGATTTCCTAGATCCTTGAGAGCAAACTCCTTCTGCAGATTTTTCAGTAGGGCTTCTGTCGCTTCATGTGAGGAACTAGCCACAATAATAGCATCTACATATACCAGAACAAAGATACTCCACTTACTGCCATTGTAGTAGAAGAGGGAGGTATCTGATTTAGAGGACACGAACCCCAGTTCCTCTAGTCTCTTGCATAGCCTTGCATACCACGCTCTTGGAGCTTGTTTTAAGCCATAGTGTAATACCCCGGGTATTACGGCTAATTAATTGTGCCATGTCATCGTATTTATTATTAAGCATCTGCATATGAGTGTGATTAGGGTCTTTAGAGTGGCTTATTCATGAATGTTATGGATGTTACAATTAAATCCCTGATTTGGTAATTAAAAACAAATCAAAAGAAAGATTTGAATTTAAGCCCTAATCGGACCCAAAACCCTAAATCAAAATATACTTGGAATCTAGTGATGGTGTCTTAATAAAAGTTATAGATCTTTTAAAATGGAACAACTCTTATTTTGCCTGTTTTTGAAGTCCCTTAATAGAAATTTAAATTAAACCCTAATTACTACCTTGAAATTCAAAATTGAAATGCTAATTTGAAAAATATCAAGAATCTGACCAAACTTATTTAATGAAAGTTGTGAAGATCCACAAATAGAACAACTTTTATTTTTGAAGATTTTGAAGTTATTGAGAAAAATCTAGAGAATTTGACAGGATTAGAAATGGATTTCAAATAGTGAATTTACCCCCTTTTTAATATTTTCAAAATTATTCAAAATCTGAACATGGTCACAAAATCAAAGTTGTTTAGAATTTCGAGCACTACAACTTTTATGTTTACACTTTTTCAAGTTGATACACGAAAACGGTCGCAATTTAACAAAAACCGGCGTTTAGGGTTTGAATGGGCTACAGTGCCCTGCCTCTCCCTACTGTTCGCGAACAGCGGCGGCCACCCAACCGCGCCGTGCGCGCGCCGCACCGCCCATGCTGGCCTGGAATCTTGCCCCTGGCACGGCCTGCGCGTGAGGGGGACCCCGCGCCACCCTGAGCCGCTCCTGCCCCCCCTCTGACCGGCATAAAGTGGCACCGGCACCCTTCTCTGCCCTCCCCTCTCTACTCCGACCACCGCCGCACCCGCCTCGGTCTTGAGCCGAAATTGGCCGCCCTCAGACCTCCTTCTCCAAATTCCTCTCGTCTTTAGCCTCTCAGGATCCCTGAACCCCGCGTGAGTCACCGTGGTCCAGCTTTCGTGCTTCGAGGGTCCCAGAACGCGCGTCGTCGTCTTCGGGTCCGGCAGAGCACCGCCGCAGCCATCCCCCACGCGTCTAGCTTGCTGCGGTGAGCCTCTCCTTCCTCGGCCTAGTGTTGCGAACTCTCTGGTTCATGTTGATGCTTATGCCCGCGGCGGTTTTCCGTTTGGTCCCTCAGGGTCGTCAGAACGGGAAGCGAGCCGCTGGTGAACTTCGCTGCAGCCACTGTCTTCATCACGCCCGCGCCTTGGTACCACCTCAAGCTCGACCACCTAGCCTAACTAACCTCCGGTGAGCTTCTGAGTCGATTACGCCCCTAACCTTGAACGCTACTGCCTTGACCTCGCCGGAGTACTGGCGTGCCGCCATGGCCGAGCCGCCATGCTTGCGGCTAGGGCGAATCCTAGGTCCCAGTGGCCTCAAAACCTAGCTCGATGTACGCGCATGGGTCTTGGGAGTGTGTTGGGCCGATCGGTTTCATTAGAGACCTCGCCGGCGGCGAGTTATCGCCGGTCAAAGCCGGCGGGCATCGGGTCAGCACGTGTGAGAGAGCGAGAGGGACCTCGGGTTAGAAGGAACCAAAGTTCGAGGGGTTATTTGCATAATGGATGACTCATATGAATAGTTACTGTCGGACCGCAGGGTTGATTCCCTTGTAACCCGAGGACTTTTCTGCAAAAGCGCCTGCGCGCGCGCGGGCAGGCCGAGTGGGCCGGCCTGTTTCGCTCGTGGGCCGCACCGGGTGAAATCCCTTTTCTATTTTCCCGGGGATTTAAAAGGGCTTTTCCATTTTAATTTTTGATGAATAGTACTGTTACTTGTTATTTTTCATAGGAATATTTCTGTTAAGGTAAAAATCATGAAAATAATTGTGTATGCTCTTTGAAGTGTGTAGTATTTTATAAAAATACTAAATCTAAGATTTGGACAATTTCTAGTGGGGACTAAAAATCAGCATATTAATTAACAAATGCAACTTTGGGACAATTTTAATAAATTCCAGATTTATCCAAAAATCATGAAAATTTATGTGGTACTGTTTTAGGGTAGAACCTATCTGTTGAGTAAGTTTGGGCTCAATTGTAAAACTATTAGGACACTTATTAATTAAATATGGGGTTTATGGGATAATAGAATTAATTTAAACAAATAATCCCTATTGTTTGCTGTGATTTTGGATTGATTGAGTTCATGGATCTTTCACCATAATGATCCTTGACAAAAGTAATGAAGTCACTTGTTGATTATAGTAAAGCTGTGCAGCGGCTTTCTATGACTGTTCAAATGATCAATAAAACAAAAGTACGAAAACACTTGTTTTACTTTCCGTAAAACGTTTACGACTTTACCGTGAAGGAAAGTTGTACTCAAGGTCTAAATGGTTTACTTCTAAGCATTTCATTCATTGTCCTCATACCATGCTAAGCATACATCATTGCATACGTGTAGTGCCCGTCCCCGAGGAGGTCCAAGTCGAGGCCACTGCCGAGGAGGTCACTCCGGAAGTCGTCCAGGGATTCGACATCTGCGGGACCGAGCCCGACCCGACGCTGTAAGCAATCCAAGGTAAGCGCCGGTGCATTCAGCCCTGCCTTGTGTTTTATAAAATATTTATGACTTGAGTCTATTATTGCATTACGTTGTTAGGAGTTGTTTGTTACCTATATTGTTGCATTACCTGCCTTGATACATAATATCCCGGAAATCTAGTTTAAAAATAAAAATATTCAAAAATGCTTAGCCCTGCTTAATCAATTTAGATTTGCATAAAAAGGCTATTTTTGACCTAATGTGAATGTGATAACTATGAATCACGAGAAAGGAAAAAGGGACAGGAGTCCGTTCGGGGATTGTGTACTTGGGTAACAGCCCCAATGCACCGTAACCGACGGAAAGGGGTTTTTCGTTCGTTGGTTGTGAATTTGGGTTAGAGTCCCAATGCTTGACCATCGACGGGAAAGGGATTTGAAAACCGTTGGGACATTCAGTATTTGGGTTAGAGTCCCAATGCAATGTCGCCGGCGGAAAAAGATATAGGGACCGTTCATTGTAGGCCTACTATGATCGAGACTTTGCAACTAGCCACATACTACGGAAAGCTCTGACTCCGGTGGCTCTACTACTTGAACCGACAACCACGCACTGGGAGTGGAGAGATGGCGAGAGCAGCGTGTACCCTCGTGGCCGGCGTGCCTGGAGAGGAGAGGAGTACTGTGTTGTCGGGTGGCGCAAGACCGGTTCAGGGGTAGAAAAGCCGTGGTAGCCGGAGTTGGTATATGCAAGCTTAAGTGCTACATATGCAGTATGGATAGTGTGGGGGTATAAGCCCGTATACCTGCATAGTCATACTTGGCCCAAGTCTATCGAACAGGCCTGAACTACCAAGGACACGTCGCCCATACGATCTCCAGGAGATCGCGTATATCCGCCGAGTCCTTGGCGAGTAAGGAAATAGCTTTCCTAGGATCTAGCCGATTGGTTTCCCAGATCGGCTAGGATTGTAATCTGTTATGTATGGCAAGATCAACTTGTAACCCTGCCCCCCGGACTATATAAGGCGGGCAGGGGGTCTACTTGATTCATCTAATCTACTAGCAATACAACACAGGCAACATACAGGACGTAGGGTACTACGCCTTATGGCGGCCTGAACCTGTCTAAATCTCTGTCTCGCACGAATTATGCTCCCTCGTTCGTCTCAAGCGCACCCTCACCGTCTCATCTACTACCGCGGGCATACCCCTCGGTAGACTATCGCCGGTATTCCGTCGACAGATAGGGATCCCCTAGCTGGGTACTAATCGATTCGAATCGTCGTTGCTCCTCGGATATGGAGACTTCATCCTTTGACCTACAACTGAAAAGTGGTTCGGAACTAGGTGTTTTGAGAATGATTAAAGAATTTGAAAGTATGATTTTATATGAGAATGAATTTGGAATTATGGATTATGATTAGAATAAAATTGAGTAAAATATTGAAATAGGATAGTAATGCTTTTCTACAAAATCTTTGACTCTTGCTTAAGCCTTACCTTGACTCCCCCCAGCCTGCATTCCTGAGTCTCATTCCTCTTTCTTAGTCGGGTAAGTCTTGCGGAGTACCCCAGTACTCAGGGTTTGTTAACCCCATGTTACAGGGATACAGCAGTCGGAGGTTTGTCTCGCTCCCTGCTGTGTGATAGTGGTCCAGAAGGGAAGTGAGGAAGGAGTAAGGTTGAACCCATGGGCAGAGTTCTTATCATTAAATACTTAATTATGTTGTATCGTCATTCCACTACTACTTATTTTATTTATGGTCTGTAATATTTGCACTTTAATTATATTTGGACAAATGGTTTGTAATCTAAGTACCTGATAATCTTTCCTGCGCTTTTACTCTGATGTAATTTATTATGAAATATTGTAATTCTGTAATGGCTTCGCAATGGGATTCCTGTCGGAGGAAATCGGGCGCTAATGTAGCCCGGCAGGACCTTCTAGATCATTTGGGACACGGGCCCGGCTGTCAGAGGATCATTAGTGACAATGACAGGTGCCTGTGGGCCATGTGATTTAGGCGGTTATGTCACACGTAGAGGGCCTTATACAATTTGCACACATAATTTGGATGATTTTTATCTGCATATCCTGGTGGTTGGTGCATATACACCTCCTCTTCCAGGACTCCATGGAGGAAAGCGTTTTGCACATTGAGCTGCCGGAGCGACCATCCCTTGGAGACTGCAATAGATAGAATCAATCGAATTGTTGCTGCCTTGACTACCAGACTAAACGTGTCTTCATAATCAATGCCGTAGCGTTGCTTGAAACCCTTTGCCACAAGTCGTGCTTTATATCGATCTATAGTACCATCAGCTTTCCGCTTCACCTTGTAGACCCATTTGCACCCTATAATATTTTTCCCTCTGGGATAGGGCACTAGATGCCATGTCTTATTTCGCAATAAAGCTTGGTATTCACTGTCCATGGCTGTGACCCAATTCTGATCTGCAAGAGCTTCATCAAGCGTAGCGAGCTCGTCGGACGTAGATGTTGCAGTCATACACCAGCGTACAGTCCATCTGTGTAGCGCTTAAGCTTATGAATACCATGCTGGAGTCTTGTCGCTGGTCGTTGCACACTAGGATCAGCAGAGGGATCGGGCATAGACGATCCAAGCGAATCAGCATCCTGCACTGGCATGCTTGCAGACGGCCCAGGCGACTCAGTGTCCTGTACTGGCGCGCTTGCCCCCCTGTCGCCGGGATCCGGTAGTGACACAAGCTGATTCGTTGAAGCAGGCATGCTAGGTGGAGAGGCCGTAGAGGATCCGGAGGGCAACGGCGATGGAACAGAAGATGTAGAACCGGTCACCAGCTCCGCTCTAGAAATCGAGGATGATGCGCCCGCGCGCGTAGAACAGCGCGGATCGCCTGCAAGTGGATCAGCATTGAAGCGCGTGCTGCCTCCTTCTGGGGAACACATAAAATGACTCCCAGCATGTTGATTTTCTTGTGCACCATCAACCGAGTAGTGTCCCTTGTGTCACAGTAAAACAGACTGTGGCAAAGCATTAGTTAGGGTTAGGAGAAAACTGCTGTTGGTCACGTAATATTGCATCCTAGGAAGCTGAGGAAGGAGTTTTGAGGATGTCTGGAAGAAGATCAAGTTCTTGGCGTAGGCGAGCACCGGCATTCGGGTGGAGCTTCGAAAAAGGAAACACCTCTTCGTCAAACACTACATCACGAGAGACATATACTTGGCCATCTGTGGGATCTAGGCATTTGTACCCCTTATGCATGGTACTATACCCAATAAATACACATTGTTTGGATCGAAAATCTAGCTTCCATGAGTTATATGGTCTTAAGTTAGGCCATACGGCACAGCCAAAAACACGTAGGAAACTATAATCTAGAGGGGTTCCATGAAGACGTTGATAAGGGGTTTCACCATCTATCACCTTGGATGGCAGCCGATTTATGAGAAAAATGGCTGTAGAGAAAGCCTCATCCCAAAATTTCAGAGGCATCGAGGAGTGAGCAAGGAGTGTAAGGCCTATTTCAACAATGTGCCGATGCTTGCGTTCTGCTGAGCCATTTTGCTGATGCGCATGAGGGCAAGAAACATGATGATCGATGCCCATGCGTGTGAAAAAGGAATGCAATGCTTGATATTCTCCTCCCCAGTCAGTTTGGAAGACACGTATTTTCGGTTAGATTGACGCTCTACTAGGGATTGAAAATTCTGAAAACATTGAAAAACTTCAGATTTGTGTCGTAACAAGGAGAGCCAAACAAACTTGCTCTGATCATCAATGAAACTAACATAGTAACTATATCGACCAACAGAGGTGGGAGCTGGCCCCCATACATCTGAAAAAATAAGATCCATAGGACTCTTCGACACACTAGTAGATCTAGGACAAGGCAATTGGTGACTTTTGCCTTGTTGACATGCATCACATACTCTAGAATTATTTGACTCCTGAACAAAAGGAAGCTTATTATGACTTAAGACTTGCTAAATGACACGGGATGAAGCATGACCTAATCTATGATGCCATAGCGATGTAGATGGCTTGGAGACACCGAGCGCCCTCCTGTGTGTGCTGATTATGAAGAGGATAGAGGCCTCCTTCACATCTGCCTGTGTGGAGGGTTTTCTTCGTCGCCTGCTCCTTAATAAGAAAACGATCGGGTTGAAATTCAAGGAAGACATTATTGTCTTCAGTAAGAAGGTGAACAGAGCAAAGACTTTTCTGTGCTTGTGGAATGTGAAGGATATTATTTAAGTGCAGATGGCGGATTGCAATTTACTATGACCAACATTAGTAATCTCCATACCTTGACCGTTTGCAGCATGAACTTGTTCACCGCCATGATACTTCTCGCGCACAGTCAGCTTCTCCAAATCACCCGTGATGTGATCAGTAGCACCAGTGTTCATGTACCAGTTTGTATCGACCCCATACGAGCTGGTGGCTGATGACGCACTTTTCTGTGGTGGTCCTGTAAAAGAAGCATCGAACCTTTTGAAGCAGCGGATGGCCCCGTGCCCTTCTTTGCCACAGACCTGGCAAAAGACTCCACGCTGGAAGTTGCTACCGCGACCTCCTCTTCCACCTCTCTGGTTACCACGACCAGAGTTGCCACGGCCACCACGGCCTCCTCCACGATTGCCGTTGAAGTTTCCTCGACCACCACGAGTGGCCATATTTGCAGAAGATTGAGACCCTCCTCCAAGGACCTCAATACGTTGCTCATGAGCAACCAGTTGAGCATACAGCTCATTGATGGTGATGGGTTCTACCCGTGTTGATACTGGTGTCACCACTACGTCAAAATCTTGATCTAAACCAGTCAAGATATAGGAGACAAGCTCTTCATCTTCTAGTTTGCATCCTGCAGAAGCCATCTCATCTGCTAGGGATTTCATCTTTGTAAAAAATTCACTCACAGAAGAAGTGCCCTTGGAGGCAGTAGCAAGTGCCATCCTCGTACTGATGACACGCGCCCTCGACTGAGAGGCGTGAAGAGACTTGATAGCAGCCCATGCCTCCGCTGCTGTTGTCACCGACGTGACTTGAGATCCAATCTCCCTTGAGAGAGATGTAAGCAAGTAGCTGAGAACTTGCTGATCTTTCGCGACCCACTTTTCGTATTCAGGGTTCATGACCGGCGGTTCTTCGTCCGCCTTCTTTTCTCCCTTGGGTGCAAGGTACTGCTCCGGTGGTTGGGCCGTCGGGTTGATGAACTGCACAACCTGAGCACCGCGCAACGTGGAGAGGATCTGCGCCTCCCACATTGGATAATTGTTTCTGGTCAACTTCTCGGTGACCGGAAGGAAGCCGAAGGTGGAGAACGCAGCGAACACTGCGGAGGATGATAGAAGCGCCATGATCTAATTCCGTTAGGAACGAGGCTCTGATTACCATGTAAAGTTTGGGAGAACGAGGTACCTTGCCGTGGTCCTCGGTTACGTGTTATATATGCGCAGGGAACAGCCCCCTCCGGTGGCGTACAGAATCAGGAGTTTACAACAGACGTAATCTTATCTCCCTAGTCCTTACCATACTAGTTAGGACTCCTACCAATATACATCACATTACCATATACAGGAGATACGGTAGTTACAGGTTATATTTCCTAACATGTAATACCAGCAAATTCTAGAAGTATCTTGAGGAGTGCACCACGGTCCATTCAGCGCTAGCCTCGCCTCTGCCTAGAAGTGGGCCAGAACAAAGGAAGCACACAAGGCTGAATAATTACTCACAATCCCTTCTCATGTGTTTATTTATTTCACATTTAGAACTCACAGCATGGGCTTTCGATAATGAATTAATGATATACATAAAAGGCATTTGAATGTGAAAAGCAGCCTTCTACAGTGAAGCTAATTCATAGGGTCACCTTTATTTCTTTGAGTTTATTTATAGATTTCAGCAGTATCATCTAAAATTTATTTGAGAAAGAGATCAGGCAGCAAAGGTGTAGTTCTTAACTTGACAAATTATCGAGTAACATGCGTTACCGAGCAAAAGTATACATATTCCAGTTAAACGTTTATACTGTAGACTATCACTCTGCATTTATTTCTGGATCTGATAGTTTAGGCTCCGTTTAGATCCCAGTTGCAGTTGCAATTCTGCACTGTAGCACGTTCGTTTGTATTTGACAACTTTTGTCCAATCATGGCCCAAGTAGGCTTAAAAGATTCGTCTTGTGATGCACATGCAAAAAGTACAAACATGCAAACATTTCGTCTACATTTAATGCTCCATGCATGTGCCGCAATGTTGATGTGACTAGTTGCAGTTGCAATTTGCACGGGATCTAAACAGAGCCTTACTCTATCTTGCAGAGTCAGTCGCCAAGTCTGAATAACATATTTGTCTTTCACTCAGTAACTTCATACATTTCGATAGATCAGTCCTATTTCGGGTATGTTTTAAAAGTTATGTTTCCCAATGTTGACATGAAAGATATGTGCATCATATATGGTATGGCCTCATCTTTAGTATAGATGAACATATCAAGATGCTAAACCATGTTTGTTTAGTTCCATTCATAAACTACTTGCATGACATATTAGGTTGGGGCGATTTCAGAATTCAGAGCTGGACAATGATGATTCTCAGGGGTCGTTTGGGAGATGGAAACGTTTCGGATTCTATCCAGAAACGCTAGAATCACTTCCAAACAGCAGGTTCACGAAACGTTTCTGTCCAGAAACGGTTGAAACGTTTCTCTCCTTTTTGCCTACGCATGGGAAACGGCCAGGGAGTGGTTTCGCATGATTCCGTTTCTTACTTCCTCGTGTACACTAGCAATATTCTATTTTTAGTTAATATATTTTAAGTGCAAGAAATTAAAACCGATTGCATTTAAAGTTGTTATTGGCTCAAAAAAGTTCTGAAAATTTTTTCAAACATAGTTTCATTTATATTATTTTTTAATGAAAAAACAGTCTTCTGTAAATCAAATTTCAGCCAACTAGCCAAACAATTCTACGAAGTGATTCTGATTCACCCTTAGAAACGTTTCTCGAGTGAATCTGCAACTGAAACGTTTCTACGAGAATCTGGATCCCTACCAAATGGACAGGGCAGCACCCTATGGGGAGATGCTCCACACAAGGTACTGAAACATGGCTGGCTTGCTCTTCGATGCATCATTTTGGTCATGTAAATCTGAAAAGTTTGGTTTCAAGTATCATCACTAAATGGTATATTTGCTTTTTGTTGGAAAGAGAAGCTCAATACCTATGATTCTTTATTTATGTGAAAATTGAGTAGCATTGATCGGGCAGCTTATAACTTTCTGGATACAAGGCATAATCGCAGGGGTAACTCTCCCTCTATCTTAAATTATAAGTCATTCCAAGAATCTTGAAGAGTCAAAACATCTTAACTTTGACCAATTTTTTATAATAAGATAATAATACTTACAATATCAACTAGCTATTATTAGATTCTTCATCAAATATATTTTCATATAGTACACTTATTTGGTATCATAAATTTTTATATTTCTCTCTATAATTTTTGTCAAACTTGATATTTTTGACCTTCCAACATTTTTTGAGTGACTTACATATTTTATATCTCAATCCAACCAATCAATTAGAAAACAAATAACAATACACTTGGCTTATACATAAAGGCATGTTGCTTCCTCTAAATTGCATTTTGGGAGGCTGTCCGTTCTTGAGTTCAATTAACAGATCAGAGAGTTGCAGAGGGAGCAGATATTGTTTGGTGATGGTTGAGGTATGCACACCCACGTTGCATAATAAGACATTGACTAGTTTAGTAGGAGGGAGAAGTACAGTAGATGAAGTAATTTGTTTTTCTCAGACTCCGTCTTCTCATGAAACACCTATAACTAACTAATAAGTCTAATGCTGTCCATGAAACTAGAATGGAATCGGAACAATTTTTTTTTTCTCACAAACAGACTCCATCTCATTTTGCCCTGAAATTTCAAAGAACCGATTAAAGGGATTCAGCATGATACATCTGTGTGCAGCTCTTGTGGCACTGTGGGTTTCTTGGTTCCACTATGTAGACAATGCACAAGTAAAATTTCGGTTCTTCATCTGTAACACCCCAAAACACCTTTACCCAATATGCCACCAGAAGCCTAGACAGCTTGGCCGACTAAAAGAAATTTTGGCAGTATCTCCCTTGTTTTGGGTTAAAGCGGAAGCAAACACATATAGATACAAAAGATAATATTTACACACTAACAAGATATACAACCTAAAGAGCAGAAAAACCATCATGTCTAGAGAACAATCCAACATTACCATAAGATTACAGGTAAGTTTAACAAATTTTAACACTGATTAATTTACAACACAAGTTAACATTATAGGTATTGCGTGGATGTGCGAGGTGTGCTGCTACTTTCCCCACCCTTCAAGCAAAAGACACTGAAGCACCTGGAAAAGATATAAAGGGGGTGAGATATAAAATCTCAGCAAGTAAACATGCTTTAACGAGCTATATAAACTACAGGTTGATTAAGAGTCAATTTAACCCCTTTACAAGTAAGCGAACAATAAACAATCAAATATATAACCAACAATTGATACAACCTCACACATGATAAAGATTAAAAACCATCAAAACATGGAGAAGCATAGCTTCTCACAACCTCATCCATAGCCCTAGTCCAAGGTTCTCAAGCCTTAGTTCCAAATTGAAGTGCATATGCAATACAGATGCCATGTCTCCTGCATCGTTATGCCCAATAAACAATGCTTGTACCGATATAGTCGCGCCATATGCAGCGACATAACTCCATATGCCAGTGCATGAGTAAGATGCAATGAGAAGTATGTATATAAGGTATACCACAGGTAACATCAGTAAGCATCTCTCTAAGGAGACAAAGAAGCCTCATTCCAATGTACCAACATGAGCATCATCAAGCCATAAGTAGATTGAAGAATATAAGTATTCACATAGGAACCTTAGATGGCAAGTAGTAATGAATGAAACAAGGTTTGAAGATCCATTGTGTATTAGTTATAGCTCTAAATTTTAAAGTGGAAGTAGAATAAATAACAAGTTAAAGCTCGTAGCAAACCATCGCTATGTTTACTTGCCTCCGGTGAAGGGAGGACTGCTTTACGCGTGATCCGGAGCACTATCACCTGCTTTGATAAGTTAAGATCAGAAAACAAACTTCTCCCCTCAAGTTTTATAGCATGTAAACTCTCCTATGTTCCCCAAACCAAAACCAAGGCAAAATAGCGATCAAACACCAAGTGGGCTGCAGCACCTGTACTTTATTTTTTCATATCTTTTAATTTATAAAAGTCATGATAGCAAACAAATACATTTCCTGAAATTTACACAACAAGGCCTACTAACTTTCATGAAGGGATTATATTTTTATCATGCCTTTAAGGTGGCCTAAACTGGTGTTGAAATCAGACTTTAAAATCTGTCCAAAAACAGAGACATCATGTTTTCCATGATTATATCTCCATGACCTTATAACAAAAAATTCTAAAATTTCACCAGCTATCAGTTCATTTCATATACTTCAACTTTCATATTACCCATTTTTACAGATAGGGTCAGCAAAGAGGCCTAATGTATGAGCAAAGCTTAAACTGAAAATCTGCAGAGGAAACAATACCTCTGACTTTGAAAATCTATATCTAAAGTTGTGCTTATCCAAAAGCAGTGAGGCTTACCAATTTGGAAAGCCAATAGAAATCACTACAAATCTCTTATAATTTATGAAGTCACAAAATGCCTTTAAGATTCTCAAAAACCTGCTAGATCCATTTCTGTCCAAAACATTGACAGAACATAACAGGTAATTTAGAAAATCTATATCTCCCAAACCAATTGGCCTAAAATCGTGAAATTTCACAAGCTGATAGATCTAAAGGCCCTCTACAACTTTCCTATTATCCACTTCTTGAGGAAAAATTGTTTAGGTCATAGAAAACTCACGAACAGCAGCACTGCTCGTTTTATGTTGTTCTCCTGGGCTTTGGATGGGCAAAGGCAATGGGCCGGAATGGCACACGTGTTAGTGGGCTGCTCGGTCGTCAGACGGACTGACGGCATACATCTTTTTAGCAACAGACAACTACACGTTAAATATGAATACCTATAGTGACAGACAACAACTCGTTAAATGGGAATTTAGCGTCAGATGATCTGTGAGATATTTTTAGCGTCAGATTATCTATCGATAAAAGTAATTTTTTGACGGTGATTATCCAACTGCCTCAATACCTCAGATCCCTCCTCCCCGGAGATCTTTGTCACCGACGAGGCCAGCTACGTCGACTCCGACCGCGGCCACGGCTTCGAGAACATCTGGGAGCAGATCTTCGGCTCCGCTGACACCTCCGCGGTGCTGCCCCCATGTCCGGCTTCGCCTAGAACGTGAGCAGGTTCAAGCCCGACGCTCTCCTCGTCTATGCCTCCCTCACCGACCAGTTCGTCGTGTTCGACCGATGGTTTCTTCTCCGTGCCCACCTCCACGCAGCCCAACTGCCTGTTCGTCCACTCGCGACCTCCCACGGCCTCAACTTCAACGCCCGCAAGGACCTCATCCATGGCTTCCCATAGAAGACCATCTTTGACAGCCTGTAGGGGAAGCTGCCAAATCATGTGGTGATTGAGCAGAGGTACTTTGATTGCGAGATGTTCCCAGCAAACGATGATCACCCATCGCATGATGTGGCAAGGGGACGGAAGTTCGTGGAAGAGGTGTATGAGACACGAAGGCCAATCTGTACCGAAACCAGACAGCCCTGATTATCACCGGTCGTCGGAGTGCCCCAGCCTGATGGAATAGTTATTAGACTGACCGCAGTGGTGTCCTGTATCTCATCCTGGAGGGCAAAAAAACGCCCGCAGGGGGGCCTGTAAATGCCCACTCTATTTTACAGCAACAGCTCTCGTCCCCAATTTGTAGCGGGATAGCGGACGCCCGCATGAACCAGCGACAGCGCCTGCGAGCATTGACCAGCGACGAGAGAGCCCCTGCGCACATGCACGGAAAGAATAAGTGGTGGGCTCCACTCTTTCCATTAGCTAAAAATTGTTTTAACTCACGAATAAGAAATCAAAATTAAATTCTGATTTCCCTATTAAATTCGTTTCAATAATCCTTTAAAACATGATCTCACATGGATATATTTAGATAAAATTTATTTAGAAACATATGGACCCTACTCGAATAGAGTGGAGATATAGAGGATGGATGAGCACGGGAGAAAGTGATGGAGAGAAGAGAATCTTGATGAAGAGGACAAAATATTCATTTTAGAGGATGAATATAGAGGATAAAGAATGCGGATAGCCTTAAACAACTGATGAGAGGTGTAGGGTGGATCATATGGTATTATGGTAATATGTCACAGCTGATCAGTTTCCTTTGTGCTGCATAATAATTTTTTTTTTGTGTATAGAAACTACTACTACAAAATTTGTATTGGGGAGTATGGTTTCTTGTGACGAAATCTTCGAGATATAGAAACTATGGGTAGAGTCTGCATTGTGAGTATTCTAAGGTACTCCCTCCGTCCCAAAAAAACATACAACTTTAGTATGGTACTACCTTTGACCAATTATAGATAAAAAATTATAAATATTTATAATGTTAAATAAACATCATTATGTTAAATAAACACCATTATATTTATTACGAAATATATTTTCATAATATATTAATTTAGAACCATAAATACGAATACTATTTACTAAAAACTTAGACAAACGTGAACTATTTTTTCTGTCACGCAATCCATAGTTGCATGTTTTCTGGGACGGAGGTAGCAAGAATTATAGAGCAGCTTAAATTATTCAACAGATCATCATCACGCACGGTCCGATCATTTGCCATTTGCTATTCCGGTCGGTCACTCTGGTGGTTGCCGAGGAAACAGAGCCGTCGCCGAAGCTCGGTGGCGCCAGCTGCTGCCCCTACAAGTCTACAACTGCGACGAGAGCGGCGGCAGCGTCACGTCCTCCGACTGCAGCACGTGCATAGCCTGCGCCATGGACAGCCGCTCTGCCGGGTCAGGGTGCACGCACCAGAGCCGCCCCACGACAAGGGCGCGCTCCATCTGCCGCTCGCCGGCATCGTCGTCGTCCCCGTGCCCCCTCACCCGAGCATCAACGGCCTCGAGGGTCGACGGCTCCGGGCGGCTCGCAGGCAGCCGGGCGGAGACGATCTGCAGCAGAACGATGCCGAAGCTGTAGACGTCGGATTGGGTGCTCCGCTGGAACGTGTTGACGAACTCCGGATGGATGTGTATGAGCCCCGTGGTTTGTGGGCCTGCGCCGTGTTCCACGAGCCGGGCGAGTCCGAAATCCCCCAATTAATGTTGAACAACGAATCCAACATGATGTTCTTCGGCTTGATGTCACCGGGGTAATCTTCCTATCCGATCAGGTTGGACAGGTGACGCCTTCCGACCACCCCCTTCCACACCCCATACTGTTTATCTTCCCTAGCCAGACGGCCCGCCCCATCGCGCCCCTGCGCCCGCGCATCGTGAGCCTGTACCGGCGTCCACGCACGCCCGCACCTGAGCCCCCCGCCGCCGCCATCGTCGCCATCTCCGGCAGCCTTCTCCGGCGGGTATAAAAGGGAGGGGGTTGGGGAGGAAGTAAAGACAAGCGGCGGGAAAGGTTGCCGGGCGGCTTGGGGGCCCTGGCGGCGGCAGCGGCGGCGGGGAAGGCCTAAGGCAGGGGAGTTTTTCACTGGACGCGCAGTGATCACTGTTCCAGCGTCCGGTGCCTTTGACCGAGTGAGCTGCAGTTAGTCGTTGGAGCGTCGAACGCTGAGGAGCGTCCGGTGACCCTGCACCGGACACGTCCGGTGAGTTTTTGTGCTCTCTGGATGCTCTCTGCATGGATGTAATAACCCTGGTGTTACTGTAACTAAAACCTGCCATGTCATCTTGATTGTATTTAAATCATCTCGCATAAACTTATTATTATTGTGCATCACTAAAATAATTTTTATTTCCACATGTGATTGTGCATAGATGATTTAGAGTGTTTTATTATATAAATGCTGGTATTGGTGTATAATTACCTAAATCCAATTAGAAAATAAAAAGAAAATTATTTATAAACCTTACGTCGGATCCGAAACCCTAATTTAAAAATGAAAAAGAATTAGGTGTTGGGTCTTAAACAAAAATTGTAAATCTTTAAAAGTTGAGCAACTTCTATTTTGGGCAATTTTGAAGTTATTAAAAATAGTTTCAAATAAAACATTAATTCATGCTTTAAAGTTTAGAGTTAAAACTCAATTTCAAAAACTAAAAGGAATCTGATGAAAGTGATTTAACAAAAGTTATATATCTTTTAAAATGGGATAACTTTTATTTTTTTAGATTTTGAAGTTTACCAGTGAAAATTTAAATTAAACCCCAATTATTGTTTGTTTATTCAAATTTAAAATGCCCTTTCAAAAAATATCAAGAATTTGGGTAAACTCCTTTAATAAAAGTTGTAAGGCTTTTTAATTTGAACCACTTTTATATTTGGGGATTTTGAACTTATGCATTGATATTTCAAATTAAACCCTAATGAGTGTTTTGGAATTTAAATTTAAAATGTTATTTTAAAAACTACCAAGAATCTGACCAAACTCATTTAATTAAAGTTGTAGAGCTCAACAAGAATAACAACTTTCATTTTTACAGGTTTTCAGGTTGATGAGAAATTTTTGGAGAATTTAATTGAATTGCAAATCAAATTCAAATCCTAGTTTTACCCCCTTTAAAATATTTTCAAATCTGAGCAGAATTTGAATTTGCTTCAAAAACCAAAAATGTTCTACATGAAATTTGGCACAACTTTTGTTTTTGGTATTTTACTATTTGCCTCTTGGAATAGGGCCTAATTTGCAAGACTAGGGTTTGACTTGGGGCTGCTAGCTACAGTGTAGGGGAAGCCCCTACAGTGGCGACGCCGCCGTACGCACGGGGGTCCTTGGGGGGTCCCGGTGCTCGCCTCGCCCTTATCCTCTCTTTCCTGTGGCTTAAAGTCGACGTGCATCCCTTCTCTTTTCTTCCTCTCTCTCACGGTCGCCGGCGAGCGTGCCTCAGTGGCCGACCAAATTCGTCCTCCACCAGCCCTCTCACTCCAAATTGAGCTGTGCAACATCTTCGCCCGGCTGTTGCACACTTCCTGATCTGTTGGTTTCCTCCCTCACCCGCCAAAGCCTCAAAACCGCGTTGTCTTCTCGGAGTATGGCCGTGCGTCGCCGTGGTCCGCTTCACCGTCACCAGGTCTGTCCAGTAAGTAACTCGTCGCGCTAGAGGTCGTTCTGCATCCGTATTCATGCCTTAATGGTAATAGGACTCTCCTTTTGAACTCTAATGCATCAGATCGTCGGGAACGGGGTCCTCGCCGTCGCATCTCATTGCTGCCGCCTCGGTTTCCATCAACGACGAGTTTTCGGGCCACCTATGCTTCAACTGACCGTCGATTGGAAGTCTCGGTGAGCCATTGACTTCTCCCATGTCCACCATTCGGTCTCTACCGCACCGTAGGCGCTAGCCCGTGGTCGCCGACGTGCTTGGTGCCGCCATGGCCATGACCTTGCTTGCTGCTAGCTCTAGGATGCCTAACCATCTACACCATAGGGTGCGCAAGGTCACGGGAAACACGTAGGTAGTCTCACCATCGTCGGAGGGGCAGCCGAGCGACGGGCAACCACACTGGTCAACCCTCGCCGGCGCACTGGTCAGCAGGAGTGGAGTAGAAGGGCCACGCGGCCCGAATTTGATAAATACCGGGGGGTTAAATGAACTTCCTGTGACTCATGCGAATAGTGCTAGATGGATCTCGAGTTGAGACTTGGGAAGCCTGAGGACTTTTCTGCTTAAGCGCTAGCGTGGCTCGGGCAGGCCGAGTGGGCCGGCATGCGCGGAGCTGGGTCGTCTCGGGACGCTTTGGCTTTTTCATTTTCTTCGTGAATTAAAATTTGTTTTCCGATTTCCTGATAGGATGAATAGTGAACAACTTTGTAAATTTTGTATGAATATTTATGTTGCGTCACAAATTATGAAATTTAACGTGGAGGCTCTCTGTGGTATAATGAATATCATAAAAATATGAAACAAATATTTTGAGCACTTTTTGTATAGGATAAAAATGCCACTTTTAATAAACAAATGAAGTTTCCAGGAATTTTGTAGGCTAGAATATATATCCAAAAATCATGGAATTTTATGTACTACTGTTTCTTGATGATTACTTTCTGTAAAAAAAAAATTTGGGTCATATGGACACATTAAAATTTATGTCATTTTATTCCTTAGTTAAATAAATAAAGAAATTGTGATTTCATGTGTTTAAATTTAGGGTGTTTTAGTGATTTTTGGGTTGCTTGTGTTCCATGGGTCATTAACATGACTTGATCCATGGTTAATCAATTGTTTAATGCTTAATCATTTTTTATGTTATTTAATTAATATTAACCTTGATTAAGGACTTTAGGAGACTTTTTAATCATGTTAATCCTTTAATTGTTGTTTAGGGTTAATCTGGTGGTAAATATTAATCCTGTTATTTTATTAGTGTGACCTCTTGGGTTAAGAACACTTAAATAATTAATTAGTAGTGATGGTAGTTAACCTTTACTTTAGTAATCTCTGTAGATTTGTTGGTTTGCAACTTTATCATGAAAGGAAGTTGTATTCAACTTTCTAAAATTTACTTTACTTTTTACTAATTCACCAGTTAGTGCATCTCATGCATCATGGCATACATAATATCATGTTAAGCACTGCATTATTATTTCGTTTAGTGAATGCGTGGTAATTATTATCGGAAGCGAGCCCCGAGTAAGGTCTTTACTCGGTGGACGTGGATCTTTCTCGGTGATTGACTTCCGGTTTCTACCTACTTCAAGCAACAGGCAAGCCCCGGTGCATTTAGCCCCTTCCTTGTGATTTACAAAATGTTTATAACTGGAGTTAATCTACTTCATTAGGTTTATAGGAGTTAATTGAGAACCCAATTGATGCATTACCAACCTTGACCACTGAAATACCTTGAAACCATTTTAAAATAAAATGTCTGAAAAATGCTTAGCCCTGCTAAATTAATTTAGTCTTGCACAAAATGCTATTTTTGAGCTATGGTGATATATTAATGATTAATTCATGAAAAAGGGATATGGTTATGTTCTCATTCGCTGGCTGTACACCTAATCAGTACATCGTCACCGACGGGAAAGGATTTTCCGTTCGGTGGCTATATGATTGGGTTAGAGTTCCAACTTATCGTCGTCGACGGAAAAGGGATGTGAAAACCGGGTGTTCACCAGTGTACTTGAGTTAGAGTTCCAATTCAAGGTTTTCAACGGAAAAAAAATTAGGGACCGTTCGTTGTCGGCTTGCTGTGATCAAGACTTTGCAACTAGCCACATACTACGGAAAGCCTCTGACTCCGGTGGCCCTACTGCTTGAACCGACAACCACGCACTGGGAGTGGAGAGATGGCGAGAGTAGCGTGTACCCTCGTGGCCGGCGTGCCTGGAGAAAAGAGGAGTACTGTGCTCACGGGTGGCGCAGGACCGGTTCAGGGGTAGGAAAAGCCATGGTAGGCGGGGTTGGTATATGCAAGTTTAAGTGCTACATATGCAATGTGGATAGGGATCTCCAGCTGGGTATTAATCGATTCGAATCTTCATTGCTCCTCGGATATGGAGACTTGATCCTCACACCTACATCGAATAGTGGTTCGGAACTAGGATGTTTTTTTAGAATGAATGAGTAATTGGAATTGAAGGATATATATGAAAGAACCGAGAACTATTGATATTGATTATAATAATATTGAGTAAAATACTGAAAGTAGGATTAGTAATGCTTTTTCCGCCAAATGCTTTGACTCTTGCTAAAGTCTTCCCTTGACTCCCCTCAACTTACATTCCTGAGTCTCATTCCTTTTTCTTAGTCGTGTAAGTCTTGCGGAGTACCCCAGTACTCAGGGTTTATTAACCCCTGTTACAGGTGAGCCGAGAGTACAGTTCTGCTCGAGACCGTGCCGGTTGGCGGATCGGGCATGGATGATGAAGTGTATGATATAACCCTTGGGCAGGGTGTCTAGTTGTATGATGCTACTCCACTACGAAGCTCTGGTTTGGGATAATGTCATTTATATTTGTAAATTTATGTTCAGGTAATACTTTCGCACTCTTCACTCTGATTTATATTATTTGTGTAAACTGTTGTGATACTGCAATGCTTACAATGAGATCCTCAGGAAGTTAGGGTTTCCTAGGAGACCCGACAGGCCACCTAGATCAAGGGGAACTCGTGCAGACTGATCGTGGGTCCTTAGGGACGATGACGGTGCACGTGGGCCCTATGATTAAGGCGGTTCTGTCACAATGGACCCCGGACACGGGCGTCGGAGCATCCGGTGTGACTGCGCCGTGTCACAGCAGGCAAATTCAAACGGCTAGTACACGTGTCGCTTGGCGATACACCGGACAACTACCGGGCGCGTCCGGTGTGAACTAAAAGAGCATCCGGTGCCCCCGAAAATAGTGAGTAACATTTGGATTTTGAGTGGGGGCTATAAGTAGTGGAGTGGCCGGCTTGTGAGATCTCTCTTGGCCATTTTCATTGACATAGCAAGCTAGTGAGCCTCTCCACTTCTCTCTCACACATTCCACTTGTTTGAGATCATCATTTGGTGGGATTGGAGAGCATCAAGTGCATTGTATGAGTGTGTTCATCTAGAGGCACTTGGTGTGTGTTTTCCACAGTGGATTCTCTTGTTACTCTTGGAGTTTGCCGACTCCTAGACGGCTTGGAGCTACGAGGATCATTGAGGGGAGTTGGTGATTGTCTCCGCCTCCGATCGGTGAAAGTGTAAGGGGTTCTTGAGCCTTCCCCGCGGGAGATCACAATTGGCTACTCTAGTGGATTGTGCGTAGCTTGTGGATCCCCATCTTGTGTTGGTTGTGCGGCACCCTTGAGAAGGGTTTGGCGTTGTTGACGGTAGTTATTGCTCATTTTTACCCATCAAATAAACATGAATCAAGGGCATAAAACAATACACAACATAGTTATGGGGTTTGATTCTAACAAGTTCCATGAGTTTTGGTGTTCTCACTTGTTTTGCAGGGTATAAAAGGATATTCAATTTTTCACCAATTAAAAGTATCTCAAATGAGGAATTGGAGTTCACCATTGCATAGAGCTCGTCGAGACGATCAAAACGGACCTATGGTTTGCTATTTCTGGAGTTCAGAATAAAGAGATATGGATTTTACAAACACTGAAAGGTTCTAGAACCTGAACTGCGGGATTAATTAAAGGCTGCAGGATTAATTGGGCCTAAATCAGAATTTGGCCCATTAAAGCCTATGTGCACATGGTGGAAAGGCTTAGTACCATATTGCTTGCCCAAGGTGGAGAGGAGGCCAGGCGCCCCCATATAAGGAACCCAGGACCCCCCGAGTCAAGTGCACCATTATGGAGTTGTAGAGGCGTCCCTCGAATGGATAACCGCTCAACTCTAGAGAATTAGGGCTAGACTTTCCAATGTAGTAGATTAGTTTTAGTTGAGAGTTAGGGAGACCGGAGCTGCGCTTCGGTTCTGAAGAAGTCTTCAGGGGTCTGATATATCTTTGTATCTCATCTTTGTAAGACTTATGCTTTAATATATTTATCTTCTCTATTTACTTTATGCCTTGAATTTGATTGGTTAGTATAGTTGTTATACTTTGGCATAGGATCTCCGCTCGCATTGAGTGCTCTAGTTTTCATATGGGATTAGAGTAGTAACTAATAGCGTAGGCATGGTGTCTAGATTAGAGGTTACCTGAGATTACACTCAACCTTACGAATAGTTGTGGTAGTCTCAGGAGGTGACAGCCCTGATGGCCGACGTATTCCACCTCGTGTAGGTTGATGATTGTAGGACCGTAGTCAGAACTTCCTAGTCCCATTCTCATCTCGTTCCGTGGCTAGTGTTTTCATGTCCTGAAGTGTTATTATATGATTGCTTTATTTACCATGAATCAGTTATTATAGAACCCCAGTAATAGAGAAGTATTTAGGAACCTTGAACTCTCCCGTTGTCCTCTCACTTTAGCTATCTACTCTTTTATCATAGAATTCTCCTGTGTGTCTATGTCATTTAAGCATAGCTCATATCATTTATCGTTTACCCATACTATAGTCTAGTTGGTGTACTAAGTTAGTAGACACATGATGGTCAACTATCAAACTTCTTTAATCATTGTTTCCCTGTGGTAAAATATAAATAACGATACCTGGAATACTCCTGGTAAAATGCTACAATGGTATTCTGTGCGCTTGCGGAATCTTTTATATTCTATTTGCACTTAATAAATACCAACAGGCGTGTGATGCCAATTAGCGCGTGAACCTCTAAGTGGGTGTATCGCTACAACGAGGACGTAGCTTGCCGGCAAGCAAGTGAACCTCGATAAAAATCTTGCATCATCTCTCTTGCCGAGGATTTCTTGTGTATTGTGATTGATCATATTGGTATTCATCTCATCCCCACACCAACGGTATAAAATCACCTCTCTACTATTTATGTTTCTTGTATTTATTTTTGTGTAGCTTGTGTTGTAGTTGCTCTCTTAAGAGTAAAGTAAAGTAGTGACTTAGCTTCTTGTGTGTGATCTTAGAGACTATAGCCTACAACGGTTAGGTGGCTTGCATTTTTAATAGGCTAGCGCAAAATTCGCTTCGCCGCTTAATTATCTAACCACCTTGCTTAAGTGTTGTTTGTAGAATTTTTATAGGCTATTCACCCCCTCTAGCCATTTAGGACCTTGCAACTAGCTAGCATGTAGTTGGTGCGATAGGATGAACCAACCCATCCCTCTTTTTTTTTGATGTGATTATCTCGGCCCATGTTTGCTTCATAATGTCGTCATAGTGAAAATATCTGTGTTTTCTGTTTGGGTTGGGTGATTGAGTGCAACATGATGAACAGTGATTTTAAAACTATATACTCCTTCCGTACTCGTAAAGAAAGTCGTTTAGGACAACGATATGGTCTCCAAAGCATGACTTTGACTTCATGTTTCTATAAAAAAATTTATTGAAAAGTAATATATGCAAATCTTTATGAAAGTATATTTGAAAACATAGTTTTCATATTTCTAAACTCAACAATTTAAAAGTTATTCATGATTTATATTCCCAATGTTTGACCAAAATCTTATCCAAAATGACCTCCTTTATGAGTATGGAGGGAATATTAGCTATAGTACTGAAGGCATTATCTGTTTGTGAGAACACATGGTTAATATGTGCCCATGGTGTTGGCTGTGATGAATGATTTGTCAATGGGTTAGTGTCGTGCAACATGTCTCTCGGCTTGTGTTGCACAGGTGTTGAGCTTAGAAATGGTGGTTGACAGAGAAGACGAAGGTCAAGTGGGTTCGTGCCGATGGACTTGGAGCGGTGAAGGACGGACATCGGGGCTTCGATCTAGGGACAAAAGTCGCTAGGGACTCACCATGGTGGCTGACACCAGGGGACATGGAGGCAGACCATGGGCTGGCGTGGTCGAGGACTGACTAGACATGGCCTAATATGTGGGGGACACGTCGGAGAACGCTACTTCAGGAGGTTTGGTGGTTGAACCCAAAACCACTCTCGAGGCGTGTTTCTTGGTTTGGGCCTAAAAACTAGGGCAGAGGTTCTGAGAAGGGATGGTGGCAGCACGTAGCGGCATCCCGGAGCTTCATCAAGGAGAAGCAAAGTGGTGAACTGCTCATGACTGTCGAATCAACATATCACCGAGTTGTGCCATAATATCCTTTAGGGTTAGGTGGTTCGCTCAAAATATCTAGAGGTAATTTGAGACTATGTAATGCCCCCAATAAATATGGTAGGGCTGCCCCTAAACCAGTGTTATCACTTCAGTAGGCATTTTCTTCTCCCTTGCTAGGTTTCCCCTCCTCAAGCTATTGTAGTGATCCTCCGATGATTTGGCAAACTTTCATTTGTGACTAGATGAATCTTTTGATCGGGAAGAGAGGCCCTAACCTCTCTGTGTCCTCCGGGCTTCAGATCATGAGTCTTTGTGTCCATAATTCATGTTCTTGTCATTTTTGTTCTTGGTTTCTCCCTCGCTCTCTTTGCTTCGATTCTTTGATTTTGGGGCATTTGAGTTCATTATTTTGACATGAGATGGACTAGGATGTGAATTGATCCCTTCACCAATGGAATTTGATTGAATCTCACGAGTTCATAGACTGGGATGATTCAAGCGTTGGAGAGGAAAAACTGGTGTTCTTTGCGTGATCTGAGTTTTCCGTTAATTGGATAAGTTTTGGTCGATGATCTTCTAGGAGTAGCCACTATCTTCTTTGTGATCCACTAGTTTGAACTTAGTGGAAATGGTTTAAATTTGGCCGAAAACTGAGCGATTTTTTGTTTGAGGTGATTTCATCGCCCCTTTGTTCGTGCTCTTCTGCGACCCGCGTGGATTGTCCGGGATTGAACGTTGGACAGTCCGGGCATTCGGTCCGAGCACACGCGTCTCGGTGCTCAACTCCAGCCTAGCCCGTAGACTGTTCACAGGCCCACGGACAGGCCGCAGTTGGCCTATGGACAGTCCGCTGGTCCCTGTCAATCACGAGAGAGTCAGGTCTCATAGCCGGGTATCACGATTTCAACTGCGGACAGTCCACCCTCTGTCGTTCATTTTTTGTCCATGAATTTAGTTTTGTTCTATTTGTTTCCCAACTTTCTTGCCACTGGATTGTTTGCTCCCTGGTTGCAGACAGCCCACCGTGCCTATGTTGTGCTGTCCTCTCCCCTCTCTTGTGTGTTATTCCATCGTCTTGCTTCCCGTCTTTGCCTTGGTTTTCCATTCATCCAAGGAGGCTTTCTTAGTACTCTTGTCGTTAATTCAACTTAAGTATTTTGAATCTAGCACTTGCTTCTTCTTTATAGGGGATTGAGTGTTCACTTTTGGATTTCGTTTGAATCTTTCAAGCGACGTGGATATCTCGGCGCCGAGTGTGTTTACTTCCTGGGGTTGAACTTAGGATTATGGCTAAATATTTTAAAAAATTGAGGCTCTCATTCATATCTCTCTTGTCCTTCAATTTGGCCCCGCATCTGCTCACAGCCCATTCCCCGAGGATTTTAGCCTCTTGTGTTGTTCCAACCCTAAACCTATGCTGGTGGCCATCTTTTGTGTGTCCCCCTACGTTTGTTGACTATCCAATATGAGATGAACCCACTAAAAATCGAGGGGACAGTCCACAAGTGCAGTGACTTGAGCCCTCCCTCATCCTCTATGCTTGGGTTGGCCTCTAAAGCCCTCCTCGTATCATCTGGGCTTGGCCCAACCGTGGTAGCATCGTCCGTTGTCAATGCTGAAGCTTGTTGATGCTACCCACCCACCCCCACCTGTTGTTCGCAGTCACACGTTGTTGAAGATGGGTGATGACACGCCATGAACATGGGACATGCGTGCCCATCGTTTTGGACGAACAAGCTAGTCCATCACATTTGGCGAGTATTGTCCTCGGGGATAGATCCATCCCCCATTATCCTATAACCAATCAATTGTAATTTTGGATCAATCCTAACTATCCCCATTGTTCCAACAACCAATAACACAACTAACGCACGCATGCACTAGCTGACACCACTAGTTGTAATGGAGAAGAGCTACTTAAGTTGCCCGGCTCCATTAAGGGTATTAATGCATGTGGCCGTTGTAAGGTGACCGCTTCCGTTAATGTGATTAACAGAGGCGGTCCAAGCACCCACCTCCTTTTGTTTGAGGCTGAGGCTTTTACCACCTCGGTTAACCGAAAATGACCACATTGAAAGCCATAGTTTGGTTTTAGCTAATTTATGACACCTAGTTACTAACTATGTTCATAAGTGCTATGATTACAAGGATGGTTAGTTGAGCCAAGTGGGGAGCTATGACTGCGTCCAAGTGATTGGTGTAAGTCCATCAACATGCTTGATCAAGTGCTTCTCGGCTTGGATTATAGAAAAGAGCTCAAGGCAAAGGTATATCAATACGGCTCTTTTCATTTTGGTGATCAAGACACTATAAAGAGTGTGATCATATTTAGGATAGATGACCATACAATTAAGGGAGAAGAAATTTGTTTACAATCCCGGTCATCAAGTGCCTCTAGTTGAATTAGATAAGCATATGCATTTAGATCTAAAGCACTAACATAAAACCCGTGAAATTGCTTTTGAAAATGCTAACACACCCTACACTTGTTGGTAAAACCCTTTGTGGTGTTGGCACATTTAAAAACACGGTGAAGTTTGAGAGGTAGAAAGGGTTTGGTCTCTAATTCCCTCCTACCGAGCTTGCGAGGCAGGATTCAGCGATTTCGGTGAGTTAACCCTTGCAGTTTGCTTTGAAAACTAGCTAACTTTTGTCCCTAAACGAGTAGAACACTTGGGTGTTAGCACTTAGAAGCAAGGGCGTTGAAGAGAGGCAAAAAATAGCTCTCAGAGGTGCACTGGACGCTGGCAGTGTCCGTTGGGTCTGCACCGGACGCGTTCGGTGCGTCCAGGACCTCTCTTGAACCTCTCTGTCATTGCACCGGACACTAAAACAGTAACCACAACGCGTCCGGTGAAGGGAACACGTTCGGTGTGATTCTGCACTTAACTGACTTAGAGAATACACCAGACACTGAGCATGTCCGGTGGGGTAGCACCGAACGCGTTCGGTGTAGAAAAGTGCTCTCTGGAACCTTACTGGAACCGCACCGGACGCTGGTGTTTGCGTGTCCGGTGTGACGGCGGACGCGTCCGGTGTGAAGGTGTGCAGCAGGAAAATTCAAACGGCTAGTACACCTGTCAATGGGCGATACACCGGATAACCACCGAACGCGTCCGGTGCGAACTTAACGAGCGTCCGGTGTGCATGCAGAAACTGTAAAATGGCTAGTTCTTCACCATCACTTATAAATAGCCAATCTAACCGTCTTGGGGAGCTCTCTTGCGCATTTCATTCATTGCTAAGCATCTCTTGAGCCCTCCCAAGCTTCTCCCACTCACTCTTGTGCTTGATTCTCATCCAAAGTGAGTTAGGGAGTGATCCAAGTGCATTTGTTCATCTAGTTTATCCATTGGCACTTGGTGATTGTTGTTGCTGCGGATTTCTTCTATTCTCTTGGTGATTGCCGTCACCTAAATGGTCTTGGAGCAGCGGAGGAGTTGGCGGAGTGGGAGATTATCTCCGGCCACTCCTGGTGGACTTGTGAGGGGTTGGCACCTTCCCCGACGAAGAGCCGCAAGGTAGCTTAGTAAATTGATCGTGTCATTGAGTTACCTTGCTCGTGGTAGGTTCTTGTGGCGCTCATTGTTTGAGCTTGATATTGGTTGTCAAATAGCCACGGAACCACCAAGCAGTGGTCGATACAATGAGGACGTAACGTGCTGGTAAGCATGTGAACCTCGGGAATAAATCTTGGTCTTCTTGTGTTGATCTTTGGATTACTTGTGACCATCACCATCGTGTGTATTGGTATATCATTCCCTTGGTGATTGGCTATCTTCACTACTCGGCGATATAACATCCTACACTTCTCTCTTACTTTGTGCACTTACTTTTGTACTGGTAGTGTAACTAGTGTGCTCACCGAGGAGTAAGTAGTTTTCAACCTAGGCTAGCTTCTGTGTGAACTTAGAGACTTAATTTAGAATGGTTAGGAAGGCTTGCTTTTTTGAGTAGGCTAGCGCAAAACTTGGTTCGCCATTTGTTGTTCTAACCGCTTAGTCAAGTGTTGTTTGTAGATTTTAAATTAGGCTATTGTCACACCCGGTTTTAAGAACAAAACCAGACATATACTATCTGTGAAATAATAAAATTAAATCTCACATATAGTTACAGATAATGGAAATATCAAGAGACAAAATGCTTAAATAAAAAACGTATTAAGTAAATAAAATATAACCTCAGAGTGCAAGCAACGGAAAAACAACTTCGATCGCCGGGTGTAGACTTTACTCTTTTTTTTTGAGAGAGGTCCGGATGGTTTCAATGGAGTGTTCATCAAGAAATGTTGGCCGTTAATCAGGGATGATATTTATCAGTTTGTTCAGGAATTCTTCATGAATAAAGTGGACTTATCTCCAATAAATAGTTCATTCATTGTTCTAGTGCCAAAAACTAATGGTTCTATCACTGCTTCCGATTTCAGACCTATATCTCTACTCAATTGCTGTGTCAAGCTCCTCACCAAATTATTGGCAGAAAGGCTCCAACTGCTCATTCTAAAATTAATACACAGGAATCAGTATGGTTTTATCATGCATAGGACAATACAGGATTGTCTTGCCTGGAGTTTTGAATATATCCATCAATGCCATCAATCTAAGCAGGAAATCATCATTGTCAAACTAGACTTTGCTAAAGCTTTCGACATAGTTGAACATTCAGCAATATTAACAATGATGACAAGAATGGGCTTCCCCTCCAGGTGGTTAAACTGGATTAGGAGCATCTTGTCTTCTGGATCTGCTTCTGTCCTCCTAAATGGGGTCCCAGGGAAAAATTTATCTGCAAGCGAGGAGTTAGACCGGGGGATCCTCTCTCCCCACTATTGTTTGTATTGGCAGTTGAAATCTTACAATACATACTTAATGGTTTGAAAGATCAAGGAATTCTGAAGCTTCCTATCCCTTAACCGACTGAGGACTTTCCCGTGGTTCAATATGCAGATGATACCCTTCTTATCATGCAGGCTGATGCAAAGCAATTGTTCTGATTGAAAGCTATCCTTAATGCTTTTGCTAGATCCACTGGTCTGAGTGTTAATTTTCAGAAGTCTCAGATATTGCCAATTAATGTGTCTGAGGAAAAAATGAGGATTCTAGCAGGTACCTTGGGTTGTTAGGTTGGTTCATTGCCTTTCACATACTTAGGACTCCCTCTTGGGACGTGCAAACCGAGAATGGAGGATTTTGCACCTCTCTTGGATAAGGTAGAAAGGAAACTCTCAGCCAGCTCAACTCTATTGTCTTATTCTGGGAGAATAGAATACATTAACACTGTCATTACCCCCACTGTCACATATGCTATGTGCACTTTCAAGCTCCATAAAGGAGTAGTGCAGGACATTGACAGAATAAGAAAGCAATGCTTGTGGAGAGGGAACTCAGAAAAAAAGAGAGCTAGAAATCTGGTGGCCTGGCCCCTCACCCAAGGGCCCAAGAAGAAAGGAGGTCTAGGAATTAAAAACCTGCTGCTACAAAATGAGGCTCTGCTAATGAAACAAATCCATAAATTCTACACCAAAGCTGACATACCATGGGTCCAGCTCTTGTGGTTCAAGTATTTTGAGGGGAAAGTCCCACATGCACAAAGGGGCTTGGGATCCTTCTGGTAGAAGGACATCTTTAAGCTAAAAGGCCTATATGGTGCCATTACCACTTGTCATCTTGGGGATGGATCCTCTGTTATGTTTTGGAAAGATAATTGGGCTGGAGAGAGTATAGAAGAAATGTTTCCAAACATTGCCCAGTTTGCCATAAATCCTAAGGTATCTATCAGAGAGGTAAATGAAGCTACATGTATTGCTGATCTCTTTCACATTCCTATTCCCCAAGTGGCTGCTCAGGAGTTGGAGGAACTCAGGGCGCTGGTACAAAACTACAGCTTAAACAATGATGCTGATCAGAGAGTTTTTTTGTTGGGGGAATAGCAAATATGCGGCTTCTAAACTGTACAAGTTGGCTTTCATATCAATCCCAGCCCCGAAAAGCTTTACAATAATATGGAAATCAAAAGTGACACCAAGAATCAAATTTTTTTGCCTGGCTAATTCTAATGGACAGGCTAAACACTAGAAGTATGCTCATCAGATGACACTTTAATGTGCAGCCAAACTGTTTCTGTGTGATGTGCATAAATGGAGTAGAAGAGACAAGTGATCATCGATTTTTCCAATGTGATTTTGCTCAAAGATGTTGGAACAAACTAGGAATTGTGTGGTCTCTTGACAATGGTATCCATGCAAGGATATTGAGGCCAAGACAGCAAGCAGAGTCCCCATATTTCACAGAAGTTTCTCTTATTGCTGTCTGGGAGCTTTGGAAAATTCAAAACCGACTCATTTTTTATGGAATTCCAGCCACCTTTGCAAGATGGCTGAACAACTTTAAAGAAGAAGTGGCCGTACAATCACATAGAATGCAAGATGAAGACCGAAGATTAGTTCTTGGCTGGCTGGAGACCATGTAGCGCTTTTCCTTCCCCTTCCCTATAGAGTTCTCTTTCCCCTTCTCCTATATAGCTTCATCCTCCTCAGTTTAGTTATTCCTATTTGTTCCCTTCTTGTAGGTAAGGTTCCCCTCTAAACTTGTACTGCGTAGTTTTGTTAATGAAATTTTTTGGCCTTACCGAGGGGTAGACTTGACTCTGCAGGAACAAACCGACTGATTGACCACAAGTCTAAACTTCTCCTGAGGTGTGGAGGAATAGCAAGAGTGAGTCCATGGCGAACTCAGCAAGTATAGCAACAAGGTAATATTGATCCAAACAACTCATGATCAATTTAACATAAATAATGTAAAGCATAAAACGGTAAACAAATGAACATGTTAGAAAACCAAACCATCAACTTAACTGTAAGGATTTCAAGGCCGCTCGTGTCCTTGAGTAAGGCTAGTATACCAATTTAATAAACTCTGCGCAGAGGTGTACACTTTTCCTGTGAGTCGTGGTTTATCCCTTTTCCTGAGGCGGCCAACCTCTTAGCCCACTACCAAGGAAGGCCGACAGGGTCCACTATGAAGTCTTTTAGAGGTTTTCCTAACAAGTTAGGGCCGCTAGGTTTTATTAGTCAGTCTGTGTGATACAATCTGTCCAGGGATCCACAGTCTGCTTATCCCTATTTGCGCCCCACGGGTAACCTCTAACATGCTATAAAAGGTCCTCAAACTTAACAAAAGCTAGAGCCATATAGCCCTCACAGTTATACTGTCAATCTAGAAGCTTCTCCTACAGATAAATTCTCAAGTTGCTAAAAAGTTATTTTTAACGTTTATTGTTTAAACATTAATCAAGTTACAAGATCATGGTCACAAAAAGAAAACCCAAGCTATACATGCCTTCAATTGGGTAGGGTCAGGGGTATCAAACACCGGATCCTGGAAATCCGCGCTCTCATTTCCTTCTGTCGACAACCATCAAACATGGACCAAACAAAACATAAAAAGAACATTACACCAAACGGTAGAAAAATAGTACGAAAATATTTCTAACGCGTACTGCTCGTCGAAACGAAACCAACGTGATTTGGACGGGTTGAATCGGGTTTAAAATGGTGAAGTTATGAATTAAACAGGGTTTTCATTAATAAAATAATAGATTTAAATAAACTATAAATTTTCTGCTGTGGCTAGTGTACCAACAGTGGCACTATCAAGTTATATGCATCTAACTACTTTTGAATCGGTCGAATCGGAGTTGAAACAGAGAAACTACGCATGAATTAATACTAGTGGCAGTTATGTAATTATTTGAAACTATTTTTGAATTGAAATAAATAGAAATTCAGATTAATACTAAACCGGAGACCGAGGGTTAATTAATTAGATCTGCAGGGGCTAAATAAGAAGTTTTCCAAGGCATAGTGCATAGGGGCGTAAGGACCGCGGGTTCTGAACTAAAAATCCGAGGGGTCTCCTCTTCGAAACCCCCCGCGAAGGGGTACAGGGCGCCTGGGTGCGTTCGATCAATAACCAACGGTCCTGATTAGATCAGGGGGTGAGAGAGAGGGGTTCTGGCTGGAGCAGTGCTCGCCACAGCGGCTTCGACGCCGGCGATCGCCGAAGTAACTCGAATCAGCGCTAGGGTTCTCGATTGGGGTCGGGAACCGGTCAGGGAGCAAGAGTGACTAACTACGAACCCGATGGTGTCCTTGGTGGGAGCAGCGGTGGTCTACAGAGGAAACAGCGCATGTGCGGGTGAAAACCGTCCGACGGCGGTCTTGATTGCGGCGCTACGGTGCGCGAACTCGATAAAGAAAAGGAGGGGGAGGTTCTTCACCTTGATCTGGAACTCCGGGCACGTTTAATTTGATGATGATGGCTCGGTTGGGGAGGAACGACAGTGTCGGCGGTCGGAGGTCGACGGCGGTGCTCGGAGGGGCGCCATTGCGAGCACGGGGAGGCTATGGCGAGCAGCGGGTCGGGTTCGCGAGGCCACTGCGATGCCGGAGAGGTATATCTCGAGGCCATAGGTGGCTCGGGTAGGGAGATCAAGGAGCTCCAGCTGAGCTCGCCCATGGCGGCGGCGGCTCTGGTGTGGCGACTGGGAAAGGCGCACGGGAAGGGAGTGAGGGAGTTGAGGAAGATGTGGGGCAGTTTTTGCATTGCCTTGAGAGGCTCTGGATGGCCTTTGGTGGGCGAGGGGGAAGAAGCAGGGGCTGGGCCGCGAGCTCCCATGTCCACTAATGGCAGCGGTTGTTTGGCAGCGAGGAAGGAGAGGGAAAATAGGGGATGAGATCGGGGTCACGGGTGGCTCGGCAAAGAGTGGAGGCGCGACTGGCGTGAGGGGAGGGGAGGGCTCGGTCCACGCGCGGAGTCCGGATCGCGCAACGACGGCGCGTGTGCGGCGAGTGCGGGGTGGCCGCGGCCTCGTTCTGGGTCGCGTGCGGCTCGGTTTGCGCAGGGCGCGGCTAGCGGGGTCACGAGGAAGTGCGGGGTTGGGGACGAGGCAACGCTCGGCGCTGGAAGGTGGGTGGAGGGGAGCCTGGCGGGCGGCAGAGCGGCTCGGTCGCGACGCATGAGCGTGATTACCGGCTCCTGTTCCAATCGGGAGGAAGAGGGAGAAGCTGACAGGGGGCCCCACCTGTCGGTGTAACCCAGAGGGGAAGGAGAGAGGGCAGTGCGGGCCACGCAGCTGATGGGCCGGCCTGCATGGCTTGGTTGGGCCAGAAGGGCGAGCTGGGCTGCGATCAGTGCGTGAGAGAGGCAGGGAGGGAGAGAGCAGGCCGGGCTGTGCTGCCTGGGCCACTTGTGATTTTCATTTAGTAATAAGTTTATAAGTTATTACCCCAAATGAAAATTTTGCATTTACATGGAAATACCTATGGTAGTTTTAAAGAACCTAATATGGGGTTTTATTTATAACAAATTGTATAATCACTTTATTTATTTTATAAATAGAGGAAAACTGACGGGAACAAGCCTATTCGAGTTTTGACTAAATATTTTTTACATCAATAAGATAATGCAAGCGGCATGAATGCAACAAACATATCATTTTAAATTTTTAAGAGTTTGAGAAAATCTTTTTTCACTATTTAAATTATAAACAATTAATTAAATCATGGAAAGGTTTTAAGAATAATTATAAAATTATTATTATTTTTATGTTTTATATTCACAACCCAAAATATAAATTTCGGGGTGTGACAAAACTACCCCCCTTAAAAGAAATCTCGTCCTGAGATTTGCAGAGGCCATACTCATTACAAAGAACCAAATCAAACATATGCATAATAACAATACAATCAACCGTCATTACTAACGCAAAAGGTGTTCGGGTATAGCAACTTCTGAATGGCCTTAGTATAGACAAATCTTCCAGACTTCTGTCCTCTAGGTGATGCTCTTCTTGTCGAAGTAGAAACTTGATCTTCCTTGACATCTTTATGGATCTTGGGAGAATGCGCGTAGAGCCTTGATCTTCGTAGACATCTTCTTTGATCTTGGGAGAGTGTGGGGTTTCGACAAAAAGTTTTGATCCTCTTTTACAAAAGCATAGGAAAGCATATAGAAGTGGAAAATAAGAAAAGCTTTTACGAAAAATAGGTTGCCAGTTTGAATTAGAGAAGAAAAGAGAGCTTTTATTCAAATAGTTTGCAAAATGACTATCTAGGTTAGCGTCCTATGGTAACAAGGGTTACTATTGTTCTTTCTACGTCAAGGATTTAACTATCATGCTCCAACCTCATGATATGCAAGAAAGGGGTAAGAGACAGTTCTAAAAGAATTTCAAACTCAGGGGTGGATAAAAGATTTATAGCACCAAGGAGAAGATGAATATCAAGGTAAGGGTATAGTAAAGAAGAAGTTATCAAGGGTTATGGAACAAGAACTCGATAGGAAGTTATAAACCTTAAGATGACCAATTTCTAACTAGACTTGCATCTTGCAGTCAGCATTGCTCTGATACCACTCTGTCACACCCGCTTTTAAGAACAAAACCAGGCATACACTATATGTGAAATAATAAAATTAAATCTCACATATACTTACAGATAATGAAAATATCAAGAGACAAAATGCTTAAATAAATAACGTATTAAGTAAATAAAATATAACCTCAGAGTGCAAGCAACGGAAAAACAACTTCAATCGCCGGGTGTAGACTTTACTCCACAGGAACAAACCGACTGGTTGACCACAAGTCTAAACTTCTCCTGAGGTGTGGGGGGAATAGCAAGAGTGAGTCCATGGCGAACTCAGCAAGTATAGCAATAAGGTAATATTGATCCCAACAACTCATGATCAATGTAACATAAATAATTGTAAAGCATAAAATAATAAACAAATGAGCATGTTAGCAAAATGAACCATCAACTTAACTGTAAGGATTTCAAGGCCGTTCGTGTCCTTGAGCAAGGCTAGTATACTAGTTTAATAAACTCTGCGCAGAGGTGTACACTTTCCCTGTGAGTCGTGGTTTACCCCTTTTCCCGAGGCGGCCAATCTCTTAGCCCACTGCCAAGGAAGGCCGGCAGGGTCCACTATGAAGTCTTTTAGAGGTTTTCCTAACAAGTTAGGGCCGCTAGGTTTTATTAGTCAGTCTATGTGATACACCTTGTCCAGGGATCCACAGTCTGCTTATCCCCATTTGGGCCCCACGGGTAACCTCTAACATACTGTAAAAGGTCCTCATACTTAACTAAAACAAGAGTCATATAACCCTCACAGTTGTACTGTCAATCCAGAAGCTTCTCTTATAGATAAATTCTCAAGTTGCTAAAAAGTCATTTTTAACATTTGTTGCTTAAACATTAATCAAGTTATAAGATAATGGTCACAAAAATAAAACCCAAGCTATACTTGCCTTCAATTGGGTAGGATCAGGGGTATCGAACACCGGATCCTGGAAATCCGCGCTCTCATTTCCTTCTGTCGACAACCATCAAACATGGACCAAACAAAACATAATAAGAACATTACACCAAACGGTAGAAAAATAGTACGAAAATATTTCTAACGCGTAGTGCTCGTCGAAACGAAACCAACGTGATTTGAACGGGTTGAATCGGGTTTAAAATGGTGAAGTTATGAATTAAATAGGGTTTTCATTAATAAAATAATAGATTTAAATAAATTATAGAGTTTTGGCTGTGGTAATTGTACCTACAGTGGCACTATCAAGTTATATACATCTAACTACTTTTGAATCGGTCGAATTGGAGTTGAAACGGAGAAACTACGCATGAATTAATACTAGTGGCAGTTATGTAATTATTTGAAACTATTTTTGAATTGAAATAAATAGAAATTCATATTAATACTAAACCGGAGACTGAGGGTTAATTAATTAGATCTGCAGGGGCTAAATAAGAAGTTTTCCAAGGCATAGGGGCGTAAGGACCACGAGTTCTAAATTAAAATCTGAGGGGTCTCCTCTGCAAAACCCCCCGCGAAGGGGTCCGGGGCGCCTGGGTGCGTCCAATCAATAACCAACTGTCCTTATTAGATCAGTGGGTGAGAGAGAGGGGTTCCGGCTGGAGCAGTGCTCGCCGCAGCGGCTTCGACGCCAGCGATCGCCGGAGTAACTTGAATCAACGCTAGGGTTCTCAATTGGGGTCGGGAACTGGTCAGGGAGCAAGAGCGACTAACTGCGAACCCGATGGTGTCCTTGGTGGGAGCAGCGGCGGTCTACAGAGGAAACAGCGCGCGTGCGGGCGGAAACCGTCCGACGGCGGCCTCGATTGCGGCGCTACGGTGCGCGAACTCCGATAAAGAAAAGGAGGGGGAGGTTCTTCACCTTGATCTGGAACTCCGGGCACGTTTAATTTGATGATGATGGCTCGGTTGGGGAGGAACTACGGTGTCGGCGGTCGGAGGTCGGCGGCGGTGCTCAGAGGGGCGCCATTGCGAGCACGGGGAGGCTATGACGAGCAGCGGGTCGGGTTCGCGAGGCCACTACGATGCCAGAGAGGTATATCTCGAGGCCATGGGTGGCTCAGGTAGGGAGATCGAGGAGCTCCAGCTGAGCTCGCCCATGGCGGCGGCGGCTCTGGTGTGGCGACTGGGGAAGGCGCACGGGAATGAAGTGAGGGATTTGGGGAAGATGTGGGGCGGTTTTTGCGTCGCCTTGAGAGGCTCTGGATGGCCTTTTGTGGGCGAGGGGGAAGGAGCAGGGGCCGCGAGCTCCCGTGTCCGCTAATGGCGGCGGTAGTTTGGCAGCGAGGAAGGAGAGGGAAAATACGGGATGAGATCGGGGTCGCGGGTGGATCGGCAAAGAGTGGAGGCGCGAATGGCGTGAGGGGTGGGGAGGGCTCGGTCCACGCGCGGAGTCCGGATCGCGCAACGACGGCGCGTGCGCGGCGAGTGCGGGGTGGCCGCGGCCTCGTTCTGGGTCGCGTGCGGCTCGATTTGCGCGGGGTGCGGCTCTAGCGGGGTTGCGAGGAAGTGCGGGGTTGGGGACGAGGCAACGCTCGGCGGTGGAAGGTGCGTGGAGGGGAGCCTGGCGCGCGGCGGAGCGGCTCGGTCGCGACGCCTGAGCGTGATGACCGGCTCCCGTTTCAATCGGGAGGAAGAGGGAGAAGATGACAGGGGGCCCCACCTGTCGGTGTAACCCAGAGGGGAGGGAGAGAGGGCAGTGCGGGCCGCGCAGCTGATGGGCCGGCCTGCGTGGCTTGGTTGGGCCAGAAGGGAGAGCTGAGCTGCGATCTGCGCGAGAGAGAGGCAGGGAGGGAGAGAGCAGGCCAGGCTGTGCTGCCTGGGCCAAAAGAGAGGGAGATGGAGTTTCCTTTTTTTTTTTTTTTTTCCACTTGTGATTTTCATTTAGTAATAAGTTTATAAGTTATTACCCCAAATGAAAATTTTGCATTTACATGGAAATACCTATGGTAATTTCAAGGAACCTAATATGGGATTTTATTTATAACAAATTGTATAATCACTTTATTTATTTTATAAATAGAGGGGAACTGACGGGAACAAGCCTATTCGAGTTTTGAGTAAATATTTTTCACATCAATAAGATAATGCAAGCGGCATGAATGCAACAAACATATTATTTTAAATTTTTAAGAGTTTGAGAAAATCTTTTTTTCACCATTTAAATTATAAACAATTAATTAAATCATGGAAAGGTTTTAAGAATAATTATAAAATAATAATTATTTTTATGTTTTATATTCACAACCCAAAATATAAATTTTGGGGTGTGACAGCTATTCACCCCCCTCTAGTCTCTTTGGACCTTTCACACATGCAAAAGGATTTGTGTAGTGGTGAAAGACTAAAGGATATTTAGAGAGATAAAGCTCGAGCTTCCAAGTGTATAACAACAAAGTGAAAAGAAAATCTTTTCAAGTTGAGAACTATTCTCCCACTTGGGACGAAAAGATTGAGGCCCCCATTGATCCCCTAAAATTTGGAATTATTTAAGTCAAACTATCTTAATGTTCATTGAATTAGTAAAAAAGAGTACCGGTTTATGATATCAAATAAATTATATTCACTACTGAGTTGGAAAATATCATCTCAACTAAATTATGTTGATCGAATCAAGCTTAGCGAACAGATCTGGTCTGACCAATATAAATCCTATTGTGCATATAATTTAAGAGAAAAGATGAGCACGAAGTCAGAATTGAGGGTAAGACAATTCTATCTAGGAGACAAGCACATCATGAAATCGACACATGAACAGCAAAAAGAAAAAGAAATGTGGAGAAGCAATGAGTCTTTTTTTTTTGGGAAAGGAAGAAGCGTTGAATCTGAATGGCCATACTTTTCAATATGAGTAAAATGCACTCTGGGTAGTTAAACTATTGGGGGACATTACCATCTAAGTACTCGAACTGAAAAAGCTACCACCTAAGTACTTAAACTACTAAGACATCACCATTTGGGTACTTAAAAAAAAAACTCCCATCTAAATACTTAAACTATTGGACATTACCATCTGGGTATCCGAGTGGGCTGTTGCCACCACCAGGAGCGCAGGAAAATGAATTTTGATTCTTTTTCTTCTTCTAAAAATTAATGAATATTGCTAAAATTTGTTATTTTTATAAAAAATAATTATATCTCCAAAAATTTTGAATTTTTTGTGTAATCTCTTCATGATGTACTCTACCTAGGAAAAATATGAAACTGGAATAGTTTTTGTATGTTTAAATATTACCTCTTTTAATTAATAAATGAACTTCCATGAATTTTAATAATTAAAATAAATAAATGTGGCCACGGTGATAGGGCCTTGCGCGTGTGCCTCGAGGCCCACCTATGCTTGCCTGCTTGGACTCCCCCTACACATCACAGAACCGCTCAAATCATATAGCCCCAATACATCTATCATTATTGTAACGATCTCTGACCCATATGTATGTTAATCATATAACGTTTTTGAAGGCACGACATTGCATCAGTGATTTGCCTGTCGAGTGAACAATCTTCTAACCCAAAGGGAGCAAGCATTGGTAGTCTATCAAGTATCCTCGGGAATCTAAATCATACACGTTTCTAACTTCCAAAGGATCATTACAGAAGACATTACAGTATTATAATAGTTGATAAAAAATATATTACATCAGAGTTTAACTGGCGGAAGTTTTAAAAACAAATTTCATGATTTTTTGACATTAATTTTAATTATTAAAATTCATGAAAGTTCATTTATTAATTAAAAGAGATAACTTTTAAACATACAAAAACTATTAATTTTCTAAGTTTCATATTTTTTCTAGGTAGAGTACATCATGAGAGGCTACGTAAAAAGTTTCAGTATTTTTAGAGTTATGATTATTGTTTTACAAAAATAACAAATTTCAGCACTACTTATCAATTTTTAGGAAAAGAAAAAGAATCAAAATTCATTTTTCCCGCGCTACTGGCGGCGGTGATGGCGACGGCCTACTCGCATATCCATGTGATAATGCCTAATAGTTTAAGTACCTAGATGTGAGCTTTTTTAGTTTGAATACCCAGATGATAATGCCCTAATAGTTTAAGTACTCAGGTGGTATTTTTTTCAGTTCGAGTACTCAGATAATATGCCCCAATACTCTTCCAATATCCTTGATAGTATTAAAAATCGTTTTGGATGAGCTAGGACTTTTTACCAGTTATAAGTTGTTTGGCTAAAAATTAAATTTAATTAGCTCAAGTTGGTTAACTAACAATTAGATGAAGACTTAGCTGAAAAAATTGCCCACCTATTAGCTCTAATATTTGCTACATCGGAGCTAATTTTAGATAGCTTGTAGTTAGCTCCTGTATCAGACAGTTCGTAAAGATACATCCATTTTCGTTGAACCTACTAGCTACTCTGATTATCCCCACGGACTAATATTTTTCCGTGGAACGTGCTCCAACACGTGTGACCTTAAAAATTGTCTCAAATTGACGGCAGGATAGTACATTAGGTGAAGGCAGGAGAAAGAAGCAACCCCGGCTGCCCAGAAGCAGGTCAGTGGTCAGCACAGTGAGAGGATCCATGTTCTCCGGTGGAGACCTCCGGTGGTGGATGTTGGCCATCTTGTTCCTCTGCAGCCACTTGTGGTCCTTCTCCACCTCCCCATGGCCGATTGCCGCCGCGGAGGAGCGCGTCGTCACCCATCTCCCCGGCTTCCAGGGACCCCTCCCCTTCCAGCTCCGAACAGGGTCTCTGCTCTGCGTGTGGCTCTGAGCCGTTAATTAATCTCTTCGATTTCTATCTATGGCTCACCGGCCGGCGGGCGTACAGGTACGTGGAGGTGGACGAGCACAATGGCGTCCGCCTCTTCTACTACTTCACCCTCTCCGAGGGCTCACCGGCCGACGACCCTGTCATCCTCTGGCTCAGCGGCGGCCCCGGATGCTCTTCCTTCACCGGCCTCGTCTATCAGAATGGTGCGTATGCTGATGATCCATCCGTCCTGCTTGGCACAACTCAATTATTCTGCTACTGACGTTGGGGGAGTCCGAAATGTACATTGGCAACTTTGGTACCTCCTCTTCGCATAGGAGATGTTTATGCTTCAATGGATGTAGTTCTTGTTTTTTTTAAAAAAAATAAATAAATAAATAATAGTCTCCAACGGTTGTAGAAAAGCCCATCAAGTCTACGAGTAGTCCAAAATGTGCTTTGGCAACTTTGATATACTGCACAATCTTAACGATGATTTGTGCATCCCTAAAATAATTTCCAGGCCCTCTGAGTTTCGACATTGACAGCTACATGGGTGGCCTGCCTAGGCTGCTCTACAGACAGGAGTCCTGGACCAAGGTTAAATTTTTTAAACGCACTCTATTATTAGGCAGAAATATGCAGCTTCTCGTTGGATTGAATTTGAATCAGTCTAACTAATAAGTATGGTAATCCAGGTGAGCAATATCATTTTTCTTGATTCCCCAGTTGGAACTGGATTTTCGTACTCTGTCGAAGAGCAAGGATACAATTCGAGTGACACCAAAGCTGTGAACCATATTCTCATCTTTCTGAAAAAGGTTCTATCCCCTGATTCTCTAATTTCAATCCAATGCGCATCTATATATTGCTGCTAAACATAAACTGCGATATGCTTGTCGCAATAAAAACTTCAGTAAGCAAAGATGTGTGTTTTGTGTCTTTCTTTGTCGATAACTTTGCAGTGGTTTGACGAGCACCCAGAGTTCTTGTCAAATCCACTTTTCATCGGCGGCGATTCATATGCTGGAATGATTGTGCCTACAGTCACTTCTCAAATTGCTAAGGGTAAAGTCAGTTTCGACATTCGCTTCTCAAATTGTGCCTACAGTCACTTCTCAAATTGTGCCTACAGTCACTTCTCAAATTGACGGCTACATGGGTGGCCTGCCTAGGCTGGTCTACTGTCACTCCTCAATTTTTAGTTTCCGCACCCCCCCCCCCCCCCCTCCTTTTTTTCCTGTACATGCATACTTTATAGGTAAAGTATATTTTTCAAACTCCAAATTGCACGTAGTCTGATTTTACTCTGAACTACGAAATCGGATAACAGTCACCATTCAGCTACAGAAATCAGACAAATTTGTTCCTCTAGCTCGTTTCAAAGGTGGTATCTATCTCCTAATAATAATTTTTTTGTTTTAATCCCTAAAAGCTCATAATTATTTTATTTGAAATCAAATGCAAAAAATATGAAATTAGCACCAATTTGAATGTTATCTATCTGTTGGGCCTCTATTTAAAGCTATATGTATCATATTTGTTTTGACTAGATAATGAGCACGACTGCGATCAATAAAGCAATAGCAATAGAAATAATTCAGCTCCAAATAACTATATATAGATCGTAAACAGGTAGTTGACATTTTTAGACAAAAGAAATTGCTACTAGTTTCATATTTTTCTGATTTAAAATAGAAAAAAAACCTTTGAAACTAGCAAAAGGACGAAATTACCCAATTTCGGAGTTTAAAGTTGAAAATCAGACTACTGTGCAAGTTGGAGGTTAAAAAATGTACTTTATTACTCTTATCTTTTTGCCCACAAACAATCTGTTTTGCACCATGATGCCTTTGCCTTTTCCAGATAATGGTGTTGGAAGTTCACCTGCTTTGAATCTAAAGGTTCGAAAATTATACTGTAAGATATAGACGAATACTATGGTTACCAGACTCCTCTGGTTCCCAAGTTTCTATAATATTTCTTGGAGGACATAATTCCCCTGTTAATTTGGCATGTAATATTCAGGGCTACCTCATCGGCAATCCATTCACAGATTTTTCAAACATTGATGGGCCATCAAAAATTCCATTTGCTCACAGGATGGGTCTCATATCTGACCAAATCTATGAAGTAAGAAGAAAGTTGAAGGGTACAATTTGTAGATTTAATTGTATTATTAAATATTCAGGTTGTAACCGGCTTGCTTTTCTGTGTTGCATGGTGTGCGCTGACAATTGCTCGAGTGACTATAAATGTGTATCCAAATTAACGATGGTTGGTTATTCGCAATTTTCAGGCGTACAAGAAGAGTTGTCGTGTGGGTGACAGCAGCCACAGAAGCATCGAGTGTACAAATAGTCTCAATGACATAGATAAGGCAAGACCACTATCAGATTATTTTCTTACAGTTTCCAGTAAATCACTTGTTGAGTGGAACTGCTACCAAGCAGTTGATAAATGATTGACATACAGTTTCTCCTGTTTGCGAAGTGTGTCAAGGATATATCTGAGTTTCACATTCTGGAGCCCAACTGTGCTTATGCAAGCCCTCACCAGTACAATGTTCTCAATCTGAAGACGAATTCAGGTGCTCAGAATATGCAGCAGCTACTGGACTACTCTACAGAAGGACTTCATTTGTCTGAAATTTCTACAAAGTGCAGAGTTAGTACCTAGATAAGGTTTTGCTTTCTTCAGCAGTACACCACTGCTCCCATGACATTTCGCATCATACCATTCTTTGCAGACAATGCTATATACACTGTCCAGATTATGGGCAAACAATGACACAGTGAGGGAGGCTCTTGGAATTCACAAGGTACGAAAGCGTGGAAGTGATGCAGAACAACTTTGTTTCTGCATGCTTCCGAATACTATTATGACCAGGATCATGCCAGAGGCATTAGCCACTCACTACTGGCATGATTTTAAGTTGTTCTGAACTCTGTGCCCCATCTGTTCCTTTTATCACGTGGAATGTTGGCGCACTCCAATTCATTATACTTACAGTGGATGTAAAACTATCTGGTATAATTATACAATGCAGGGAACAGTTCCTATGTGGTTAAGATGCAACGATAGCATACAGTATTTGAAAGATATTCATAGTTCAGTGAAGTACCATTTGGATGTGACCACTAAAGGCTACAGAAGTCTAGTTTACAGTGGTGACCATGATATGGCTGTACCTTATATTGGCACACAATCCTGGATTAGGTCCCTCAATTTCTCAGTTGTGGATGAATGGAGACCATGGTATGTCGATGGGCAAGTTGCAGGGTAAGTCCCATAATATAATTACCACGATCAATCTATAACTTGTGAACCAGCTACAGCTTTGGACACAAAATAAATTTCTATTTTTACCTCTGCGTATGTTGAGTATTTTTTCCATGGTGCCCAAGAGGAACTCAGATATGCAACATTGTTCCTTGCAAAGAAAGAAAAGAAAAGAAAGGATGGAAAAGCCAGTCTGACCTTATATATATATATGTTGTTATGTGCAGATATACAACGTCATACTCAAATAACCTCACATTTGCCACGGTGAAGGTAGGAGCATTCCATGTCCCTAATTTTCATCTAGATTCACAACTCAGTTATCATCGCTCTTGGTTTGCTATATCAAATGTCATGGTGGTTGTGCGATATGACGTCAGTCAAGAAGAACCATACCGTCGATATAGCTCAGAGAAAGAAGTAACTGACCAGTTTGTTTCTACAGGGTGCTGGGCATACTGCTCCGGAGTACATGCCAAGGCAATGCCTTGCGATGCTTTCAAGGTGGCTTGCTGGCTTTCCCCTTTGATGCAGGGGTTCTGTGTCATAAAGAACTGTATGAACATGTGTTCGGCAGCAGTTCCCTGACGTTATTGCACCGTCGCCATCTATGTATTCGTTTCTTTTTTCGGACCTATAGTCACAAACACATACTCTCACATACATGAGCACAAACTTACCCCTGTGAACGCGTGCACGCACACCTCACCCCTGTGAGACCTTCAAAGAACTGAATTGGACCGGTAAATCTTGAGATTGACGAAATCATCACAGGCGTCTCCTTGTCCATGGGCATATCGTCTACCACCGAAAGAATAACTTCATTTAATTCTAGAATAAATCCAGAAAAATACTAAAACATTCTCAATTTTCCACGAAGGGAAAATCCACAGAATGAGGTATAATGTGATAAAACCAAAGATTAATCCCATCACATTATCATATATCAGTTGATATTACAGCCATACATCGTAAATAGTTACAAGATATTATATCAACTGGGATCACATCTATTACAGGGTTAATCTAGTGGAAACATATCTAGACGTCATCAGAGTTGGCGGAATATGTCATCGAGTGAAGGCTCCTCCTTCACGGGTATCATCAGAGTTATTCTTGGCGCAGCATAGTCTTCATCTCCTGAACCAAACTTGAGCGTAGGCACGAGACTTTCTAATCCTTCTTATCTCAATATCTCTGTTAGTCAGGTAATCTTCACACCATCAGATATGTGCAGGCCATGGTCAGCACCGATGAGCTTTAGTGGAAAAGAGAAAACAAAGGGTCTGGCGATCCTTAATATTTGACTGTGGTTTTCATCCCAAGCGCGTGCAAAGTAGTATCCATTAGTAAATATTATAATAATTCATCAAGTTTTAACCCATATCAATACCATCCATCAGTCCATCCCAATTCCATCATCCCACCCATACACCATCTCACACACACACACACACACCTCGCGCTCAGTCGACAGGCCCAACTTCCTCTCGGGTCCTGTCTCAACGACACACTGCCACACCGGGCACACTATCGGACAATCATTAACCAGGGGGAGAAAAGAATATCACTCTCTACACTAGTAGAAGACTACAGGAAAGGTCCATAGCCGACGAATCGGCATATGTATCAATCGATCAACCATACACTCTGCAGAGGTTTTACCACTCACAAGATTAGCCATCATCGATGCTGTACAATCATCTAGGCAGAATTCCGGGTGCTTGCTTGCCTAGATCGATGCCACCCTACAACTCAGCCCTGGGTAACTTCGGGCACGAACCGAAACGCTGAGACTAGGAGAGATAGTACCGGGCCCAATCAGTGGTACTGACATACTAGGACGGTGCGGGAACTTCCGGCATTGTTGGCGCTTCTTAGCATCAGCAGAAAAGTCCACAAGCGCATGGAAGTACCGTTGTAGCCTTCACCCGGAAGTATTCAGGGTATCGTAATTTCTCAGAGGAACGGTCTTTGTATTTAGTCTCTTAAACTAGTTTACTCAGAAGAGATGGAAGGGATAGCTTGGGTAGAGACGTTCTTCTAAGGTCAAACGCATATAAGCAATGGAAACTTCCCCACTACTTGCTTGCTTCAGGACCACTGACGCACCTGGTCTACCAGGCGATACCAGTATCAGCGATATTCCGCGTCCGAACGTGGGGGGATTCTGGTACGAGTGGAGAGGGCTGTCACCACCTGCCACCTACCCCTCTGCCCGTGGGCGCGCGCAACATACGAAGGTAGACTCCGACCTAGACACCACGTCTACGAAGGCGACTACTACTCTAGTGGCGTACAGGAACATCCGTCTCTATCAGGAGTCCTCTTACTAGAGCATCTGTCCAAAGGACGAACGACGATCCCACAAACAAGTAGCTTTATGGAAGTAACATGCTTAATGAATCAAACCAAAGTTGAACACGAACTTCTTACTTCAAGTAGCAAGACGATCGTAGAGGTACAAGTTAGATCGAGAGCCGACAAGCCCGGCACTTCGTCCACTCGGAGGTAGAACTGCTTCGACTCCGCTCTTTCTCCAGCTCTTGTCCCTCTCTCACTCCCTATACTAAATTAGCTATAAGCTAATGGAATGGAGCTTGCTCTTCCTCTCTACATTGTGACCTCTTGTGTTGGTGAATCAATTGATGAATAGGTGTAGAGAGGAGGCCTCCTTTTATAGCTTGAGAGTAGGGGGTTCTATGCAAAAGGATCATCCCCACATGGAAGGACCCAAACCGACCTCCAAAGGGCGGTTTCCACTTTCCATCTGTGTTGATCGTAGGTGGGACCGTCCTTGGAGAACCGCCCTACAACCGCCAGAAGAAAACTGGGCCCGAGAGGCCCCACCAGGAGGACGGCTGCCCCCGAGACCGGTCGGTCCCCTGGTGGGCCCGTTTGGCCACCGCCTTCGCGTGGTTGGTTCTCCTCTGGGCCTAGACCTCTCCTATGGTTACGAATGGGCCCAGATTTGTAATAAAGGTGGGCTTCTTTGTTATTCTTGGTTGCGCATTCTCTGAATTCACATTTCTCCTTTACGCTTTCCAATTGGTGTTGTGCACTTCCACTTGTTTCACCATAAATCCTACAAAAAATATAAACACTAGGGGTACAAGTGGAACTCTGTTAATAGCATATGTCTATGTGTTAAAGTATGATAGTTTCTCTCCCTTTAGGCATAAGTTGGCGGTTAAAAATGATCTATAAGGACCGCCAACAAGACCCCCAAGCTTAACCTTTGCTCATCCCGAGCAAATAGCTAAGTATGGTTGTTGATCAGGAGTTGCTACAATGTCGATCATATTTCAAATGTACCAAGTTTATAACAAAGTTTTTCACCGTAATTTGAATAAATTAGCATGCTATCCACCCTGCTATTATCTTAAAACAAATGGGGCCTTTTAGCCATCTCAAGTCTTGGGTGATTGCAAGACCGAACAGATTCATAGACATTGCTTATCATTCATCCCAAGATGAACCATCTTTCCAGAGGTTTTGAAAATTTTTGCAAAGAAATGTAAGTTCCTCAAATGATTCTCTCGATCGCTCAAACTGTATGAATACCTCACCAAAGGCATTGTAATGTTGCCTTTCATATCCTACCACTAAGGCTTATGAGTGGAGTTTTGGGCAAGTATAAATGTGGGCATACTTGCATCACATATATTGCTAAGTCAAAAACCGAACCACAAGGAGATACAAGTCATATACTTTGATTGAGATGTGCAAGTGTGTGGAGTAAGAAGATGGTGGAATCCTAATTTCTAAATATTTTGGCACTCCATGCATCATGAATTTCTCCTTTATTGGATGGAATGAAACTTTTTTTGAGGGATATGGGCTATAAGATCATATATCCATATTATTTTTTTCTTCTTCTTCTTCTTTTTGAACGGGTACCTTTTTTTCCGTTTGTTTATTGCATGCCCTTGGCATGTTTTTTTAAACATAACCCATATATCTTGTTAGTATTTGAAGAACTTTGGCTGGAGAGATATCATGATGGAATGCAAGGAGTAATTATATGGTGAAAAATGAATGCGCGGCTTCTCAGGGTAAGAGTCGGCATTTTTATTTGGTGGATAACAAATGCGCGGCTCACAAGATAAGAGTTGGCATTTTTATTTGGTTGAAGAGTGCGCAACTCTCAGGGTAAGAGTTAGCATATTTTTGGTGGATGGATGGGTGCATGTTGTGCGCAACTCTCGGGGTGAGAGTTGGCTTTATTTGGTGGGTGCATGTGAATCTTAATTATGGGTGCATGACCATAATCTCACTTAGGTCACAACAATTTGACCTAACTCAATGTTCCACAAGCATCATATGACTAAAAGGTTTGCATAATTGAAACATGTCATATGACCTTGGTATGTATTTCATAATCATTGAGAAACTTTTGTTTTTGAAAGTTTTCGAAAATAAAACTCCGGATGTCAAGTTTCGCTCAGAACAAAGTCATAGCACAGCCCATGTCACCATATCATATCAGGCAATTACTTAGACAAGATTAAGCATGTGCAACCCATTAGTCTAAGTTTTTAGGATGAGACATTTTTAGCTGATAAACCCAAACCTTAGAGAAAGCTCGATTATAAAATGGGTACAGGTGAAACATAAGATAGAGCAACTGTTCATCATTTTAACAAGGGTAGAAACTAACACATCTTAACACATATGAGAGAGGAGAACATATCTCACCTTTTTTAAGTTGGAGAATTTTTTTAAAAAGAAATGTGAGATACAAGTTACCTTTGTGGGAGCCCTCCCCCAAGCTTGCTTTTGACTTACCAATGTGTTTCACCTGGGGGTGCCGCTAATTGGTGGTGCCTCACTTGATGTGCAGTTCGTGGCCTCTCTTAAGCGTGCTAGGAAGCTCCCCCCCAAGCTTGTTTTTATGGTGGTATTGAGATAACAAGACAACAAAACTTGGGGTTGGAAGATAAATTACTCTTTTTCTTCAAGATTTTATTTATCATTATATTTTTCTTTTTTTTCTTTTCAAGGTTCACCTAAGAAATACTTGTCTCTGCTGTCATCTAAAGACTTACCCTCATGGAGTTGATAAATTTCTGCAAGGGGTTAGTCCATAAGATTAACCAAAATCTATACTAGCAGCTTTGGTTCCAAGATCAAACTAGACACCACGTCTAATTTGTCAAGGTAGGCTTAAGACTCTAAGTACCATGCTTACATTAAAAATCCTATAGAGGCATGATCTCACATCCCAGCTTCAAACTAAACACCGTGCTTAGTTAGAAAGATGTAAGACCAACACTTCCAAACCGAAACTTACTAGCATAGAGAAAGGAAATATGACAGGATAACCAAGAGTCATTCAACGGAGACAGATTTTTGAACAAAGGAACCTAGTCAGAAGTTTTCTCAGCCAATCTATTCAAACTCAAACAAGGCTAGGATAAGAGAGCAAAAAAAAGCATGCCTTGCTTCATCTCCAACATGAATTTCTTAGATTATTTATGATAACAACTCAAAGTTCATTAATCAAAATGCAACACCATGTCACAATTTTGATTAAAGAAGGCTAGTTTAACCTAAGCACCATGCTTAAATTAAAAAGCCTATGGATGTACCACAAGTGTACTCATGTGAATACACCCAAACTCAGAGCATCTGGCATGAACAGAGGAAGAGCATGATATTATATTTTTATGGAGACAAATATGAGTGAATGAGTTGGTCAACATTACCTTGACATACCTGAATGTGTGTACCAACAGCATGTATGGATGAAGCATCAGAGTTGTCGCTGCGGTGGCTCGGTTTCCATCTCAGGTGACTACCAAGGCGTAGGTTGGAGTCCATCACTTTTAGTAGTATGTCGTCGTGTAGCAAGTCATTTATTGGTAACTCCTGCATATTAGTGACTCGCATACACGATAAATGTAGGAGGAACAACTCATGCAAGCTTCTAACTAAAAGGAATATTGTGACCATGACTCCCCTTTATTGTGTTTTTTAGAATCTTTAAACGAATTGTGATCCAAGATATGAATGGAGTCATGGTTGGTCAAACGCGTGAGAGAGGTGTTGCACAAACAACCGTTGAAGATGAAGGAGATTTATGGAAGTCATGTGTCCTGTCCTTGTTGCATGATGAGTCACTCGGTGTTGTGCAACGTGCAAGGGAGATCTTGAAGGTGTGTTAGGTATGCTTGAGAAATCTCCCTCACACTTATTCTTGTACCTGCTTTATTTTGATAAAAAGAAAACAAAACAAGAGCAACAACAACAAGCAAGGACTCTATTGGCTATAAGACCAGAGAGCAAGAAAGATTTTATTATTATTTCTTTATTAGTTTTATTGAAAACTTGTTCACTCAACTTTTTATAAATAAGGGCAAGATAAAGATGCAGAGAAAGATATGCCTTGGTTTATCTCCATATCAGATTACTTTCATTGATTATGTCAACAACTCAAAGTTCATTGATCAAATGAAGACAGTTATAAGAAGTTGGTGAACATTTATTTACCTTCGCATACCTGAGTATATGTACCGGTAACATATATGTATGAAGCGTTGAAGTTGTTGTTGCGGCTAGCATTATGGTTCTGCTCAGGCGATCTCCGAAGCCAGGCCACACACACATCAATGCGCATGGGCCATGGGTCTTGATGATACTAGCAAAGGTTCAGAAGATGGAGACTCTGAATCTTTTTTTTTTATTTTTTTTTCGTAGTTCTCTTTCTTCTTCTTTTTTAGTCTCCCTCATCTCTCTTCTTTTTTTTTCTTTCATTCATTTTTTCTTCTCTTTTTTTTAAGGCGAGGCTGACATCTTCATCATCATTTTTTTAATGACCCTTTGGTGTGCATGGAACTTGGGTTTCTCACCGTCCTCCCTCACACTTGGACTTTTGCATAAAAGTCAAGTGCAGAGTTAGGGCCTTCTTACGAGTGTGTTCCATTACCTAGGAGTGCATCAAGCTTTTGCAGTTGATGTCGTTCCATGTCGTCAAGCATCATATGACCCGAGTTCTTCTTAATCTTTCCTGAAATGGTTAGCGACATACCCGAAGGTGCATACTATCTTGACAACATGCCCTCACCATTCAAAGAAGATATATATATATATTTTGAAAATAACAATAGTAATAATAATAATAAAATATATATATATTTAAGGATAATGCGGGGTATCTCCCGGCAGTGCTTAAATTATGGTCTTAAACTTGACCGTGGGAACTTCTTCTTGCAGCAATCAATCGTGGTGTAGTTCCCAGCTTTACCACCAATCATAGGCATTAAAATTCAAGCTGCAAGGTACGCACCATCGTACTACTACGGGATTTGCAATGTTCATGACAAACATAAGCATTCACAACCATTCTCTCAAAAAGTTAAACTACTAGAATCAAGAGATGGTTGCAAGATCCTCGTAGAAGAAGGTGGTCCGAAGCGAAACAAACTCTAGAGACCTTGAGCATGAAACGTGAGGGACCTCAAAACCATGCTTGTTAGCAGGCCCCTTCTTGGCTCTAGTGTTGTTGCTTCGGGCATGTCCGTGGCTACCGGAATATCTTGCACTTCTGTGACTGATGTGGCACATAATCTTTGCACTGACTTTTCTACCTTTCTTATCGGAAGTGGGAGTTGGATGAGAAGTTGAGTCTGACTATTAGGCAAGTTGACCCTGATGGTCCGATTCAGCACGTCAATAAGAGCCTTGTGCTGATACATCCAATTCATGCCTAATATCACATCAATGTCTTGATCTTTCAATACTATCATCGTTGTGGGAAACACGTGCCCTCCAAGCTCTATGGGCACTAAATATACCACTTCTTTAGTAGACATGCGCCCTCCAGGCGATTGTATCAGGAAGTTTTCTTTTATCTCCCCGATCGGAATTTCATGCCTGGTGACAAAGGTGCGATTGATGAATGAATGAGATGCACCTGAGTCAAAAAGTAAAATTGCAGGATGACCTGCAACAGGGAATCTGCCCAACATGACAGGTTCACCCTCAGGAATGTCACCCACCTGGGTATAGTTAACTTGGCAAACCTTCTTCATAGGCTTCACTTTCTGGACACGCTGATGATGACCACGACACAGAGTGTGCTGCTGTTGTGGGTGTTGCGGCTGATGCAAAACCAGTTGCGTATTTGGTTGGGAGGGTTTTGGCAATGGGCATTCATTGGACCAATGTCCAAGCTTGCCACAGCTGTAGCAGGGTTGACTACGATTGGCTTTTGGTGGAAGAATACGAATACCTGGGGTATCCGGCTGAGTGGTGGATGGTTGGTTGATGGGGTGAGAGGTAGCAGTAGTGCGGATCACTACCTGCTGTTGAGGATATGGTGGATGAATAGGATGGCTAGGGTGATAAATGATTCTCGGGTGCTTCTGACTGCCCGACGAACTAGCCTTCATCTGTTTCTTCTCTTCTTGGTGCTTACGATCACTTTCTTCAAAAGCTATTGCACCATTGACAGCCTCCTGAAAAGTGCAGTTGAGGTGGTTGGATAGGCTTCTCTGGATCTTATATCTCAGACCTCGGATAAAACAGTCTCTCTTTTTCTGGTCTGTATTGGTATACTCAGGAGCATACTGTGCTAGATGAGTGAACTGATTCAGATACTCCATCACTGTAGACTCTTTCTGTTTTAGAGCCAGGAACTCTTCTAACTTCATCTTCATCACGCTCATAGGGATATAGTGAGCACGAAAGGCCTCACGAAACTCATCCCAAGTGAGCTGATGACTCTCGGGTTGTGCAGATACATGGTTCATATACCAAGCAACTGCAGGTCCCCGTAACTGCTGAGCTGCAAACAGTGACTTCTGCACCTCGGTGCAGTGAATCAAGCTGAACTTTTGTTCCATAACCCGGAGCCAGTGATCAGCTTCCAACGGTTCATCGGCCTTGGTGAACACTGGTGGATGTGTGTCAGTGAAATCCACATACGTGGTCTCTCTTTGCTTCTCACTATTCTGTACCATGGTATTGGCAGCATTGACTAGGGCTGCAAGAGCTTCATCCATGCCCGGTGGGGTAGGTGATGGATTAGAGGACATCTGCAGAAAAGCAGACGAAGACTTAGGATTGAATAAAGGTAAGAGACAGAAATAGAAGTCTAAAGAAGGCTACACACACCACAAAGCGGAGCTATCCCAAGCTCCAAACCCAAATAAAGTTTAAGACAAACACTGCTACTCAGTGCAAGTCAACTTAGAGAAGGTAAGAGTGAATTAGAAGAAATGCTAAGGGCTAGCAAGAGTAGGTAGGACACTTCTAACCCATAACCAATTTAAGGAGGAAAGTTCATTAACATATGTTATTATCATGATGCATGAACGTTCTTACGAGTTTTAAAGCATGCAAAGGAACAATAAGTAAGTATATATCTTTAACATAGGGCTTAATATATGCTACCCACTTGCTACTCTCACTTAATCTATTGGTTAAGGTAAAAATATAGAATAAGGTAAGAATAGATGGATAGGGTAAGGTATAAGCAGTTTGGACCAAAATACTAGTTTAAGTTTTTGATGATCCAAAACGTTTTGAAGTTTTTCAAAGTAAACTGTAATGGTTTGGCAATGGATCGCTCTGATACCACTTGTAACAGAACCGCCTTAATAATGTGGCCCACAGGCTCCTATCAAAGTCACTAATGACTTCTGACAGTTGGACCCATGTTCCAAATGATTAAAGCAGCTCTGCCGGGCTACATCAGTACCCGTATTCCGACAGGATCTCCATTGCGATGCCTATTACAGAGTTACAACATTTCATAATAAAATACATCAGAGTAAATGCGGAAGATTTAATAGAACTTAGATTACAAAACGAGTTCAAATAGTAATTAAGTGCAGTTATTACAGACCATCTTGAAATAGTAGCAGTAGCATGGAACAACGGTACAACATAAATAGATAAATAGATACACGAACCCAGCCCACGGGTTCTGTCTTTACTCCTCACCACTCTCCTCCTGGATCACGGTGGCACAACAGGGGCCAAGGCAGACTTCGGGCTGCGACCCTCCTGCAACGGGGTTAACAAACCCTGAGTACGGGGTACTCCGCAAGACTTACCCGACAAAGTAAAAATATTTGACTCTTGGAATGCAAGGTTATAGGTAAGGCTAGCAGAGATAGGGATTTAGCAGAAAAGCATTACTAATCTATCATAATATTTTATTTCACTTAAATTCAATATTATCATAATTCATTCTTTATCCTCTCTCTAAACATTGATTCTTTATTCTCAAACATCCTACTCTTAGAACCACTTTTCGGTGTAGGGGTGAGGATCATGTCTCCATAACCGAGGAGCACGTCGATTCGAATCAAGTAAAGTAGACCCAGCTGGGGTTCCTATCCACACTGTATATGCAGCACGCCGGCATACATATACCAACCCGTCATCTCAGCTTTTCTATCCCGGAACCGGTCCTGCGCCACCCGAGAAAACGGTACACCTCCAATCCGGGACTCTAACCCACGAGGGTACTCACTATTCTCGCCATCTCTCCACTCCCAGTGCGTGGTTGTCGGTTCCAGCAATAGAGCGACCGGACTCTAGGCTTTCCGTAATGGTATGTGGCTAGTCTGTTCATCATGATCACAACAGGCCGACAACGAACGGTCCCTACTGCTTTCCGCCGGAAACCATGCATTGGGACTCTAACCCAAATACCCTGGAGTCCGCTCGGTTTTCAAATCCCTTTTCCGTTGGTGACGAAAGTTGGGACTCTAACCCAAACAATTGGCCAACCACCCGGAAAACCCATCCATAATGATGATCGTGAACCGGCCAAAGTACCCCAATCATCATACATGGACATATATACCCTTCACTTGATATTTCTTCATAATGATTCTCAAGTTAAAATAATATTTTGCAATTCTATTATTTAAGCATGACTAAGCATTTTGCAATTCATTTAAAAATCATTAGGTTATCTTGGTAATAGTAGTCAAGGGTGATAAATGCATCAATTGTTTTCATCACACAACTCCTATCAACTTAATGCAATAGTTTAACTCAAGTGATAAAGCATTTGTAAATAGAGGGTTAAATGCACCGGGGCTTGCCTTTGTTGCAGGTCTAACAATCTCGCCAGAAAATCGAGAAAACCACTTGACGTCACTTGACGAATATTCCTTCCGCCGAGATCAATCAATATCTCCGATCACCGAATCACTATACGAATGCAATGATGCATGATCAATGATATGCACATGAAATGATGATGCCATCATTCAACAAGGAAACTAAACCGTAACTGGAGCACAATTAAACCTACGAGCTAAACAAGGCAATATCAATCAAGGTTCTCTAGGTCATAATGATGTTTGACCTAGGATCACAAACAATCCCAAAACACACAACCTACAAGTCATTTATTCATTTATTTACTTTATGGATCCCATATTAACTAGCTAATAACTTAATTAAGTCCAAATAAGCTCAAACTTTTGCAACAGATAGGTTCTAGCCTAAAACAGTAGAAAATAATATTTCATGATTTTTGAGGTTAGAAGAAAATTACTAAAATTTCAATAAAGACTCATATTGCATTTAAACCTCTTATTTAAATCTTTTAATTAGGACTATAATAAGAAATCAATTAATTTAATTCCAATTGGTACCAAAATTTACTAACAGCAATGTATTGACCCAATAAAGTACCAAATTAATTTTTATGATTTTTGGATGATCCTAGAATTAATTAAAAAATCCTCAAACTTTCATTTGTCATTTAATTTAGGCATTTTTAGTTCATACAGAAACTACTCAAAATAGAAACCTAATATTTTTGTAAAATAATACATCACAAAGAGAGAATCTATGATTATTTTCACCAATTTTGAAATAACAGATTTATTCATACAAAAAGGTGAAAGAACAATACTATTCATTCAAAATATAAAGGAAAAGGCATAGCTAATCCCCTGGAAAAATGAAAACACAAACCGGCCCAGAGCGGCCCAGCTGGCCCAGGCAGCACACGCTTCCCCCCCCTCTGCCCGGACTGGGCCGGCCCGAGGCGGCAGTGCGGCCCACCCGGCCTCCCTACTGCTCTTCTTCCTCCTCCCGTCGCTCCGCTCTTCGCCGGACACGACGTGCCGCCCGCACGCGGACGCCGAGGCACGAGCGGACCCGCCCCCGACAGCCCCCAGTGACGAAGCCAAGCGCCAAGGAACCTATCCGCCACCCGGCCTAGACCTAACAGCCACCAGTGACTTCCAATCGACCAATGGCGGACCGACATCCATCGGCAAGACGGAGTTTGGCAAGTTCCAGAGGAACCCGACCACCAAACTCAAAACTTAACGAATCAAAAGACCTCTCCAATCACCCAGAACCTAGAACGGACACAGAAAGGACAGAATCTCACCACAATCCCCTAGACTGCAAAGAAGATGGCCACGGCGGCGCTCTGTCGGACACCGAGACGACGGCGGCTGCTCTGGCGCCTACAGAGCACCAAACTACGCGCCACCGGACGCCAGCTGTTCGCAGGAGAATAAGGAAGATGATGGCGCAGCCAATTGCGAGGATAGAGGAGCGGTGGATGGCAATTCGGTCGCGGACCGTGAGAAAGTCACCGTCGGCAATGGGGTTGGGAAGGGCACACGGGTGGCTTAAATAGAGAAGGAGGCGGTCCCTGAGGTCGTGGGTGACGTTGGAAACCTGGTGCGCACGTCGGTGACGCAAGGGAGAGGCCGGACGGCCGGCGGCGTGACCGCCACGCCGCGGCGGCATGGCCGGACACTGTGGCTTAGGTGTGGATGAGGTCATGAACAGTAGATGTACTTTCCCTCATGACTGAAAAATGCAAATTGTGCCCAAATGTTGAACTGCACCCAAAAATCTCCCAAAATAAGAATTGTAGAGAAATAAATGATGCACAACTTTGCTTTTGGAAGTAATTTGAAATTTTGAATGTTTTTGAAACCACAGCAAAGGGGGTAAAAGGGGTTTTTGAAATTCAAATACAATTTCTGAAATTACTTTTTATTTTTATCAAGAACTTGAAAAATGTCCAAAATAGAAGTTGCTCTACTCACTGAGCTTTACAACTTATATTAAGGAAGTTTTACCAAATTCTTGATATTTTTGAAAATGGAGTTTCAAATTTGAATTTAAACATAGTAATTTGAGCTTAATTCAAATATTTACTAAAGAACTTTAAAATCTCCAAAAATAAAAGTTGTTCCATTTTAAAAGATCTACAACTTTTATTAAGACACTTTTATAAAATTCCCAATAGTTTTTAAATTAGGGTTTTGGGCCTATTAGGGGCCAAATTAGGGTTTTATAATTTATTTCAAATTTGATTTTCAATATGGGAAATCAATACACAAACATTGACCAAGTCAACCAAACAATCTAGGAGTCCTAAACACAAGCAAATGCATATGATTTAAAATGATCATGATGACATGGCAGTTTTAATTGTACCGTAATACCGGAGGTATTACAGCCTTCCCCCCTAAAAGAAATCTCGTCCCGAGATTAGGTAGATAACAAAAGTCAAGGAAACAAAGTAATGGAAAAGAAAATGTGTCAAGTACAACTAGCTCATACTTGAACACAAACAAAAGCTATCACACACATGGCTAGCAAGTTTTACAAAGCAGCAAGGAACTCGGGGAAGTTTTCTGCCAGATAATCTTCAGATTCCCAGGTAGCTTCTTCTTCGGAGTGTCCACTCCAGTGGATCTTGTACCACCTGATTGTTGTTCTTCGGGTGACACGATCTTTTATGTCCAGGACTTGGATTGGATACTCTGAATAAGTCAACTCTGGTTCAAGTGCAACTCCTTCGACATCGATGACTTGATCAGGCACTCGGAGACATTTCTTGAGTTGTGACACATGAAACACATTGTGCACGCCTGCAAGATGTTCTGGCAACTGCAACTTATAGGCTACCTTTCCCACACGATCTATGATCAGGAATGGTCCGATATAGCGTGGGGCTAGCTTGCCTTTGACTCCGAAACGGTTGACTCCTTTCATCGGCGAAACCTTTAGGTACACAAAATCTCCAATCCTGAACGCCAAAGGTCGACGCCTTTTATCGGCATAACTTTTCTGACGTGACTGTGCCACTTTCAAATTCTCTTGTATCAATTGAACTTTTTCTTCGGCTTCTTTGACTAAGTCGACTCCGTAGAACCACCTTTCTCCAGGCTCGGACCAATTCAATGGAGTTCGACACCTGCGACCATATACTGCTTCAGACGGAGCCATCTTGATGCTTTCTTGATAGCTGTTGTTGTATGAGAATTCAGCCAACGCCAAACACTCATCCCACTTGTCAGGATAATTCAATGCACATGCTCTCAACATATCTTCAAGCACTTCATTGACTCTCTCAGTCTGTCCATCAGTTTGTGGATGATAGGCTGTACTGTGCAGGAGTTTCGTTCCCAGAGATTTATGAAAGGATCTCCAGAATTTTGAGACGAACTGAGTCCCTCGATCTGAAACAATTGTCTTTGGGACACCATGCAACTTCATCAGATTCTCAATATACAACTTGGCATAGGTGGCTGCGGTGTTTCCGGTCTTAACTGGCATGAAATGAGCTTGCTTAGTGAGACGATCAACAATGACCCAAATTGAATCAAAACCTCTGGATGTCTTGGGTAATCCCACGATGAAATCCATGCTGATATCTTCCCATTTCCATGCAGGAACAGGCAATGGCTGTAGCTCTCCGCCAGGTTTCATATGCACGGCTTTCACTTTCTGACAAGTATCACATCTGGCAACATACTGTGCAATCTCAATCTTCATCTTGGTCCACCAGAATTTTTGCCTCAGATCCTGGTACATTTTGTTGCTGCCTGGATGGATAGAGAATCTACTTAGATGTGCTTCATCAAGAATAGTCTGACGTAAACTAGCCACCTTGGGAACGACTAACCGATCCTTGAACCATACAACACTTTCTTCATCAATTCTGAAACAATCAGCTTTACCAGCTTGAACCTTTTCTTTGATGTGCTTGATTCCTTTGCTCTTTCTTTGAGCGGCAATAATTTGCTCACGGATAGGCGTTTCAATACTGATGTTCGCTAGACTGCCTTGTGGAACCATTTCAATCCCAAGCTTTCCCAACTCATAACACAAGGACTTATTATAAGGTTTCACGGTCAAACAGTTGCAGTGAACCTTACGACTGAGTGCATCGGCGACCACGTTCGCCTTGCCAGGATGATAATGCACTTCAATATCATAATCCTTAATTAACTCAAGCCATCTACGCTGTCTCATATTCAATTCTTCTTGTGTGAAGATATACTTCAAACTCTTGTGATCAGTGTAGACGTTGCAGGTACTGCCAAGCAAATAATGACGCCAGATCTTCAGGGCATGTACCACTGCTGCTAACTCTAAATCATGAGTAGGATAATTCTCTTCATGACGCTTGAGTTGTCGCGAAGCATAAGCAATAACTCGGCCTTCTTGCATCAAAACACAACCGAGACCGGTACCAGAAGCATCACAGTATACATCAAATGGCTTTTCAATGTCAGGCTGAGCTAGAACTGGCGCTGTAGTCAATAACTTCTTCAAAGTCTGGAATGCTGATTCACACTCTGCTGACCAGACAAACCTGACTTCAGTCTTCAACAAGTTGGTGATAGGCTTGGCTATCCGTGAAAAATCTGGAATAAATCGACGGTAGTATCCCGCCATTCCCATGAAACTGCGGACTTGGTGCACTGTGCTTGGTGGCTTCCAGTTTAAAATTTCTTCCACTTTGCTCGGGTCAACCGATACACCTTCAGCTGACAAGATGTGCCCGAGAAATGGAATTCGGTCCAACCAAAACTCACACTTGCTGAATTTTGCATAAAGCTGATGTTCTCTCAGGCGAGTCAAGACAACACGGAGATGGTTGGCATGTTCTTCAGGGGTTTTGAAATACACAAGTATATCATCAATGAACACAACCACAAACTTATCAAGCTCTGGCATGAAAACTGAGTTCATCAAATACATGAAATATGCAGGAGCATTGGTTAGGCCAAATGACATGACAAGATACTCATAAAGGCCATATCTGGTTGTGAAAGCTGTTTTTGGTATGTCCTCGGGTCGGATCTTTATTTGATGATAACCAGATCTCAGGTCAATCTTGGAAAAGACCTTTGCTCCAGCTAATTGATCAAAGAGTAGATCAATGCGAGGTAATGGATATTTGTTCTTGATGGTTACCTCATTCAGTGGACGGTAATCAACGCAGAGCCGAAGTGATTTATCTTTCTTCTTCACAAAAATAGCAGGACAACCCCAAGGAGATGAACTGGGTCTAATGAAACCCTTATCCAATAGGTCTTGCAACTGAACCTTAAGTTCTGCTAGTTCCTTGGGTGGCATTCTATATGCTCTGCGAGAAATTGGTGCAGTTCCAGGCTTTAGCTCTATGGCAAACTCAACATCACGATCAGGCGGTAAGCCAGGCAAATCATCAGGGAACACATCCGGAAATTCGCAGACTACCGGAATATCTTGCACTTCTGTGACTGATGTGGCACATAATCTTTGCACTGACTTTTCTACCTTTCTTATCGGAAGTGGGAGTTGGATGAGAAGTTGAGTCTGACTATTAGGCAAGTTGACCCTGATGGTCCGATTCAGCACGTCAATAAGAGCCTTGTGCTGATACATCCAATTCATGCCTAATATCACATCAATGTCTTGATCTTTCAATACTATCATCGTTGTGGGAAACACGTGCCCTCCAAGCTCTATGGGCACTAAATATACCACTTCTTTAGTAGACATGCGCCCTCCAGGCGATTGTATCAGGAAGTTTTCTTTTATCTCTCCAATCTGAATTTCATGCCTGGTGACAAAGGTGCGATTGATGAATGAATGAGATGCACCTGAGTCAAAAAGTAAAATTGCAGGATGACCTGCAACAGGGAATCTGCCCAACATGACAGGTTCACCCTCAGGAATGTCACCCACCTGGGTATAGTTAACTTGGCAAACCTTCTTCATAGGCTTCACTTTCTGGACACGCTGATGATGACCACGACACAGAGTGTGCTGCTGTTGTGGGTGTTGCGGCTGATGCAAAACCAGTTGCGTATTTGGTTGGGAGGGTTTTGGCAATGGGCATTCATTGGACCAATGTCCAAGCTTGCCACAGCTGTAGCAGGGTTGACTACGATTGGCTTTTGGTGGAAGAATACGAATACCTGGGGTATCCGGCTGAGTGGTGGATGGTTGGTTGATGGGGTGAGAGGTAGCAGTAGTGCGGATCACTACCTGCTGTTGAGGATATGGTGGATGAATAGGATGGCTAGGGTGATAAATGATTCTCGGGTGCTTCTGACTGCCCGACGAACTAGCCTTCATCTGTTTCTTCTCTTCTTGGTGCTTACGATCACTTTCTTCAAAAGCTATTGCACCATTGACAGCCTCCTGAAAAGTGCAGTTGAGGTGGTTGGATAGGCTTCTCTGGATCTTATATCTCAGACCTCGGATAAAACAGTCTCTCTTTTTCTGGTCTGTATTGGTATACTCAGGAGCATACTGTGCTAGATGAGTGAACTGATTCAGATACTCCATCACTGTAGACTCTTTCTGTTTTAGAGCCAGGAACTCTTCTAACTTCATCTTCATCACGCTCATAGGGATATAGTGAGCACGAAAGGCCTCACGAAACTCATCCCAAGTGAGCTGATGACTCTCGGGTTGTGCAGATACATGGTTCATATACCAAGCAACTGCAGGTCCCCGTAACTGCTGAGCTGCAAACAGTGACTTCTGCACCTCGGTGCAGTGAATCAAGCTGAACTTTTGTTCCATAACCCGGAGCCAGTGATCAGCTTCCAACGGTTCATCGGCCTTGGTGAACACTGGTGGATGTGTGTCAGTGAAATCCACATACGTGGTCTCTCTTTGCTTCTCACTATTCTGTACCATGGTATTGGCAGCATTGACTAGGGCTGCAAGAGCTTCATCCATGCCCGGTGGGGTAGGTGATGGATTAGAGGACATCTGCAGAAAAGCAGACGAAGACTTAGGATTGAATAAAGGTAAGAGACAGAAATAGAAGTCTAAAGAAGGCTACACACACCACAAAGCGGAGCTATCCCAAGCTCCAAACCCAAATAAAGTTTAAGACAAACACTGCTACTCAGTGCAAGTCAACTTAGAGAAGGTAAGAGTGAATTAGAAGAAATGCTAAGGGCTAGCAAGAGTAGGTAGGACACTTCTAACCCATAACCAATTTAAGGAGGAAAGTTCATTAACATATGTTATTATCATGATGCATGAACGTTCTTACGAGTTTTAAAGCATGCAAAGGAACAATAAGTAAGTATATATCTTTAACATAGGGCTTAATATATGCTACCCACTTGCTACTCTCACTTAATCTATTGGTTAAGGTAAAAATATAGAATAAGGTAAGAATAGATGGATAGGGTAAGGTATAAGCAGTTTGGACCAAAATACTAGTTTAAGTTTTTGATGATCCAAAACGTTTTGAAGTTTTTCAAAGTAAACTGTAATGGTTTGGCAATGGATCGCTCTGATACCACTTGTAACAGAACCGCCTTAATAATGTGGCCCACAGGCTCCTATCAAAGTCACTAATGACTTCTGACAGTTGGACCCATGTTCCAAATGATTAAAGCAGCTCTGCCGGGCTACATCAGTACCCGTATTCCGACAGGATCTCCATTGCGATGCCATTACAGAGTTACAACATTTCATAATAAAATACATCAGAGTAAATGCGGAAGATTTAATAGAACTTAGATTACAAAACGAGTTCAAATAGTAATTAAGTGCAGTTATTACAGACCATCTTGAAATAGTAGCAGTAGCATGGAACAACGGTACAACATAAATAGATAAATAGATACACGAACCCAGCCCACGGGTTCTGTCTTTACTCCTCACCACTCTCCTCCTGGATCACGGTGGCACAACAGGGGCCAAGGCAGACTTTGGGCTGCGACCCTCCTGCAACGGGGTTAACAAACCCTGAGTACGGGGTACTCCGCAAGACTTACCCGACAAAGTAAAAATATTTGACTCTTGGAATGCAAGGTTATAGGTAAGGCTAGCAGAGATAGGGATTTAGCAGAAAAGCATTACTAATCTATCATAATATTTTATTTCACTTAAATTCAATATTATCATAATTCATTCTTTATCCTCTCTCTAAACATTGATTCTTTATTCTCAAACATCCTACTCTTAGAACCACTTTTCGGTGTAGGGGTGAGGATCATGTCTCCATAACCGAGGAGCACGTCGATTCGAATCAAGTAAAGTAGACCCAGCTGGGGTTCCTATCCACACTGTATATGCAGCACGCCGGCATACATATACCAACCCGTCATCTCAGCTTTTCTATCCCGGAACCGGTCCTGCGCCACCCGAGAAAACGGTACACCTCCAATCCGGGACTCTAACCCACGAGGGTACTCACTATTCTCGCCATCTCTCCACTCCCAGTGCGTGGTTGTCGGTTCCAGCAATAGAGCGACCGGACTCTAGGCTTTCCGTAATGGTATGTGGCTAGTCTGTTCATCATGATCACAACAGGCCGACAACGAACGGTCCCTACTGCTTTCCGCCGGAAACCATGCATTGGGACTCTAACCCAAATACCCTGGAGTCCGCTCGGTTTTCAAATCCCTTTTCCGTTGGTGACGAAAGTTGGGACTCTAACCCAAACAATTGGCCAACCACCCGGAAAACCCATCCATAATGATGATCGTGAACCGGCCAAAGTACCCCAATCATCATACATGGACATATATACCCTTCACTTGATATTTCTTCATAATGATTCTCAAGTTAAAATAATATTTTGCAATTCTATTATTTAAGCATGACTAAGCATTTTGCAATTCATTTAAAAATCATTAGGTTATCTTGGTAATAGTAGTCAAGGGTGATAAATGCATCAATTGTTTTCATCACACAACTCCTATCAACTTAATGCAATAGTTTAACTCAAGTGATAAAGCATTTGTAAATAGAGGGTTAAATGCACCGGGGCTTGCCTTTGTTGCAGGTCTAACAATCTCGCCAGAAAATCGAGAAAACCACTTGACGTCACTTGACGAATATTCCTTCCGCCGAGATCAATCAATATCTCCGATCACCGAATCACTATACGAATGCAATGATGCATGATCAATGATATGCACATGAAATGATGATGCCATCATTCAACAAGGAAACTAAACCGTAACTGGAGCACAATTAAACCTACGAGCTAAACAAGGCAATATCAATCAAGGTTCTCTAGGTCATAATGATGTTTGACCTAGGATCACAAACAATCCCAAAACACACAACCTACAAGTCATTTATTCATTTATTTACTTTATGGATCCCATATTAACTAGCTAATAACTTAATTAAGTCCAAATAAGCTCAAACTTTTGCAACAGATAGGTTCTAGCCTAAAACAGTAGAAAATAATATTTCATGATTTTTGAGGTTAGAAGAAAATTACTAAAATTTCAATAAAGACTCATATTGCATTTAAACCTCTTATTTAAATCTTTTAATTAGGACTATAATAAGAAATCAATTAATTTAATTCCAATTGGTACCAAAATTTACTAACAGCAATGTATTGACCCAATAAAGTACCAAATTAATTTTTATGATTTTTGGATGATCCTAGAATTAATTAAAAAATCCTCAAACTTTCATTTGTCATTTAATTTAGGCATTTTTAGTTCATACAGAAACTACTCAAAATAGAAACCTAATATTTTTGTAAAATAATACATCACAAAGAGAGAATCTATGATTATTTTCACCAATTTTGAAATAACAGATTTATTCATACAAAAAGGTGAAAGAACAATACTATTCATTCAAAATATAAAGGAAAAGGCATAGCTAATCCCCTGGAAAAATGAAAACACAAACCGGCCCAGAGCGGCCCAGCTGGCCCAGGCAGCACACGCTTCCCCCCCCTCTGCCCGGACTGGGCCGGCCCGAGGCGGCAGTGCGGCCCACCCGGCCTCCCTACTGCTCTTCTTCCTCCTCCCGTCGCTCCGCTCTTCGCCGGACACGACGTGCCGCCCGCACGCGGACGCCGAGGCACGAGCGGACCCGCCCCCGACAGCCCCCAGTGACGAAGCCAAGCGCCAAGGAACCTATCCGCCACCCGGCCTAGACCTAACAGCCACCAGTGACTTCCAATCGACCAATGGCGGACCGACATCCATCGGCAAGACGGAGTTTGGCAAGTTCCAGAGGAACCCGACCACCAAACTCAAAACTTAACGAATCAAAAGACCTCTCCAATCACCCAGAACCTAGAACGGACACAGAAAGGACAGAATCTCACCACAATCCCCTAGACTGCAAAGAAGATGGCCACGGCGGCGCTCTGTCGGACACCGAGACGACGGCGGCTGCTCTGGCGCCTACAGAGCACCAAACTACGCGCCACCGGACGCCAGCTGTTCGCAGGAGAATAAGGAAGATGATGGCGCAGCCAATTGCGAGGATAGAGGAGCGGTGGATGGCAATTCGGTCGCGGACCGTGAGAAAGTCACCGTCGGCAATGGGGTTGGGAAGGGCACACGGGTGGCTTAAATAGAGAAGGAGGCGGTCCCTGAGGTCGTGGGTGACGTTGGAAACCTGGTGCGCACGTCGGTGACGCAAGGGAGAGGCCGGACGGCCGGCGGCGTGACCGCCACGCCGCGGCGGCATGGCCGGACACTGTGGCTTAGGTGTGGATGAGGTCATGAACAGTAGATGTACTTTCCCTCATGACTGAAAAATGCAAATTGTGCCCAAATGTTGAACTGCACCCAAAAATCTCCCAAAATAAGAATTGTAGAGAAATAAATGATGCACAACTTTGCTTTTGGAAGTAATTTGAAATTTTGAATGTTTTTGAAACCACAGCAAAGGGGGTAAAAGGGGTTTTTGAAATTCAAATACAATTTCTGAAATTACTTTTTATTTTTATCAAGAACTTGAAAAATGTCCAAAATAGAAGTTGCTCTACTCACTGAGCTTTACAACTTATATTAAGGAAGTTTTACCAAATTCTTGATATTTTTGAAAATGGAGTTTCAAATTTGAATTTAAACATAGTAATTTGAGCTTAATTCAAATATTTACTAAAGAACTTTAAAATCTCCAAAAATAAAAGTTGTTCCATTTTAAAAGATCTACAACTTTTATTAAGACACTTTTATAAAATTCCCAATAGTTTTTAAATTAGGGTTTTGGGCCTATTAGGGGCCAAATTAGGGTTTTATAATTTATTTCAAATTTGATTTTCAATATGGGAAATCAATACACAAACATTGACCAAGTCAACCAAACAATCTAGGAGTCCTAAACACAAGCAAATGCATATGATTTAAAATGATCATGATGACATGGCAGTTTTAATTGTACCGTAATACCGGAGGTATTACACCTAACAATCCCACAAAACTCAAAGATGAGTCCGGATGGACTTCTGAAAAGTTTGTCGGTTGGGACTAGCGGCATATCGCCCTAAAAGGGTTTCCGCTAGAATGAAAGTAGTCCCAACTGTGAGGTTGTATAGGGCTTTCACGGAAGTCCCCTTTAATGAGCAAGACATGGTTGTGGGAGGTGAAAGAATCTGAATTTCTTCAGACGAACGTTTCACTTCCAACAAGAAACAACCGTACTTTCGATGACTCCGCATTAGGGGAGACTTCCTAAGAAATGTCAAAATTTTGTCCCAAGAAATGTTTTGAAGTTCTGCCATAATCCTCGAATTTTAATAGCGAACTCCGAAGGATAAAACATTCCTTCCTTCGGTGTTCGTGGTTCGGGCGAGGGCTCAACAGACGAATCGAAGGGTGGCAAGGGAAAAGATTCGACTGCTGAGGGCTCTTCAGAACTTGACATGCCCTTGTATGGAGGGGTTTGGGTACGATGACGGGAGAAGCGTGCTTCTCTAGGATGTAAACAAGGATTTTCCTCTATTCCGTCATGGTTTTTATGAAAACAGCCCTCCAACGGTTATGTCAAAGCATAGGGCAGCATCTATGTCTAGATCCGAACAAAGGATATACAAAAGCACACTATCGGATAAAGACAAGTCTAGGTCAGCATGTATAAACATTGTAAACCTGGCCTAGGCTGTACCTATGGACTCCTTCTCGTTTTGCTCAAAGTCGAGGTTTGCCCTTGGTAGAGCGGTGATACGAGACATGGGTAAGAATGCAAGATAAAACTTGATCTTAAGTTCATCCCATTCTCTATTCGCACTTTCTACAGCATCAGTGTACCGTTGTTTTGCCTTCCCTTGAGGGAGAACAGAAACAACTTCCACTTAAGAATTTCTTGTGTCATGCCAGGAATGCTTAGGCATGAACATAATTCCTCGAATTTTTGCAAGTGGTCAAAAGAATTTTCATTGTCTTGACCAAAGAAGGGTTTTGTCCGAACCATAGCTTTGAATCTTGGGTGGAGTTCATAACTAGATGAAAATTTTGGTTTTGAAAAAGAATGTGGTTCAAAGAACTCCCCCTTTGAAGCAGAAGGATTTTGAATTTGGAGCTAGCTTCATGGTGAAAGGATCGGATAAAAAGGAATATTTTGTTTTTATATAAAGAAAAGATAAAAGATTTTTTTGATAAAACACAAGGATACACGGGTAAACTAGGTTCGGAGATAAATACGACAACCGTCCCCCGGCAACGGCGCCAGAAAGCTTGTTGGCGCTTCTTAGCGTCAGTAGAAAAGTCCGCAAGCGCACGGAAGTACCGTTGTAGCCTTCACCCGGAAGTATTCAGGGTATCGTAATTTCCCAGAGGAATGGTCTTTGTACTTAGTCTCTTAAACTTCAGAAGAGATGGAAGGGATAGCTTGGGTAGAGACGTTCTTCTAAGGTCAAACGCATATAAGCAATGGAAACTTCCCCACTACTTGCTTGCTTCAGGACCACTAACGCACCTGGTCTACCAGGCGATACCAGTATCAGCGCTATTCCGCGTCCGAATGTGGGGGGATTCTGGTACGAGTGGAGAGGGCTGTCACCACCTGCCACCTACCCCTCTGCCCGTGGGCGCGCGCAACATACGAAGGTAGACTCCGACCTAGACACCACGTCTACGAAGGCGACTACTACTCTAGTGGCGTACAGGAACATCCGTCTCTATTAGGAGTCCTCTTACTAGAGCATCCGTCCAAAGGACGAACGACGATCCCACAAACAAGTAGCTTTATGGAAGTAACATGCTTAATGAATCAAACCAAAGTTGAACACGAACTTCTTACTTCAAGTAGCAAGACGATCGTAGAGGTACAAGTTAGATCGAGAGCCGACAAGCCTGGCACTTCGTCCACTCGGAGGTAGAACTGCTTCGACTCCGCTCTTTCTCCAGCTCTTGTCCCTCTCTCACTCCCTATACTAAATTAGCTATAAGCTAATGGAATGGAGCTTGCTCTTCCTCTCTACATTGTGACCTCTTGTGTTGGTGAATCAATTGATGAATAGGTGTAGAGAGGAGGCCTCCTTTTATAGCTTGAGAGTAGGGGGTTCTATGCAAAAGGATCATCCCCACATGGAAGGACGCAAACTGACCTCTAAAGGGCGGTTTCCACTTTCCATCTGTGTTGATCGTAGGTGGGACCGTCCTTGGGGAACCGTCCTACAACCGCCAGAAGAAAACTGAGCCCGAGAGGCCCCACCAGGGGGCAGCCACCCCCGGGACCGGTCGGTCCCCTGGTGGGCCCGTTTGGCCACCGGCTTCGCGTGGTTGGTTCTCCTCTGGGCCTAGACCTCTCCTATGGTTACAAATGGGCCCAGATTTGTAATAAAGGTGGGCTTCTTTGTTATTCTTGGTTGCGCATTCTCTGAATTCACATTTCTCCTTTACGCTTTCCAATTGGTGTTGTGCACTTCCACTTGTTTCACCATAAATCCTGTAAAAAACATAAACACTAGGGGTACAAGTGGAACTCTGTTAATAGCATATGTCTATGTGTTAAAGTATGATAGTTTCTCTCCCTTTAGGCATAAGTTGGCGGCTAAAAATGATCTATAAGGACCGCCAACAGGCATCCGCCACCGCCTACCCTATCACCTTACAACCTAGCAGTAGTGGCACCGCCCTACCAAGTAGTCCAGCCGTTCCCCGCCCATCGAAGACGAGTGAGCAGTAAAGGATTCCTATGGGCCTGAGTACCAGTAGATTCTAGGTTGACCAAGCAGTCATCTTCTCTTAGGGGATACTCTCCCTGTGCCATCACGGCACCTCCTTTCGCGGGTTTCAAACCACGCAGGCTATCCATCCCGGAACCTCCTCATAAAGCATTACCTGCCACAGGTATCTCGTGGGAATGCCCAGATGCAACTCCCGGCATGACTTGCTTACACAGCTCATCGTGTATCCCACTTGGTCGACTCAACCCTCACCACACACCCAAGACACACGTAGCACGCTCATAGTCCACCAGTCTGGCATTCCAAGCCAAATCATTCCCAAAGGTTCACCACCAGCATCATATCAAAGATACAATGCGAGTAGAGTTAATAAATATGGTGATGTAACATGCAAGCAAGCAGGTAAATATATATATATAAGAGAGTGTGAGCGCGAAGCTGGGTAGCATGGTAGAGTGGTTGCAAGCAGGGTAATAACAGCTTAGGTAGTAGTATGCATCATATACTAGTAAAGGAGTAAATATAAAGCGCTAGCAATTCTAAATATGTAATGTCTAATAGGATTCTCTAAAAGAAGGTGCTGCCATGACACCTGCGTTGTTGAGGAAGTAGTGGTATGAGCACTCCTCAGTTAGTGTAGTCGTTCTGCTGGGCCACCTCCTCCATGGTGACTCCACTCCACGGTTCCTGTCGTCGTCCATGTTCTCCTCCACCAGCGGGTCTCAACTCGATCGTCGCTAATCCGGAAACGGCTACTCCGCGAATCAATACAAGGCAAGAAAACACCCAATACACCAAAAGACAACGGGACGCGGGAAGATCCATTAATACTGGAGAAATAATAAAAGGTACACGACTTGGCCCTCTCGGCGTATGTCTAATTTCATCGGGCCAAAGAAAAATTAAGAGTGGGGTTTGCTATGCACAAGCTTATGTCACGGCTAAGCTAATATGGCTTTATAATAAATGGTTTAGGCTAGAGCTGATCCATAGCGAACACCATGGCTTACGATCTTCCGATCCGGGCGTCACAGATTAGACAGGAATCGGAGGACGGCCAAGCGAAAAGAAGAACGAGTGATTATCGATAAGAAATGTTGCACGTAGTAGTGAGGGGGTTTATTCCACTTGTAGGGTACCAAGGCTGTGATTCAAACGGGTACAATCATACAAGTGCTTAAACACCAAGGATCAAGAGAGAGAGAGGAGTTAGCTAGGCACATCCATATCATATTCTCAGTCACACCTTCAGTGAAGATGGTTTTAAGCGGTCAATCGAGTCGACTCGCATAGATCCAAGATCTTAATATAGACCATAGCTTTGCTAACTAAAAGGAGTTAGTCTGGTCTTTGATCCAATCACCATGAACAAGTCAGGATCGAATAGAGCGGGCAATACAGGAACGAAGAGCGAGAAACATCATAAAGTGGTGGTCTACTTCTTCCAACGCACACACCACGGCATAGACGGGGCGCTAGAAGAGAGCGACATGTAACAGACGCAAGTGCGTAAACCACTCGTAGGGTACCATGACCTAGGTGCACTGGCACTAAGTCATTACTCGGATCCATAGCGATGCGGTTGTCACCGCAAGAATCAGAGGAATGCGGTGGTCGTGCAGGGTACGAGCATACGAGGGTCGGGCACGAAAAGTCAAAGTGTGGCAACGAGGGTATAGCTCCATGGTCAACTATAACGCGAGGTAGAGTTACATTCGGCATTACGGCCATGGCGAGATGAATCCCGCGATCGCAATATCCGAATGAAGTACGTCCCCACAGCCAGCTCGAAGGCACGGCACTCAGACAAACAACACAACAACCAGTAGTTAAGAACCAGTGACACGATCAAAAGACAAACAACTCGACAAGACAGTGGAGTAGCACAATTCCATAGCTCGAAGATGGATGGATCCTGTATTACAGATATATGCACAGACAGAGTGTAAGGATAGGGTACAACGAATAGATACATGTACAGACAGATCGTAGGGATAGGGTACAACAGATATGGTACAATAGATATATGGACAGATGAATCTTAATGATAGGGTTCAGTATGGTGGACAGGTGTACAAGAAGTAAGAGAAGGGGCTCTCCAGTAGTCCGGCGTCGTATATCAATTTGGCTTTCCAACCGTCCAACACCATTTATCGCTTGAGTTTTCCAACAGTCCAACATCATCTATCGATTGAGCTCTCCGACAATGCAGGGCTCTCCAATAGTCCAACATCATCTTTCGATTGGTCTTTCCAACAGTCTAGCATCATTTATGGGGCCTCAAGATGTGGCAACGGGGCTATAGCACGAAGGCTGGACAGGGTTGGTGTCAAAGGAAAGTGGCGAGGCTTGCTGCTACAGGTTCCGGCTCCACTCGGCCAGCTGCTAGTAGCTTCTGGCTGGCTGCGGTTTGCTGTGGGCTGGCTGCAGCTAGCTGTGGCCTATTGCTGGCTGGCCATGACTGGTCTGGCGGGGGCTGTGACTGGGCGGGGGCTGGCTAGAGTGGCGTCAAGTGGCCAGGAGGCGGCGGAGCATGGCTGGGTTCCCAACAAGGCATGGAATCACAGCACAAAGGCCGATGTCAAATGGCAAGGTGTACGTGACGGCGATGCTCGTCATGGTTGAGTAGCTACAACACGCGGGAACGCCGTCGAGAGTCGGCACCCTGGGTGCACGCGATGGCGATGCCTGTCATGGTTGTTCCAAACGTTCATGGTCTGTCATCCGGTTGGCTGAGTTTAGTCCGGTGTGCGTGAGTGCCACAAAAGGATACGGCGAGTGTGTGTACATGCATCGTGCCTACTAACGTCAGCTCCACACAGTCGACGAGGTCCCTGTAGAAAACACGGCTCGAAGGCCGGACACATGGAGGGATCATCGGCCTTGGGCCGGCAGCAAGTGGGTAGGGGGTAAAGGCAGAAGGTTCATCGGCATCTCACCGGCAGCAGAGGTTGGAAATGTTTGGTCTTTGGTCAGCTCACCGAGGGCTTGCGGACGGTAGGTCGTTTGACATGGGTTAGGCTCGTTGCCGGCAGCACGGCTTCATGTCGGGGTTCAATCCAAGGCTTGCCGAAGGAGGAAGAAGGGGTTGTCCACACAACACGGCTTCAGTTCCCATCCACGATGGCGCTGAGGTCGTGGTGGTGGTCGCCAGCATGCCCACACAGCGATGAAGGTCATTGAGGATCGGGGCTGCAGCGAGACAAGGATCGTCCCTTTCCTGCGAGTTGGCACGAAGGCCAGGCTTAGGTTTTGGTTATCAACAGAGAAAGAAAGGAGGGGGTTCGGCTTCTGGGAGCTCACCGGTGAGGTGCTGTGATGCCGATGCCGCCAAGCAGGGTGGTCGCGGCTATGTTCCAGCGCGGTCGGAGTTGAGCTGCCGGCCAGTTCTTGGTCGCGGTTCAGACGTGAGCGGAAGCAGAACGTGGGGGCAGGCTCGGCAGGGAGGTGGTGAGGCCCGTGCCAGAGGAAGCGGCGCTGCGTGCGTTGGTGTTGAGGCAGAGCACGTCCGCGGCCACGGGTACGTGCAGCGCGGACACGCACAGTCGTGGCGGTGGCGTGGTCGGCTGCGGTTTCGGCGGGCGTCGAGGTCCGGGGCTCGGCGGCGAGGCGAGGTGGATGTCCAGTGATGCGGCTTGGTGGCGCCGGGGTCGTGGGACCTCGAGTGTTGCGGTTGTCTGAGGTGCCGGGCGACGCGGAGGTGTCGACGTCGTGGTCGTGGTCACCGTCCGGCTCGATGGTGACACGGCCGTAGCAACGGCGAGGTGGAGCTCGGCTTGTCCAGGAGGGACGCTGCAGCTGTCGGGGTGCTCGACGTCGGGGGCGAGCTCGGCCAAGGTGGGGAAGGTCGGCGACATCGCGGTCTGCCGGTCCACTGCGGCCCGGTGGCGAGGCTCGACGAAGCCCGGCCGGCGCGACTGCAAGGAGGCGCCCGCGGCCACGGCTTGGCGAGTGGTGAGGACGGGGGCAGCTAGGTGGCGGCGGCTTGTGGGAAGAAGAAGATCAGTGCGGCTGCAACGGCTTAAATAGGTGCGTGCGCTAGGGTTCGTGGGTACGGCGTCGATCCTCGGTGTCCGTGCCCTTGGACGGGATGGCCGGGGCACGTGGCGACCATCTCGTGGTGCTGTGTACGGAGGCCGAGTGCGGACGTCGCATGTGCATCCGTGCGCGTGCGCCGCGAGAGCCAGGTGGCGGCGGCAGCTGGGAGCAGGGCGTGCTTGCTCTAGGGTTCCAGGGGGCGCGGCTGCTGGGCCTGCTGGCCGCGAGCTGGGCCGATTGGGCCGGGGGCCTACTAACGTGAGCGCAAGGGCATCCGAGGCAGGGGTGGTTGGCTTCGCTCGACCTCGTGCGCGTGAGTAGAGGCAGGCGCCGCTCTGCATGCCGTGCACACGAGACGGAGCAGCAGCGGCTTCGTCCGATTTCTAATGTGCCGTGCACGTGTGGAGTAGAGGAGCTGCGCTAGCTGGCACTCGATCTGGGCTTTGGGCCAGGAACGGTGGTGGAGGATGTTCAGTGCAGGCTTGGTCTGTGTCGTCCACTGATGCCTGGCTAAAAACGTGGTTCACGTACGTATCTAGCAAAAGGGGCACAGGAGCATACAGTGCTTAGAATGTTGTACGTGCATGCACAAAATGATTAGCAATTGAAATTAGGAATGAGTGGCTCTGTTGACTAGGAGATTTTGCATAGAATTCATAAAGGAATTTTTGGAGGGAGGGGAAAAGGAAAAGGATTTTCCTTTTACTAACTAGAGGAATTTGGGGGTGACTCAAAAATAATTTGAGAAAGGATTCGACGATTCACAAGAGGATTTATTGGAAATTCAAATTAGAGGATAAAAGGAGAAAGGACTTTTCTTTCCATGAATTTTATGATTCGTGAATTCGAGAGAGAGCCTTGAAGGTGTTGAGAAAAATATACAAAGAGGACTTGGGGAATTACATGGAGGTTTGAGATAGTCCCGCAAGGGACGAAAGGAAATTGCTATGGACTTGTGTAATCCGACGCAAAACTCTAGACCGACTAAGGAACTCCAACAATCTTCTACACTCAATTCTATATGAATGCAACAGTGTTTAGTGGGTTGGTCGGGGGTTCGACCTAGATTCTACATGCTACATACTTATTGCAAAAAAAATTTTAAAAAACTCGTATTTTTGTTTATCAGAAAACCCGGGTTGTTACAAATATGGACACCCATATTAAGTCAGAGACTGAAGCTTGGTGGACAAGTTCCACCACAAAGAACCCAACCGGCTGAGATAGAGTCAATTCACATGTATGTATGTATATTAAGTCAAAGACTGAAACCTGATGGACAAGTTCCACCACAAAGAACCCAACCGGCTGAGATACAGTCAATTCACGTGTATGTATGTATGTTCTTTTACATCACTGATTTGCATAAAAAATAAAGACACTAGCTAGAGCAGTCGTTTCATGCACCCTGTTTCATTTTTCTGGTAGCATTCTAACAGGCAAGTTGTTACGAGTGAACCTTAAGCTATACAGAGGGTTGGGCAACACTAGCTTGAGTGGGCCTATACGACGGCCTGCGTGCCGCAAGAGTGTATGGTTTGGGCCTCGCTTGCTTTTGAGCCGGTGCCATCGAGCTTCTCCACCGCGCGTGTACGCCGACAGTTATCTCCTCCCTTCGAGGACCCTAACATTTGGGATCCAGAGCCGATTTAATTGGATCGTAGAACCTGATTGAACTCGATCCGCTTTCCACACTCTGACCGCCACACTCTCAATATTCACCACCACCCAAATCGTCGTCCTCTAAATCTTCACCATCAACATCCCTTTACTCACCGTCTGATCTAGATCCACTTCCGCATCCACACTGGCGCGGAACTGACTCTCACCAACCGCACAACCACCGCCAAAGTGAAGCTCGATGGATTGCACTGACCTCCGTGATACAAATGGATGCCTTCAACCGCTGGCATCCTGACGTCAACAATTGTCTACCGGTTTGAACAAAAGCATCATGGCTCTCACGGCCACATCATCCCCTTTGCCGATGGCCCCATTGCGCGAGGAAGAGGGGTGACCCATGGCCATGGGCCACGACGTTGATAGATCTTTACAGGGGTCCGATGCAAGGACCATGGTCCTTCATCCATGTTGTTGACCATGGTCCCCATTCCTTCTCTTCTGCTTGCTTTCGTGTCGGCGCTGCCGAACTCCTCAATGTTAGACCAGTCTATCGGCTCCACAATTAGCGAGACATGCATTTCTGCTCACGGCTGTGCTCAGGTCTCTCGGCTCTCTACTATTGGCTAGGATTAGGTCCAATGTCCGCATTACCATTCTCTGTTGTAATATAAACTCCAAGAGATTAGCTAAAATCATATTGTAAATTTGGAGATTTAGCTATTGTCTAAAATAGAAACAACTCAAAATATCTGATGAACCAATCCAACAGCCTCTCTATAATTGCCAGCCAGGCCCACTCCTGATCTCATCAACCTGATCTCGCACGGTTACCTTCCATCGGGAAGACAAGAAAGCCGACGAGAGCTCCAGGGGTCCACCGTGGGCACCGTCCAGGGAAAGCCGACGGTGGCTGCTGTCGCTCGCTCCGCATCCACTCGGCGGGAGTCCGCCACATGCATCGTTCCGAGTAGGCTAGCAATGATTGCTGCTGGCTGCCGTTCGCTCACGCGCGCCATTCCAGGGAGGCCGGCGATGGCTGCTGGCCTGCTGCTGCCCATGAGTCCGCCGGGGACGCCATCCTGGAAGGAGGGGAGGCGCGCACGGGAAATTGAGCGAAGCACGCAGCGGGAGTCGACTAGCATCGCGGATAGCGAGCTGCTCTCGCTCGGGAAAGATGGCCAGCGAGAACGTCGGGATAGCCAGTTCGCAAAATTAGAATATGAGATAGAGAGACTGTTGGACTGCTTTTTTGTGTTATAATCGCTAAATCGGGCTTTGCGGATGTATTTAGCTAGGCCGTTGGAGCTGCTCTACTGGCCAATAGAATGAATATTGCGTGAATTACGTCTCGCTTTCACTCGGCCGCACATGCACTTGTAGAGAACAGAGTCTTGATCTAACCTCGGACTTGGGCTTTAGTCCCGGTATTTTTTGTGTTTGTGAGTAAAGATATCTTTAGTCCTGATTCTGGCCACCAACCGGGACTAAGGTCCCTGCCCAACGGTTTCTGACACGGGCCGGTGCAGCGGGGACCAACCAAGACTAAAAGTCAGTCTTTAGTCTGGGTTGGTGTCCCCAACCAGGACTGAAAATATAATCCCCATTGGGGACATCAACAGGCAATAAAAACCGACGTTCAGTTCTGGTTAGTAATCCTAAAATTTGGAATGATTCAAGGTTGAAAACTAAGTATTGTGCGAAATCATGGTGAAATGCTACTTATCAATTTCTATGCATGGTTTTCATCTTTCTGAGCAGAATTATTGTAAGAACTCTTTTTTATTTTATTCAAACCTAAAAATATACTACTAATCTAGTCAAATCTTTATTTGGTTTTCAAATTTTATTTCACCAGCTAACACAATCAAAAAGAAATATAATAGCACAACAGGAAAGGAGACTTATACTTAACTAGATTAAGTGGAGGATGCACTTCCCCGGGCTAGATGTTGACGTGGTCTTGATGTTGCAGTTAAGTGATTCTTCTGAAAGCAGGTGTGCCGGTAGCGTGAAGGTGCCAGGTTGAACCAGCCCTTGATCGTATATTTTCCTGTAAAACTCAATTGTCAACAAGAATATCAATTCTCATAGAGATGAGTTAGGTTAATACCACTCCATAGTTAGTTTACAATTCTAATAGAATCCCCCTAAGTGGGTGAACCTTCATGTGCCCATATATTTTTAGGTTTTCTAAAAGTGTGGACCTTCATGTGCCCATATATTTTTGTATTTTCGAGTTTATGAATGCAGAAAGGAAATATGACGCAGAAATCTATTCTAGATGATGCAAATTATTTTTTGTGTCACCACAGTGAATAGTCTTTGCACTACAAGAGATATAACATTCAATGACGATGTGTTTACATCACCAACACTAAGATTTTCATCAAAGATGCGCATTTGTGATGCTCAAGTGACGAAAATGTGATCGTCACCTATCAAGCGTGTTAAATCATGATCGGTGACGAAATAAGCTGTTTCATCATTGTTCTTTTGGTGACAATACTTATGGCATCACGAGCTTTTAACGGTTGATTTTCATCGTAATTCGGTTGTTAGGCCTTGCTAGGCCTACGCCCTTAACAGGTCATTAACGGAACAAGTTTAATTGTGGGCCAAATTTAATTTTTAGCCCATTCAGCAGGGCTATAAGTTGGGCTAAACAAGTTTAATTTCCATTACAAAGACCAATTTGGATTGAGCCCATTCCAACAAGAGTAGATTATCATAATTGGATATTTGATACATTGTCCTAGGTAACAATAATGGATCATACAAGTAAATGGATATGTGCATTGTACGTAGTACATGGAGTTGACTACATCCAGCTAGACAACATGGCAAAGATCATAAGCTCCAAAAATGTCATACATATCATAAGCTCCAAACGTAGTACGATGTGTTGAAGTAGAGGCGTGGTGGTGTAGTTAATAGTGTTATACTCAGAAGACGATAAATCCTTTGCATCTTGAAGGAATGGACACGACAATCAATGTGTTTCTTCCCAGTATTTTTATGCATCAATATAAAGTAATAAATCAAAATGTGATAAGCAGATTGACTTCTATATGAACTGACTTTTATATGTGATAATCAGCCAACCAATCAAGAGTAATACAATGGATGATTCGGACAAATAAAACAATATTCACCAACTCCAACTAAAAAGTATCAGCATTCAAAAATTGGCATTTAGATTACATATCTATGCTGGACAGCAATTGGCATATATTTTGAACAATTAAAGACTAAAGGAGCTATTTCATTATAGTTTGCAAAGTAGGAGAGCATATGTGTACCCATGTTTGATGGTGCTGACTCCATAATCTTGTTCCAGTTACACTCTGCATAAATTGAAGGCAAACCAATACCAATTAGATAAGTACTATTGGTCAGCATACTAAGTAAAAAATTTGTTGAACGGAAACTGAAGTGAGTTGCAGCTCCTGTCAACATGCAAAGGGCAGGGAAGCTATGGACTTACCAAATCAAATTATGAGTTGCTCAAGAACTAGTTATAAAGTAAATTGCTTACAGTTTAACTGTGAAGTCTATACATGAATCCGTGTGAATTTAGTAAGCTGCTAGGAAATAGTGTGACTTCAACAATTGTTTGACCAAAAAGTAGCATAGCTTATTTTACCACATGAGCAACAACATAAAATCTCATAACATTTGTTACAGAGTACAGACTTACTAAAATAGTATACAGATTCACTTTTATATCATGATTATAGATATGTAGCTATATTTTGACACTTATATTTTAAGCCATAAAAGATCATGCTAAAGCAGAACTGCCAACCATTAGTACTGTGTTACAAGTACTAATGAACATTTCAAGTCACAATAAGAAAAAAAATTTAGATGAAATCTTGCCTTCGCATCGACATTACTTAATGAAGGCACTCCTAGACTCCCTGGCTGCAGATCAGAACACTTCTACAGTTTTGGAAAGTAATAAATTAGCAGTTTACATGTGTGCTTATCCATAAGAAAGTAGTAAATCGACCAATTAGGTCTAAAATACATAAATAAATCATCAGTTCACAAATCAGAGACATTACAATTACTTCACATTAGTGCAATTATAATAGCACAACATTAGTAGCCATTCATATTGGCATTGAGCCGTAAGGGATGGATACCAGGGAGGGTGTTGTCTCAGGAGCGTTCATCCTTCACGGATCTTTGAAACATAGATGCATGGCCTTGTTGATATACAATAGTTCTACAAAACAAAACTAGTGGAGCCCAACACTCCCTGAAAAATCAAACAAACATGTCAATAGAAGTACAGTTAAGATTACTGTCTCGTTAAGTTCAGTAGGCTGAAATATTGACAACAATCTGGTGTTTAAACAGCATTAACAAGTGAGCCACTAAATGATATAGTATGAAAAATAATCAAAAAAATATGTATTCTAGTGCACATATTTAGAACTGTACAATACTTACATTTAAAACTCTATGACAAATAATCAGTAAATAATCTAGATGGACAGCATCAACATGACTAGAACATATTTTATGGAGACAAGGCAAGGTTGCAATAAGGGCCAACTACTCTACAAAGGTATATTGACAGCCAAAGGTTTAAAGATGTTTCTAATAAACATACACAGAAGATGTATTGACTTCCTAAAGGTTCTCATTCAACTTGATGGTATAACATCATAAATAACTATGCCACAAGATCAGTCACATGAGGACTTAGATTTTTATTATTTTTGCAATGCAATAATTATTTTTATTTTCCTTTAATTACAGCAAAGTAAATATGCAACTACTACTACTAATATGCTGAAAGGAAAAATTATGCAATGCTAAAAAGGAAATATGGAAAATTATATGGGTCGAATTGTATGGGCTAAAAAATTGTTTGGGCTGGAATTTTGTGCGCTGAAAAAAATTATACGGGCTGCAATATTAACAAAAAAATAGGGCTTAAATAAATTAAATAATGGGCCACACAATTAGCCCAAAAAAGATGTGACCCATAAAGGCTGCTAGCTATGTGGGCTTTAATAGGACAAAATTCATGTTACGACATTCTTTTTTATCTGACATGTCAGTGCCATCTCAACTTTTGATCTTACGTGACATTTGCCCATGTTCCAAGGTCTTAGATTTTGTGACAACAAACCAATGTGAATGTCATACACTAATATGACACTGCAATCTATTGTCATAACCATATGACAATAAATATACACATGTCACATAATCAAATTATGACACGTCTTTTTTGACATTTGAGTTTTTGTCAAGATGTCATGAACTATAAGTTGTGACATGAATTTGATGTATTTTGACATAAATACAATGTCACCTGTAGTGTTAGCTGAAAAAATTGCCCACCTATTAGCTCTAATATTTGCTACATTATAGCTAATTTTAGATAGCTTGTAGTTAGCTCCTGTACCAGACAGTTCGTAGAGATGCATCTATTTTGGTTGAACCTACTAGCTACTCTGGATTATCCCCATGTATGAAGCCAGCGGGAGGCTATCGTCGGTGAACATATGCAACTCTGTAAAGTTTTTATCAAAATTATAGTATTTTTTGAAGGATACAAGTGACTGAAAATGTTATCTGAAAGTATTTTTAAAGGAGAGTAGGGGCGGAAAACGCGATCTAGATGTTGACGAAGACAATAGTCGTGATTTGTGCTTAACTTAAGTTCAAATTAAATTAAATTAGTCTAACTCTATATTTAGTCCAGCCCACTCTAAATATTTTTCTGTCTTCATCCTTGATTCTCCCATGGGCTAATATTTTTCAATGGAACATGCTCCAACACGTGTGAGGGTGACCTTAAAAATTGTCTCAAATTGACAGTAGGATATATAGTACACTAATTGGTGAAGGCGGGAGAAAGAAACAACCCCGGCTGCCCAGAAGCAGGTCAGGACAATGTTGGCCTCCGGTGGATCCATGCTCTCCGGCGGAGACATCCGGTGGTGGATGTTGGCCATCTTGTTCCTCTGCGGCCACTTGTGGTCCTTCTCCACCTCCCCATGGCTGATTGCCGCCGTGGAGGAGCGCGTCGTCACCCATCTCCCCGGCTTCCAGGGACCTCTCCCCTTCCAGCTCCGAACAGGGTCTGCTCTGCATGTGGCTCTGAGCCGTTAATTAATCTCTTCGATTTCTATCAACAATTCAACATGATTACCTATGGCTCACCGGCTGGCGGTTGTACAGGTACGTGGAGGTGGACGAGCACAATGGCGTCCGCCTCTTCTACTACTTCACCCTCTCCGAGGGCTCCCCGGCCGATGACCCGGTCATGCTCTGGCTCAGCGGCGGCCCCGGATGCTCTTCCTTCACCGGCCTCGTCTATCAGCATGGTGCGTATGCTGATCATCCATCCGTCCTGCTTGGCATAACCTCAATTATTCTGCAACTGACTTTGGGGGAGTCCGAAATGTACATTGGCAACTTTGGTACCTCCTCTTCGCATAGGAGATGTTTATGCTTCAATGGATGTAGTTCTTGTTTTTTTTTTTTTAATAATAGTCTCCAACGGTTGTAGAAAAGCCCATCAAGTCTACGAGTAGTCCAAAATGTGCTTTGGCAACTTTGATATACTGCACAATCTTAACGATGATTTGTGCATCCCTAAAATAATTTCCAGGCCCTCTGAGTTTCGACATTGACAGCTACATGGGTGGCCTGCCTAGGCTGCTCTACAGACAGGAGTCCTGGACCAAGGTTAAATTTTTTAAACGCACTCTATTATTAAGCAGAAATATGCAGCTTCTCGTTGGATTGAATTTGAATCAGTCTAACTAATAGTATGGTAATCCAGGTGAGCAATATCATTTTTCTTGATTCCCCCGTTGGAACTGGATTTTCGTACTCTGTCGAAGAGCAAGGATACAATTCGAGTGACACCAAAGCTGTGAACCATATTCTCATCTTTCTGAAAAAGGTTCTATCCCCTGATTCTCGAATTTCAATCCAGTGCGCATCAATATATTGCTGCTAAACATAAACTGCGATATGCTTGTCGCAATAAAAACTTCAGTAAGCAAAGATGTGTGTTTTGTGTCTTTCTTTGTCGATAACTTTGCAGTGGTTTGACGAGCACCCAGAGTTCTTGTCAAATCCACTTTTCATCGGCGGTGATTCATATGCTGGAATGATTGTTCCTACAGTCACTTCTCAAATTGCTAAGGGTAACATCCCTCCTCAATTTTTAGTTTCCGCCCCCTTTTTTTCTAGTACATGCATACTTTATAGGTAAAGTATATATTTTCGAACTCCAAATTGCACTTAGTCTAATTTTTAACTCTGAACTACGAAATCGGGTAACAGTCACCATTCAGCTACGGAAATCAGACAAATTTGGTCCTCTAGCTCGTTTCAAATGTGGTTTCTATCTCCTAATAATACTTTTTTGTTTAATCCCTAAAAGCTCATAATTAATTTATTTGAAATCAAATGCAAAAAATATGAATTTAGCACCAATTTGAATGTTATCTATCTGTTGGGCCTCTATTTGAAGCTATATGTATATTATTTGTTTTGACTAGATAATGAGCACGACTGCGATCAATAAAGCAATAGCAATAGAAATAATTCAGTTCCAAAAGAACTATATATAGATCATAAACAGGTAGATGACAATTTTAGAAAAAATAAATTGCTACTAGTTTCATATTTTTCTGATTTAAAATAGAAAAAAAAACCTTCGAAACTAGCAAAAGGACGAAATTACCCAATTTCGTAGTTTAAGGTTGAAAATCAGACTACTGTGCAAGTTGGAGGTTAAAAGATGTACTTTACCCTTATCTTTTTGCCCACAAACAATCTGTTTTGCACCATGATGCCTTTGCCTTTTCCAGATAATGGTGTTGGAAGTGCATCTGCTTTGAATCTAAAGGTTCGAAAATTATACTGTAAGATATAGACGAATACTATGGTTACCAGACTCCTCTGGTTCCCAAATTTCTATAATATTTCTTGGAGGACATAATTCCCCTGTTAAATTGGCATGCAATATTCAGGGCTACCTCGTCGGCAATCCATTCACAGATTCCTCAAACATTGATGTGCCGTCAAGAATTCCATTTGCTCACAGGATGGGTCTCATATCTGACCAAATCTATGAAGTAAGAAGAAAATTGAAGAGTACAATTTGTAGATTTAATTGTATTAAATATTCAGGTTGTAACCGGGTTGCTTTTCTGTGTTGCACGGTGTGCGCTGACAATTTCTCGAGTGACTATAAATGTGTATCCAATTTAACGATGGTTGCCTGTTCGCAATTTTCAGGCGTACAAGAAGAGTTGTCGTGTGGGTGACAGCAGCCACAGAAGCATTGAGTGTACAAATAGTCTCAATGCCATAGATAAGGCAAGACCACTATCAGATTATTTTCTTACAGTTTCCAGTAAATCACTGGTTGAGTGGAACTGCTACCAAGCAGTTGATAAATGATTGACAAACAGTTTCTCCTGTTTGCGAAGTGTGTCAAGGATATATCTGAGTTTCACATTCTGGAGCCCAACTGTGCTTATGCAAGCCCTCACCAATACAATGTTCTCAATCTGAAGACGAATTCAGGTGTTCAGAAGATGCAGCAGCTACTGGACTACTCTACCGATGGACTTCATTTATCTGAAATTTCTACAAAGTGCAGAGTTAGTGCCTAGATAAGGTTTTGCTTTCTTCAGCAGTACACCACTGCTCCCATGACATTTCGCATCATACCATTCTTTGCAGACAATGCTATATACACTGTCCAGATTTTGGGCAAACAATGCCACAGTGAGGGAGGCTCTTGGGATTCACAAGGTACGAAAGCGTGAAACTGACGCAGAACAACTTTGTTTCTGCATGCTTCCAAACACTATTATGACCAGGATCATGCCAGAGGCATTAGCCACTCGCTACTGGCATGATTTTGGCTGCGTTCGGTTGAGGGAATAAGCGCTTATAAGCGCTTATTTTTCAGCACTTCAGCAGTATTTTTCTCTCACAAGATTTCAGCACTTCTACAGCACTTCAGCGCTTATCTACAGCACTTCAGCTTCACCGAACACAGCCTTTAAGTTGTTCTGAACTCTGTGCCCCATCTGTTCCTTTTGTCACGTGGACTGTTGGCTCACTCCAATTTATTATACTTACAGCGCATGTAAAACTATCTGGTATGATTATACTCTACAATGCAGGGAACAGTTCCTATGTGGTTAAGATGCAACGATGGCATACAGTATTTGAAAGATATTCATAGTTCAGTGAAGTACCATTTGGATGTGACCACTAAAGGCTACAGAAGTCTAGTTTACAGTGGTGACCATGATATGGGTGTACCTTATATTGGCACACAATCCTGGATTAGGTCCCTCAATTTCTCAGTTGTGGATGACTGGAGACCATGGTATGTCGATGGGCAAGTTGCAGGGTAAGTCCCATAATATAATTACCACGATCAGTCTATAACTTGTGAACCAGCTACAGCTTTGGACACAAAATAAATTTCTATTCTTACCTCTTCGTATGTTGAGTATTTTTTTCCATGGTGCCCAAGAGGAACTCAGATATGCAACATTGTTCCTTGCAAAGAAAGAAAAGAAAAGGATGGAAAAGCCAGTCTGACCTTGTATATATATGTTATGTGCAGATATACAACGTCATACTCAAATAACCTCACATTTGCCACGGTGAAGGTAGGAGCATTGGATGTCCCTAATTTTCATATAGATTCCCAACTCAGTAATCATCGCTCTTGGTTTGCTATATCATGATGTCATGGTGGTTGTGCGATATGACCAAGAAGAACCATATCGTGGATATGGATCAGAGAAAGAAGACATAACTGACCAGTTTGGTTTCTGCAGGGTGCTGGGCATACTGCTTCGGAGTACAGGCCAAGTCAATGCCTTGCGATGCTTTCAAGGTGGCTTGCTGGCTTTCCCCTTTGATGCAGTGGTTCTGTGTCCTAAAGAACTGTATGAACATGTGTTCGGCAGCAGACACATACCCTCACATACATGAGCACACACCTACCCCTGTGAACGCGCGCATGCACACCTCACCGATCACCCCTATGAGACCTCCAAAGAACCGAGTTAGACCGATAAATCTCGAGATTGACGAAATCATCACAGGTGTCTCGCTATCGATGGGCACATCGTCTATCACTTAAAGAATAATGTCATTTAATTCTAGAATAAATCTAAGAAAATACCAACATCCGTATCAAGTCAGAGACTTGAAGCCTAGTGGACAAGTTCCACACAAAGAACCCAACCGGCTGAGTTACGGTCAGTTCACATGTATCTACGTGTGTGTGTGTATTCTTTTACATCACTGATTTGCATAAAACATAAAGACGCAGTCGTTTCATGCACCCTGTTTCATTTTTCTGGTAGCATTCTAACGGGTTGTTATGAGCGGGCCTTAAGCTGTATAGAGGGTTGGGCTACACTAGCCTGAGTGGGCCTATAAGACAGCCTACGTGCCTCAAGGGTGTATTGTTTGGGTTATAGCTCATTTGCATTTTATGCACTACTAAGGCTCGCTTGCTTTTGAGCTGGCGCCATTGACCTTCTCCACCGCGCGTGTAGGTCGATAGTTATCTCCTCCCTTCGAGGATCGTAACATTTGGGATCGAGGGCTTATTCAATTGGATCGTAGAACCTGACTGGTAAAATCTTGTGGAGCCATTGTGCTACGGTTGAATCCGGCGAGGCGTTGTGATTGAACTCGATCCGCTTTCCACACTCTGACCGCCACACTCCCAATATCCACCACCACCCTAGTCATCGTCCTCTAAATCTTCACCATCAATATCCCTTTACTCACCGCCTGATCTAGATCAACTTCTGCATCTCCACTGGCACGGGACTGACTCTCACCAACCGCACAGCCACTGCCGAAGTGAAGCTCGATGGATTGGCAGTGCAGATGACCTCCGTGATACAACTCATGGATGCCGTCAACCGCTGGCGTCCCAACGTGGACAGTCTCCACCGACTTGCACAAAAGCATCAAGGCTCTAATGGCCACATCATCCACTTCGCCGATGGCCCCGTTACGCGAGGAAGAGGGGCGACCCATGGGCCACGGAGTTGATAAATCTTCACAGGGGTTCAATGCAAGAACCATGGTCCTTCATCCATGTTGACGGTAGTTGAAAACTATTATAAACAGTCAAAGAAACATGAAACAGGGCATAAATCAATCACCAACAAAGGTATAGAAGTTTCAACTAACAAGTTCCACGAGTTTTGGTGAATTTATATTTTTTGCGGGATTTATGAAATTTCATTTAATAACGCGCCACACCCCCCCCCCCCCCCCCCCCCCCCCCAAAAAAACAAAAGGGAGTTCAAAGCTTGACTCCCAATAAATAATTAGTAAAGACTAAAAAAAGTATAATCCAAATTCAAATCCATTCTTGGAATTCAAATTTGATCATATTTGTTTTTGAAAATTCTAACAAAGTTTTTATTCTATGTTATTAAGAATAATTTAACAAAAAAATTTATTCAAGATTTTAACTGTTTAAACAAATTCACTCATATAAATTTACAAGGAATCCTAATTGATATTTATAACAACATTTCATGCAACTTATTTAATTAACACAACATATGTAACATGGTCATGCTAGGTATGAACATGACATGCATTTATACCATGATATTAACTAGATAATCATGCATGATGATGCTTGATGATAATATGATTAGTGTTGTTTTTTGACTTTGAGAAATCATGGTTGATCGCTCATTTTTTCAAAAAATTTGTGCTAATTATAAAATAAACATATCATTATTAAAATATCTCTAATGATAAAATAAGTCATAACAAGATAAATAATATTTATTAAAGTGTTTTTATATAAAATGGATGGTTAAACAACATATTTTGATATTCTAAAACGATATTTTTTTTGAACGGAGTATAGTCCATTTACGGTTTGTACTTTTATATGCACGGGATCTGGATGGCGGTCAGCAAACAATTTAACTTAAATCCTACTTTTCCTTCTCTTTTGCTTGCTTACGAGTCAGCGCTGCCGGGCTCCTAGTGTTATCTAGGGCCTATTTGGGATAGCTCATCTAGCTTCAAATTCACGAAATTTAGATCCAGATCAAAAAATTTTACTCAAACCCCTCTACCTCTACCGGCTCTACTAGTAGATCTGCTCCACCAAATAGGTGAATTCGATCCCCAAATTCACCAAATTGGTGAATCTCCTCAAGGGATGCTCCACCAGATCCAACCTCAGATGAAGTCCGAAAAAATTACCCACCATGCCACTGGTTAAACAAAAATAATGCTTTGTTTCTTTTTTTCACTTCTTCGTCCACCGACTGGTCGTGAGCTCAGCCCCTGCCTCTGCGCCGCCGCGAGATGGCCCCTGCCTTTGTGCCGCGACCTCCTTCGCCGCCAGAGCTCGGCCCTCGAGCATGAGCTCCTCCGTCCTGCGCGCGAGCTCGGCCCCTGCGTGCGAGCTCCTTCGTCCTGCCACCTTTTTCGACGCCCTTGCGTGTGAGCTCCTGCCGCGACAGTCGTGAGCGCCGCCAACGCAATTCCCTACGAGCCGCGGCCGCGCGCCCGCCCCTCCCGCTCTGCTTCCCGCGAGTGGCCGCGCGCCCACTCGGCGAGGCCGGCCACGAGCCCGCATCTCCGGCGATGGCCGCGAGCCTCCCTCCGATGGCCACGAGCCAGCGTCTTCAGTGATGGCCGCGTATCCAGCGACGACCGCGAGCTCTCTCTGCTCTGATTCGTGTTGAGGTGGGGGGGGGGAGGGTACCTCAATCAACACAGAGTCTCAACCTCCGCTCGAGGGCGGACGAGCACGAGAGGAACTCGAGAAAGATTATGGGGAGTAAATGATCTCGACTAACTCTTTACACATAATTTTCATCACTATTTATAGGCTACAGTACACCGGTAGGCCTTATTTACATAACTAATCTCGCCTGATGTTAGGCATATTTTCCGAACAACTCAATCAGTGTCTAACAACTCCTGGGGTGGCGTCGTCAACCACCCACTTGCTTGTCGCGTAGCGTCAGTGCCCTTGCCCGCCCTGAGTCTTCGCGCCTCCGGCTCGCTCGCCCCGAATCTCCGTTTAGGAGCCTTCGGCTTGGTGGGGGTTACCGGACCGAGCTCCTTGGAGCCTTCACCCGAGCCGGGGTGCCTTCGTTAGCTCCAGCCAAGGCTCATTTCTTCTAGGATGCTGCCGGCGAGCCGGGGTGCCTTCGCTAGCTCCTGCGAAGGCTCCTTCCTTCTGGGGTGCTACTAGCCTCCGTCGGTGCCTCATGTTCCTGCAATCGCATCCTTGTTCACAAAAAACAGGTTAGTAGTTACTCCTCGCACAGACCATGGCGGGGATTCTGGGCTATGTGGAACCTTTCGCGGGGGCCGTAGCCGAGCCTCCCGGCCAGTTACAACAATTCGTATGTGGAAGGAAAGGGGAATGAAGAGCAACTCATATGTGGAAGAAGAGGAGAACGAAGACCTGACGTGTGGGACCCGTATAAGTGAAATAGAAATGGATCTGAATCCCAGATCCAGATTTAGGATTAGTTCCAATCTCCGCATTACCATCCTCTCTTGTAATATATATTTGCCTAACTGACAAACGAAATGAATATTGAGTGAATTACATCTCGCTTTCACTCTGCCGCATGTGTACCCCGGCAGTTATCTCCTCCCTTCCAGGATCGTAACACAAGTGGAATCCTTGCACTAGTAGAGAAAGGGGTTTTAGTCCCGGTTGGCAAGGGGCTTCAGTGTCCCGGTTGGCAAGGGGCTTCAGTCTGCATAAGTGTATGTTGACAGTTAGGCTTTAATCCCGGTTGATAAGGGGCTTCTGTCCCAGTTGTCCTAAGGACTAAAGGTCTCCTCACACTAAAAAATAAAGATGTCCCGTGAGATTCGAACCCAAGACCTCATGCATAGCCTCGTGCATGACTTATCACCCCATCTACATAGCATATGTGACTATATACCGGATGTTTTTTTTTGAACTAACTCGTAGATGACTCTTTTCGTAAGACCAACCAGACTGAAGGGTCTAGGCCTTTAGTACCGGTTAGTAATATGAACCGGGATTAAAGAGTGACATTTTAGTTTCGATTGTTATTAGGAACTAGGAGTAAAAATGGACAAGAGACTTTACTCCCGAACAAAAAAAATAGGACTAAAGCCTAATAGCTATTTGGATCAAAAGTCTGTTTTTTACTGGTGTTGAAAGTGTGGTATGGCGGTGTCTGCAGATGAATCTAAAAAACGGAGTGCCGACAAATCCCAATGTCCATAAGCTATTAAATTTCTTCAAGGAAAGGGACCGAGGAAGTAGTGGTAGGACTAGGCTTGTTCTTTTGGGCTAAAAATAAGCGTTAATTTCGGTTCGTACTGATTTATTATGAGAGAAAAATACTGTTTCGTGATTGAAAATAAGTGCCAATTATCTAAAAGATCAAGCTATGCATCTACGGAAGGATGGGAAGCTCGGCATCCTGATGTACTGTAGGAGATCCATTTTTTCTTTAAGAACACGACTTCACGTGTACTTCCTTCTTTCTAAAATAGATGTTATTCTCAATTCTCGAGAAATCAAAGCCTTTTAATTTTTAACCAAATATATATATTAAAATATTAATATCTATAATTTATAATTAGTATAATTAGATAAATCATTAAATATACTTTGATAACAAATTTATTTGAAGATATAAATGTTGTACGTACTTTCTATAAACTTAATCAAAGTTGAAGCTGAAACGAAACACTGATTTATAGACATATTGATTTGGTGTGAGAGGAAACAATATTCTAGAGTTACAAATAAGCGCTGATAATTTGACGCGTATTTCGGGACGGATCCCATAGCAATATTTATTTTAGGACCGAGAGAGCATTGTATTAAGTAAATGAGTTCAAAAAAAAACAGGGGGGGAGCTGACGGGAGGTGAGCTGCCTAGGCCAGCCATGCAGGCACGGCCAACCTGGGGAGCCGAGAAGCCGGCAGCTACCCAAAGGTCGCCCTCGGCAAGGGGTACGGAACAGCAGACATCGTTGAAGACTAGGGAGTTAGGCTCCTTCCAGATGCACTGGGAGATAAGCAAGACAGCCGTGCCAAAGCCCCTCCGGACCGCCTTCGGCACAAGCCGGCGGGATTCCATCCGATCCACTAGGAAGAGATGACCGCGCCCTACTGCGGCGAAAGCCTGTCCTAGCCGCCGGAGCGGAGGGACGTGAACCAAAACTCCCTAGTGACGACGCACAAAATCAGGTGGTGTTCGTTCGTCTCGTCCTCCTGACTGCACAGGGCACACTTCGCCAAGTCTTGAAGACCATGCTGCATCCTCCACGCCGCCGTCCACACACGCCCATACAGGGCCCAGCCAGAAGAATTTGACCTTCCCCTCCCAAACTCCTTGGCCCTAAGCATGGACAACATGCCGAGAAAGAAGGATTGGTGTGCCGAAGACATAGAGCAGTTGTCGTCAGGTCTCTAAGCACCAACGCCAAGCGTGCCCCCAGTTTGAATATGAAGTAATTTTCCTTTTACCATGGTGCGCAGCAGGGAGTTTGAACGTGGAGTCGCCCCTGATGGGGATGAGGTATGGGGTCAGGACGGATTTTTTTTTTCTCTTTTCCAAAAAAAAAAAAAACAAGAATCGAGAAGGGCGAGAGGATCGGAATTCATCCATGGTTGGCCGGAATGAAATAACATTTTTTTTTATTATTCAGGAATGAAATAACATTTGGGCAGATGAGAAGTTGTACAAGGATTCGCTATATATAATTCAGTATTTTAAGGTCACACGACTCTTGATTGAATTAATTATTTTAATTACTGAACTGCAGCCACATGTGCTGTCCGTCCGATCCGGCAGAAAATAAACTAAACCGCATTTGACTTCCACATGAGTACTGACCAATCACGTGCATCCTACAGGTGGCTACTTGTCCACCATGAGTATACATGGCCATGTAGCCCGAGCCCGTTGGCCCGGCCCGAAGCCTGGCGTTTTGGCCTGGCCCGAGCACGGCCCAGCCCAGAGGGCAACGGGCCCGGGCTACCACGGCACGGGGCACCAGGCCATGCCTGGGCCGACCCCCCCGACACGTGGGCCGGCACGGCCCGACACGACACAAAAGGGAGGTCCGGTGGCAACGGCCGAAAGGCCGCGCTCCGCCCCACCCCACCCCACCCCCCCCCCCCATATATAAACTGAGCGGTCGTCGCCCCCTCCCCATTTCCCAAACCCTAATCCCCTCGCCTCGCCCTTGCCGTCTCGGCGGCTCGCATCGCATCACAGTCACGCTCGCGCCGCCGTCGCCCGTAGCCTTCATCGCCGTCGCCCGTCATCTCCGACTTCGAATCCGGTGATCTCGGTCCAGTGTCTACCTCTCGCAGTCCCGCCGCTCCCCATCTCGCCCTGTCTCCTCCTTTCCCTTCTTCCGTCTTCCTGAGTCTTGAGAAATATGTGAGTTGTGTGTCACTGTCCAGTCACTCCTCCGTCGCTCACCGTCGTTCTAATCGGTGTCTGTCTGTCCTCTTGGTGACCCTCGTCATCTCCGGCACCGGGCTCCGGTAGGTAAGCGCACGAACCCTAACCCTAACCCTAGATCTGTCCATGTTTACCTTACCGGTGTCTGAGTCTGACTGTGTGTCTGTGTTTGTTTGTTCTTTTGATTGAGGAGGTCGACGCCTGATGCTGAGTCGTCCTCTTCTGGCATAGACATGGCCAGGCGACCGCGCTTACCGTTGAGGAACGGTGCTGGAGGATGGGGTCGGACTCAGCCGTCCGCGGTTGGGGACGCCGTGCCGGATGCCACCACCGGCAACGATGACCCCATCGAGGACGAGCTGGAGGTGGAGGACGACGACGACGACCTCCGTGAGGATGCTGCCGCTTTGTTCGGTATCGATGCCGGCGACGGCCCCCTTCCCGTTGATGTTGATGGCATCGACGGCGAGGGTGGTGGAGGGACCGCGACGGCGACACATACTGGCTCCACCAGCAATCATGGTACCTCAGCTGCTGGTGCTGGTAATGGTAAGCGCAAATCTGGTGTTTGGGTGGATTTTGATGAGATCGTAGATGCTAATGATGTTCGAATAGCTGCTATCTGCAAAATGTGTAAATCTAGACTGTCTGCTAGATCTGCTGCTGGTACTGATCATTTGATTAGGCACCGAAAATCTTGTGTGAAAAAGAAAGATCATGCTAATAGGGTCCAGTCTAGACTTGCTCTGAATCCTGATGGTTTGCATAATTAGACCTATGATCCTGCTGTTGCTCGTACTGAGTTGTGCCGGTTGATTGCTAGGCTGGACCTTCCATTAGGCATAGGAGACACCCAGGCCTGGGAGGATAATATTAAGCGTGCTCATAACCCTTTGTTTAGCAGGGTCTCTAGACAGACCACCACTAGAGACCTTGGTAAACTATTTGTTGAACGTCGTGATGTGCTTAAGAATTCTATGTTGCCTGGTGCTCATTCTGTTTCTTTGACTTCTGATATATGGTCTGATAATGCTAAGGAAGATTATATTAGTGTTGTTGCTCATTTTATAAGTGCTAATTGGGAGTTGTAGAAAAAAGTAGTTGGGTTTAGGCTAATTGAGGTTAAACACTCTAGTGAGAACATTGCAGAAAGAGTTGCTAGTGTGGTTGAAGAGTTTGGGTTAATTGATAAGGTGTTTGCTGTCACATTAGACAATGGTTCTTCTAATGCTAAGGCAATGGAGACTTTAACTCCTATGTTCTCTGGTTATTTGGGTTCTTATCCTGCATCTACACCTTCTGAGCCTAATAAGGTCAATTATTTGCTTGTGCATCAACATTTTGCATGTCATATTGTTAATTTAATTGTTAAATCTGGATTGAAAAGGTTCAAACCTTATACCGAAGATTTGAGAACTGCAATTAATTTCTTAAATTCCTCAAATCAAAGAATTACAATGTTCAAAGAATAATGTAGTGCTAAAGGTGTTAGACCTAGGAAGTTTGGACTGGACATGGATATTAGATGGAATTCCACTTACCTAATGCTTAAACACTTGATCCCATACAAGGATATATTTTCTGTGTTCATTAATTCTCACATGGGTAAGGAATTGTTGACTAGAACTCATTGGCATATTGTTGAAAAGATATATGAATTCCTAGAACTCTGTTATGACTGCACTGTTTCTTTGTCTGGTGTTTATTATCCAACAAGTCCACTTGTTTTGCACCATATCTTAGAGATTGCTGAACATTTGCATAAATCAGAAAGAGATCAAATTCTTAGACCTGTTGTTTCTCCAATGAAACAGAAATTGCTAAAATATTAGGAGAACATACCACTTCTATATTCATATACATTCATTCTTGATCCTAAAGCTAAGATGAGAGAATTCTTTAGAGTTTTTGAATTACTTACTGATTACACTGGCTGTGAGTACAGTTCATACTATGCTGATGTCAAATCTGAATTGTATAAACTGTTTAACAAGTATCTGAATAAGTTTGCTGCAACCACCTCTCAAAGGGTTCCACAGCCATCGGCTAATACAGGTAAGAAAAAACAGGCATGGGGAAGGATCTTTGGTTGCACAGATGGATCATTATCAGGTGTTGTTAGTCCCCCCCTGGTCCTAGCACTTCTTTATCTTCCTCTGCTGTTTCTGAGCTATCAGCTTATTTAGACAGTGACTGTGTCACTTTTTATGGAGATGACTTTGACATTCTTCTATGGTGGAAGGACCATAAGCTAACCTATCCAATCTTATGTATTATGGCAAGAGACATTATGACTATTCCTGTATCTACTGTTTCTTCCGAGTCCTGTTTTAGTTTGTCAGGAAGGATTCTTGAAGATCGTCGGTGGCGCCTTCTGCCAGAAAATGTGGAGATGCTGACCTGCATCAAGGTATGTTGGTCTGTGCTCTTGTTTGCATTATGCTTGCAGCTTGTTGTCCATAAATTGGAGTTGGAGCTAACTGCTAAGTGCTAACTTGTGTATTCATTAAGGATTGGGAACTAGGAGCAACAAGGGAACAACATGCAGCTGAGGACACAGAGCTTCAAGAGAAATTTGAGCACTTGTACCTTGATGAAGAAGGAAGTGGCAGCGGGAGTGGTGGTGCTTCTAGTTCTGGTACTTAGAGAATAGAGACTTTGATTCTACACTCTACACTCTACAGAATGTGAGATGAGATAAGTCGTGACTCATGAGTGATTTGAGTGTTCTTTTGGCTGTTAGTTTTTGCTCTGACTCTGTGAGATGGCTCAGAAGTTAGAACCTCATATGAGCCAGTGACTGACAGTGAGTGAGTGATTTTGGTTTGTAACTTTGTAAGACATTAAGACCTTGAGCTGGCTGTACTCTTTTTTTCTTTCTAGGGTTTCTCACAAGGGTGAGTTTTACCTAGAAAGGTTTTTAATGAGGCAGCATTGCACAAAACAGCTCAATTATAAATTTATCATTATATTTCTCAAATTTTTTGTGTTAAACTGTGAGCTGTGATTGATATTGTGACTTTGTGAGTTGTTTTTGACTTTGTGTTATACTGAACTAGTGAACAGTGACTGAGTATGTGAATTTGTGATTGAAAGTTTGAATTCAACTGTGATATTCACTGATTCTGTGATCTGTCGGGCTGTGGGCTGGCCCGGCCCGTGTATTTTGCCGTGCTCATCGGGCTGGTCCGGCACGAAAAAAGGCCCACAGACCCGTGCCTTGGGCCGAAAGGCAGGCCCGAAGCACGGGGAGGCACGACCCGTGAGGCATAGTGGCCCGTGAAGGCGCGATGGTCACCGGGCCGTGCCGGCCCGTTGGCCATGTATAACCATGAGTGAGTCAATATAATGAATTGCTCCAACACCAGGGTGGACGACTGGCGAGTGTGGAGGACGATCGAAATTCGTGTAGTATGGAGTCGTTGGTGCAGGCGATAGAGGCATCCTTGGTGGTGCCGGCGGAGGCGACGCCGACGAAGGCGCTCTGGCTGTCTCCCGTCGATCTCGCGGCCACCAGAGGCCACACCACGGTCGTCTTCTTCTACCCTTCCGGGGCTGCTGCCTTCTCCGACGCGGCCAGGCTGAAGGAGGCGATGGCCAAGGCCTTGGTGGCCTTCTACCCGCTGGCCGGCCGCCTTGGCTTCGACGGCGATGGTAGGTTGGAGGTCAGCTGCAACGATGAGGGTGTTCTCTTTGTTGTTGCTCGCTCTTCGGTAGCAGCTCAAGACTTGGACTTCTCAAAGCCGTCGCTGGAGCTAAGGAGGGCGTTTGTTCCTCGCATCGAGTCGCCGTCCTTAATACTCGCGATTCAGGTACGCACTCGAAATTGTTCAATCAGTTGATATAGATTTGAGCTTCAATCACAAGCAGGAACGCATGCATCTACTGGGTAGCTCTCTCTGTCTCTCTATTTTTTTATTATTAATATAATAGTACCATTTTGTTTAGTAAATAATTCCACCATGTGCGAGCAATAAATTTGCCAGTGCTTCTCAATGGGGCTAGTCAAATCGTGAACTGCGAAAATTGCTAGCAAAACGGGGCGTCCCGTCTCTAGCTAGACTAGTAGTTTTTTTTACTCAGCATCATTTTGTTAAGCAAATAATTCGATCATGGACTACCAGATCGAGGTAAATTTGCCTTAGCTAGTCAACACGGCACATTCTAGTCCCCGGTCAAACTATTTTGTTATTACTCATAGCCAAAATGAAAAAGGAAAGGATGGAGATGATGCTCAAGTAGTAAATCTTATTTTTCATTCACAAACCGTAATATCTGAATTAAATAAAATCACATAATATTAGTAGTAATTACCGAACCATCACTATAAAAAACAATTTGTAGGGATGCCTTTATTTTTTAATAGGGGTGGTCGTATTTAAAACCTTCCCTAAAACAAGTTGCCCTTATATATTCATTTTTAGAGGCGACTCAAGTTACTAGCCGCCCCTAAAAATAGAACTAATTATAGAGGCGGCTGGTAGCACCAACCACCTCTAAAAATCTAATTTATAGGAACCGTTTATTTTTTCAGCCGCCACTATAGAGTTAGAAGTATCGAAAGTTTCAGGCATATATAGTTTTCCACGCAAAATATTACAGTCCACCCCGTGACTTGAACATGTGGCGCGCTCGGGATTCAAAGTTTGGCGGTCAAAAAGTGCTTTGCGGCTTGGCCCATCCAATCGAGCAACCAGGAGGAAAAGGCCTTAGGCTATCTGCACTCGTTGTACTCTAAATTCATCCTCTAAAAGGAATATTTCGTCCTGGTCATCGAGATTCTCTCTTCTATACTACTTTCTCCTGTACCCATCCATCCTCTATATCTCTACTCTATATTTCTTTTTTCTTTTTTATTCCTCACCCACTCTCTCACCTCCATCCCCTCTCTTCTCTCACCTCCGGTCCGGCGAGGGCTTAGGCGAGCGCTGACGCCGCTGCCGCCCCCGGCTCGGTGCGGGGAGCTCCGCCGCCTCCGGCCCCATCGCGGGCTCGGGCGAGGAGCACCTCGACGGCGAGCCCAGGAGGAGGACCCTGCCCACGAGGACGAGCAGCAGCACCTCGGCGCCGCCGGGTTCACTATCTCTCCCTACCCGCGCCGGCGGCCTCCGGTCACGGCCCAGCCTCTCCCTCCTCGGGCACAGCTGCGGCAGACGGCACGTGGACTCCGGCGGGCTCCGGTCCCTCCTCCCTGTCCCTTCCTCCCCGGCGGTCAAGCTCGATGTGGCGGCGACCGGTCCTCCTCCCTCCTCCTCCCCTCCTCTCCCTCTCTCTCCTCAGCCGGCACGCGTGGGGCGCCGTGGTGAGCTAGTAGCGGCCTATACCGGCCGTCCGCTACGACGGCAAACTTCGCGTACGCCGCGGTCTTAGCAGACGTGGTAGCGTACCCGCTGCGGGGCGATTTCCGCTACCGCCGTCCTTCGGTACGCTGAGAGCGTTCGCACTGCGGTCAGCCTTATGGCTACCAGACTAGCACAGCTTGTAAAAAAAAAGGAACGCAGACTAGCAGAGCAGCGGCATCGCGCACCCAGCCTCCAATCACGCTCGCACGGCGGCTCGGCGGCTCCGCCCCACTGTGGCCCGCTGCTCCACTGGCTCTAGTCCTTCCTCCGCGCCGCTCCGCTGACCGCCCTCTGCCAGTGCGTGTATGCCTACGTCAGCACCATACGTCTCCACCCTACTTCGACGAGCCTGAGCCATGGTGGCCGCCGCGAGAAGGTACGAGGCGGACCCAGCCGCACGCGCCCAGCAAGCGGACGGCGCTGCCCCACCTCTACCTCCTTCCCGTGGCTTACTCTCTATCTCGTTGCTAGGGCAAATGGACGTCGCGTGCTTGACCATGGCGGGCGGACCTCACGTGCTTGATCGAGCACGCACTTTCTCTTCGTGCTAGGAAATTTTCATGAAGTCGGGCTTTATGGTTTTTTTTCCTATGGAATGGAGATATAGGATTCTAATCCTATGGAAATTTTTCCTTGCTTCACCTCTTAACCAAAGGGGGCCTAAAAAGGCAAGGCCACGTGCGGTTCCATTTCAAAGCAAAACTAAGGCCGCATGCATTAATTAAGGGTTATTCGGTACAGCTCACAATAGCTTCATAAACTGTTGTAAGCTATTTTTTACCAAACACTTTTTTCTAAAACAGCTTCATAGATAAAGTTATTTATTTACTTTCCCTCTCACAAAAGGATAAGTTACCATGAAACTAAAAAAAGTGTTGTATCATAGCTTCTCCTTCATTTCTCTCTTCCAACTATGTACAAAGTTATTGATGAAGTTATTTTGCCAAACAATATTTTTAAAACAGCGCAGTTTCACAAAACAAGTTGCTTGTGAAGCCATTTTGAAAAAAAAAAGCTTTATCTATGAAGCTGAGCTATGCTAAACGTGTTTTTATTCTGCACACAACTCTGCATGCTTCAACACTTCTCCCTCAAACATGCATCAAAGCAACAGCAAGGCAACGCCGCCGGCTCCCGGCGCTGTCCATCCCCGTCGACGTCGTTTGTTGTGTCCACCAACGCGGCCATATCCTGGTGCTCTTCGGCGGCATAAACAGAGCCCAGTGCAGCCTCCATCCTCACGTCGGCGGCAACACCGATGCGGTGAGGCTAGCGTTAGCATGGTGGTCGTGGCAGACCGGTCCAGCTGCAACAAGTGTGGTGACCCGATGCTTGGGTGGTTAGCGGTGCGGCAAACGTCTTCGGCGAGCAGCGTGGTTTCAGACGGTAGGACATGCGCCCTGCTGGTCGACCACGGCTGGAGGCGCGGCGGCGGTCCTCGACTAGTATTGTGGTTTCGGATAGCGAGGCGTGGGCCCTGGCCGCTGGTCCACCTGACCACAACTTTTATTTTTATTTTTTTAATCTCTTCGTAGGGGCGGTTCACTTTTTAGCAGCCGCTACAAATCTTCCTTTTAGAGCGGCTACGCAGCCACCGCTACAAGTGAATTACTTACAAGCCGCCTCTGAAAACACGACTGTGGTACTGGATGAATGAGCTATAGTTTTATTCCAGCGAACCACACAGATGTAACTCTGCTCGCTTTAGCTTATCAACGCTTTATTTTTTTTATCGTGTTTTATCGTGTTTTCAGCTCCAGTGAATATTTTTATTCTTAACCGATTTCTAGTACGGTAAAGATTACTACTATGATCGATTTCTTTTTTCACATAAGTTTGTGGGCTGACTACGGCTTCCATTTGTGCCATTTTTTTAATTTTTTATATATAATTTTGGCTGCCCCAAGTACTGTAAAGTCGTCACGATGAACGCCATGCAGCCTGAGTTAGGTCCCATATAGAAGAAAAAAAAAATAGAATTTGGACACTGTAGTAAAGAGGAATCTTTATAAAAGTGTCTAATCATGATCTAAGTATAAGATTAAAAGATTCGTCTCGTGAGCTTTGCAAAACTGTGCAAATATATGTAAGATTCATTTACATTTAACGCTACATGTATATATCCAAAAATTAGTGTTACTTTTTATTTGGAATTTAGAAAAAGCATCTAAACAGGGCCTAAGTATCAACGATGCATCTATAGTCTCTAGTCAAACTATTTTTTTTATTACTCATAGCCAAAATAAAAAAAGATAGGGTTGGATATGGTGTTCAGGTATCCCCTCTATCTAGAAATTAAGGTTACTACAGGTCACGTGCCATTAAAAGTAGTTCATGTTTAACTAAATTTTTAGTAAATATTACTTAAGTTTATGACTCTAATTTAATTTATTATGAAAATTCATTTGGTAGTTAATCTAATGATATTTATTTGATATCATAAATCTAATTATTTTTTATCTATAATTTATTAAACTTATAAGATACAAAATCATTATATTGTGATAGAATTGTATTCTTTTCTGGACGGAAGGAGTAGTAATTTTTATTTTTCACAAACCGTAATATCTGAACTAAATAAAGACTCATTAATAAATGAGCTATAGTTTATATTCCACTGAACCGCACAGAGGTAATAGTTTTAATCTTGACCCATTTCTAGTGTAGTAGAGATTACTCCAATGATCGATTTCTTTTTTCATATAAGTTTGTGGGCTAGCGAAACACGCTTACGACTGCGGCGACCATTTATTTATTTTTTTTTATATATAATCTTGGCCGCGGGCAGCCCCAAGTCGTGACAATGAAACCATTGTTTTTTTTCTCATTACTGGAAGCCATAAACGAAGCACGAAGGTGACGCTGTGTGTGGAACCTTACAGGTAACATTCTTCAAATGTGGAGGAGTGGCATTAGGACTGGCCGTGCACCACGTTGTCGCGGACGGCATCAGCACGTTCCACTTCTTGACGACATGGTCGGCATTCTGCAGAGACGGCGACGGCGCTGCCATAGAGCTCCCCTGCCACGACCGCACCCTCCTCCGCGCGCGGTCGCCGCCGGTGGTGCACCCCGACGCTCTGTACGTGCTGTACCCCAAGGTCACCTTGTCCCCGTCGTCCAGACCAGTCACCACCGAGGCGTTCACCATCTCCAGGGACCAGCTGGTCGCCCTAAAGCGCCTCTGCGGCGGCAGCACCTTCTCCGCCGTGAGCGCCCTGCTGTGGAAGTGCGCCACCGCCGCACGGCGGCTTCCCCCTGACGCCACCGCACGCCTCAGCTTCCCGGCCAACGTCCGACGACGCGGCGCGCTGAAGCCGCCGCTCCCGGCCCGCTACTTCGGCAACGCTTTGGTCTCGCTGTGCGTCGCCGGTGCGGCGCGGGACATCGCCTCGGAGGCGCTGGCCTCCGTCGCCGCTCGCATCAACGGGGCGCTCGCCAGGATGGACGACGAGGTCGTGCGGTCCGCGATCGACTACCTGGAGCTCGCCGACAAGCAGGACAGCCGGCGGCACAGGGGCAGCTTGCCGGAGACGGAGCTCCGGATAGTCAGCTGGCTCAGCTTGCCGACGCAGGACGTTGATTTCGGCTGCGGGGCCCCGCAGGTGACGTCGCGGGCGGAGTCCGTCCGCGGCGGGTTTGTGCACATCATGAAGGATGGCCCCGGCGGCGGCAGGGCTGTCCGCGTGGTCGTGTGCATGGAGGCTGCCAACATCAAGGAGTTCCAGCGCCTGTTGTACGCAAACATTGCAAAGGAGGCATCAAAGCTCTAGCCAGCTCAATTTTGGTGCGAGTGTGAGACACCACAAAAGGAAATGTGAATTTTCTTTCTCGTTGAGTCAGCCTTTCCATCAATACCCTATATGTATTTCCATCAATGCACTGTAATATTAAAAGTACTGTAGTAAATTTTGTTCTTTCATCTTTTTTTTTCTTCCTCATTCTATTGTGTCTCTCACTCTCGTCCTTCTAATTTGAGTTTGGAACTACAAAACTTTTGTTGGCATTGGCACTACATCACTCCTAACATGGTATGGCCCTCGAGCCCATTAACATTGCATTGCGTGTAATGACAGAGCCGGGAAAAAATTTAGCTAGGGCGAAATTGAACAAGAAAATGAACCAAGAAACATCTTATTCACAACACACAACATTCACATACTATAATCACACGAATTATGGCAAAAACAATAGAATCACACATGACGACCAAAAGTAGACGAGAAACACCAAATGTTACCTTAATTTTGAGGAATAAACTAAGAACGTTGATGACGTCGAGGGCTCTTTGGTAAGCTCACTCTTCGGGTTTTCATAGATTGAAACCTCTTCTTAACTTTATTAATGCCAAGTTCCTTGAAGATCCATTTCTCAATGTAGCATACTAACAAGTTATTGAGTCCATTTATCACCCATCTTATTCCGCAAAGCTGTCTTGATAAAGTGCATAGCAGAGAAGGCTCTTTCAACTGAAGATGTTGCCACCAGACAGCACCAGACAACAGAAGCAGCTAGCACTCAGCAAGAGCAAGTCAGCAGGGCAGCGGCAGCAGCCAGCAGGCGCAGGCCGCGCAGCAAATCTGGGCGGGGGCGGCTGACCCTGGCCGGCTGGGCACCTGGCTTGGCGGGCTGGCCGCGGCCGGCCGTTGGCCAGGCGAGGAGGCCGTCCGCCGTCGGGTCTTGGGTGGCCGGTGGGCGGTGGCGCCATGGCGGACCGCGAACGGCAGTGCTGCAGGCCGCGGGCGGCTGGGCGGGCGCTGGCTGGGCGGCCGGGCAGGGTTGTGGACTGTGGAGGGGCCGGAGTTGAGGCGAGATGGCGGCGGCGGGTCGTGGTCGCGGCCTCGCTCGACTCGCTCAGGTTCGAATGCCGATTCTTTTGGGAATGGGCCTGGGCGCCTAGGCTACCAAACGGCCGAAAAGGGCCCGGCAAGGTGAAGTGAACCGGTATGCGCCCTCGCCCTCGGCCTCGCGTCCTCGTGCGGTTGCACCCCGTCACGTCGTCGCGCCCGCCCCGTCGGCCGTCGCCTCCTAGCCGGAGCTAAAGAAGAAGTGAGGGTGGGGGTGGGGGTGGGGGTCTGGTGCTACGGCGCCGGTAGCTGGGGCGGCCGCCCCACCCCGCCCCTAGGGCAGCTCCGTCAGTTGATTGTGTGGTCCATTTGTGTGGGAGAGAGTAAGTGGAATCGAGGAGGGTCGTAGTGGTGAAGGATCGGCTATAGGTAGGGCAAGCACAACAAGGATGGCGAAGCAGGTCCTAAGAGCCTAGGTCGGCACATGCAACACAGACAAGCATTGTACAATAATACAATTTTAGAGAGTTGGACATGTATTTTTAAAGGTATTGAGACTGGGATGAAAACCTGGGACAAGTTTAAGAAGCTAAATACACGATTCGGGACTTCGATGAGAATTTGAGACAAGTTTAGAGAGATAAATATGTAATTTAAAAACATTGAGACCTGCATGAGAACTCATGACAAATTTATGGAGCTAAATGTGTGCAGTTTAAATGTATTTAGATGAGAACTGAGATCATGTATGAGGACGTGTCAATGAAATTTACTCTAGATTTTTACTATATATCTAGTTATATTGTATATTTATTAGGTGCACAACAAAATATATGTACCTAGCGACTTATAATTTACAATAGAGGAAGTATTTATCTAGTTTTTGCATCTATAGGATTTGATACAATACAGCAGCCGGAGCTTATTCCTTTTGGGAGGGGCTATGCATAGTTACCGAGTTTCTAGAACCCAAATTCCTAGTACAAGTGGTTAATGGAGTGAGAACAGGGGACGAGATTGTTCGTGTATTCCGGGGACGAGGAACGTCGTACCAAACCATGTTCCTGAGTATATACATCCCTCTTATGATGATGTTCCATTCATTTCCATGCATTGTAGACGGCAGCTAGAATCCTCGGAAGTGTGGTATGCGGTGTCTGCAGAAGAATCCTCAAGAACAGAGTCCTCTGCTGACATTGACAAATCCAAATCGGCATAAGCCCTTTCTTCAAGGGAACGGACCGAGGGAGCAGTAGCACTATGCACCTCTGTGAGGATGGGAAGCTCGGCATGCTGACACCGCAGGAGATCCATGGCCTGCGCCATCGTCGGTCGCTGGCTCTGGACGTGATGCGTGCACCAAAGGCCTGTGACGAGCACTCGCCTCATCTCCCGGTGATCAAACTCACCATCCAGCCGCCAATCCGCCGCTCCAAGAAGGGTGTTCCTGTGGTACATGTCACGGACCCAGTTAAGCAGCACAGAAGCTGTGTTTGGTGGTCGTGCTGCTGCCGTCGGCCGCCGGCCGCTGGCGAGCTCCAGAAGGACGACGCCGAAGCTGAAGACGTCGGCCTCCGCGCTTGGCCTCCCGTCGTTGACGAACGCCGGGTCCATGTAGCCGGGCGTCCCGACCACGACCTGCGTGGTGCGCGAGTCGGCCCCGTGCTCCACGAGCCTCGCCAGGCCGAAATCCCCGAGCTTGGCGTCGCAGGATGCGCTGAGCAGGATGTTGGCAGGCTTGATGTCCCCGTGCAGCACGCACTGCTCGCACTCCGTGTGCAGGTACAGTATGGCCGAGCCCACACCCAGCGCAATCTTGTACCTGCGCGTGATAATTTTAACTTCTTTTCAGACACAGATCAGTGTTTTGCTATTATAATAAATCAGTATCAGACAAAATCGGCGATTGTTTTCGGTAACTAGTGGATGGCTGGTTTGAGTACCTGTGTGTCCAAGCTAGTAGCGGCCGTTGAGGGTCGTGGAGATGCTTGTCGAGGCTGCCATTGGGCACCAACTCATACACAAGCATGAGGCGGCCTCCCGGTGCCGGCTCGCCGGACCATCCGAGCAGCTGGACAATGTTCCGGTGCCTCAGCCTTGTCATCACCTTCACCTCGGCCTGAAACTCCCTCATCCCCTGCGGCTGCTGCGCGGACAACGACGACGACGATGATAGCACCTTGATGGCCACGTGACGCGCCTGGTCAGCGAGCAAGCCGCGGTAAACTGGGCCGAAGCCTCCTCTGCCAATCTTTTCCGCCTCCGCGAACCCATTGGTGGCGGCGGCAAGCTCACGGCGGCTGTAGGGTCTAGGCGCCGACGCGGGGCAGAGCTCAATCTGATTCTGGTGGATCAGCTTCTCGTCTATTTCCAACCTGTTCCTGTTACGATGCACGCACCAGAGCACAAGTCCTCCGATGGCGCAAAGCAGGCCAAACAAAGCCAAAGCTGCCCCAGCCACGGCTGCTCTACTAACCACGCCCACGCGCTGTCGGCGGCGACTCCGATTGAGGAGGTTTCTCTTGGTAGAGCTGCCACGAGCGCCCAGCAGTTTCCTGTGTCTTCCAGCAAAGCTCACGGGCGGCAGCGTTTTGTGCTGCCTCCGCGTACTTGTACTTGTACGCCGATGAAATGCTCCGCTCTCTGAACTCTGATTCCCAGTTATGCCCGAGAAACCACAGTAGCAAAAATCATCCGGTGCTCGTGCTCCTAACGTATGGTTGTAGTTGTAGGTTTGTGGTTCTTGAATGTTGGGGAACATCACGCTACTTGCGTATTTATAACTAGAAAGAGCACCAAGAAGGGAGGATATGTTGAAGCTCAATGGGTCAGAGGAAACTAACTCTTGTTGAACTCGAGGTGCTCCACCGTAGATCCCCGGTTCCAGCGGCAGCGATGGCCGATGAATCGTACTCGTACCATTCACAACCCTGGAGTTCCAAGGACTGCACAACGATTGATTGTCTTCACCGGGAAGCGAGACTAGTAGCAGTAGTACCGGCGGTGAACCGGCAGTTATGTCAAAAACGCCGGAGCCACTGCAATTGCCAACGAGCGGAAGAGAAGGGAGGTGCCCGGCAAGCCAGCCGCAGCCCAGGTCTTGGACACACCTCCCTGTGGAGCTCTCCATGGGTCTTGTTTCTGGTGCCATAAGCGTGTTCAGAATGAGAGTGAAGATAACAACTGTTGCTGAGGTTGCCAACGGCGCCATCGAGAGCTGGACGTGGTGAACGAACTCCCTAGGTAACGAGTGAGACTAGTTGTGCCGTGTGCATTCCCCGACGGGATGTTGCTCAAGACAACGCCGAAGGTGTCCAGCACTATCTTTGGATGATGGAATGGACGGCAAACCCAGTAAAAGTCCACTCTATGCACCATTTCTCCATCTTCTTGACTAATCTCCACCCATTTCGGCACGGCATTTCCCATATGGCCAGAGGGACCGGGGTAGATGCTTCCATAGACTCGTTGATGTGGACTTTGACGATTTCGTTTACTACAACTGTTTTTCAGATTGCTTCGGCAATGTCTAATTAGTTCTAGGGCCCGCAACCCCTGCACCAAAACTAGCAAGTACTCCTACATTGGTATTATCTCATACACTACTACAGAATCGCGTATCATTATCAACCATATCATTGCCGTTCTTAGCTCTGAAAACCCAAAAATGATTGGAGGTGGGCTTGAACTTGCAGTGATAACAACTATCACTGTCAATTTTGTGGCTCAAACCGGCAGTGGTTAGAACCGATAGTGATAGGGTGCTATCACTGTTGGTTGTAGCCAAGAACCAACGGTGATAAGAATGACAACACATAGAGGCTGCAGCAAGCAGAGTGGCGCTTTGGGCCCTTCCCTTTATGGTTGCGGTTGGTCTTCGTCATGAAGCTAGCCCTTGGATTTTAAAGAATTGTTTGATATTTTTGCTTTACGGTTAGTAACAAGCATACTCCCACCGTATAAGGAAAAAATGTCATTTTGGAAAAGATCTTCATCAAACATTGGGAATATAAATCATGAATAATTCTTAAATTGATAAGTTTGGAAATATGAAATCTATATAGATAGATTTTTCTTCAAATGTATTTTCATAAAAGTATACATATATCACTTTTCATAAATATTTTTTTATAGAAATATAAAGTCAAAGTCATGCTTATTAGGAGACTGTCGCTGTCCTAAATGACATCCTTTTCATATATGGAGGGAGTACACTCCTTTAATTTTGTTGCTTAATTAGCTTTGCTTTGATGGCTACTTTGCTGGATTCTATTTGTAGTTCTTTCTTCATCTTAAAGAGCAATTTCCAGTTGGACTTTGTGCAAGGCTTCCAAGCAATTTTTGGGAGAATCCTTCATCCAAAAGGTTGGTGTCTATATATCATGAACACATTTGAATTCCTAAATAATTACATGGTTTGGAGCTACATTGTTCATGATCAATTCTCTAATTTTAGTTTTTTTTTTTAGAAAAAAGTGTCTCTATTGTTAGTGGCATAGAGTAGAATAATTGTTTTTTATTAGTGTTCAATAATTATTTTTATATGGCGCTATGATTTCCAGTTTATATATGGCCAGATGAATGGTACTAAATGGATAGATGGGGTGAGCAGCCTAATAAAAATTCTACAAATTCACTCAAATAAAAGGTTAGTGATGAACACGACGATAAACAATTTGCTCTATTCTATTTACAAGCCACCTATACAAACTAGCAATCTAGTCTAAGTTAGTATGCTCTCTAAAACTAACTAAAGAGACACACTAACCCAATCGGCACAATCGATCAACTAGCTTGTTGACGTCAATATAACTTGAAAAATGCATAGAAAACATTACCAACATAGACTTAGGGGTTTAAACTGACAATTTTTATGAGTTTTCGCAAAATTGTGTTTCTGCAGGGATTAAACAACGACAAAATGCAACACGGGGAGGTTCTAGAAGACACATGAGACCATCACACCGAAGTAGGACCCGAGCCGCTGCAACGTTGCGCCGGCCGGCCCCACCACCAAGTCGGCCGACACACATGTCAGCCTCCCGTCTTCGCGTGGTGGCGCTCTACCGACTTAAGGTTTTGATCTTCACCGCCGATTGAAGTCGGCTTGATTTCGAGGGCTAATACTCATTGCTCACCGTCTCTCCCCTGTATAAGCAGGCCTCTAACCCCTAGTTTTAATCTTCGAGAAAGAAGTCTCTTGATCAGAGCCATTAGAGAAGTCTAATTAGAAATTAGGGTTTCCAGAGAGAAGAGATTAGAGCTCTAGTTCTTCAGAGTTCTAGTATAGGCTAGCTAGCAAGGTTTGGGTAGAGTTTAGGGCTTTGGGTGACTGCTCAGGATTCTGGATCTACCGGCTGGAGACTTGTAAATCCATTGTATCTCTTTATTTATGAATTTGTGCTACTTTAATATAATTATGTTTCTATTCGGAGATGTAACAAACACAATTTTTTATGCAAATATAAGAATTATGGAAGTATGAACTCATAATAACTGTTCTTTTACTTTTTGTCTCATTTAAACATAACCAAAACCAAATTTATCTGTGCTGACGCCGAGGCGGGTTATAACCGCTCGTTTTCCCGCCATTAGGGATCAATTAAATTTTAAGCACCAAAGTAGGGGGAGCAAGCTCACCAACATGATTGTTACATTTGAATGTGCATTATATATGGTTGCTTGCATTTGTACAAGTTTTAAATTGGATATACATGCCTGTGTGGCATATGCTAGTCATAAGACTTGAATGATGATTGATAGATTAATATGCATAGGTTGGTAGCTAGAATTTTGTTTTTCACAAATCGTACTAGAGCCTTAGTTCTAATGTTGATCGCATGAGAGTTCTACTTGTTTGTGCTTACAAGTGGTATCTAGCTAACCTTGGTGCTAAGGGTGATTTCAAGGTGTATTCCGATTGGTATTATGCTTCAAAGATCCATTGTTTACACCTTACCATCATTTGGTAGCTATTACTCTCCCATAGTGAAAGTGCATCTAGCCCTTTGGTGGGTTTTGGATGAATTGATGACAATGTTGATTAAAGGACTAACCCGTGTGCTAAGTGTGAAACAGGGAATTGTATATCTCATATGTGCTTGAAATATTGTTGAAAGCCAAAATGATGGATTGTTGTATGTTTCAATCAAACTCAAACACAAGACAACAATGAAAATGAGGTTATAGCAAAGGCTCATTTATTATGAGGTATCAATGATTCACTTGGAATCAAAACAATCAAAGTGAAGATGACAACACATTTGAATGGATGATTCAAAGCTAGTTGTGACTAAAGTGCTTGAGTTGGTGAAGATAGCAAGGAAAAGTCTTTGAGGTACTAAGCAAAGGTGAAGGGCAAGTAAGGGCTTGGCGGCCGAAGAACCTAGCTAGGGTGAAGAAGAGAAGTACTTGCATTTAGTCGATGGACTAATCAAGCATGAAGGACATGACGTGGTGGAGAATCAAATTTGCTTATTCGAGAAGAAGCAATCAAAGTAACTTGATGCATTGAGATCATCCCACAAATAAAATGTTGCAATCAAGTTACATGCTCAAGATGGTTTTTGCTCAAGATGAATTTCAAAATCACTCATGACATCCCATTGTTACAAGGTTGAAGAAAAACGGCTTGGTTCACTTGAAGATCAACTCCAAGGTTTAAATTCGTTTTACATTTAAATTTGAGTTGATAGGAAAGCCGTACTATTAAGAGGGATGCATCATGATGATAGATGGTGATACATAAGTGCTCGAACCAACCCATGTGAGATATGAGAGAGGTAGGGCGCTTCAACTAGTTGAGAGCTCTCAGGCTGAGCATACCGGACATGTCCGGTATTCATACCGGACGCGCCCGGTATTCATACCGGACGCGTCCGGTATTGGCAGTTTCAGCAGAGTTTTCCCTAACTCTCATGTTGTTTGTTTGTCGGAAGTTTCGGTGTTGGCTGGAAGTTCCGACGTGCCGGTAGTACCGACTCTGTATCGGTAGTACCGCTGGCACTTGGCGCCGAATCTCCTCCCAGCCAACTCGCTGCTCTCGGGTTTCAGAAAATATATTTCGGTAGTACCGAATTTTAATCCGGTAGTACCGGTTTTCGAGCGGTAGTACCGACCCTAAGAACGGTAGTACCGGCAGCACTTGGTATCCAAGGGAGATCTGAGTTCTGACAGGTGACCGTTGGGGCAATACCGGACGTGTCCGGTATGCATACCGGACGCGTCCGGTATTCCAACGGCTAGTTAACGGCTAGTTTCGGGGAGTGGCTTATAAAAGGCCCCAAGCCTCCACCTTTGGAGGCTGCTGATTCTACTTACTTCCCTGACCTTCTCTGAGCTCTAGCAACACTCTCTAACCCTCTCTAAGTGAGTGATTGATCCTAAGTGCCAAATCCATTTGTGGGTTTAGAGAGAATTCAAAATAGAGAGCAAGCCATCACTTGAGCACTTGTGCAAATCGTCGATCTCGTGGTTCGCATTTGTTACTCTTGGACTCTTCGGTCCTAGACGGTTAGGCGTCGCCGGAGAGCACCCAAGAACTTGTGGTGTGCCTCGGAAAGTTTGTAACGGTTCGATCTCTCCGCAAAAGAGATCACCTAGTGGAAGGAGCATAGCGGGTGAAATAGACCGCGGCTAGAGTTGACCTGTGGTGTCCTCTAGAGCTAAGCCTTGTGGTTGCTCGCAGCCGGCTCAACGGAGAGTAGGACCCGAGGGGGTGCCGAACTTCGGTAAAACAAATATCGTGTCTCACTTTGCATTCCTTTAATATTTGTGATTGTCTCCATTGTGCAAGTTGCTGTGCAGGTTCTACAGGCATATATACATCATCAGGGGACTGTGTGACAGGTTGGAGAAGAGCAGCAAGAGTTTTGGAGCAAAACTGCAGAGCCCGTGCATACCGGACACGTCCGGTATTAATATCGGACGCGTCCGGTATTAGCTCTCTGTGCAGAATTTTGTGCCATTTGTTCTAATCCTTTGTGGTGCAGGTGTTAGGCTCCTAGGTGTTTCATATTCAGTTTATATACTCTGTTTACTTCTTTGGGGGAGTTTGTTTCTCTGTGAGGAGTTTCTAAGTAATTAGAAACTCCGGTTCTAATCGTTTCCGCATTTGAAAGTGTAAATTTTCAGAAACGCCTATTCACCCCCCCTCTAGGCGGCATCCTAGGTCCTTTCACATAGTTCCAATCCATGCATATATGCAAGCTTTCAATTCCAAACTCTAGCACATATGTAGGGGAGCTAATTACTACCAAATTGGGTTTGTGATGATTTGATTGTCCAGTCTTAGAATATGATCAAATTGCTTGGACAAGCAACTCAAATCCAAAATTGAATTTAATTTGTATCTTTGTAAATGTTGTCATCAATTATAAAAAAATGATAGATTGAATGCTCTAATTTGTTTTTAGTTAATTGAAAAAACCTATTTGGACTAACTCTTGATCTAAGTGTATACATAAGTTAGATTGGTATAAGTCCAAGCTATGGAGCCAGATGGCATAACAAAATCACATTACACGTCTAGCAGGAAATGTTTCTGTGGAATCTGAACTAAGAAGCCTTTCTGCTTCATCATTAGCCTCAGCTTGTATACGCCATTGCTGAAAGTTTCAGAAGAAAATGTTAGATCTCTCTGATAAAATTCATCTAAGGTAACTATGTAATCAAAGGAAATACTTGCCTCTTCAAGACTGTCGACCTCCATTAGTTGTTGTATCTGCTCTGATATTCTCTCCTGAAAACCATCGCCAAGGATTAAATAAAAAATTATCCCTAATTTATTGTATGGATCAGCAGGGTCCAGAAACTACTTACTGCACTGCTTGCCGCTTCAGCAGCTATAACACCAGAGTCCATCTCAATTTCAATTTCAATCATTGAACATAGCTGCGATAGCATGTTTAATACATCAGCTCAATTTAAAGGTGAAAATATATGAATGGCAATTCCATGCACTGTTTTGTCAATTACTTTTGCATAACTTTCCATTAGCTCAATCCTTGCCAAGAGAGTGCTTTCCAAGCTTTCCCGTACCCTCTTTACTCTACCTCGTCTAGCACTGAAAATTAATTTGTGTGCCAGAAAATACGTTTTTTAGTACTCATATCATTCCAAATTACAAGTCGTTTTGGCTTTTTATAGATACATAACTTTTGCTATGTACTTATCTAGATAAGTCAAAACGTCTTACAATTTAGAAAGAAGGAAATAATAAAACAGTAAACCTTCTAATAACCGAAAGTGTGATACTGTTGAATTATTACAACTAATATGATATGCTACATGATTTACTGCAAATTCCTGCGCATTACCGATAAGATGGTTCACCAACTGCTACTATCTTGTTATCCAACTGACACAGCCGTGCAAGCATCCACACCTTAAAGAAACAGTTTCCATGATTACATATGGATATCCACAACCCTTCTCACAGAATATTTAATTTCAACAGTGATTAAAGAAATAAACCTCTTTTTGAGCAAACTGTTTTAGTTCCTTAAGACGACTCTGAAGAATGTCATACTGAGACAAAAGTTTTTGCCGTACAGCAACTATATCCACTGCTTTTTGTGGAAGCTGATGAAAACAAGAGACTTAAGTCAATGACATGGAGAACATATAATGGAACTTCATTTATCTCTTGCCCAAACCACTTCCTTTTTTTTTTGTTGTCATACATGGAAACTAGGCTACCACCATGAAATATTAATCCAAAGAACAATACAATTATTACGTTCATATATGATCGAGAAAAGATAAATCAATGACTCAAGCAAAGGCCAAATGGTTGTGAATGCAAACCAAAGTTATAATGTGCATTATGACTTCTAAATTGATATAGAAATATAAGCCATTCTATTTAGTGCCTATTTGCAGATTTTTTGCAAAATTTGTTAAAGGAAAACTATTGCTTGAGGAAAAACACCTTAATTGGGTTTAATCCATAGATACATGCATTATTTGAGTATTCTCTTAAGTTATCTTGAAATTTTTGAAATGCATTGTATTACAAGACAGACCTAGGGAGTAGATAGGACAAGCTAATGCAAAGAATCCTTTCCTACCATCTTTCATTCCTGATAGATGAATCTAATTTCATTGACTAAACGTTCAAATAAATCTATTTACATGATGGAGAAACATTCTCTTGCAGCTTTTGTTGTCAAATTTGGACTTGCCTTTTGAATTTTTGGCAGGACCACTTCAGTTAGTGTTGTTCCTACGGCAGCTGATGCAATGGCCGTTGCTGTAACAAGTCTAGGAAGACTTGGGTCAATGAATGTGGAAGCAGCATCTGTAGATGCAAGGAAGGCAAGAGCACCGACCAATAAATATGGGCCAAGGAAAAATGTTCCCACGTTCTTTGATGGAGCTCTTAGCAACTTCGAGACTTGCCCATTGATGTGATTAGTGAGACACATAGGTTCTCCAGGTTTAAATCCTTGTGAGCGAGCTGCAATCTTGATGGGTCCCATGGCACGATAAAAGTTGGATGGGGCCCCCAAGGAAATGGTTACCCTTTCTCCTTCTTGAGCAGGAAGATTTACAGTCTGGGTAGCAAATCTGTGAATACGAGCTGTTCCTGAAGGTGCACGGATCTGCAACAGAAACAAAAGATAAAGATATAGGAAGCCATATATTTAAGTTAAAGATCTCACCTTCTACGTTAACATTTCTTAAAATTAGTGTACATAGATTGAAAAACTTCATGATATAATCAGCAATAGCTCAAATAGAATTTGGTAGTGAGATATTTGACAGGGTTTAGTGATGCAGTAGTCAAAGGAATGGGCAAAATATTGAACACTGTGCTCATGCTCTATTCCGGCAAGACTTATTGTGGCTGCGGCTAATTTGTAGGGCTGAAAGGTAGGGTGGATTCTGGCTAATAAGCTGAAACAAACAGGTTGATATCTGCCAACCATGCATATGGCATGTTGGTACTATTTGGTCTATAACAGACGCTGGATGGTTGATGAGGTGAAGCAAACAAAATTAAGGCCAGCCGCCTTGGACATGCCACCGAGCGACTGCCCAGGAAACATGCATGTGGCCATGTTCATCTCGTTGAAAGCAACTCATGTGATTACACCTATTTAAATTCGCTCCCATATGGAGTTGAACTCAGGACCTGAGACTCCTGTGACCAACTAGGCTTTCACTGTTCGGTTTCCTTTTCTCTGAACACGCAAGTGTTTCACGGTTTGTTTTTGGTAGGATACTTTTGTACTTGACCGGCATGGGGCTTGAAACACATATACTCATACTAATTGGTCAGTTATGGCAGCACCATAATTTCCCATACTTTTTCTAGCACAATAATATCAAGTTATATTTTTCAAAATTAACACCCCCCCCCCCCCAACACACACACAATGATTCCATCAGTTTTGAACAGAACTTTCAGTCCAATTATAGTGGACATAAAAGTGCAATTTCATCAAAGTAAAGATCTTCAAAATATAGACAGATTGAGATCAATGTACATTTTGAAAGGAAATCTACCACAACAGAGTGGACAGCAGCTGGAAGACCATCTTTCCTCATATTAATAAATCTCAAGGCCTTCTCCAGTGCTGAAATATCCATGCTGCGTTCGGCAGGAGGAGATCCTTAGAAAAGTAATATTAGAAGTAATGTCATATACAGTACCATTGAGAAAGTGGGCAACATTCAAACAAGCTATTATCTGAGATAAATAGAGTAGCAAAATCGATAAAGGCTGCATAATCACTGGAATTATTATAAACAATTTGCAACTACAGAATCAATTAAGATAACTCAGATATGAAGTGCTTTCTTAACCTACTCTTTCCTCATAGTGAATAATAAGGACACCCGTCATGCAAGAATGCTGCTGCTGAGTGCTGACATAATGACTACTTACAACTAACAGTTGTGTTCATTATCCATGGGCCACTACAGCCAATACGATGCATATAAAGAAAAAAGATCATGGATTTGTATTGGTGTGAAATCAAGGGAACAGGTCAAGGACAGAACACAGCAACTAACCTAACTTCTTCAGATTTAATGCTCGTAATGTCTCCAGAAAATAGTTCATATTGATATCGACACTTTGAACAGGAAACAACCTGAAAAGATAAAACAATCTATTGGAAATTGAATTTCAAACCAAGCAACTATAAATAATCTATGGTATTAGTTCATAATAGACAGCAGAAGGAACTAATGATTACTTGTATTAACAAAACATAGGGGTATTACAAGATACTTCTGCAGCATCAAACCTGAGTTCCATCCTGAGGCTGCACAACAGCAACTGCTATCATGCAGGTTGGGCAGCAAACAATGATTCCAAAAGGAACCTGCAATAAGTAAACCTGTTATAATCACATTCTGATGCCACTACCCCTGAAGGTTGAAGCAGTGTTCTAAAAGATGATAGGCTGAAGGCAGGCGGATAGGTGGTGCTTAGCCTCTATGAACCACCAAAAACTCTGGTGCTTAGTATGTGGTGCACATCACAATATGCCATGAGAAAATGGTCGTGTGGTCAAAATCTAACAGAATTGACAGTACAGGTGACTGGTTTTGGCAGTATTGGAGTCGCCGGGGGGGGGGGGGGGGGGGGGGGGGGGGGGGTCAAAATTAGACGAATGAAAGAGATGAGGGGGCCTAAAGTAAAGTTGTTCTATGATTTTCTGACATTGGTATAGCACAAGACATTTATGGGAGTCATTTTCACTATTTTTTGGATCTAGAACTAGGATTTAAGCTCTCAAAAGAACCTAAAATATGATCTAATATGTCTAGTATTGTTTTTACTACGAAATTACTTATTGCTAAATAAAAATCAAACGCACACATCAACTGCAAAGTATGCAGAATGATAATGTAGCTCATCCAATGTCACAAGATGGCTGATACTACAGTCTACAATGAAGCGTCCTAAAGGACAAACACAGGTGCGATAATATTTCTGAGCACGTCTGAACATGAAAAAAAAAAAAAATCACCTCATCCATAGAAGAAACACCTGCGCGAGACACATAATCAATTATCATGATGGCATCAGCAACACGCGGGACGGCCGCCAACCGCTGTACAAGCAAGGCATAAGTCCGCACATCAGGCCTTGGCCACCTCCAGCCCCCAACTGTACATTAGTCGTTCGGCAGAAAAGGATTTGAGGACCATAAACTAAACTGAAACATTAGACAAGACAGTAACGGGCCCCTACCTCCTCCCGCGAAACCGGACCGCATGGCCTCGAACACCGAGAGCGCGAGCTCGACGTTGCCACGGTCAAAAGCGGCGGCCACGATCGCGTTGCACTCGGGCGCGTCCAGAGAGGCACCGGCACCCGCGCCTTCGACGGACTCCGCAACAATGTCCAGGACCCGGTCCGCGTCCGCTACGCCTGATATCCGCCTGAGCAGGTCTTCGCTGAGCCATCCAGCAGCCACCGGCTCTTCCGATGAGCCCTCTCCAGCGCTGCCAATGACGCCGCCTGCGGCGCCGGTCCTCTGCAGGGAGGAGGAGGAGGAACCGCGCGAAAGGAACGCGAGCCGGAAGCTAGTAGCGGCACTGGTGGCGCGCGCGGCCGGCAGAGATGAAAGGGGACGAAGCAGTATGCGATGGGAATGGGATGGTGTGGAGGGGGAGAGGAGAGCGAGCGCCATGGCCGAGCGTGCGGCGTTGTCTGTCTGCAGCGGCAAATCGAACTCTGGGATGAGGCGTGGGTGGTTGAAAAAAAAAATGGGTGTGGATGCGGATGGTCCTCGTCCGGGAGATGTGCCGTCGTCCAATCAAATCAGGCCGCGTGGACGAGAATAGAGACGGCTGAATGCGGCCGATGATGCGTTTTCCATTTCTGCAACCTAGTCCCCCTCGCCGGCCGCCAATCCTACCAACATCAGGGTCATGCTTCATGAAATTGTTGATAACAATTGCCTGTAATTAAAGCAGTCAACAGCTTCGTCGCCGTTGTTCACCTGCCTACCTCGTGGTGGCGGTGGCCGTCTCCTGTCCCTGTAATTGCCGCTGCGAGCCCGTTCAGTTATTCCTACGAGCTTGTGAGTGCGAGCCGATATGCAGACTAAGAGCCGAGACTATTATAGTGGATCTCACACGCCATTTAAACCAGAGCCACAGAAGCCATGCCCGCCTACATGGCATGCCGCCGTGAATGCCACATCAGCACCCTAGCACATTCGGCAACCACGATGAAGGGGAAGGTGTTGGCGTTTTGCAGTTAACCCCTCACCCAACCATGTCTCTCGGTCTTCATCAATCCTTTCAGATTGACCATCATCGATTACTGGAACAGGTTGACGGCAGAATCATCGCCGGTGGTTGGATGTGATCAATGGGGAGGCCTGAAGCAGGCAGGGCCAAAACTTTGGCCCGTGGGGATCCCAAGGTCGTGACGTATGGCATGGAGGATTCCCCCCTCCCACCCTATCCCCCGTGCGCGCATATAGCCGGCCCCGTTTAGATCCGAGTTGCAGTTGTAATTCTGCACTGTAGCACGTTCGTTTGTATTTGATAACTTTTGTCCAATCATGGCCCAAGTAGGCTTAAAAGATTCGTCTCGTGATGTACATGCAAAAAGTACAAACATGCAAACATTTCGTCTACATTTAATGCTCCATGCATGTGCCGCAACGTTGATGTGACTAGTTGCAGTTGTAATTTGCACTGGATCTAAACAGAGCCTGAGTAGCTTGGTTCCCCAATCATGTGTAAAGGTAATACACTAATTATCTTAATGAGAAGGTGGCATGGTTTGATAATGTGAAATCTAAGACATGAGAGTTCATTAACAGCAAATACTTGATGATAGCATGTCATGGTTTGATAATGTGAAATCTAAGACATGAGAGTTCATTAACAGCAAAAACTTGATGATAGCATGTCATGGTTTGATAATGTGAAATCTGAGACCTGAGAGTTCATTAACAACAAATACTTGATTGTGCTAGCTTGGCAGATGAAAAAACATTTTTATCCGGCCATTGGTCCCACCTGCACCTTTGTCGCATGCACCTTTTCACTGTGTTATTCTCACAAGCACCGGTGTATTTGATACTATTTATCTCATCACATTGATTGTACTTTCTATCTGTATGGAACACTAAATGAAGTAGCAGCTGTTACACGTTTATATTTTTTGGCTGGGTAGGTCGAGATGAATCTTTTGAGTCTACTTGAGCTATGATTAAATAAAAGTTATCAAATACAAATAAAAGTGCTACAGTGCACTTTTCACCCCTTTTCATCATCTATAAACGGGGCCTAACACGCTGTAGCGAGACTCGAGTCCTGTCATCACACGTATGAATTGGTTTTGAGCACCGTTGCCCCGTTACCGACGCTGTGGACAGTCACATCTTGAGTTGCGAAGGTATCGGCATCCCAACACAATCATATAATAAGAAATAAAAACAAAGACAAATACTTAAGGGTATACTTGGATTACATCTCGATTATTATAACCTAGAATTTGCATTAGATTATTAATTATAATCAGGATTAAAGATTATAATAACCATAGAGTTAGGGTCTTATGGATTATTTTGATTGATTATGGTTTGGTTAAAGTGGGAAATACATATTTTATCATTTATAATTTGGCAGTTAGATAATAAATGGGGTAAGATGAACTTTTGGCATCCATAATCTCCTATGACCTATCTCACCTTGATTATGGGATTATGGTAATCAAGAGTTTTGATTATAATAATCCATCATATAATCAATCATGTTTGGGTCAAAATTTCATTATGTAATCTGATTATTACAATCAGAAAGGTATCAAAAAGAGCCTAAATAACATATATAAAGATGGGCGGCTAGTATATCTGTTAAGAAAGAGTAAACAATATTTGTGCTCTAAGGTTCAGCATACATTGTCATACATCAATTCATGGATAAAAATGAGTAACCTGGACAACTAGGAAAAAAACAAAATATGTACTCTGTCAGCTTGAAATTATAATTCGTTTGACTTTTTAAGTTTTAAGTTTAACTATTCCGTCTTAATAAAACAAAATTTGTGCAAACATAGGTACATTTAAATTTTTTTAAGATTTTTATTAATTAAACAAGTCATAATAGAAATGATATTTGTATATTGTTTTGAATAAGATGAGTCCTTGGAGGAGGGGGGGGGGGGTTTGGAGGAGTGAGTAATAAAAATTAACGAGAGGAGGCGAGTATACACAGATACAGAATGGCCATCTGTTCGGCTGTTCAGCCGCCGCACGGCTAAAGATGGCAATGGATAATTACCCGCTAGGTGTATGGTGCCCATACTTTTACCTCTAGAAAATAATTTGCCCATTAATTTACCCTTACTCGTACATGGGTAAGAGTTTTTTTCCCATACCCTTACCATGCGGATAACATGCGGATAATGGGTACCCATAGATAATTTTTACCCAGTATTTGAAGGATATTTACAATTCAAAACTACATATAAAAGTTCCTAATTTGAGGCAAAGAAGCACAGTTACAAAGCAATAATAAATTCACCAATCAAACATGCTAAATGAACACCAAATCAAATAATCTAACAAATATTAGAAATTAGGATGGATACCAATTATTAAGTTTAAGTCTCCACCACATGAGACTTAGAGTTTCACATCCTTATATGTATTTTACTGGGCTTGGGCTGTGTGACGGTAGTTTTGACCCGTGATTTCTTCATATTGAATCGGGTTCAATTTACCCATGGGTAGACGGATACGAGTAATACAGTCCCATACCCTCATCCGCTTTACTCGCTGGGTAAAGATTTTTTCCCTGTTTACTTATCCAGGCTAAAAAAAATAGCCACATCCTTACCTAACGAGGTAAAAACCCTGTCGGGTTTTGGGGTGATGGGTACAAACTGCCGTGCCCAATAGAGCTACAGTACATGTTGAGTACCGTCACAGCCTCTCAGACCTCAACAAGCACTGGGCTCCCGAAAAATCTCGAAGCCTCGGCGCGCGCGGGCGGCGAATCCAATGGGGGGCGAGGGAGACGACGAGCTCACCATCGGCAGTGGCGTGCCCATCCGGCCGCCGCGGCTGGAGGACGCGGGGCTCGAGGACTGCGCGCTCCCGCCGGAGTCCATCGCCGAGGCCTTCTCCCTCGCCGCCGCGGCCGTCTCCTCCCGCCTCGCCCGCCTGCCCTTCGCCGAGGACTCCGACGACGAGGAGGGCCGCGTCTCGGCGCCACGCGAGGGAGGAGGATGCGTGGATGACGCGGGGCCCGACCGCGGGGCCGCCCCCGACGCCCTCGTCGTCGGCGGCGTCGACCAAGTCGTGGTCGTCGGCGGAGGGCGCGGAGGCGGGTACGACGACGCGGTGGTGGTCGGTGGGCGCGCAGAAGAGGCGGATACAGTCGTGGTGGTCGGGGAACGGCGCGGGGAGAAGAAGCTGGGGAAGGAGGACGGATGTGTCGAGGGGGTGCGAGACGGGATCAGTGAACCCAGGCGGGCGCAAGGCGATGAAGAGAGCGACGAGGAGGCGGCAGAGAAGGCGATCTTGGTTCCAGATTTCGACTGAACAGCTCAATTTCTGATCGCTGAATTCTAGTATCTCGCTGTAGCTTGGACCAAGGTGTGAATTTCAATTTAGCTTTGTTCTTATTAGAGGTAACTGCGAGGGTCGGCCGTCGGCAGATCTTTTGCTGCATGTTGTTGTTTTTGTTTTTGTTTTTTTTTTTTGTCAGTAATGTAGTGTGGTTTTAAGCTCAGACCAACTCAGACGACAGTTTCTCAGATGTTAAGTTCAGGCGAGACAGTTACTAGTACTAGTAGTTTCTTCCTTACTGATGATTCTTGGCTGCTATGTGCCTCATTGATTTTGATGTGGTAAGGGCTGGGGATTGATATGGAATGATGAAAAACTGAGCTGGAACTTGTGATGAAAAATCTAAAGAATTTAATTGAAACTTCTTCCTCGTGCACAGTGGCAATGTATCATGTATGCAGTGCTTTGTTTTCCTGTCAAACGAACCAAGTTATCTCTGTGAGCAAAAAGTTCTAGTTATAGGCTCCGTTCGGCTGGAGCTGAAAAGCGCTTAAAAGCGCTTATTTTTCAGCACTTCTACAGTACTTTCCTCTCACAATAAATCAGCACTTCTACAGTACTTTCAGCGCTTTTCAGCTTCACCGAACAGAGCCATAATGTTAAAAAGAGAAACGTCAGAATTTCTATTTCAGAAAGGAGAATTCCTGCAATTTACTAAATTACTGTGCATCCTGAAACCATTTGTCACATTATCTGCTATGGAGCGCAAAGTGTCTGAAAATTATTTGCTGGGTGAACTGATGAGAAGGCGAAATACTGGAACTTGGGTGGTTCTTGTGTCGTTAGATACAGATGGTAACCAACTAGTTTAACCAGTGACTTTGCAGACCTGCTGCAAATAATTGTCAATGATCGGAGAAAACGTAACAAGGCTCACGTGTTAGGATCACAAGACTGAGACACTGACATATATGTGCTGCAGTAGATCTAGGGAGGTAACCATGCTTGCTTGCAGAATTACTGCACAAGAGGCCCTCACAGTAGTATTATCAGTTTGAAGAAATCCTTTTTTTTGTGGAGAACATGCATAGTCATGCAGATTTTTTCTTTGGTAAGACAAACTTTTAGCACATAAGCTATTTGGACGAGAAATTTACATAATTGATTAATTGTCAATTTTGTATGTATAAATAGTTGGCATCAGTCATCTGCTTCATCTTTTTGTCTATGTACTAGGTTTGTTAACTCTGCATTTGTGACACCTGATGCGTTCTCATGTTATTTGACGTGCTGGAATAATAGAGTTTGTTCCTGTTGTGTTTACAGCGTGTTTTGATTTTTGTCTATTTATACAAGATCAAATGGATAATATTGAATTGCTTGTCAACATAATAGAATGTTTAGTGACTCGCACAAACTTGTCACTGGCGGTGAAACAGTGTCGCTTGCCTTTCTCCGTGGCAGGTTGCTGGCAGTGGACATTGGTAAAGTGCAGGGTTTGCTGGTAACTAGTGACTGTCATCGGCCACCACAAAAGTACAGGGCGCTGTGTTGACACGCACCGTACCTTTTGGATTTCCTATCTATAGTTTTAAGAGGTTTCTTATCATCATTTCACAAACACAAGGATGTATACTAATGGATCTTTCTGTTAGTGCTATGTAAGCTTTTTAAAGCATTTACATCTTTGTAAAGTTTTTTTATTTATCACACTTACTTTAAACGATACATGGATCAATACCTGAGGGCTGTAAAGTTTTCTTCAAATATTTTTGGAGGCAGTTAGAGTTGTGCCTATCTCGGTTAATGTTTGGGCGCCGTATTCTAAAATCATTTTTGTAGTAATGGGTATCAGCACTACAAATCAAAGCCGCATACCGATGGACTACTATGACATGTAAACGAGTAATGCCTTCTAACAGCTAATCACTGCAGAAGGAAGGTGAATTGGATAGAACTATTCCAGAGTCACTGAAAAAATGTTCAAGTTACAAAAAAGTGCCTCTTGGTTGAATACACTGTCTATCCCTTCTGCCATATACTGAATTGCATTGAATTTTGCTTGCCTCTTATAACTACTGTTCCAGAAAGGGTGAGTATAATTGTAACAATTTCAAGGTCTGTGACTTTTTATATATGATGGTCCCATTTAGTATGCTAGAATTATACTCCATTCATTGCAAGTCTTTGGTATTGAATTACATAATTGCCTACACGGCTGCATCTCATTGAGTTACTCCTTGCAGTTACTAATGGAACAAAAGGCATACTAAACTCGATCATCAATTCGATATTAGAGGAATTTGATTGAAGGCATGTTATTATCTAAATATGAATGGTGGCTTTGATAAACTAGTCCTACATGAAGCCAACTGATACTTCAAAGAGATGATTAGTTTGAAAAGGTTGAGGAATCAATAAATCTAGTTAGTGTGATTCGAACTTTTATGTGCGAATGCACAAATGTAAACAATATTACAAATGTAAACAATAATACAAATGTAGACAATGAGGATTCTGCCAAAAGAACTTAATAACGAAATGAAATCAAGAAACATCTTGGTAGACACAAATATGAACTCAGGCTGTCAAGTTCAAAAGTGAATCGCAGCGAATTTTTTCGGCATTTATAAAAGTAGATAGATAAATTATTACACCTTGGGCGAACTCCTGATCGTCGAGATCAACGTGTCGTGCTGCCACAGCTAGTATATATATATTTATATATGATAAAGCTGGGCGAGGTGGGTTCTCACGACGACGGCTGAGTGCAGGCGCCGCGCAGTGTGTGTGAAACGCCAGGAAGCGGTGACCCGGATGCAGCAATGCATCCCGCTCTATATAAAGTTCGGCCGGCACTGCTACTTTCCTGGGATCCCCGCACTACGGGAATTAAAGAGAAGGCCGGCTAGCTTTGCTTGCAAGGCCGGGATGGCGAGGCAGCAGTGGCGGCAGCATGCCGTTGCCACGCTCGGCGTCGCGTGCGCGGCGGCCGTGGTTGCCGTGGCAGCCGCCGACGGCCCCATGAGGAACTCGACAGCGGCCACGCCAGGGAACGATGGCAAGGCGTACCACCACGTTTGGCCGGTAACGCAGACACAACTCCGGCCGGTCCAATATATATATATATATATATATATATATATATATATATATATATATATATATATATACTTGGTTATAATTTATTTAATTGTTACTACCGTAGTATTGTTTGCTTTATTTCTAGCTTAGTTTTTATTACTATTTGCTAAAGAAAGATTGGTAAGATTTTTGCAATATTCGTCGTTTATTTGGTGGTGATGTCCTATCTATACATGTTATTAGGCTATAATAATTTTGCTTGCTGAATGGATGTTCCCTGCATATATACACAGCCCATGAAATTTGGATGGCGAGTTGTGCTAGGTTCACTGATCGGGTTCTTCGGCGCGGCGTGCGGGAGCGTCGGCGGCGTCGGCGGTGGCGGCATATTCGTGCCCATGCTGGCACTCATCATCGGCTTTGATCCCAAGTCATCCACTGCAATATCCAAATGTCAGTCTTAGTCATCATTACGCATATGTCTGTACTCTAGCTACAAATTGTTGTTTTCTTTTTGTATATAGCATGCACGCAGTATACTCTATTTCGTCCTTGTATTGAGAATTTGATGGAGGTGCTCTGCCCGGTTCATTTGGGTGGTCAGGCATGATCATGGGAGGATCCGTTTCAACTGTCTACTACAACCTGAAGCTGAAGCACCCGAGTCTGGACATGCCGCTGATCGACTACGACCTTGCCCTGCTCATGCAGCCTATGCTCATGCTTGGGGTCAGCATTGGTGTCATTTTCAATGTTATATTCCCCAACTGGCTCATCACGGCTCTCCTCATAACCATTTTCCTAGGTGCTTGTTGACTACCTTGTACTACCGTCAGAATCGTCTGTCCAGTTAATTGCAAATACTGTAAATGACTTCTGTTGCATCTATCTGGATCGGAATTGAAAAACAGTCACATCAACCAAGGCTTATCTCAAGGGCTTTGAAACTTGGAAGAAAGAGACCATAAAGAAAAGGGTAAGGTTTGCCAATAAATTTTCATTGTTGTGATCTTTAGGAGCACTGATGTTTTACCTTTTTTTTTTTCCTTCTCTTTCTATCTTTATACCGCCTTCTCACTAATGGAACAACTTTTTAATCTCTTCACCTCTTTCAGGAGGATGCAAAAAGACAGGAGCAGATATGTAAGACAGCACCAAAACACAAAGGAGTCAATCTCTCACAAAATGAAATACTCTTCCTTACAATGTGATTTATTTCCCAAAATGTCAGGTCAGGACCCAGAGCACGCAACAACGATCCCTATAGAATCAGCTGCTCCAGCTAATAAGACAAAAACCCCGACAGATGAAGCAGTAAGCATCTGGAGATCATTGTACATATACATCGTTTTTCAAGCCATGCCATAAGGATCGTGAGATCTTACATTTCAGACATCAGTTCTGAAGAACATTTATTTGAAGGAGTTCGGTCTTCTTGCGTTCGTTTGGGTGGCATTCCTTGGCCTTCAGGTCACAAAGGTGAGGATCTCAAACACAAAACTGAGCGGGGTGCAGCAAATAGATACTATAAATTGGAATGAAAAAACTCTGTACTCTGTACTAGCTAGCTGTCATTAGTGCAAAATAAAGAAGACTAAATTGTAATGTCACAAATTGGATGGAAGCATACAGTTCGAGCATATGTTCCTACGCTCGCTTATCAAGCTAGGACTGGTTGCTCGATCACTTTCAATGTAAAGAAAAATCTTTTGAAAAAAAATATTTGGCAGCCTGACCTTAGCTCGGGTTTTTCTTTAAACAACAAAATCAGCCCAGTTTTCTTTCCGCCTACGAATCCAGGTGCCCTGTCCGGCCCTGATGCACGCAGTCATAGGCCTGGCTTAGCCCAGCAGACCCAGAAGACCCTGATGCACGAATAATTCCGTTCATGTACACTGCGCAACTATTGTGATTCCGCCGTTGTAGGACAATGCTAGGTCGATCGTGTTTGCTTTTCTCTTGTATATATCCTTGTTCGTAATCAAAAGATGGTCCCCCTTATCATATTGCACTGATCTGTCACGTTATCATATTATGAAAGAAACTACTAGTAATACTAATGTCGATATCGATACTACTGTGCTTGTATCTTGTTATTTGCAGAATTACGTTGTTTCTTGCTCCGTTTGGTACTGGGTGTTGAATTCTCTCCAGGTAACTAGCTACTCTTAACATAATAATTCTAGGGTTTAAATCGGAATCTCCTTGCTACCCAGACATGCCCTTTCATCGCATTGGGCAATAGTGCAATATAGTAGTATATATATAGCATTGTTAATAATACTAATAATGATTCTTTGAACTCTTGGATGAAAGCAGATCCCGGTGGCAGTTGGAGTGACAATGTATGAAGCCTATGGGCTAAGAACTGGGAAAAGGGTGCTGTCATCTAAGGGAAGCCAGCAGCAAAGTACCCTAAGAATTCGGCAGCTGCTCGTGTACTGCCTTTTCGGCATCCTGGCAGGACTTATCGGTGGTCTGCTAGGCATGGGCGGTGGCTTCATCATGGGGCCACTCTTCCTGGAGCTCGGAATTCCTCCCCAGGTACAGTACTATACCCTACCCTACCCTACCCTACCCTACCCATGCATGATGGGCTGTGCATTGTTAGGGCTCCTTCAGTCCTCTAGAAAATGCACTCAAGAATCACCCCCCCTGATCAAAGGATAATGGTACAACTATTCAAAAAAATTATATAAAATTTTGAATGACAAAACACTAAAAGAAGCTCACTTTACTGGAAGAAGTCTAAAATTTTAGTTGTGTTATTTGAGATTGATCGATCAAGGACAAATTTCACATTAAATTTCACAATCATTATTCAATAATTAAATCATAGATGCTCAATTAATCAATGACCAGACACCGCAACCATACATGATATATGTTGCCTCCATGTTGGTAAAAAATTCATTTGAACATTGTCTTCAAAGTATAACTTTAACTTCATATTTCTATAAAAATATTTATTGGACCATGTATACTTTTATGAAAATATATTTCAAGGCAGATCTATTTATATGGTTTTCACATTTTCAAACTGAATACCTTAAAAGTTATTCATGATTTATAAATCTCCGTCTGCGAGGGGCTAGCCGGCCCCCGAGCATTAATATAAGAAGAATGTCTCTCACATAGGCCGAGGAAACCCCGAACCCCGGCCCTGTTCTGACACTGGGAACGTTACCCGTGAGACACCTGGGCCACACAAGGTCCTCAGATCGACCTGGGCCGTCTCTATACTAGTGCTTTGCCATACGGGACTGACGAGGAGATGTTTTTTTAAATCACAGCCTAAAATTCCTCCCATAGGAAATCAAACTCAGGACTTGTGGAGTGCTGCTCGAGTGACTGAGCCAACTGGACTAAGCACCCTTTCGCTTATATTCTCAATGTTTAACCCAAACCTTATCCAAAATGATCTGTCAGCTTGTAACTTGGGTGATATGTCTCATTTGAACACTCAAGCAATTTGAGGCAAGAAATCACACGAATGAATCCAATAACAAAATCTATGTAATTCAGGCCTGGTCACACAAGTAATCATATAGGGCAAATCACTTGAAACTAAAAGAACCTAAATTTGTGTGGAATAGACCTGTCTATCACTCAGATCCATCAAACAATAAACAAATACATATTTGTTAGAAAAAATCATAAATTTTATGTGACCGTCACAGAAGTCAGTATACAAAGGAAGAGGCGTGTTTGCACAACCACAATAAATTTTTGACGTGTGCTGACACAAAATGATAACATACAAAGGAAAAGGTGTGTTAGCACAATTATAATAAACAAATTTTTGTATGAACAGATAAGGACAAAAATTAGTGTGTGCTAACACAAATGACAATATACAAAGTAAGAGGTGTGGTAGCACAATCACAATAAATCAGATTTTGTCGGATTTATGGTTTTATCTAACGAGTTTTTAAATTATTCTCGGTACCAAACATTGCAGATTTTGCCTATAAAAATTGTAATTAACAAAATCTGCATTTTATTAGAAAATATATGCAATAACCGTCGTCTGAAAACTAAAATTCAGGCAACTGATTTTTAACAAATCATTTTTTTCTATGAAAAGATAAGAACAAATATTTAGTGAGTGTTGGTACAAATGACAACATACGTAATTTCTATGAATGACTGTGTATTGCTTTTGTAGTATTTCTATAGTATTCCTAATTTTATTTTTCATTGCAAAATGAAGTATACGACATCAGCATAATTTCTTGCTGACATCACGAGAAGAGAAAAACCTGCCCTGCTGGCCCGTCTGCTGTGCGTGCGCGTGAATCAGCCAGGTGCACGGCTCGTCCCGTGGGGCCGCTCAGTTTGGAACGCGTACGCGGCTGAGGCTGCGTTTAGATCGCAAAAATATTTTTCCCTCCCCATCACATCGATTGTACTTTCCTTTTGCATGGAGCACTAAATGAAGTAGCATATGTTGCATGTTGATACTTTAGGGGTGACAACCTCGAGATGAATCTTTTGAGTCTACTTGGACCATGATTAGATAAAAGTTGTCAAATAAAAACGAAAGTGCTACAGTGCAACTTTTCATCTTTTCACCCCCAAATTTTCCTATCTAAACGGGGCCTGAGTGCTCGCTCGTCCTGAGCCTAAGCAGCACCCGCTGTTGGGCCCGCGCCGGTGGAAGGATTGGCGGAAGAAACGGACGGTGCAGATTCAATAAGGACCAAATCCGACGGTCAATAAATTCGTGTGACGAGAATAGGTGAATTGCGTGGGCAACGTTTAGTTTAGCTTTTATCTCTATACCAGAATCCTAACCCAAAGGACGTCCAACTAGCGTGACCACATTATCAGTTTTTCTCGGCTGTAGGATCGGGCACATGGAACGTGATGGCCGATGATTCTCGGCCATTTTACAGAAAAACCCTCAAACTTTAAAGAACTCAACCCGTAGTCTAATCTTCTCTCAAGTTATTTTGCAAAGAAGCCCTTAACATTTTCCTAAATCAACCCACAATCCAGGCTGTTTTATGGGCCGGTTTGCCACCCGCTTCGTGGGATATAGTGGGCTGAAATCGGCCTGGCACTGTTTCCTTTATCTATTAATCTTTTTCTTTTACGAATAAATATGTTAAAAATTTGAAATTACGTAGTAAATCATAGAAAAATCGTAAAATAGAAAATCATTTGTTTTGGAATCCTCATGAATACATCTATGCACTGGATTCAAAATAGAACGTGTTTAGTAGAAAGTTTCTAGTGTACATAGCAAATATAAAAATCAAATAAAAATCATAAAATAGAAAATCTAGTTTTCAGAACTCCTAAGAATATATCCTCACGTTAAGTTTCCGGCTACTTATGATGCTTCCTCCTTAATAAATACTTTTATCCCTCTTTCCTTCACCCAAAAAATGTGATAGTTCTGTTTTAACAACAAAAATAAATTATGACATAGCGACAGTTACATCGACGCATAGCTAACCACCGTACTCATCCAAACATAGTAACCCTAAAACCATCTACACTGCAAGCAGCCCAGACAATGAATATACTCCCTCCGTCCCTAAAAAAGCGACGTTTTGGGTGTTCGTGCCGGTAGTTTGACTAGATTTATAGAAAATGCGTGTAACATTTACATCCCTAAATAAATTTGTTAAAAAACTAGACTCAAAGATCTATCTAATGATACTAATTATGTGTTATAAATATTTATATTTTTTAATATAAATTTAATCAGAGATATTTCTTGGGAAGCGAGAATTTTTTTAGCGACGGAGCGAGTATGCGGTAACATGGCGACCATTTTTAGTCCGATCTGTACCAACCTGAAGGGAGTATGAGATATAATAATATGCAGGTGTCAAGTGCTACAGCCACATTCACAATGATGTTCTCGTCGTCCATGTCAGTGGTGGAGTACTACCTGCTGCACAGGTTCCCGGTGCCTTTTGGTACA